>JAZEWT010000001.1:36634737-36671831 GCA_036362905.1 Mordacia mordax
CTTACGCCCTGTGTTTCCGGGATAGGCTCCAGCTCACCGTGACCCTATATAGGATTAAGCGGTTTCAGATAATGAGATGAGAGATGAGAATATCATGCGTTCTTACACGCAAATACGATAAAATATCCTGCTTGCATTTTGCTTTGTAATGGGAGGTGAAAATAAATCACTTGCATACAATGTGACAGGAAGACTGGTGAGAGTTATATCTTATATGTGTGAAACAATAGGTTGCCTAGGTAGGACACTGAATTATTCTTGATTATTTTCTTCTCATGAAATAAATCATTTATCAAGAATTGCATTTTACTACAAGGCTTTTTTCGTTATAAACTCACCCTCACTAATCCAAATGAATATGCAGACAATACATCTTATTCATATATCTGTCTATTAATATCGAAGATAAAAGTATGTTTTAAGTAAAAAGATATCTGTACAATAAATATATTGTCTGCTTATCTATTTTGGAACTGATAGTCTACACAACACTTATTCTAATGTATAGTTTATTCAATGAAAGTTTAATAAAGACAATGATACTAATATAAAATCGTACTGCGTCATCAGTGTCCTTAATTTTATAATGTGGTTGTTCACTGATATGCATTCAATGCCATGCAAAAGGAACATGAATTTTCATTTGTCAAAGTCTGACTTCCAACAGCGCAAACATTCATATATTCTTTTACAGTGACGTAGCTATGTACCTTCAGTATGCTCCTTCCATGTATTACCTCTGACATGCCCCATTTCTTGAACATTTGAAATTTTGCATGTCGAGGCGATTTTTTTTTTATAAATGTGGTTAAAATTTGGATGACATGTCAAAAACTATACGAGTGGGTTAGGGCAAATTGGCTGACAACATACTTCTGAAGGGTATTTTCGCAAGGAAATTTGTTCAATTGAAATCGGTAATAACTAAAAGCATGAATTATATATTTGCAAAAACACTGTATTCTCCAATTCTGGTTAACTAGTGGGTGCCACAACTATCTCATATACTACCAAATGAAACTGCAGTATACATTCCATATTCATATCTAAACAAGGAACATTATACGCACCAGAATGGCAGTCAGTGATTTTCCTTGATATCGGTTACATTATTTAAATACTCTAGATTTATGATTTGCAATGTTATTTAGTTTTAGCTATCATTTATCAACATCATAATCATCTTAAAATGTGGAAAAACTATGGGGAAAAAAGCAGATCAATCTTAAATCTCATTCACTTTCAGCTCGTTGATTCAGTGAGCAGATAATTGAATAAGTCAGGCATTTTATTGGCTTCACCACAGGCTGCATGGCAATTAGGCCTCTTATGAAAGTTCTGCATATATATCAACCTTTACCAGTGCCCCTGTACACACGCCTTACCATAGTCCTCTATGGTGACATTACGATAGACAGTGGTGGGTGTCTGCCGTTGAGCCAGCATGTCTCTCAGCACAGTGTTGTTTTCCAAAATGTGAAAGCCTGAAAAAGCACACGAGTAGTTTTCAAGATTTACACTCCACAAAACAATGAATGACTGCTACATATAACAATTCACCCCCTTCAGGATTAAATGAAGTGCCACGTGATTGAATTAAATCAGCTATTTACGTAATACTCTTCTGGTGGCTGCAGAGCCTCTCGTGGCTACAGGGTGAACCAATTACATACAGCACATAGGAAGCCATAATACTATATTCCTGTATAAAGTGGAAGATGCTATGCGAGTATTGTCCGCATAAGAAGCAACTTGAATTGGTGAATCGTTCTCTCATTATGTACCTAATTGCGCCGCTGAAAAATGGAAATCCATTGTTATAAATTCGACTACTTATTAAATTTAAATCGTTTCTAATTGAGTAATAAGAAGAAGGTAGAGGAATTAAATCGATATGTCTCGATCCTGCAAGATTTGTAATGAACATCCAGTGACACAGCATGCAGTTGAAAGCATAAGCACTTACTGCCCGGGTTGTCTGTCTTGTGCAATGTCACCATGGGGACTGTTGGGCCTGGAAACACATTTTCAGAAAACAGTATAAAGTAAAAATATGAATGTACAAATCTTTTTGCCATACAATTGTGTATAAACACACATTTGTGCTTATGAAGTCAACGTTTCTCAATGCTCTACAAGGCATTGAATGGCTCTCAGCCAGAGGGAAAAACCCAAACAACATTGTTTTGTTTGTACTCCAGGGCAATGCCTGTGTCTACATTTCATCATATTATGTGTGCCACTTCGCAGGTAATATCCCAAGGCTGTAGATATGTCCTCCGAGATTAAAATACAATTTGCCAGGCGAACTTACAAGTGCTCAAGCACAGACACAGAGGCAAGCACCCACTAGCTTTAAGCTTGGCACGCTGCTGAGAGGTAATCAGCAATGTTGTGTTTAGATGAGAGCCCTTTGGAGTAGCCGTGCTATTGTACTCATACTAGACTTGTAGACAGTGAGGCATGTTTTAAAAAAAAACTATTTCAAATACCCATTCTCTCTGCCCCAACATTGTGTCCAGAATATTAAGAAAGCGTACAATATTGTGCTATTCCTATGACTCACTTATCTCATATAATGTAAATATATGCCTCGGCAAAAATCTTTAACCTCCATAGCACTGTGCTACCATGAGCTGAATCGCTTAAAATCTCCAGTGACCAAAGAACATCTTTAAAAAATACTGAAAGGATTTTTGTCAGTGTACTATTGCCTTTTTAGCAACCTCAAATCAAGGAGCCCTAAAATCTAATACTGCATACTTTCAGTGAGCTCACTATTCTCACCTATACTTTAGTTTACAAAAACGCCACATTTTAATGCATGATAAACGTTGTTGTGATAATTTAGTCATAGTGGCAAATTCACGTTTTCCATAATTTAAGGTCAGGTTGGTGGACTCTGCAAATATAATTTGGCGTGTTCACATCTGAGACTTAAAAGTCTATAATGCCGTCTGTGGAGAGCATTACAGGAAATAGGTTAACAAGCCATCTAATTTAATTGTCTGTGTTATCACTTAGTGTAATTGAGCTTTAACTTGGATTCTCCACAAGGAACCAGCAAACACCTCAAACAGTGGGGAACTTCAAAAGGTGTTTTGAGACTAAACTGATGTTTCATAGATTAAGTTGAGAAATTATTATGGTAAATGATTTATATAAGTGGTCCTCATAACTAAAATTACCCGGAATGTACCCTATGCCCTCAAATTTTGAAATGTAACCAAAGTTGAGCCCGGAAAGTGTTTCTGGTCAACACCGTGTGTGGTAAGTTTTGTAGGCTGCTACAGGGCTACACTGTGGGCAACAAAGGGCAATAATGAAAAAAAAACCATTGTTGTACTGTACTTATATGCTTCCATGTGTACATGCTCTCTGCCAGCACGAACCTCAAGCCATGTTGAAATAACTCCTATGACCCACACAACATGGGGAGCCCCCCATCTACTAGTGGACAAAAGGGCTGTAAAGTTAATATTATGTCATTTAAGTTATTATTATGAATACTTGCAAACCGAGATACAGTCATGGTTCTTGTTGTACTTGTAGGTGGATACATCCACTGCCTGATTCTGCATAAACTCACCATCACAGAAAAGCAGGAAGTGTTTGGCAGTGGGGCTGAAGGACACGTGGTGGAAGGAGCAGTTGGGGATGACTCCACAGCTGAGACACTGCCGCTCGAATGTGCCACTTGTCTCGACACTGCGAGGGCCCAGCGGTCACGCGTTGCTTATCCACCACAGTTGCATGGTCACAGCCACGTCGTTCACAAATTACAGCTCACCGACACAAGACTCTACTTTTAACGCTGAAGTTGCAGTGTATTTTAATATTCTTTTAGTGTTCCTATTGGCAGGTCGCATCAAGTGACAACACTGCAGAGGGATCCCATCGATCTGTTGAAAGATGTTCTCTCGGCTCAGAGCTGATCGCATAATTCCCATCTAGCAGTGCTTTATTCTTTAAACGTTTACATTTCCCACTCTATTAGCACGGAATCTGGTATAAGTGGTCAAAGGCTGCCGAAAAGACCAATTAACTTAAACCAGTGGCTCTTAACCTGGGTTCGATCGAACCCCAGGGGTTCGGTGAGTCAGTCTCAGGGGTTCGGTGGAGGTCAAGACACACACCTCACTCATATGATTCGTGATGACACGCCCCGCTTGGCCATCACTGGCTGCAGGTGATCACATTTTATTTTTCCACTAAAGAAGGGTTCGGTGAAACGCGCATATGAAACTGGTGGGGTTCAGTACCTCCAACAAGGTTAAAAACCACTGACTTAAACCATGAAAGAGCACTAGCTTTGGCAGTGGCTTTTCATGCTGTCCCAATACAAAGACTACAGCAGTTTTTATTGATAATATATTCAAGGTGAATGCACGCAGGGCCGAAAAGATTTGGAGAAAATCTGGCCTCACCGTCTACGCTCAAATATATAAGGACCGTCTCATTACTTCCAGAAGACACTTGATTGCACCCGTACCAATCACCTTTCCAGCATCCTAGCTGATGCCTGGTACAAGCCCAAGATCCTATTTTCAACCATCCATTGGCTCCTTCATCCACTCAGACATTCACCCTCATCTCTGTTCATTAGTAAAGACGAGGTGGATCAGTTGATTCCGTTTGTCACAGACAAAATCAAAGCCCACCTTATCTCTACCGAGTCTCAACCTCCACCCACCGCCTCAGCAATTGTTCCCTATCCTACCCTGATCTCAAAACTCGTGGAATGTTCCGAGTTAACAGAATCTGATGTATCTTCATTAGTTACCAGATCTTGGCCTACAAACTGCTCCTTGGACCCCTTCCCATCCAAATTCATTCGGGCAAATTTCAAATCCCTTGCCACCTTCGTCCATAATCTGTTCAACAACTCATTTTGTTCTGGCATCATTTCCCCACTATTCAAATGTGCTGCAGTTACCCCTCTGCTCAAAAAACGCTGTGTCGATAACAACATTCTTTATAAACATTGGCCCATTTCCAATTTAACATTCCTCTTTAAGATCCCTTGGTGTGCAGTAGCCATGCAACTTCAGAAAAACATCCTCAACAATGACCTCCTCGATTATTTCTAATCTGAGTTCAGATCCGGCCATAGTACTGAAACTGCTGTGGTCAAACTAGTTAATGACTTACTTGTCGCTTCTGATGAAATATTCCCTTGCATACCTGCCTACCTTATCAATCGTTTCTAACACATGCATGTGGCTGCTAAAGTCCTCACCTGCACTCCCATTCATGATCACATATTCCCAGTGCTGGCGTCTCTCCACTGGCTACCAGTTAAATACAGGTTTGAATTCAAGACCCTAATTTTCACCTACAAGGCTTTAATTGGCGCTGCTCCGACACACATCTGTGACCTACTTCAGGCACCCTCCTCAACATAACAACTCCGATCCTCTAATACGGAAGTGCTGCATGTGCTCAGATTGCACCTCCTGTAGATAGGTAATAGAGCCTTCCCGCTAAATATTGCGTTCTCGCTAGTTCTAGACTCTGGAATGCCCTTTCACTGTAAATTTGGTCAGCTGAGTCCCTGGGCATCTTCAAATATCGTCTCAAGACCCACTTGCTTCATAAGGCCTTGAAGTCCTCTGGCTAGGATTGTTGATGCTGCTCACTGCTGTATGTTTGGATGATGGCTTGCTGTTGACCTGCACCTACTCAGGGGTGCTTCTTCCTTCCCTTTTTTGTTTAAGTATTATTTTATGTCCTTCATTGATTTATAGTCATTATTTTACATAATGTACCTATTCTGTTGTTATTGACATGCCATTCTCTCCATAGCTCTGTGCAGAACTTTGTGACCCTCGGGTGAAAAGCGCTCTAGAAATGCAAATATAATTATTATCTGCATCATTGCTGTAGATTATTTGATTTATTTTGATTTTGTCACTTTGGCGGCTTAGGTGACTCTTGTTCATGAGATTTCTCAGCTGGATAAGCAAAAATAACTTGAAACTTGAACAGTAAAGGATGGTCGATTAATAATACAAAAACCCTTCTCTGGTGTTCAATCAGTATCTATTGAATAGCAACCTGCAGGTGGCAGTGAGGCAGTGGTACGGAGCTGTAAGTTGTCTTCAGTAAACGTGTTTTTCTACTCTACGGGTCTGATTACAGCCCCTTAAAAGATAAACCTCAATTCTAAAAATAACATTTGTTCTGCTGATTCGCGGTACATTGCTCAAGCTTGCGTAGTTTTCCATTCCCGAATTACAAATGGAATGATGGATGAACATCCTTCAAAAAGCCAGTAATGGAGTAATAACTGAAAAGTGCAGCAAAGCAATAAACTAGTAATTAATGTGAAAAAGTTAGAATATTGTGAGGAGAAACGTTGTGCTGCTTTTGAGGTGTTTTTGCAGATTATATAAATGATGGAGGAGTCCTACCTGTACAGATGCCGAGTAGTTGGGCCCTCCTCAGTGCTCAGATAGTACCTATAGAATGAAACATATATACTTTAGCATTTATATTGATTTTAAATATTGTATACATTACAACGACTAAGCAATATTTATTTCAATCCAAATCGTACACAATTTTATAACAACGATTATGGAAATAATTATACCTCAGTGCGAATGTAAAGCAAAACGCCACATTTACACACAGGCCAACACAGACAGACACGTCCACACGAACACACGTACGTACAGCTTGCGCTGGATCGGGTGGTGTGCCAGCAGGGCTGTCACCTCCCAATCACCGGACGTGATAAACCGCACATCATGACCTCTCCTTTCCTATATTCCACCAGAAAAAAAAAAAGTTACACATTTTCAATTACTTTTGTCAATTCAACTCGTTAGTACTGCATACAGACAATGTAGAGATGCTTGGGTTAACAAAATACACAGAAATGTTTCACTGTATGTTTAAAATCAGTGAAGCTGCAATTTACTAGATCTCTCTCTGAATTTTATAAACATATGTTTACAAATATGAAGCTGCAATATGCATAAATATATTTAAAAAAGTACGTGCATTAATTATAAGACCATCAGTAATAACGGGCCTTCAACATCCCGTGAGCTTCAGCACTGCACCTATGTATAAAGGCAATAGTAAGTAACTTCAAGTAATGCAAGATTTTTAGTAAATTGCAAATAGTTTTAAAAATTATTATATTATTACGTATTAATGAAATATATAAATTGTTCATTAGGTGTTAAGTAAATGTTAATATTGCAATGCGGCATGATTTAATAATTTGCGGTATGCCAGACATCGCTTAAAACTGGAAAGGCTCCTTGCCCCCCCCCCCCCATAAATTAGTGTGGTTTCGAGATGTATTGCTGCACTACGTAATGTTTTTTACATATGATTTATGAGCATTTTCTCCAGAACACAAATTGAAGATGTTGCATGCGCACTTTGTTGTACCATGAAATGCAGATGTTAAATTGTGAGGTTGATTCGAGAGCAAGGCTGTGAAGAGCAATTCACATTGTTTGCATGTCTCTGAGCCCTTTGTTGGACAAACGTGGCTAGAGATGTCGGTACCTGCAAGCTAAACATTCCCAAGTGTTGGAAAGCCCCACGGCCACCCTGCTTCGCCGCTAATGGCAGGAAGAACTTCTTTCCATCTGGAGAGAAAAGCGGTGCCTCATTCTGCAGACAAACATCCACATTATGGAAATAAAATGAGCCATTTAACAGACGATAACAGAAGCCACAGGCAGCCCCTCACACGTCTCATAAATCCTATGGCCACAAGTGGCCTTATGTCTGAGAAAAATGTTTTAAGGATGATGTCCATTGACCCATTTTTACATTTCAGAATACCATCAAATTATTATATTATATATGTATCATATACAGAAGTGATGTAGATGGTGGTATCATCTGAGGATCTGTGCTGGGGGTTGATACTAAAATTCCAAAGTATACTGCTTAATGTGGCAGGCATTTTAATACAGTACACCAGCAAAACATCCAGTTAAGTCCTAAAACACCGTACAATCAACACATTGTGACATGATATGCCAAAGTAGGCATGGATTAGCTCAAGACTGCAAACACATACCTGTCCAGAAAGCCAGGCTTCAGAACTCTCTTTGTGTCGCTGAAAAAAGTTAAGAACATATTTTATATCTCACAAAAAAGACAACAAAAATACGAAGATTGCTTCAAAAAGCTGCACTCTCGGGACAACCGCTTCGATCGCTCCCTCTCCTTCCATCACGACGTTTCACCTCACACGTTAAAGGCATCCTCAGACACTGTGTGTGTGTCATGTGTGACTCCTGTTCATAATTCGGTACTATGTATATGTTAAGCCTCTTCTATAGCGTTGCTCTCTTTCAGGAACAATAGACGAAGGTCAGGGTCCATTTTAAATGGTTCCATTGTCTTGCTCGCACACCGGAATCACATTAACCCAATCCAATTCCGCCTGCCCTTGAGATGCAGGCTAGTGGGTGAGTCAGAGGTAAAAATGGAATTTGGTTAATGTGATTCCGGTGTGCGAGCAAGGATATTACGGTGTAATGTGGGCTCTCCTATCTTGTTTTTGTATTCAGCTACTAGGCAATACATGCATAAAGAACAGCTTTTTATTTGTTTTTTGTCATAGCCATTGGGAACAGAGCTGGGTCCATCACTTTAGGTCCATAAATCAGCACCGCTTGGTATAAAAGTTCCCGTTTTAACCCCAGACCTGAGCTGATGAGCCCCTTTCCATATTGAACCACATACTCAGATCGTGACTGGAACCAGGCAAATATTATGGGGGTCAACGCAAAAGCAAGAGGAGTGTGCATTGTTGTTTAACCTCGTTTCACAGTCAGTGTTAAAAATAAATGGTCAGAAATTACAAAAATGGGCGGCGCGGTGGCGCAGTTGTTAGCGCTGACGCCTCACAGCAAGAAGGTCCCGGGTTCGAGTCTCTCGGCTCCGGTGCCTTTCTGTGTGGAGTTTGCATGCTCTCCCCGTGTCCGCGTGGGTTTTCGCCGGGTACTCCGGTTTCCTCCCACAGTCCAAAAGCATGCTCCTGGATAGGTTGATTGGCTCGGAGACTAAAAATTGTCCCGCAATGCCCGGCGATGGACCGGCGTCCCGTCGTCGGGTGTATTCCTGCCTTACGCCCTGTGTTTCCGGGATAGGCTCCGGCTTCACCGTGACCCTATATAGGATTAAGCGGTTTCAGATAATGAGATGAGATGAGAAATTACAAAAATACTCGATTTGAATTCAAAATGTCAACTTATGCTGAAACCTCCATGAAACTTTTTTTTACATGTATAGTTAATATCACACCCCAATTCCCATTCCTCATCAATATCAGCTATAGCTGTAAGTGAGGGAGGACATAAAAGGCAGTAGGGGGAGGCAGGGGGGCGGGATGGATTAGCGTATATATAGGACATATATATATATATAGAACATTACGCACGAGGACCCATAACCTGGTTTCCTTCATGAGCCACTCCTGCGCCATAGCTGGGTCTAAAAATCCTCGTACCCAGGCTCTCACTTCTAAAGGTCAATTATTTAATGGCAAGACTGATTCTTTTACAAAAGACTGCTGCAAAAAAGGTGAAGAAAAGGAGCAGATTATTGGTTTGTTTTCCAAATTGGCCTGCCTCCCATAAATGCTATACACAATGTCAATCAAGCCACACCTCTGTGCACACTCCAGACGAGGCATTGCAGAAGGTGAGGATGGAGAAGTTCTGAGCCCGGCTGAGCCAGTTAACGGCCAGCATGTTGTTCATTACCCAGGATACCATGGGGATGTAAAATTCCCTGTAAAAAGAGGAGTGCGGATTGACCAGAGAGGAACACGTTAATGACAAAACCAGCATATTGGTAAAACATAATCACACATTACCAAGAGACAATTTTGTGGCACAAATGTAGCGATAGCATGTTAAAAAACTGGTTATAAATTCTCATTATCTGAAACCGCTTCATCCTATATAGGGTCACGGTGAGCCGGAGCCTATCCCGGAAACACAGGGCGTGAGGCAGGAATACACCCGACGACGGGACGCCAGTCCATCGCCGGGCATTGAGGGACAATTTTAGTCTCCGAGCCAATCAACCTATCCAGGAGCATGCTTTTGGACTGTGGGAGGAAACCGGAGTACCCGGCGAAAACCCACGCGGACACGGGGAGAGCATGCAAACTCCACACAGAAAGGCATCCGAGCCGAGAGATTCGAACCCGGGACCTTCTTGCTGTGAGGCGTCAGCGCTAATCACTGGGCCACCGCGCCGCCAATGCGTAAAGTATGCAGTGACACATGGTTGAAGAGACAAAAGCACACTAAATATTGTTTTAATAATGTATGCATTGTCCTTGAAACGGATTGATCTGGATCTCCGATTTGCCCCCTGGTCACACCAGGTGGCAAATTGTGAGCAGCACAAGGACAATGCAATCACCAATGCGTTAATAGCTAAGATTTTGCTTAACATGGGCAAAGAATGCAATTACTAAGGAACATGCCTCCGTGTTAAAAGCCAGATTACAATAGCTAGTGCCGCATATTGTATCAGCCTCGCGTTAAAGCCTGTGGACGAATAGAATGTGAGCTGTATTCGGTTGGGAATGTGGGTGGAAAGAGTGAGATTCTGCGGGGAGCAGCATCTGTAACCGCACCTTGTTTTCAGAGTCTCGGGAGGAACAAGTTCTGCTGTGGTGGCGCTGGGCGAGCTCAGATCAACCAGAAATAGTCGCGCTCTTGGGTTGTTTTGCCCTGCCTAAGAATGGACAACATTGCAATGATTATTATTATTATGTCGTTGTTGTTGCTGATATGCAGTTCTCTCACTACAGCTCTGTGCAGCGCTTTGTGACCCTCGGGTAAAAAGCGCTCTATAAATCTCATCTCATCTCATTATCTGAAACCGCTTCATCCTATATAGGGTCACGGTGAGCCGGAGCCTATCCCGGAAACACAGGGCGTAAGGCAGGAATACACCCGACGACGGGACGCTAGTCCGTCGCCGGGCTTTGCGGGACAATTTTAGTCTGCGAGCCAATCAACCTATCCAGAAGCATGCTTTTGGACTGTGGGAGGAAACCGGAGTACCCGGCGAAAACCCACGCGGACACGGGGAGAGCATGCAAACTCCACACAGAAAGGCACCCGAGCCGAGAGATTCGAACCCGGGACCTTCTTGCTGTGAGGCGTCAGCGCTAACCACTGGGCCACCGCGCCGCCCGCTCTATAAATGCAATTATTATTTATTATTATTATTGGCAGCATACATGTTATATACTAAATGTTCGTTAATAAAGGTGCTCATCTGTGGAGCGCTTTGTGACCCTCGGGTGAAAGGCGCTTTAGAAATGCAAATGTTATTATTTAAATAATATGAGCGACACAATTTTACAAGCCATTTTTGGTGGGAAATGAGAGTGCAGTGTGTATACAAAAATCCATCATGGAATCAACTGGATTGCTTTTGGGAAATGGCTGTTATGAAGCACTCATTGAGGCAATCATTGAGGATAGTGGAGTGATATTAATAGCTTCCTCCGTTCCAGTGTTCACATAGCTCGAGGCATTTATTTAAGTCTTAGCAAACCTTTAATGGGGAGGGGAAGGGTGGTCCAGGTCGGTTTAAACAAATATTTCGTGTGATGCTATAATAGCCAGAAATAATCACCCAAGCGGACAGGATTGTAGTGCAGTACCAAAAACACAATGCCACTACATACGGATGTGTTTTTCTATGTATATATGTGTGTTTATGCATACACTGTTGGCAAAATGCAGAAAGATCTAGGGGTATTTTTTTAAATCTCTGCACCTATCTACTCTGAGCAATACAAACATTCAGTATTGCTTTATAAAGAAATTGATAGTGAATCTGAATAATGGCTGTACTTCTAATATATACACACCTATTGTTAGTAATACAAACTCATTTACCATATTCAATATTTTAATTGAAATACTTGATGTAAGCCATTTCCTTGCACATGGTGTAATGTCACCCTTGATTGACTGGTCCATTAGGCCAACAAAAAAGTGTGCTGATAGAGCACTTTATTTAGCATGGTGACCATGGGAATGTAATTTTAATAACCGCACATACAAACGCCGGGGTGGCAGATAACATTCAGAGACCATTCCCCAGCGTTCGTGTGCCCTATATTCCAACGGTCCAATGTGCTGGAGGAAGGACAATGTGGTTAAGGTGTTCACTGATATATTAATGAAAGCCTGTAAAAAAATATAAATTGTTAATTAAAAATATTGCACGAAGTACAATTTTAAGGATGAGTCTACCTTGGGTAGGTCTAGGACCAATTCAAATATTCAACACCACTAGCTTTTGCTGTGAGCGGGAATTGACACACTGACACACCCACACGCACATCGGTTTACACATACATAACAAAGACAAAGATCCCCAGTATATATAGCCTTCACAGACACTAATGTCAAGTACTGCTAGCTAGCGTCTATAAAGGCCCATAAATATGCACAAACAAACATGCACGTTGCAATAAATACACGAGTATCAGTGTGTGTGTGCAGAGATATATGAGTGTGTCGCGCATCAGGTTTTGGTGCAAACACAGCCTCTTGGATACATATCGCAGAGCATGTCTTCATGCCCCCAGCATGACCTTGATATCATTGACATGTAGGGCATGGGTTCAGCCTTGCCATTCGATAAACAGAGTACACAACCAGTAAAACGACTTCCTGCTTGTCCTCTGTTGCCCACTCGAGCGGGGCAATGCTCCATAAGAGGCACAGTATTATGGCCATGATATAGAGCAGGGCCACTACAATTTACTTGCAGATGCAGGTTTACATGGGATGTCCTTTGCCAGATGATGCTCACCAAGACGGTGTCGCTTTCCATCATTAAACGTTTATTTGCGTTGAAAAGCTACATTCTCAATATTTTTTTATCGATTCCTCAAAGGCCCATGGATTTGTTCATTAGTTATTTTGTACTTTTTGACTATCCTCAAATGTATGTCTACAGCATAATGAGTCATATAAAAAGTTGCACATGCATCACTACAAAGCAATTAAAGCTGTTTCGTTTTGGCAGTTCTGTGCTCTTGTGAAATATCACAACGCACAACACTATGCAGCCAGCAGTAAATAAAAACGAATTGGAAAAAAGCTATGAGCATATTTACAGCGCTTCATTTCACCCAACCCCTCACCTCCATCACCAACCCACATAAGGAATGAGAAAGGGGCCACGCCTAAATTCTGAAGGTGACGTGCGTAGACATTAGCAATCTGGACTTGTCACTACGGATCTGCATCAGGGTTTCGCCAAATGGAAGAGGCGCTGTGAGCAATTTAAGTGCCAGGGAGCGATTGGATTAGCAAGAGGCTCAGTGCGCGGTCCCCTCTCAGGATGCCATGCATACCGCCGAGGGTATGACGCACAGAAATGGTGAGCAATCTTACCCGATCATATATAAAATATATATATTATAAACCCACCCGCTATAATTACCTCATGCACTGCGAACGCACTGGTATTAACAGCACTCTTTTTAAAAACGAATGAATAGTTTCTGTTGCTAATAACCAATTGTGTGAACCTGACAATTACTTTTGCAATTTCCCAAGTGTAACGTTTGCTAAATTTTATGGTCTTTTAATTGGAATGCTTTCTCAGTACATGGCCTAACTTTTTGAAATTCATTAATGTGGCTATTAGGCACTTATGTGGCATAGAGATTTTCCAGTTAATAAAGCATGCTTTCTAAAACATATGTAACATTTTCAATTCAACAATAACATTCCAGGTCCTATCACCTTTCAATTTATTCATTGGCTGTGTATCTTGAAAAAAAATTGTGTTACACTGTCTTTAATGTGATTCAGTTGAATTACAAGTGCTCACTACATCTTGACTTACATTAATGCGTTGCACTTAATTTCAGCCAGTAGCATTGTACTATCAACAAAAAAAGACAAACAACGATGGTTTATTGTGAATGCCATAATGTGCTACTTTACACGAGACTTACCTTGGGGTAAGGGTATTTCCTGCTGGTGGGGTAAACAGCCCCGGTGTATTGTGGGATTTCAGCGAGCGGGACATTTGAGTCGTTTATGGAGGTGAAGGCAAGACGACTTCCATCCGGAGAGCACCAGTGAGCCACGGACGAGTGCAGCACTTCCTCTGCACCAACAATAACAGCACGCACGTGTTACTCTGATATACTTGCGTTGCTATATGTGTTGTTTGGCATGATGTGCAACGTGAGTCCCCATGAGGTCAAAAGTCAGACATCATTCCGAAGAACATTGCACAAGGCTGTTGAGCATCACAGAATGCCACACGGTATAACAGTGAGGCCCCTATACTGTTTCCCCCACGTGGCATTTCGGTCTGCAGGGAGCAAGCGCCGCCAATAAGCACCGAACTACTCATGCCAGCACGGTACATCGGCGGCGATTGATGAAGCCTACTCCATGCCTGGCTGCCTATGAAAAAATGCACGCACAATAGCAAGCTCACATACAAAAGGTTTTCTTTTCTTTTCAAGACCCACACTCCAGCATGAGCTAAGCTATTCTTAAACCACTGTACTAAGCATTCATTTAAATAAATATTTCTCTCTCTCTCATTATCTGAAACCGCTTAATCCTATGTAGGGTCACGGTGAAGCCGGAGCCTATCCCGGCAGACACAGGGCGCAAGGCAGGGATATACCCACGACGGGACGCCAGTCCATCACCGGGAACTGAGGGCAATTTAGTCTGCAAGTCATATAACCTATGCGGCCACCGTGCCGCCCTCAAATAAAAATGTACACATAAAATTGTCCAACAGCCATATACACAAATAGCCGTCATACATATATTTGGCCTAGTTTTATATTTTATGGTCTATTTTTGGAGCTTATGTATGAATTACCTGAAACGTGCAGGGGTTAAAGAGTTATAATGTTAACATGGAAACTTTTATCTTAAATGTTTTTGAAACTAAAGCCCTTTGTTTGGTTGTCACAATAAGGGACTGCAATGAGATTGGAATGTGATAGGCACACTTTACATTCAAACGAAAACAAACTAAAAGAGAGCAAATATTCGAGTTTTCGGCAAGAAGGCGCACCAAGACAATTAACACTTTTAAGAAAAATAGCGCAAACAATAAATGAACATTTAGATTTAAGGCTCACCCCAATCATCGGCAGACAACTTAACAACACCACAGTACGCTGCCTGTTTGCTATTGGCAGTCTCGCTTCAACGTGCACCGCACTGCACATCCAAAATCTGTCCCCACATAAATCTACTCGATGTTCATGACTAAGAACACCAATGGATGATACATTTGAGGTTCTCGCCGTACATCCTTTTTTCACAATGCAGTATAACCCCCTGCTTTGTTATTCACTCAATAGCCATGCTTCACTGCTGTCTACACTGTCTTCTACCTGTAGTTTATAATGATGTACTGAGCAAAAGATAATTGCTTTCGTGTCATGCAGCGCAAAGCTTTTCCACGAATGTGTTCAGGCAGATTTTTTGATGTCTTTGAATACAATGATGAACAAAGACTGAAAACAAAGGCTTTATTTATTAAAAGTAAATATCAAATGAGGGCGGCGCGGTGGCCCAGTGGTTAGCGCTGACGCCTCACAGCAAGAAGGTCCCGGGTTCGAATCTCTCGGCTCGGGTGCCTTTCTGTGTGGAGTTTGCATGCTCTCCCCGTGTCCGCGTGGGTTTTCACCGGGTACTCCGGTTTCCTCCCACAGTCCAAAAGCATGCTCCTGGATAGGTTGATTGGCTCGCGGATTAAAATTGTCCTGCAATGCCCGGCGATGGACTGGCGTCCCGTCGTCGGGTGTATTCCTGCCGTACGCCCTGTGTTTCCGGGATAGGCTCCGGCTCACCGTGACCCGATATAGGATTAAGCGGTTTCAGATAATGAGGATGAGGAGGAATATCAAATGACTCAAGAACGGGCACAGTATGGTACCTCGTAACCACCCTGCTGTCTGCACTGAGAACTTGCTCACAAATGAAGCACATCTTTGCTTCTGAAGGGACACGCATTGTCGTGCATTAATATGTGCTCTCAAACGGAAATGTACCAGCTCATATGCATCATAAGTGCAAGACATGCCCTAGTCCAAGTCCTTTCAATGGGACTTAGGATACTGTGCTCAACCGATGGCAAAGCCACTGTGGAATAATGAAAACCTTTCTTTGCTGCCTCTTCATCCACCAGTGAAGCCAGGACATAAGTATCTCACACCAAACCTCAAGTTCAAAATACAATTCATGCACGTATATATGTACGTAGCATGCAATCAACAACCATCCTCTAATCTTGGAATGTATGTGGCAAACGGCACTGCGGGATTCCTATTAATGAGTGAACCGTATACGTATACCTACCCCGCGCAACCGTGCTTTCACTTGGTTGACAAATTACACTGTCTGCATGACGGGCTTGAGGAAATGGGACTGGAGAGGGATGCTAGCTCTAACTTAAATCCTATTATAAAAGATCAACGCGGCTATCCAAACAGAGCAGCTTTTGGAAGCAATCATCATTTATCGAGCCGTGAAAGCCTACATCAGTACATATTATAAAATGTCAACAATACAAATATTCGGCACAAACATCCAGAGAAGCAACAGCATAACTCACTTATACTGGTATCGTTAAAGTGACACATTGATTATGCCGTCATGTTTTATTCATTATTCCATTTTTTTAAAAAGGTTATTAACCTGTATCAGCTAATTAAGGGATCCTACAAAATGTCAACACACAGCATCTGAAATACAGTGTTACAAACACATAAATAAAATCAAGGGCAGCACTGAAATACACTCTTATTTCTGCACAGATGCTCCTTCCCATGTCTAATCTCAATTATTGATTCTGCCGAAGCTATAGTGCATTGGTTCTGTCCGATGTAACACCAACAATCAGTTCACACGTGGAGTTTAAAATAGGCAGTTTTCCAAAATGAAGTTTATAATCTTAGATTTCATGCCACACAGCGATTGTTTTGTAGTTGCATTTTTATCTCCAAAATACACTGCAGAAAGTCTTAGTTTTACATTGCACGACAAAACGATAGCGCGATCAAGATCTAGAAAATCATATGGTGACATCATACCTTCATACAGCCAGTCGGTAAGGCCATTGTAGACTGAGCCGACCTTGCCAGTGGAGGTGATCTGGATGGGAGCAGTCAGCAAGTCCGGTTTGAAATAGAGATCGTTGTTATAAACGTACACCTGCCGAAAGAGGATACAGGCACAACTCAGAAATAAAAAAAAGGTCTAACGGCTTCTACTGGTGTAAAACTATTCCAATTAGGGTCGACACAATATCTGTAATTGACAATGACCCATATGATAATGAAAATGAAACACATGTAATGGATGACGCTTCGGGCAATTGCGCATAAATGAAGAAGGGCCATCAACTGAAAATAAGCCTACAGTTTTGTGTTTTGTCTTTTAAGACAGAGCTATTGACGAATGCGTTAAGTTTTTGTTACTTTATCTTCTAATATACATGGTAATAGGTGCATTTAAAAAAAACTCACATTATTATTTGGGTTGTACCAATCAGCATCATAACTTTCAACATTAGTCTGTGCGCTCGTTTTGGAGATAGATATATAGCATGGTTACAGTAGGAAACGATTATAATGAAAATCAGATTCATAAAAATAATTACATCACAGTTAAAATCATCATGATTAGCAATATCTGCTGTACAGGGTCACAGGGGGCCGGAGCCTATCCCGTCAGACATAGGGCGCAAGGCTGGAATATACCCGGGATGTGTTGCCAGGATATCGCACAGCACTGGAGGCAATTTACGCAGTCTTTGGGCTTTGGGAAGAAACCGGATTCGAACTGTGACAGGTCTGCAACCATTTGAGCTCGCTGCCTCGAGACAGGGTCGGTGATCGTGTGCAGCCGAAACTCTTCATTCCTCGATGTTGGGAAATCCTACATCAACATGCAAATACTAACAGCTAAAGTAATTACTGCAGAGATGTTTATGTATGCGTGACTGAATTGTTCACGTTATTGGATTCATCTAATCCTTTAAATTAATAGTTGCACATTCAGGTTATGGATTCTAGTTACGCAATCAATCCAGGAATGTACTATAGTTAAAATCTTATCCAAACTATGCCAGATTGTATTAAATAACGAAAATGGTACAAATCTGGGGAATAGTGGTTTGTATCAGCCTTTCTCATAATTCTATTGATATACAATGGAGACCAGTTGATCATATAAAAAATAAACTGCTTACCCTGTCTCTATACACTTTATAAAATATTGCACATACTGGCTATTCTGTTGTTATTGCAATAACATGCTGAAATTTGATAATTGTCATTACATTTTTTAAAAATTAACAAATATATATTGTAAAATTACCTCTGCTAAGTCATGCCGTTAATGTACGTGGATACACCGAGTAAGAAAAGATCAATCGAAAGAATTGACTCATAACTTTGTAATTACTCCCAGTATGAGTTCCTGCTACATTTCTATGGCCAACTTCTACAATGACAAGCAC
Source organism: Mordacia mordax (assembly GCA_036362905.1). NCBI lineage: Eukaryota > Metazoa > Chordata > Hyperoartia > Petromyzontiformes > Petromyzontidae > Mordacia > Mordacia mordax. Next base: position 36,653,275 of record JAZEWT010000001.1, read on the forward strand.
AGCGACACAGCAAATCTGCAGTAACTGAGTCCAAAGTGTGCAGGCTTTGCTATAAGAAGTGAAGAATGGCAGACGTGAAGACACCATTATTTGTGAAAGATAAGTGTGCAGAGCATGTCGTTGGTCTTAAATTGAGTGTGACATTCGTGTTCGTATAAATGTTGTAAAGAGTCATCAGACTACAAAAAATCCGAAAGGTGGAAGGGGAAGAGGAACTGAAACCACAAATGCCAACATGAAGTTACGAGCGGTAACATGAGTGCTTTTACAAACAGTGACCAAGGCAAACAGCAGTAAAGATTGAGTGCAACGTCAGGTCTAAAATACCGTTCACTCATTCAAACTTTACTCCCCAACAATTTATTTTTGTTCACCTTAAAAATATAACGTCTAAAGTACCTTTAATTAAAATACCGTTGGTTAAGAGTGCCTCTTCCAGCGCAAACAATTGCCTGCAATAGAAACCCACTTTGTGCGGCTCAATGTGCGCTCTCTGAACACAGAAAAAGCTCCACTCATTGCCGAGCTAATCTCAGACAACAGTCTGGACCCACTTTGTCTAAGAGAGACCTGGCATCATCAAGACGATTTTCTCACATTGAATCAGGCTCTACCGCGAGATTTTACAATCAATTAGAAGGCTCGTTCAAATGGCCGTGGTGGCAGCCTAGCAATTCTCCACTGTGTGTCTGCCGACATCCGACCGATTCCGTTGCCGACCTTCAATTCATTCCAGCATATGTCTCTGGATTGGAGGTCGGCTCGACCTGTGAAGTTGGTGCTGCTCTACCGTCCATCTGGAGCCTCCAGGCTCCACAATGAATTGTCTGAGATGGACCACCTGGAGCCTGGAGGCTCCAGACAATGAATTGTCTGAGCTGCTTTCTAAGATGTGCTCCAGTTTAGAAATGATCCTGATTCTTGGCGATTTCAACAACCATGTTGACTCTCTAAGGAGCCCTCTTGCAAGGGTATCTCATGGCCACTCTGACCTCACTTGGCTTCACTCAACACGTGACATCTGCCACTCACAGATGCGGCCATATTCTTTACTTGGTGTGCTCCTGGGACATATCGGTAACCAACCTGTCCGTCACTGATCCTGGTTTGTGTGATCATTCCGCTGTGTGGTTTGATCTTCAAAGTACCGCTTCCCATTTCCATCACTAAGCGCCATATCCAATTTCGAAACCTTAGTGCCCTCACCCCAGACATATTTGCCGCCGCAATCAATAGTACTTCACTCTCCGCTTTGGCTCACTCTGCCTCTGATGTGACAGCAGAATCTTACAAAACGTACTATAAAGTAGGTGATGATTTGGCCCCATTAAAATCATACTATGTCTCAGACAGAAAACAATCCCCCTGGTATACTGCTGAACTCCAGGATCTCAAAGCGAATGCACACAGAGCTGAACGGACTTGGAGAAAATCTGGCCTCACCATTCATTGTCAAATCTTTAAAGAACAACGCCTCAGTTACCAGAAGGCACTTGACTGTGCCCGCACTAGCCATCTTTCCAGCCTTCTAGTTGATACCTGCGACAAGCCCAAAATTCTTTTCTCGACTATTAATCAGCTCCTTCATCCTATCAGTCAATCACTCTCACCTTCTTTCATAATAAAGATCAGGCAGATCAGTTGATTCAGTTTGTCTCTGAAAAAACTGAAGCCCATCGTATCTCTACCCACCTCAATCACCAACCAATACCTCAATAATTGTTCCTCCACCTTCCTTGACCTCAAAACTCCTGAAAGTTTCCGAATTAATGAAATCCGAGGTATCCTCTTTAGTTACTAGATCCCGGTCCACAAACTGCTCCCTGGATCGTTTCCCATCCAAAATCATCTGGGCAAATTTCTAATTCCTTGCACGTTCTTCACTAATCTGTTTAATAACTCACTTCACTGTGGTATCGTTCCCCCAGAAAAAAAAATGTTGCTGATTTTCGTTCTGGTGCCGTTGTTGACGTGCCACTCTCTCTGCAGCTCTGTGCAGTGCTTTGTGCGCCTTGGGTGAGAAGCCCAGATCGCACCTCCATTCGATGGGTGACAATGCCTTCTCGCGCGCTGCTCCCAGACCCTGGAATGCCCTTCCTTTGGCGATTCAGCCGAGTCCTTAGGCATCTTCAAATGTCGTCTCAAAACTCACTTGTTCCATAACGTTTTAAAATCCTCCGGCTAGGAGTCTTGATGCGGCTCAGTGTTGTCGTGCCGGGATGATGGTTCTCTTCTGAACTGCACCTACTCAGGAACATGTTTGTAGCAGAAATATTATTTTAATCGCTTGTTTTTTGTCTTTCCACAATGTATTGCTGCTTTTTGTCTTTCAGTTGGGCAGTCTTGATTTTGTTGACATGCTGTTCTCTCCACAGGTCGGATTTGTGGAGGAAAAAAACTGAAAGAAACACATTGTTGCTGATATGTTCTTGTCTCGTTGTTGATGTGTTCTCTCCACAGCTCTGTGCAGCGCTTTGTGACCATTGGGTGACGAGCGCTCTAAATATGCAATTCTTATTATTATTATTATACTACGATGGATGTTACATTGGACCATTTCCCAATGCATGTGTTGTAGACTCTGATGGTTTTGCATTTTAAAGTTATAGTTCAAAGTTTGATCACGTTTTACATGTTGTTTTACAGAGATGTGTAGTTAGAAAAAAAACACACAAAATTGTTATTTTTGCTGATTTTCCATTCTGTTGCCATTGTTGACGTGCCACTCTCTCCGTAGCTCTGTGCAGTGCTTTGTGACCCTCGGGTGAAAAGCCCAGATCGCATCTCCATTCGATGGGTGACAAAGCCTTTTTGCGCGCAGCTCCCAGACTCTGGAATGCCCTTCCATTGGAGATTCGATCAGCTGAGTCCCCTGGGCATCTTCAAATTTCGCCTCAAGACTCACTTGTTCCGTAAGGCTTTCAAGTCCTCTGGCTAGGACTGTTAATGCAGCTCACCGTTATTGTGCCGGGGTTATGGCTTGTTCCCGACCTGCGTCTCCTCGGGAACATTTATTCCTTCCTTGTTAATTGAATCATTATTTCTTAATGCTTATTTTATGTCCTTCTATAAATTATAGCCATTATTTCACTTTCAGCTGAACTGTCCTGATGCGGTTGTTGACATGCCGTTCTCTCCACAGCTCAGATTTGTAACAAAAAACCCAAATAACGTTATTGTTGCTGATTTGCTTTTCTTATGTCGTTGTTGTTGCTGACATGCCACAGCACTGCGCAGCGTTTTGTGACAATCGGGTGAAAAGCACTCTAAAATTGTAATTGTTATTATGCAACAGATCATTATGAGGGGAGCGAGCATTAGTTCAACATTACTTTACTTGATAATTGCTGCCAAAAGCTACTCTTTTGGGATAACATCTTATGGAAACAATCATCATGCACCGAGCTGTGAAAACCTACATCAGTATATTACATTACTTATCAATTAAATAACAAGTGATACCAAAGATCTTCCGGTATTGTAGATGTGCTCTATTTATAACCCTGCGAGAGTCCCTTGAGAGCCAATTTAAAATTCATAATAAAGCATAACATGAAAGCGCAACATTTCTGGGGAGTGTGAACCCTAATTAATCAGCGACGTTTCATTTTCAGAATGTGAAGACTGTCTTCAAACTCCAAAGTCAAAACACTGTCGCGTGTCCTAGAGACTAAACATTTCGAACATTTATCTCATCCTGCAGTTTAATTTGCATCCAAACATTTGACAGCACAACCCATACAAAAAAAATAAACAAGGTTGCAAACGACCTGCACACTAAATAATAGAAATGGGAAGAGAGATCAACCCGGAGCAGAAGCAAACTCCAAGCAATTGAAAACAGTCAATTTCTCTCACACGTCGCGGAGAAAGTTTATTGTCACAGAGAAATTATGATGAGAAACTTTGTTCTCTGCAGTGTTGACGAAGCTTGCACATATTAATCATATTTTTTGCAACAAAGTACGTAAATAAATAGGCTTTATGGAATTGCAGCACGCACTGTAGCTTTAGATTAAGCATTAATCTTCCGAATTAAAAGGTAGACTGTTGGCACTAATTAAGTTTGAACGTACATCGAGTCTGGGTGGCCCATATCAATCTAAATACTAGAGTTGGGTGTGCAGGGAGCTGCTCAAAAATACATGCTTTTCTTTTGCAAAACCATAATTATATGAATTAATGTCTGGGAAGTAAGCTAATGGTGTTGTAATTACCATATTTTCCCTTGTTACTTTGTTCAAGTTTTGATTGATGATTAACAGGCACCCATAAAATAAAAAAAACCTTAAATAATGAAAGAATACATATTTTTTTTATCGAAAACACGATTGAGTGAACGTGTTAATTATTAATCCTCCATGTTTGAGGGGTAATTATGAACTTCAACATGGAATGTTAAACACCCTCACATAAAGCACTAAAATCCTATATTTTATAAGCAGGTGAGAATCAAATCATCATCAAGGCGTTTTCCCAAATTTTCAACGGGGCATGCAATGCTCACACATCTTTATTTTCCACTTTTTCCTATCCTTTGGTTCATCTCCCGTTAAACTCATCTTCTTAAGGTTGTCTTCTACTGTCTTGTCCACGTTTTCATGGTCCAACCCTCTATAAAAAATGTTCTCCTTCCACTTCAAATGTCATGCAAGCTTTCACCCAATTATCATCTTCTTTCGTTTCAATGTGACATATCCATCTCAAGCTACTTTTTCTTAACAAATCTGTTATTTTTTTCTCGCCCTGTATGCTCTCAATTCCACACTTGTGACAGACTATATCATTTATAATAAAAATATGGGACAAAAAGTATGTTGTATCAATTTGATGTCGTTTTTCGCTTGACGCTTTTTAAAATCTATAATAAAGCCCTTTTGGGTGGGCTCACGTAAAAAAAAACAACTGTAATCCTGCCTCATCCGGACACAGCCAATTTGCATTGTAGAGCAAACCCCACAACATTTATAATGACACATGACGTTTCGCTGATTAACTCACTCAGCTTCAACAGATATATCTTACTCAGCTTCATCAGATATTCAAAATTGTCAAATAAAAAAAAAGAACGCTTTCCAAGTTAACTACTTATTCGCAATAGAATTATAAAAATAATAATTGCATTTATAGAGCGCTTTTCACCCGAGGGTCACAAAGCGCAGCACAGAGCTGCGGAGAGAACGGCACGTCAACAACGGCATAAACGGCAATTCAGCAACAATAACTTTTGGGTTTTTTTTTTTTACAAATTCGAGCTCTGGCGAGAACGCCATGTCAACAACAACATCAGAACAGTTCAAATGAGAGTCAAACAGTGAGGACAAATTATAGGACATAAAATCAGCAAAAAACAAATAATTTCTTTAACAAACCAGGAAGGAACATATGTTCTCGAGCAGGTGTGGATCGGAAGAGAGCCAACATCCCCACATGGCACCACTGAGCCGCATCAATAGTCCTAGCCGGAGGAACAAGAATCTTGAGACAAGATTTGAAGATGCCCAAGGACTCAGCTGAACGAATCTCCAGTGGAAGGGCGTTCCAGAGTCTTGGAGCAGCGCGCGAGAAGGCTCTCCCACCCATTGAATGGAGGTACGACCTGGGCACATGCAGCAAGCCTGTATTGGAGGATCGAAGTAGTCATGTTGAGGAGGGTGCCTGAAGTAGGTCATGGATATATGTCGAAGCTGCGCCAGTGAAGAGCTTTGTGGGTGAGAAGAAGGATCTTGAATTCAATCCTGTATTTAACAAGTAACCAGTGGAGAAAACTTCAGTATTGGGGATACGTGATCATGGATGGGTGTGTGAGTGAGGACTCCAGCAGCCGCATTCTGCACACGTTGGAGGCGATTAATCAGGTAGACAGGGGTGCCAGGGAGCAGTGCATTGCAATAATCGATTCGTGAGGAGATGAAGATGTCTATTAGCTTCTCAGCGTCAGCAGGTGACAGGATGTTGCACAGTCTGGCTAAATTTCTGAGATGAAAATAGGCTACCTTCGTAACCTTGTTGATGTGTGTCTCAAAGGTCTCATCTCATTATCTGAAACCTCATCTCATCTCATTATCTGAAACCGCTTAATCCTATATAGGGTCACGGTGAGCCGGAGCCTATCCCGGAAACACAGGGCGTAAGGCAGGAATACACCCGACGACGGGACGCCAGTCCATCGCCGGGCTTTGCGGGACAATTTTAGTCTGTGAGCCAATCAAGCTATCCAGGAGCATGCTTTTGGACTGTGGGAGGAAACCGGAGTACCCGGCGAAAACCCACGCTGACACGAGGAGAGCATGCAAACTCCACACAGAAAGGCACCCGAGCCGAGAGATTCGAACCCGGGACCTTCTTGCTGTGAGGCGTCAGCGCTAACCACTGGGCCACCGCGCCGCCCTGTCTCAAAGGTGAATGAGGAATAAAGAGTCACACCTAGGCTCCGGACTGCCTCAGCAACTTTAATTGTCTGGTCCTCAAGCATTAATTGGATAAGTTCAGCCTTGGACAACTGGTGTGGGGGTTCTGACAAGTAAAACTTCTGTCTTGTCTCCATTTAGTTTTAGACATTTTTTATTTAGCCAGGCCTTCACAGACGCATTGATGGATGACTTTGCATGGATATAGATTTGGATGTCATCGGCATAGCAATGGTAGCTAAGATTGAGGCTGTGCAGGATATGGCCAAGAGGTTGTAGGTAGATGCTGAAAAGGAGTGGGCTGAGAACTGAACCTCGAGGAACTCCAGACAAAACAGGATGAATCTCAGAGTTTTGTCCTTCGAGGCTGACAAACTGCTTCTGGTCAGACAGGTAAGAGCTCAGCCAATGCAGGGCACAGCCAGAGACCCCTATACCCTCAAGTCGCTCATGTAAGTAGAACAGGTTTTACCGTTTCTGGCAATTATGCCAGGCAATTATGCAGGTGTTGAGATCCCACACCTGCATAATTGCCAGAAACGGTAAAACCTGTTGTACTTATATATATGTATACTGGCAAAAAAAAGTACCCATATCGCTCAAGTAAAATCAGATGGTCAACGGTATCAAAGGCAGCGCTCAAGTCCAGGGGGACAAGAATACTTGGCAAGCCTTCATCAGCAGTGATGAATAGGTAATCAACTACTTTTACCAGAGGAGTTTCAGTACTATAGCCGAATCTGATCTCAGATTGGAAGGGATCGAGGAGGTCATTATTAAGAAGGTGTTTCTTGAGTTGTGTGGCTAAAGAAGAATAATGATCGGGGATGTTGCAATCAAGGCCAGGTTTATTAAGCAGGGGGCAACTGCGGCACATTTGAACAGTGGGGGAACGATACCACAGTGAAGTGAATTATTAAACAGATTAGTCACGAATGAAGCAAGGAATTTGAAATTTGACCAGATGATTTTGGATGGGAAAGGATCCAGGGAGCAGTTTGTGGACCGGTATCTGGTAACTAAAGAGGAGACCTCGGATTCCATTAATTCGGAAACTTTCAGGAGTTTTGAGGTCAAGGAAGGTGGAGGAACAATTATTGAGGTATTGGTTGGTGATTGAGGCTGGGTAGAGATACGATGGACTTCAGTTTTTTCAGAGAAAAACTGAATCAACTGATCTGCCTGATCTTTATTAGTGAAGGAAGGTGGGAGTGAGTGACTGGGAGGACGAAGAAGCTGATTAATGGTTGAGAAAAGAATCTTGGGCTTGTCACAGGTATCAGCCAGAACGCTGGAAAGATGGCTAGTACAGGCATAATCAAGTGCTTTCCGGTAACGGAGGAGTTGTTCCTTAAAGATTTGACCATGAGCAGTGAGGCCAGATTTTCTCCAAGTCCATTTAGCCCTGCATGCATTCACTTTGAGATCCCGGAGTTCAGGAATATACCAGGGTTATGGTTTTCTGTCTGAGACATAGCGTGATTTTAATGGGGCCAAATCATCACGTATGCTTGATAGCACGTTGTTGTAAGTTTATGCTGTCACATCAGAGGCAAAGTGAGCCGAGGCGGAGAGTGAAGTACTATTGATTGCTGCGGCGAATATGTCTGGAGTGAGGGCACTAAGGTTTCGAAATTGGATTTGGTATTTGGAGATGGAAATGGGAGGCGGCACTTGAAGATCAAATCACATAGCGAAATGATCAGACAAACCAGGATCAGTGACAGACAGGTTGGTTACTGATATGCCCCATGAGCAAACCAAGTCAAGAGTATGGCTGCATCTGTTAGTGACAGATGTCACATGTTGAGTGAAGCCAAGGGAGGTCACTGTGGCCATGAGATCCCTTGCAAGAGGGCTGTTTAGAGAGTCAACGTGGATGTTAAAATGGCTCAGAATCAGATCCTTTCAGAACTGGAGAACATCTTAGAAATCAGCTCAGACACTTCATTGACAAAAGAAGTGAATGCTCCAGGTGGGCGGTAGTGCAGCACCAACTTTACAGGTTGAGCCGCCCTCCAATCCAGAGGCATATGCTCGAATGAATTGAAGGTCGACGACGGAATTGGTCGGATGTCGGTAGACAGATGGTGGAGAACTGCTAGGCTGCCACCACGGCCATTTGAACGAGCCTTCTAATGGAATGTCAAGTCTTGCGGTATGGCCTGATTCAATGAGAGAACATCATCTTGATGGTGCCAAGTCTCTGTTAGGCAGATGTAACGAATGTTAAAGGATGAGATGAGTTGCACGTACATATGTTGCACATGTTAATGTTAATTGGGGAATTATGCGGTCGTATTAGCAGTATGCATGCCCCCACATAGTCAGCTACGCTCCCCCTCATCGGACAGTGCGTTAGTCGTGAAGAGTTGTTGCGAGGCGAGCGAGAGGGGTTAATGCGATTGTAACGCGCGGGTGTTACAACTGCTGTTGCTGCAGGTGCTGTGCCTGCGGAGTTAATCAATATAATCATTTCGAGAGAAGATACGTGTAGAATCGAGTCCTTGTGGTGGAAGAAGAATATCAAGTGTCGGCGGACCAGGAGCGGTGCATGCGCGTCGCGGAGGAGGGGGATTGAACAAAAACACAACACGGAACTTTACCATCAACATCACCTCCTCGCCACGTGTGCACTCACGTGTGCGGAGTTCACCTGGTTATCTGACATCTAACTGGCCTAGGCGCCGGCCTGCAGTCTCTCGTGCGATCGGCGGCTGTATTGTGACTGTAGAGAGAGGCGGTGCAGGTTGGAGCCGGCTACATTGGCGCCGACTCGTTCTTTTTGTGTGCTGACCATTTTCAGTTGGTTTCCGAGCGTTTTCTGCACAGGTAGAGCGAGATATATTTTCAACGCGTACACATACGCATCCCTTAAATTTTTGCTTGTTAATGCTTCAAGTTTCGTTTTTTTTCGGGTGCAATTATAGTTTCGTGTCCGTTTTTTTGTTCTGTCCGGAGTGATGGTGGATGAGCAGATGGAAGCGCAGATTCTATCACCCATCCAGTCCAAGGGTAGGGTGGATTTAGCGTCAACTTGAAAATGCTTCTGTAAATGTTACACAGTCTTGTCCGACTGCAATGAGTACGCTGAAGAGTCGGAACAGAATCCCATGGGGTCTCTTGTGGGTCAAGTAGGGGATGGATTTGGTGATATAATTTCGCAGCTCGCACGGCAGATCGGCCAATCAGTGACTCAACAACTACAGTCTATGCATAGGACTGGTGTCGGCAGTGTGCCAGTGGTCCATGGTGAGATGGGGAGTAAAACGTTTGATTCTTTGAATTTGTCTGGGATGCATCTGGTCCTTCAATCTGACGCCAAGGAACCCCCACTCTTTAGGGGTGCTAATTCGGATAAACATTCCATACAGGAATGGCAATTGTTAATGGAAGATTACCTGTGGAAGCGCGGTACACTAGAGACAAGTATACTAAGGAAACATTGTCCAAGTTGATGGGCAAAGCACGGGACATTGCACAAGTCAAACTGCATGGAAGCCCGAGGCTTACTCAAAGCAGTGATCCAAATTTAATTTTCGACATTCTGAAACAACATTTCAGTGAGACAATTTATTCGACGATGCCTTTAGCTGATTTTTACAACGCACTCCCGGTTGCAGGGGAGGGACCGATGGATTATTGGGTGAGATTGCACAAGGCGATTGATGTAGGAGAGAAGCATCTTCAGAGAGAGGGTGGCAGGGTAGAGAATGTTGGATGGGACGTGGTTAGGATGTTTATCGAGTACTGTCCAGACCCGGTGCTCAGTGGGATTTTCAAGTATAAGTCTGCAGAGAAATGGACCAGCGAGGAGGTCCAAGAGCGGGTGGAGGAGCACCAGCGGGACTGCAGGGTACGAATGTCTATGGGATCGTATGGACAACCGAACAATTCGCAGACGTCGAGTGAGGCTCAGCAGGGTGGAAGAGTCTTTGCTGAGCAAACGATTCAGGGGGCGGCAGTCACTCAAGATCTTCTTAATGTACGATACATGCAGGGGATAATTGATAGATTGGACCGAGTTTTGGACGAAAAGGTGAAGGTGGCTGAACTGAAACCGCAGCCTAAGGTTGGGAATTTAGCAGGCATAGGAGGGGGATGCGGCGTGTGTAAAGGGTTGGGACACACGACGCTCAAACATTGCAAATGGGATCGGCTCTGTTTAATATATTTTGCTGCTGACCATTGGAGGAATGCATGCCCAAAGTGGAAGGGATGTGTGGAAATGAGTCCTCCGAGCGGGGGCCTCAATCAAGGGCCAGCTTTAAACTAGCTCGCCCATGCACAAGGAGGGTCAACATGGGCGTAGGAAAACATTCCCTCGCTCAAAGAGAAATTGATTTGCAACAAATGCATATAGAGGTGTCTGAGGTGCTACCGGCAAGTAGTACCTTGGTCATTCAGGGATCGCAGAGGGTTGAGATGTTCAGTGAGCTATTCCACATCCCTGTGAGAGTTGGGAACAAGGTTGAATTGAGAGGTTTGCTGGATTCTGGATCAATGGCACGCACTATCAGTGAGTCAGTAAAACAGCAGTTGCAGGGTGCGGGGTTAGATCTAGAAAGCCAATCAGCTGATCATGTGGTTTGATTGGTTCTGGTGGAGTGAGGGCAAAAGTCAAGTGTATTTACGAGTTGCCATTGCGTATGGATGGAGTGGATATGGTCGTACCAAAATTGGTAGTCCCGGGTCAGACAGAGGACATCAGAATTGGTTCAAATGTGATCAAGTAGAAGGTGCTCAGGAGGGGGAAAGGTTATTGGGAGAAAGTTTCTAGAGGATTGACCCCAGTGACAACAGGAGAGCTTTTAGCTGATATTCTCACCGGCATGACAGGTTGGAGAGGTGGTGTGGCCCCGGAACGTATTGGGACAGTCAAGTTAGCATGCGCTGTGACGCTATTATCGAAGCAGGAAAACCTAGTGTGCGGAAGACTTCCATTGGGGACGCTTATGTCGCCGGGTAGCACAGTTATTGTGGAACAGCGACAGCGAGGTCATTACCAAAGAACATAATTGTGGGAAGAGTGATCACACCATTGTGGGGGGATCGTTGGACCCCAATGAAAGTCGTTAATCTCACAGACAAAGTCGTCCAATTACGAAGGAACAGTAAGCTGGTAGATGTGTCCCCGTGTATTGCAGTGGAGGACTTGGCGTTTTATCAGGGAAGGCATGAGAAGGAATTGCTGGAGTTTCCGGGTCGTGATGGAAGCGTTGATTCAGGTTGTTTGGAACTAAAACAAAAACTGGCAGCTCTTGGGTTGACAGAGATCGATGTTGATGGGTGTGAGGTCGATGAAGAAACAATGTATAAGTTGGTGGATCTGATTTCGGAGTTCGAAGGCATTTTTTCAAGGAGTTTGCTCGATTGCGGTGAGGTGTCAGACTTTACTCATCGTATTAGATTGACGGACGAACGGCCTTTCTGTCTCCCATATCGAAGGATTCCACTAGCACACTAGCAGGAGCTAAGAACAGCTATTTCAGAGATGGAGGAGAAGGGGGATTGTTCGGAAGTCAGTGAGTGAGTTCGCTTCCCCCTTGGTGATGGTGTGGAAGATGGCGGCCTCCGAATCTGTACAGATGTCTCATCTCATCTCATTGTCTGAAACTGCTTAGTTCTATACAGGGTCACGGTGAAGCCGGAGCCTATCCCGACAGATACAGGGCGCAAGGCAAGGATATACCGACGATGGGACGCCAGTGCATCGCCGGGTACTGCGGGGCAATTTAGCCTGCGAGCCAATCAACCTATGTAGCAGCATGCTTTTTGGACTGTGGGAGGAAACCGGAGTGCCCGGCGAAAACCCACGCGGACACGGGGAGAGCATGCAAACTCCACACAGAAAGGCACCCGAGCCGAGAGATTCGAACCCGGGACCTTCTTGCTGTGAGGCGACAGCGCTAACCACTGGGCCACCGCGCTGCCCTCTGTACAGATGTTCTCTGGCTAAATGCAAGAACGGTAAAGGATGCTCATCCGCTACCACATCAAGCAGACTGCCTCGCGGTACTAGGGGGAAATACGTTGTTAAGCACCATGGACTTGACATCAGGATTTTACAACATCCCCATGCATGAGGATGACAAGAAGTCAACGGCCTTTACAACACCTATTGGGTTGTTTGAATACAACAGAATGCCTCAGGGTCTGTGCAATAGTCCGGCTTCTTTCATGCGCATGATGATGGGCGCCTTTGGTGCCCTAAACTTCATAAGTTTGCTCTGTTACCTTGATGATCTTTTAAAATTTGCTCCCACGGAGGTTGAGAAACTACAGAGGCAACGTATGGTATTTGAGAGGCTGAGGGAGAGCAATCTGAAATTGGCACCAAAGAAATGTCACCTATTAAGGGAGAGCGTTAAGTTTCTGGGACACGTAATTAATCAAGGTGGCGTATCTGTTGACCCCCAGAAGGTGGAAGCGATTTCCCGAATGAAAAAGGAGGATCTTATGGAGCCAGACGGGTATGTGCCATCTTCCCGTAGAATCAAGTCGTTCCTTGGGATGGTGTTTTATTACCAACTACTTTATACCTGATTGTTCTGCTAAAGTGAAGGCATTGTTCCAACTGACGTCAAGTCAGAAGAGGAGGGGAAAAGGCGTGAAGGGTCAGGACAAGTACAGGAGGTTACGGGTTGAAGATTGGACACCTGAGTGTGATAAGGCTATGAACGATTTGATTGATGGATTGGTGAAATGCACAATGTTGGCACATCCAGATTTCTCGAGGCCCTTTGCCTGATCGGTGGATGCGTCTTTGGATGGCCTAGGAGCTGTTTTGTCCCAAGTTCAGGAGGGATGCAAAAGGGCACGTCCAGTTGCGTTTGCATCCAAGACACTCAGCAATGCGCAGAGGAGATATCCAGCACACAGGTTGGAGTGTCTTGCGCTAAAATAGAGTGTATGTGACAAATTCAGTTACTGGTTGAAGGGTCAGAAGTTCACAGTGTGGACAGACAACAATCCATTGACGTACATTCTGACAAAGCCAAAGTTGGACGCCTGTGAACAGAGATGGGTCTCCAAGCTTGCACCTTATGATTTCAATATCAAACATATCGAGGGCCGTAACAATGTGGTAGCAGATGCTCTAAACAGAGAACCATTCGTGAAGGGGGTGAATGGGAGATTGCTTTATGAGCCCTATCGCGATTTGACGACAGAAGCTGCAGGGGTGGGGAACACGGGGGTACAAGATGCCCTCAGGTGGGTGAGTCAACACCACCCGAACGTCACAGAACAAGGCAGTGAGGACCGGAATAGTGAGCATAGCATTCGGCCACAAACGTATGATGGAGCGTTGGTTCAGGCGATTTTTGCGTCCGAGTCAAATTGGGAAGAGACATCAAAATTGAGGGCAATGGCTGCGGCTCAGCATATTCAGCCTTTAGTGCCACCTGGACAAAACGTGCTGCGATCCATGTCATTAGATAAGCTGAGGAATAGTCAGAGGCAGGATCCTGTGATTGCAAGGGTGTTACACTACCTAGAGAGGAAGCGTGTGCCTTCCAGGCATGAAAGACATGGAGAGAGCTTGGATGTTAGTCAATTGTTGCGGCAGTGGGCAAGGCTTGAGGTGGATAATGGAATTGTGCGCAGAGTTGTAAAGGACCTACTGTCGGGTCGACGAAGGAGCCAGTACATGGTGTCGGCATCTCTGCGGGGAAAGGTGTTGGAGGGATTGCACGCTTTGGCTGGACATCAGGGTGGAGATAGGACACTAAGTCTGGCAAGGCAACGTTTTTATTAGACGTGGATGGTGAGGGACATCAAAAACTACGTGCGTTGCTGTAAGCGGTGTGTCGTATCAAAAACACCCGAACCGGCAGCTAGGGCGCCGTTGGAAAGCATCAAAATTACCACACCCATGGAGTTGGCTTGCATGGATTTTTAGTGTGCATAGGACCGGTGTCAGCATGCGGTTGATGTTTCAATGGTTACGGACCATTTTATAAAGAGAGCTCATGCTTTCCCTTGCATCAATCAGACGGTGAAGCAAGTGGCGAAAAAACTTTGGGATAATGTGTTTTGCGTGTAAGGGTTCCCGGAAAGGATTCATTCTGACCAGGGCACTAGTTTCGAGAGTGAGTTGGTCAGTGAGCTGATGGTTTTGGCAGGCGTGAAGAAATCTCATACGACGGCATATCCCCCAATAGGGAATGGTGGAACGCAACGATTCAATAGGACCTTGGGGAATATGTTAAGGTCGTTACCTCTTCGGGCGAAGCAGGAATGGCCCAGCAATTTCAGACCTTGACGTTTGCGTATAATGCGACGGTTCATGGGACGACGGGTTACCCTCCCTTCTATTTGATATTTGGCCGGGTGCCGCGGTTGCCTGTAGATGTAATGTTTCAGAATGTTTTGAGGGATCCAGTAGTGGTAGACTATAGCACATACGCGACCTCTTTAGTGTCAGCTTTGAAAGAGGCAGCGGCAATTGCTCAGAGCCACGCCGAAAAGGAACAACAACAGCAGGCGAACGATTATAACAGGAGAGCCAGGGGGATTCTGCTGAGGGTGGGTGATCGTGTACTCCTTGCCAACAAGGCAGAGTGCGGTAAGAGGAAACTAGCCGATAGGTGGGACCCTACGCTGTACACAGTGAAGGTCAGGAGTCCTCAGAATCATGTGTACAGAATCATGGATCCATAGGGAAACACAAAAGTTGTGCATCGAAATCTCTTGCTTGAGGTACATTTTTTACCAGTTGGGGATGCTGCGTCAGATGAAGAAGCAGATGATGTCAGTATGTTGACTGACAGTCTAGAGTAGTAGATAGTGATTCAGGGGGGAAGAGGACCTGATCGCACTGGCTGAGGAAGACGACTCGTCCGGGTGCACGAGAACGTGGGTATCTCAGTGCGATGGGAATGATTTCACGGAAGATATCGGGAATGCTGGCAATAGATCTGGGGATGGAGGCGCTGGAGATTTGGTGGCGTCTCCGAGCTCGGTCGCTCTGGGTGGTCCTAGCCTCGGGAATGTATCGGCCACTTCTGTTGGGTGCCTTGACACCGACTCTACTACGGCGCGAGGAGGACGAGTGGCAGAGTCCACGACTAACGGCGGGAGACCTGGAGTTGGGGTCAGGACGAGAACTGGGAGAGAAGTGCGACCGGTGAAGCGATTTGTAGAGACAATGATGCACAAGCCGCTGTTAGAGAACATGGGCTCGTGGCGGGGGGAGGCAATATTTTGGCCGTTAATGGGCTTTGGTGAAAAGTGTGGTGTGAGTTTTTTTGATGTGTTTTTGTTTTCTTTGGTAGTTTTGTATTGATTGCGCGTTGAAATGTTGAGGTTTGAGGCAGTCTGAGTCCAATGTGGTGAGTTTGGCATCACATTTGACTGTGGGGATTCTGGGGGTCAATTATTCTTGACGATGTTGGTCAGAGGAAACGAATTGCCATGGTATACTGAGGTTGCTTGTTTGTTGTGGATCAATATGTGCAACTATGATAGTGCAATTCAAGAGGGGTGAATGTAACCAGTGTTAACTGATGAGATGAGTTGCACATATGTATGTTGTACATATTGAGATGTTAATTGGAGAATGATGTCGATTTTGTTTTGTAGTATTGACAGGGGTTTGAAATGTTGGGATGTGAGACGGTCTAAGTCCAATGTGGTGTGTTCGGCATCACATTTAACTGTGGGGATTCTGTGGGCTAACTACTCTTGACAATGTCAGGATATAATGATGTAGGTTTTCACGGCTCGATGCATGATGATTGCTTCGAAAAGCTGCTCTCTCGGGACAGCCGCGTCGATGGCTCTCCTCTCCTCGCGACGTTTCGCCTCACACGTTAGAGGCATCCTCAGGCGGAGTTTGTGTGTAGTGCCTGTTGCTCCTTTATATATGTGGGTACTATGTATGTGTCGAGTCATCTCTTGTTGTGTGAGGTCTACATCTGAAACACATTAACACTAATCTCCTTATCTTATTCACACCCCGGAACTGGTCAGAGGAGCCGACTCGTCATGGCATATTAGGATCGATGGTTGCGTTGTGGGTTAAAATGTGCGGTTATGATAGTGCAATTCAGAAGGGGTGAATGTAACGTGTGTTAACGGATGAGATGAGTTGCACGTACATATGCCGCACGTTTTAATATTAATTGGGGAATGATGCGGTCGTATTAGCATTATGCACGCCCACATGTACAGTCAGCTACACCCCCCCTCCATCGGACAGTGCGTTAGTCGTGAAGAGTTGTTGCGAGGTGAGCGAGAGGGGTTAATGCGATTGTAACGTGCGGGTGTTACAACTGCTGTTGCTGCAGGTGCTGTGCCTGCGGAGTTAATCAATATAATCATTTCGAGAGAAGATATGTGTGGGATCGAGTCCTTGTGGTGGAAGAAGAATATCAAGTGTCGGCGGACCAGGAGCGGTGCATGCGCGGGGCGGAGGAGGGGGATTGAACAAAAACACAACACGAAACTTTACCATCCGTATCACCCCCTCCTCGCCACGTGTGCACTCACGTGTGCCGAGTTCACCTGGTTATCTGACATCTAACTGGCCTAGGCGCCGGCCTGCAGTCTCTCGTGCGATCGGCCGCCGTATTGTGACTCTAGGGGGAAACGGTTCAGGTTGGAGCCGGCTACACAGAGGAGGTCCAGACTTGTCCGAGATCAGCTTTGCAATCAGTGCGGTTTTATCTGCGTTCAAAGAGCACTATCTGCGTTCAAAGAGCACTATCTGCGTTCAAAGAGCACATTGAGCAGGGCAAAGTGGATTTCGTTTGCAAGAGAGACACTAACCAGCGGTATTTTAATCAAGCAACGTCAATTCATAAAATGTCTAACTTGTTGTTTCCTCGGTAGCCAATATCTCATCTCATCTCATTATCTGAAACCGCTTAATCCTATATAGGGTCACGGTGAAGCCGGAGCCTATCCCGGAAACATAGGGCGTAAGGCAGGAATACACCCGACGACGGGACGCCGGTCCATCGCCGGGTAGCCAATATATAGGGCTTAATACGGGAATGGGAATAGGGAAATCAGTTTTAGGCAGATTAATGAGCTTTTTGTTGCTGGCACCGCGACAGATGTAATGAGGGTGTTGAAGTATCCTAAGCTCACGGCAAATAGCCATAAGGTTGGGAGTACAGGCAACTGATGACAGAATCAATTTCTTTAGAGCTGCGCAGTGTAGGTGATCATTTCAAACAGGGATCGGAGCCCAACTCTGGGGACAATGGGCGTAAGTAAAAGCCACAGCAAGGATGCGACATCACTACACTATAGACTGTATGGATTATATAGACTCTAGACAGTATATGTATAGACTGTATGGGCTAGACCGTATGTATAGACTAAAGATTAATCTATACTCACAAGATTACACTCAAAAGACTATGTAAAGACTGTATAGTGTGTAAGGCACGTGTGATATGATATCTAATTGGAATAGTTACTTTAATAATACACTAGAGACTGTATTTAAAGACTTTATACATGATGAATTTTCTACGTAAGGAGAGTACCGACTGTTATGAAAGACTATGTAATTAGAATATTGACTGAATAATTTACCACAGACTTTATTTAAATACTTTATATATAATATTATGCGATTACTTGAACAGACCTCGTGAACACGTAACCAGAATATTGACTTTAATACTACACTATAAGCTGTATTTAAAGACCGTATATAAAATAGGCTACATATACACAGTAAATACTGTATGAAGGGCAGTACTGGCTATAATTAAAGATTAGAATAGTGTGGTAAGGCACTCTAGACTGTATTTTAAAAACTATATATAATATATTACGTGAATATATAAACAGACTGAGTGGAAATGTAAATAGAATATTAGGTGCCTGAGAGAGCGCAGAAACACTAGGCAGGCCTCACACTCAAATACAGTTAAGAAGGCCCCAATGTTTTAAGCGCAATGATAATGATTACAAGGCAATTAAGAATTATAAGCATTAAAAGTAACATAAAGAAAACCCGACTGTATAGGATTATCGTTGAATAACGCGATGAGAACTTGCAGTTGAGGCGAGTTGAACGCGCAACGGCGGCCAAAATAAACATTAGTTAAGGAATAGGGGAGAGGGGACTGTTACTGTAGGGGTGGGGGGGACCAACGTCACGTGGGGTGACGAACAGTACGGGCT
>JAZEWT010000001.1:36683667-36701946 GCA_036362905.1 Mordacia mordax
GAAAAATACCTTGAGGAAATTGTTCTCCAAAAGCGTCATGCTTTCATTGTCCTCCACATCCATTTTTGTCAAGTGGCCTTCCATCGTGCGGTAGATAACTTCGTTGGCTGTGAGTTAAGAAATAAGAAAAAACAGTGCAATGTAATACCGAGCAAAACAACCAAATCTACATTTGCATTGCGGATTAATGCTTGCCATTAAACTGCAACAATATTATTGACATGTAAGAAGAGATTTACATTTTTGAATAGCATGAAGGGCGTAACAACAATTACTCAATCACTAAATCTGACTTGAAAAACCAACCATATAACTGGAACTCATCACTGAACTATAATTAGAAGACATTTAGCGATAATTTTTTTTATTTTACAAAACAGGCCCACACTTGCTTGGTTGCCAACGTCACGTCGCACAGTCCGCGACCGTTTTTCAATCAGGAAAATCTAAAGGGAGATATAGCTATCCTCCAATTTCTCCAATGGCATGTTAATCTAGAAAAAACCCGCAGCATGTTTCCTGTTGAACGCCCTTCACTACGAACAGGCTGTGCCACATTATGGTAACATACATTCAGGTCCGGGCGGCGCGGTGGCGCAGTGGTTAGCGCTGATGCCTCACAGCAAGAAGGTCCCGGGTTCGAGTCTCTCGGCTCCGGTGCTTTTCTGTGTGGAGTTTGCATGCTCTCCCCGTGTCCGCGTGGGTTTTCGCCGGGTATTCCGGTTTCCTCCCACAGTCCAAAAGCATGCTCCTGGATAGGTTGATTGGCTCGCAGACTAAAATTGTCCCGCAATGCCCGGCGATGGACTGGCGTCCCGTCGTCGGGTGTATTCCTGCCTTACGCCCTATGTTTCCGGGATAGGCTCCGGCTTCACCGTGACCCTATATAGGATTAAGCGGTTTCAGATAATGAGATGAGATGAGACATTCAGGTCCAGGTGGCAGAAGTCCTCACCGTTCATATTTCCAGGCATCACTGCTGTCAAGCAGCATTGGAAACTATTTTTCCATCAATGTGCTCGCCAAAAGCTGCACTAAACAAAGCTGATTACATTTCCACATTTTCTCTTCAAAAGCAACAACTCAGTGCAAATTGCATAACCAATGCATAACCAGAAATGGTTATGATAACACTTTGGATTAAACTGGAAATTGTTTGATGCATTGTAAATGTATGTGTTGTGTTACATGCATAAAATATACGTTAAAGCATAAGGTGACAATTTGGTCACACAATTTTACTGGAGCAATCTCATCAATGAAAAGTACTGACAATATTTATTTTAAAAATATACATTGTCATTAACATGAAGCACTTGCATTGCCTTTACTAGGATGTTTAACGGCATCGCTTAAGGTACAAAAATAATTAACGGAAAACTTTAGAAACTTCACAAAAGCATGTTCATATATTTACTTTCATACTCTTAAAAAGTAATATAAAGGCTGACTCGTGTAATACATTTATTTAAGTGCTAGGCACAGGATATATGTTGCAAGGAAGGCACAGCTAATCCTTGTGGTGAAGCGTCAAACCTCCTCTCCATGGCATTTTGAAACCAACTGACAAAAACACAGTAAATGCATGTTGAGTTTGGTATTTGCAGTATAGCGTTCATACCTCCTATTTAAGCGGATAATGAGCGGAGCTCGGCTCTGTGAAGTGCAGATCGCACTTCACCACACTCACATTAGGGCGACTCATTTTCCATTTGTGAAGGAGCTCGCCACACGTGCCGCGCGTTGCTCGAAGGCAATTAATCACAGATCATTACCTCCGACACTGCCCGAAGCCAGGTCATTCCTGTGTCGGCGCTTCGACTTGTTGGATTTTGTGCAGTCGGATTAAACCAACACGAGGACTCGATGGATATTTCTTCGGTACTCCACATTGTTCTCCGTGTCCAAGCTGCCGCGTAAACCTGTCTGTATGTCAGTGCTTGTTCTCAACCCCAGTGAACATCTCACACACGGTGCCTTGTGTCCAAAAACCTTAATGGTTTTAAACATTGGTGGCATTATGGGGTTTTCTTTCCACACGTCTGCTGCAGAGCAGTGATGGATTTTTTGGCATGTAAGGCTCGCAGCCTATTATACGCTGCAGTGTATTCAGACTGCCCCTGCTGCTAGAGCCACTGAAGACATTCACACAATGGCGCCGTCGGTCGCATCACACATTTTTATTATTGGTCTGGAATATTTTTTTAAATTCTGACGATGCACCTTGGAATACAGCCGTAGTATCACGGTCCCTACACATTTGACGCTCACCACGAAAACAAAGCTTGTCATGATCATCGATTCCATCCATCCTTACGTTCTGTGCGGAGGTGCGTAATCATTCATATGAGAAGTGTGTTTTATCTCTGTAAATGTTCCAATGAATTTTTAACTTGATGCGGACTGAAAATGCCCGCAGACAGTATATATATATATATATAATTAAAAAAATCGACGCCTTGGACCTAATCATGCTGTCGAATGACTTAATGATGTATGCTACTTAATTTAATCAACATTGCCATTAGGGTCAATTTATAGTATATATGTTTCAAATTCGGTGGTGACTTCATTATGTTAATATTCTATTGGTAAAGTGTTTTCATTGAACCGCATTCATAAACATGTACACATGTTCGTGTTAATATGTATGTTATTTTCTATTTTTTGACAGATGAATTTACATTTTATGCGTCCCCTACCTGAAAGTCGCTACTGGAAATCACGTGATTCCATTGTGGGTAAATGCAGGATCGACATATTTTGTTTAAAATTCAGCATTCAAATGAAATAATCGCCATCCGTGTCTGGCTAACAAAACAGGAGGGACAGAGTGGCAATGCAGAGGCAAAGGATAAATGGAAGATTAAATGGTAATTTCATTGCGGAGAAGTCACCTTCTCGGCTCAATTAACTCTCCATGATGAGATCGCGCCGCCGGTGGTTGCTGGGTCACGCCGCCTGCGGAGGGCACAGCTCATTCGCAGGCAGCGCGCATCGCTCGCCGCGCACGCAGCGGCAGCGACACCGCCCCCTCTCTCCCCTCGCCCGTCCTCTCTCCCCGCGTGCCCCGAGCTCAACCCACGCATCGCACGCAATTGCGAGTAGGTTTGCAGACAACAACTTGAAAATGCAAGACCATACGTTTGTTTTTGTTTGTTTTTACTATATCAAACATCTAATATAATAGCGACATCAAAGGGACGTTTGATTGGGATTTCGAAGAGATGCTGACAGTGTTGATGGTTAAGAGACGACAACGTTTGCAATCATTAATGTGGCACCTTCAACGTGTTTAAGGCAGTAATTTATTATACGCAATCACTACCTATGTTCTCCGAGCTAGCTTTATCACAGGCTCATTAAGTATTTACATCTTGCTGAAATTTCAATGTAATGGGCTAAACTCGCCATTAGCATAGCCAGGACTCAATTAGGGATTAATTACGAGACTGTTAACAAAAAATAAACTAATACCATAATTATTATGCAATATTTTGAGTTACAATAACTAAGCTGGCAATTCGCTACAAATGTTAGGTCGTAATTGGCATTTTGCCTCTTGGCTGGATGAATGAAAGCCTGTGCAAAATTCCATGAGTGAGTTAAACGTAAACTGCTATTTAGTTTGTCTTATTCATCAGACTCGATTCGTAACTAAAATGCTGCTCTGAATAAAGTTGCCAGAACTATCATATCTTGCCTGAAAAGGAATTACATAGCATAAGCAGCAGCTATGCACAAAACTACGGTTTGTTTTCAACTGATGAACGTTTAACGTCAACTGTGTGTGTAACAAGCAGTGTCCAAACACACGCAAACGTAGACACAGCATGTGCACATACACACACACGCATAGTACTTCATCAGGGCATTCAAGCTTATCAGTACTTTTTTATTCGTGTGTATAAGCAGAAGATGCAGTCGGCCAGACTGTGGAGAAAAAAAAACATGACTGCCAGGTGAATCTGACATCAGCCATGCAATGTTTACAGTCAATCATTATGTGATACCCTGGCGGGGAATCCTCTCTCCAAGAGTCGAACTTGTCCTGTCGTCATTGTATCGGGTTCCGATGCACACAGGCGGCCACGTGGCGGGCTTCTTGAGACCAGCAGCGACAGCTTGCACACCACAGTCACTCAGTCAGCAGACCAGAGGCTTCTGAGTTTTCCGATGCTTTATTAAATCTAACATAATAACACAACACCATGGCGGGCTAACACCACGCACTTATCCTACCCTCCCACGCTTTGCGCTCTAACCGCTCAGTTCTGCTGATACATTCTGACGTGGGGTTCTTGACCATTTTTCCCCATGGGAAATCTCTCTTCCACGTGCGCACACCGCCTTAAATATTTCCCCAGATGTCACCTCGTCACGTCACATCACCCCACGTCTTCACCCAATCCGTACCGTCTACGTGCCTCGATCATTCCTGCCGAATCTCCATCCCACGTGATATTTACCCACTACCCAATCGATCTCACTGACCACCTTTGTTACCCCCAGCGACCCAAATCCCGCTCGCTCAATCTGGCATGGCTGACACGATGCACTTGCCCTGGCACGGCATGAGACTTGACACCACAATTCCCCCCCCACAGGTGGGGAAAGTTCCCTTTAACCTTTCACTGCCGCCGCACCAAGACTCGCGCCGCACCACCGATCCGCCATACCACCGACTCGTGCCACACCAGCTGATTTGTCATGCCCCCTGTGGACCCTGCTGCCGGCACCTACACTACTGCCGGGGATCCCCATGGGCGGGGCATTCGAAGGCCCCCCACACACACTCCACCCCCGCGGTCTCCCTGACAGCATGCCGGGGTCTTGGTGGCACTCACTTCCACCGCACACTTGCCACCACTTCTGATGGTCACCTGTACACTTGCCACCACCTCTGATGGTCACCTGTACACTTGCCACCACCTCTGATGGTCACCTGTACACTTGCCACCACCTCTGATGGTCACCCGCACACTTGCCACCACCTCTGATTGTCACTCCTTTCTGGGGTTTGATGAGCCAGGAGACCTCGCAAAGAGAGCCCCCCCCTCGTCCCGGCTCTGCTCTGAGGAGCCGCCCACTGACGGCTCTGCTCTGAGGAACTGCTCACTGACGGCTCTGCTCTGAGGAATCGCCCACTGACGGTTATACCCTGAGGAACCGCCCACTGATGGCTCCGCTCTGAGGAACCGCCCACTGACGGTTCCGCCCTGAGAAACCACCCACTGATGACTCTGCTCTGCAGCTGTGACAGGGGCGAGGCACCGCGCCCCTTCGATCTGCGCCACCTGAATGGCATCTTGCCAAGCCACGTGGCTGGCCCTCGGTCAACCCGATGCAGCAACTTGACCCACTCAGCGCTCCCCGGACACTCAGTTGCCCCCACTGCTTTGCCACACCTCGCCAACACAGTGCAGTGACTTGTCTCGTCCCTTTCAACGCTCTCTGGACGCCCCGCCAGCCACGGCGTGCAGCCACCTCCGCAGCACGGAGCAATGGTGCATGCTGCACTGTCGCACTGTGTCATCTCCACTGCGTCGCCCGCTCCACTGCTCGCTCTCTCCACACCACGCTGCTCGCACCACTGCTGACTCGAGCCGCGCTGCTCACTCAACTGCTGGCTCCTGCTCGCTGTCTCCACATCACATTACCTGGCAGCAGATCTCACCAATAGCAGACAACCGCCTCCCAGTTGCGATGGGAAGTGCGCGGCGCATGGCTCCGCTTGCGCCCGCCACCCACCGAGCCCTGCTTGCACTTGTGCCGCGGGCGCCACCGCCCCACTGCTGGTCCTGCTCGCTCTCCCCATGCCGCTCGCTCCACTGCTGGTCTCCTTAGCCGCCGTACGCCGCAGTCGGAACCCCGCTCGCTGCAGTCTCCGGCGTGAGTCCGCATCCCAACATCTGACACCAACTGTAATACCCGGGCAGGGAACCCTCTCTCCAAGAGTTGAATTTGTCCCGTCGCCAGTGTATCGAGTTCCAACGCATGCAGGCGGCCACGTGGCGGGTTTCTTGAGACCAGCAGCGACAGCATTCATGCTACATTCACTCAGCGAGCAGACCAGAGGGTTCTGAGTTTTCCAATGCTTTATTAAAGCTAACATAATAACACAACACCATGGCGGGCTAGCACCACACACTTATCCTACCCTCTCACGCTTTGCGTTGTAACCGCTCAATCCTGCTGCTACATTCCAACGTGAGTTCCTGACCATTTTTCCACATGGGAAATCTCTCTTCCACGTGCGCACACCGCCTTAAATATTTCCCCAGATGTCACCTCGTCACGTCACATCACCCCACGTCTTCACCCAATCAGTACCGTCCACGTGCCTCCATCGTTCCCGCCGAATCTCCATCCCACGTGATGTTTACCCATCACCCAATCGACCTCAGGGCGGCGCGGTGGCCCAGTGGTTAGCGCTGTCACCTCACAGCAAGAAGGTCCCGGGTTCGAATCTCTCGGCTCGGGTGCCTTTCTGTGTGGAGTTTGCATGCTCTCCCCGTGTCCGCGTGGGTTTTCGCCGGGTACTCCGGTTATCTCCCACAGTCCAAAAGCATGCTCCTGGATAGGTTGATTGGCTCGCAGACTAAAATTGTCCCGCAATGCCCCCGCGATGGACTGGCGTCCCGTCGTCGGGTGTATTCCTGCCTTACGCCCTGTGTTTCCGGGATAGGCTCTGGCTCACCGTGACCCTATATAGGATTAAGCGGTTTCAGATAATGAGATGAGATGAGAATCGACCTCATTGACCACCTTTGTTACCCCGGGTGACCCTAATCCCGCCCGCTCACTCTGGCACGGCCGCCACGACGCACTTGCCCCGGCATGGCGCGAGGCTTGACACCACAATTATTACCAAGAATCAGGCATTCCAGTTCCATTCCTATGAAACAGATTGAAATGGAGTGCTTTTTCTTTACAGTAAATGAACATAAACGTTACAATACATAAACGAATCATTGCTCGGTGATACAGTAAATTAAGGATGACAGCAACACTGGATGTTTGCAAACAACTTTAAATCATCTGAAATGTTTGAAATACTTAAAATAACGCAGTAACATGTATTTTGACAGAGACATAGACTGGAAAATATGACAACTAACTGAATCGAATGCAATATCTTGAATTCAACAATGTATTATATATATATTCAATCTCTCAGAGCACAAATAAATGCCATAATATCAGCATGCAGCCAATGATCATCACCACCCAACCTTCATCCGCTTTGGTCGACAGGAAGTGGCAATATCAATATGATTTAATGCTAACTGTGGTTATTGGCTTCTGCTGGCAATTAAATGCGAAAAATGCCATTACAATTCATTCAATTTTAATTATCGTTTACATTTCCATGACTATAAATGGCACGTGTAAGCAACAAAACACAATAAATTTCAGTTGCTCTAAAATAATATCAAAAGGCATCACAGGAAATTTTTTTACGTAAGAAATTCTCTCAAGACTGAACTGTTTGTAGCTTTTCGTTTTTCTTCGAGTGTAATTTGGATGTTCATTTTTGCAAGTTTTCAAAGGACGTTTGTTACTCGTGGTTCAGAACGATTTGTAAAATGGAGAAAACAACTTGCCTGCGGAGAACGTATATTTACAATTTAAGTGATTCAACTATCATATTGATCGTTGCATCATCTTGCTAAATTACAAAAAATAACTTTCATTGTCAAGCCTGTCATTAAAAAGCTCACACATTT
The DNA here is from genome assembly GCA_036362905.1 of Mordacia mordax. Classification (NCBI taxonomy): domain Eukaryota; kingdom Metazoa; phylum Chordata; class Hyperoartia; order Petromyzontiformes; family Petromyzontidae; genus Mordacia; species Mordacia mordax. The sequence goes on from JAZEWT010000001.1 coordinate 36,691,398, forward strand.
CAATGGGTTCACACTTTGGTTGTAAATAAAGCAAATTATGTAAGAACACGCATTAATGATGCAGTCACAGCTTATAGTCTAATCCACATAACAATGAAAAGAAAGTTCACATAAACAAACAAATCGATGTATATGCAGAACAAAGGGAATGAACGTACTGTCCGTTTATCCTCCCATCAGCCGATGTGCTGTGCGGATCTGACACAATGGTAACATCTGCACCTCACAAAAAGAAAGTTCTGCCCTGGGCGGTTTGATAATAATAATCCTGCCTTAGGTACCTTTCTGTGTGGAGTTTGTGTGTTTCCCCTCTGTTATGCTTGGGTGGTTTGCTATGGGTTCTCTGGTTTCCTTACACAACTAAAACACACCCATTAATCAAATGGCTGATATCATAATATATAGAATGCAGTGTCTGGAAGATTTTGGCGCCAGCTACCGTGTGGCTGCCTTACCCCCTCTCCGCCTCTCTGTGGTTGCCTCACACCTTTGAGTCGTTCGAATGAAGATCTTAGGAAATGAACACATATGTGCGAGGTATAATTTTGAATTAATTATAATTCACATATCTGTTGGGCCACACAAATGAAGTACTTTGTATACAACCCATCATCCTCATGGTCTTCTAGAACTGCATCAGTTCACCAGCATTGCGTCTGTGCAATAAAACCCTACCAGTTTCGGGATGCAGTGTCTAATCAGCAATCAGACTTGCTTGAATTAATGCTCGTGAGTTTCTGAATATAGTAATTTTAAGTACGAATAATCAATGCATATCGAGAAAGAGTGTGCTATGTTCTGTAGCTTTTTAAAATTACTATACCTTTAAAATATATGTTTTTAGCACATTAACATTTTATAGTTGAAATTTATTTTCTGGGTCAGGGTGGTGGAGGGTTAAACAACACGATTTTTTGCATGACCTGACCCAGAAAATAGTTTCATCGATAACATTGGTCACGAAAGCCTTCGAATTAAAGTTACATTAACATATTATCATTGTAGATTCTACAACAGTATGTAACAGTAAGACCAAGTATTTTATTCAAGTTAAAGAGTGTCTATATTGCAAATGAGGACAGTGTTTTATAAATCTAAACGTTCCCCAATGAAGGTACTGAACACAACGTTGATGAAAATAGTCATTAAATACACCACATAATCTGCACAAACTATATTAATGTATGGGCTAGTTCGTCTGTAAATCTGCAGGCAAACATATTGTACTCAAGGCACTTGCTTACGTAATTCATTTAAAGTAGTTTAATGCCTCCTCGTGTGTGCACTAATGCTGTGACCGCTGGGTTGATGCCCAGATCCTGATAATTTGGTAGAAAATCAGGAGCATCTCAGCAAGAGAGTCCATTTGACACTGATAATTTTTTGCATGCAGACAAGGTCTTGCTTGGAAAACACAACCCAACCGATCGATTTAAACATTCCCAAAATCACAACGTTAGCGCTGTTTGCTCAATGCAGCATGCCACAGCAATGAAAATAGACTGCGGTTTGAAATGCTAATTCACTAGGCTTATGCTTGTGAACTCAGTACGGAAATAGCCTTAGCGACAGATGCTAATGTGGCATTTGCTAATTACTGCTACGATAAGCTATAACGTTAGCAACGTTTCATACAAGAAATATGACGATACAACAAATGTGCTGTAGGCACTGCAATGTGAGAGCACCTTCTGTGTTCAGTGCTATTTGCTAAGTAGCCACGCCAAGGCTGAAAAAAAGTCGCTGCAAACAGAGCACAATTTTGGTGTCAGCTGAAAATTACTGCAATAGAATACAGAGGTTGAATTTGACATGTGGGCGGCACGGTGGCCCAGTGGTTAGCGCTGTCGCCTCACAGCAAGAAGGTCCCGGGTTCAAATCTCTCGGCTCGGGTGCCTTTCTGTGTGGAGTTTGCATGCTCTACCCGTGTCCGCGTGGGTTTTCGCCGGGCACTCCGGTTTCCTCCCACAGTCCAAAAGCATGCTGCTGCATAGGTTAATTGGCTCGCAGGCTAAATTGCCCAGCAGTGCCCGGCGATGGACTGGCGTCCCATCGTCGGTATATCCTTGCCTTGCGCCCTGTGTCTGCCGGGATAGGCTCCGGCTCACCGCGACCCTGTATAGGACTAAGCGGTTTCAGACAATGAGGAGAATTTGACATGAACATTTACCTTTTGTACAGCTGCACGGATGAATATAAAATAGGAGATGCAGTTTTTTTTATATACAAGGTGACAAGTGCTTGTTTGCATTTACGAATGACAGAATCACATAGATACGTTAAAAACGTGAACAGAAAGGACGGAATTGTTGTGTATAGCGACAAAAATTTGTGAGCTACACGATTCAGTGTCACAGATGTCACTAATAGTGATGTTACCTCGTATTATTTGGCACATATATTCGAATAGACAGTCCTATCATCTCGGAAATGACAATATTGAGTCAAGAGGCTGGAGGCTCCTTTCTTCTCCGATTTGGTATTAATTATATTTTTAGATCAAAGAATGAGCTTTTGAAAGGATAAAACACATTTCAAACATCGGAGCTGCCTGCATCAGAAGGCACATTCTAGGTATCATCTCATCGCATTGTCAGAAACCGCTTAGTCCTGTACAGGATCGCGGTGAGCCGGAGCCTATCCCGGCAGACACAGGGCGCAATGCAGGAATATACCCACGATGGGACGTCAGTCCATCACCGGGCACTGAGGTGACTAATTTTAAAACAGGGATTTATCAACAAACACCTTCGCCCGCTGAGCTCTCATTGCCGTACAATATGCATGGAAATGTAAATATTATAAGGTGTATTAATCAACACCTCGGTAAATGACCCTTCACTGTGAAACATGTCATAAATGTCTACACTGCCGTGTGTGTATTAGGTTTGGTCATCATGGCAGAATTGTTTCCGAGTTGGCTCTGCATCGCGTTGCGTTTCATTGCAGCGAATGTGAACTTGGAAATCCAGCGCCAAAGGAGAGACTCTAATTTTTATGCAGGTTATCTTAAACGAGTGCCTATTATATATTTCCAGCCAGTGTGTAATTATTTTAATTGACAGCATTTTCCACAAAGGCATATCAGCCAATTCATCTCTCAATTCTGACTCATTCCAGTACTTTTTGGCACTGCACTATAAATGCAAGTAACCCAAGTTTTATTTTCAGCCACGGATAATATCGGTTGCCCTCTTCCCCCACCAGCAATAATCAGCGGGATGAAGTATGGTTAAATAGGCCGTAAGAGTAATATGGCAGAAGGAAACCTTCCTTCAGCAGTAGTTTGACAAAGAACTGTAAACTAATATTATACACTTTATTATAACAAAAGGGCTAAGCAGCCTTTTAACTGCCTGTTTTACTAGCAAACCAGCTGAAGCTCTTTTACGGGAATGCGGTCTTTGAAATTTAAATGTAATCTTTAATAACTCCATTTATTTGGAGGGCAGTGGCACACAATTTGTACATCGTGATATTATTTTATTGAGATGCGTTCACTTGCTGTGAAAATCGCACGTCAGTAGAGATTGTTCTAAGTGCCACTAAGGGCAACTCAGAGTAAAATGGAGACTGAGTGTGGTGTGCACTTTCCAGATGGGGACTGGTGGTTCACAATGAACGGGAGTGGATTATCGGAGCTTCACAGAAAATACTCTCTGAATGACTGTACAGGTATTAAACGTGTAAAACATTTTTCTGATGAGGCACATTTAATTTGCATCTCTTCCAACACTATTATCAAAATCTTGCTTTGAATAAAAAAAAGATTCCTCTAGAGCTGATACACATTTTAATGGTTCAATAGTTAAACTCTTCAAATCACGATGTTACTCCCCGTCTGACGCATATTAAAAAGTGTCAAAATAACTTTGACATGTCATCCACTCTGCCAGACACCACCGTGTCCTTGCAACAGCTGGCTGTGTGGGGAGGGATGCGCCGATCCCACGAGTATAAGACACGACATAATGTTTTGCATCTGGTGACCACCCACTTCTAAAATGGGCTCCGGTAACCCTGGCAACTGTTGTACCTCCTCTGCCTCCTCTGTGTGTCACACGGTATTTTGTGCACGCATCAGTCCAGGCGACCCTCAGTCTGGCACTGTGCTCACTAAATGCTCAGCTTCATCGCTGTGGATACGAATCTGTTTAGGGTCATCATTATATCTGATACATATATATATAATGCAATCTGTCGTACTAGTGGAAACACATCAGATATGAAGTTGCACTTGATGAAATAAAGCTTGATGACATTCATTGCAGTTTCAGAAATATCTTACGTTAATCGTCTTCCGTCTACTATCGGAGCCTTTTAATAGAATTTTCGTATCATCACATGCTAGTATAAAAATACAGCGCATGCAATTGGCAACGGCTCTCACCACTTATCCACTTGACATCTGGCTCCTGAAGTTGGAAGTCGTCGCTGAATAGGTCCTCCAGGCTGATTTTGGCTTGATTGAGGCGAGCATTTTCAGCTGCACAGAGACAAAAACAAATTTAATTAAGCAATTTTCATTCCTCATTAAAACCAACATATCTCCCATTCCATGGAAAGCAATGCTGGTAACAGAAAGTCATGCAAAACTCACAGCGACTGATGCCAAATGATTGCTTTCAAAAGATGCAGAATATCAAACTACCGCTGGATGAATGCCTCATCACATTATCAGTAATGGCTAATGGAGGTTGAACGCTAGAAAATGTTGTCAGTCATGGCCAAGAATCTGATTCAAGCTCGACGTTTCTCGACCGCTCAAAAGTAGCACAAAAAAATAAGGAATATTAAAGAGGGTTTCAAGATTTTTTTGCCAAAGGAACATGCATTTAATGGGCCGCATTGCATTAAAATACTGAATTAAGCAGGTCGTCACCTCAGGGGCCTTCATGCCTGCCCCATCCTTATTATGGAATAATTGTTTCCAGACATAACCTTCAATGCTTTCTATGTTAAACGTGTGCTGACGGCGACTGTAGTTACAATGCTTAATCACTGTTGCATTCTTTGAAGAATGAGATGTCATACTCATTCAAAGACCTGTCACAGTGATTGCAGAATGTCATCAAGATATTCATAAAGCGAATCAGATGCAATATGTATAAAGTACATCATGACAGGTTAGGGCTGAGGCTTAACTGCAAAAAATTATATGCATTTACTTAATAGTCTGATTCCATTAGCTGTGGCTACCTAAATAATGTTCATTAAGTGCATCAAAATCTATATTGATTAAAGCAATTTGGATTGAAGGATGTTTTTGTTTTACATTCACAGTGTTCCTTGCAGACACTTTATTTGAATGCGCTTTTTGTTTTCGTTTGTAGGAAATTGAGGTGCCTGCCGCCATTTTAAACCATGACATTTTTATGCAAAGTGAAAGCCCATTATAACAGGGAGATGAACTCGTTTTCCTCAACCCGTGAGAGAACATCACCGCATGTTTGCGTAATGATTGTGGCCGATTTTGACTGTTAAGTACATTACAAAGCAGTGATTACTGTATGAATGTTAAACCCGCACGCGGGACTACGCGACCAACTCGCATAGCTGTAATCACTTTAACTATGCTTGCCATAAAACGCAGGTATGAAACATCCACGGCACAGAACGTTTAATTTCATTTACGCCATAAAATCGTCCACTAATACATTTCAAAGCCAAAAGAAAAAGCGCCTCCCTGCTCAGGAGAGCAAAAGAGATGCTCGTGGCGACTGACATCCCTGAGTCACAGCTGAGATGACACATTCCTGTGGTGCAGGCAGCCTCGCCAGGAACGGAAATCACAAAGCAAGACCGAATACATTGACCTCATTACTACAGAGGGCTGTTCAATTACAACTCGGATTTTTACTCCAGACTAGCCTGTCCATCAATCTGTCTTTATTTATATAGCCTACTTCACATCAATGAAGGTATTGCAAAGTACCTTTGTTTAACATTAAACGTACACAATTGCCCAGTAATCATAATACATAATAAATAAGGTAAATGGATAAGCAAACAGCTAAGCAATGTACCCTAAGGAATATTAATCCAGAACTATTTAAGTACAATTATATAGTTGTGAGTTAAAGGCTCCAACAACTGTGCAACCCAACCAAATGAAATCCTCTCCTCCCTGACTAAATAGACCGTGGCCTAAATATACGCTCACTAGTATTCGTACCGTTGTCTACCTACCTGCACGTTCAAAAGTAAGCACATGCCCCTGCGGCATGCATTAAAACTATCACAACATCTTTAATTAATTTCACCTCAAATATACTTATGCTGCATCAAGTGCCAGGAGAGACAGAGCATTCACAGTGACATCTAATCCACACACGGGCTCTATTTATTTTGCACATTAAAGTTGTATGGGACTTTGGATAGACTGGGTAGTTTATTGACCCACAGCAACAGGATTTTTCGGTGGAACACTGAAGATAGTGTTTCCTTTTAATTGTAACGTGCAATTAAATATTTAGTGTTCTCCGCCCATACAGAGAGCACAGCTCAATACGCAATCAGAGTTATGTTGCGTTTTGGCACCCACGAAGCTTTCATATCAGATGAAACTTCATGCCAGGGAGAGAAAGTTGCTAACAAAACGGCACATCACTCATCCAAACAAATCTGTTACATCCAGCATGCCACCCTTCAAGGTTACTATTCATACCCATCAGTGCTTAGCTTGTGACACCCTAAGTAAAAACGTAAACCCTTTTTATAATAAAGTTGTTTAGTGAATGAGTATAATGTGGTCGCCTGTGCATGTATGCAATGCAGACACAAGCCTGCATGCACTCTTGATAAAAAATAGTATAGTCAATTATTTTTACCTGGGAAAATTTCTCTGAAGCTAAATACTAATGTCTCTCTCTCTCTCATCTCATTATCTGAAACCGCTTAATCCTATATAGGGTCACAGCGAAGCCGGAGCCTATCCCGGAAACACAGGGCGCAAGGCAGGAATACACCCGACGACGGGACGCCGGTCCATCGCCGGGCATTGCGGGACAATTTTAGTCTGCGAGCCAATCAACCTATCCAGGAGCATGCTTTTGGACTGTGGGAGGAAACCGGAGTACCCAGCGAAAACCCACGCGGACACGGGGAGAGCATGCAAACTCCACACAGAAAGGCACCGGAGCCGAGAGACTCGAACCCGGGACCTTCTTGCTGTGAGGCGTCAGCGCTAACCACTGCGCCACCGCGCCGCCCAAATACTAATGTTTCAGGACGTTTCTACATCGGTACGTTAACGTAAATATATGTTTGGGTATCTGGCTGCCGTGGGTAGAAGCAACAATATCTTGGAAAAGGGTAACCCTCAGCACTGTCTCCTGTCGACCTCACCTCTCCACATCTATAAAAAAAACCGTCATGCTCTGGTGGTCATCCGTTCAAGCACTAACCACTGATCCCTGCTCAGATCTGATACAGCTGGGCACATTTATGATAATTTAGTCTCGGACATGCGTGTGCTCACACGACACTCACCAGGAGTGAGCAGAACGATAGAGGCAACGATAAGGGAGCAGACGAAGACGATGACCAGCAGGGCAATGGCCATGCCCTTCCAGTTGCGGTTGTTGCCCTCATTGCTGGACAGCTCCTGCATGCATGCCCGCAAGACACACATTGAAACATGTGCAGAATGCTGTGTGAAATATCCTGCTCAATAAAGGTGTACAATATCATAACAGAACGCCGAGCCTCCTCTGCAGAGACCCGAGTTTCGAATCTATGGAGCACCAAGTGATAAAACTGGGTTCTCAAGTGACTACATTCTGCATCACATTGTAATACTATTTTACTTACTTCAGGCAGGTCTGAGAATAAAAAGAAAAAAATGACATTTTTTCAACATTCTTTTTCGGACATATAGAATGTGCCCCTGGAATGCATAAAAAAGCCGATTGAAATGACTGCCAAGCTATTTTGTGATATATTCTGAGGCTGGTGATATAGCCAGTGATTAACTACTCGCTGCGAGGGTTCTGAATAGAAATATTATTCCAAGATTTGATGCCAATAACACTATTCGAATACACGGCGAGAGGAAAAAAAATCAGGCCAAAGTTTTATATTATTTCAAAAATATTATACTGTACGGCCCAGCTCTCAAGGGGGGGTCACAGGAGCAGAGCCTCATTACTTTGAATGATGATGCTGAAATCAAGAACAGACAGAAATCGTAGCGAGAGTGTGATTACCCAGAAGCCAGAGCAGATTGCTGCCTGTGGGCTTATGTAGCGCACAGGTGATATTCGAAACAAAGGTAAAGAAGAAAGAGCTCAGGCATAGTCTAGCCTTAGGACCCAAAATAAAGTTCCATATTAGCTTGCTTAATGTCTATCGTAAACTAAATTAATACAAACACCATTAAATCCAACTGCAATATCTTCTGTTAATCAATACTGGGTGTACGGATGTAGGTTTACATGGCTAGATGCATGAAAATTGTTTTACAAATGTGTTCTTTCGGGTTAGCCCGCGAAGAAGAGAGAGTAAGGGAGTGCTCGACACAGCTATACTGAAAGAACTGCTCTGGAAAGCAATTCTCAATGTTAAAAAATAATATAATAAATTAAAGATGATTGGTTCGAAAATCTGCTCTCTCGAGACAGCCGCGTCGATCGCTCCCTCTCCCTCCATCACGACGTTTCGCCTCACACGTTAGAAGCATCTCGCAGCACCTGAGGATGCCTCGAACGTGTGAGGCGAAACGTCGTGATAGAGAGAGAGAGCAATCAACGCGGCTGTCCCGACAGAGCAGCTTTTCGAAGCAATCATCATGCATCGAGCCGTGAAAACCTACATCATTACATAATAAGTTAATTTCAAAATAATTTACATTTCCTCGTTAAGTTCAATCATCACGGAATTCTGACTGAGGTGCTGATCTTAACAGTCCCGATCAATTCCAACACCTCAGTTGTAAGTTACGTTATACTACGAACTCTCACTAACCAATGAATTGTTTATCCGGACTCAGCTTAAGTTGGATAAGATCTAAACAGTAATTAGCACAGCAGAAAGAGGCTCTTGTACGGCAAGATGCTCGCACACGCCACGAGACTACTTCAATCATAAGGGAGTGTGCTGCAAGTTAATTTTCGTTGACACACGTAGAGCCTCTGCAAGTTTGTAAATTCCAACCGGTTTTGTTTGTGACATGACTTATCCAATAGTGGAGAAAATTGCTCATGAAGGAGTGACTGATGTGAATTGAGTGGCTGCTCCAGATGTACGTAAGGCGAACCAAAACCTGAGATCAGGAAAAGGATCAAGCAAAGATGATCTCCCGAGCGAACTGCTGAGGGTGGCGTTTGTGTACAGACTGCAACATAATCACGGCCATTTGGAGCACACGACGGATTCTACGGGATTGGAAGGATTTGCTGGTGGTTCCCCTCTTCAAAAAAGGGAACCGTACTGATTGTAATAACTACAGGGGCATCTCCCAGCTCAGTGTGCTGCAAAAGGTCCTGGCAAGGATCATCCAACATTGCCTTGCCAGGCTTTTCCTTCTTCGAGGTACCATATCCTAAAGGACGTTGGTGACAATGGTCTTCCACAAATCTCTGCTCTTTGAACTTCTAAGAATGTCCATTGTTGATATGTTCATTGGGCGGCGCGGTGGCGCAGTGGTTAGCGCTGACGCCTCACAGCAAGAAGGTCCCGGGTTCGAATCTCTCGGCTCCGGTGCCTTTCTGTGTGGAGTTTGCATGCTCTCCCCGTGTCCGCGTGGGTTTTCGCCGGGTACTCCGGTTTCCTCCCACAGTCCAAAGGCATGCTCCTGGATAGGTTGATTGGCTCGCAGACTAAAATTGTCCCGCAATGCCCGGCGATGGACCGGCGTCCCGTCATCGGGTGTATTCCTGCCTTACGCCCTATGTTTCCGGGATGGGCTCCGGCTCACCGTGACCCTATATAGGATTACGCGGTTTCAGATAATGAGATGAGATATGTTCATTCATCGCGGGAGACTCTTGAAATAAGTCAATCTCTGTCGTCCACGATCTCTCATTCCTTCAATTGTTCCATTTATAACCAGCTTATCAATTTCCTCTATCCTTAAAATATCCCCGAGAAACTTCGACTGTTTCTTTCAAATGATTAATTAATACTTTTTTGCAGTATTCCATTCGTGACAAAATGTCTGCTTTTGAGGTGTGACTTGTCCAAGATACCTTCAAAACTTGTCTAAAGACCCACATATGTCAGTTGCTTGTACTCTCTATTCTATACTTGGTGATATTGTACAACATTCTGATGCATACGTGAAAACTGGTATAATGTAACAATCGAGAACTCTTAGTTTCGTCCCCACAGAAATTTTATTATTTATCAGTATCTCTTCTTATTTTGAAAATGTTATCTTTTGCCATCCCTACCCTAATTTTCATTTCATGATCATATTTACCATGTGATGTTATCGAGTTTCCCAGATAGGTGAATTCATTAACCTGCCTTACATTTTCATTACCCGTTTTGATGTTGCATAGTCTCATCTCATTGTCTGAAACCGCTTAGTCCTATACAGGGTCACGGT
>JAZEWT010000001.1:36703287-36720221 GCA_036362905.1 Mordacia mordax
TGGCTCGCAGGCTAAATTGCCCCGTAGTGCCCGGCGATGGACTGGCGTCCCATCGACGGTATATCCTTGCCTTGCGCCCTGTGTCTGCCGGAATAGGCTCCGCCTTCACCGTGACCCTGTATAGGACTAAGTGGTTTCAGACAATGAGATGAGATGAGGTTTTCAAACCATCCATCCGTTTTTTTACATTTTTTTATTTTATCGTTTTCCTTCTCGAATGTCATGAAATACATCTTCGATATAATCTGTCCAACACTTTGAAACTTGTTCTCTCTATATTAGTTAGCGATGAGCAAAGGCCTCATCAAGGTGCGGCTCCGCATGGACAACACCTTTTAGAAAAATGCCGTGGAGGTGTCCACTTGCCTGGAGCGCTGGGGCAGCGCTCTCTGCACACTCAAGGGATTCTCTGTTTCACACTTTAATTTGCACTCTTTTCTATGGATCTTACCACCCCTCTCCAAGACCCCATCTTTCTCTCATATTATCTGTAAATTGAATGTGTGCGCATTATAAATTGTATCGAAGGGGATGTGGGACACAAACACCCATGTAGACACTTCGAGATGTATTCACCTAATAATAAGCGAACACCTCTTTTGAACCTCTGACCTCTTGAAAAAATAATCTTCACACCTCCTGATACAATAATTCCCCCGTCCTTCCAATGTATTTCATAAATACCGAGAATATTGATGTTCAGTCTCTTCATTTCCTGCTTTACATTCTACAAATCCCCGATTTGATTTAGAGTTCTATAGTTCCAAGTTGCTTTTCTAAGTTGCTTCTTCCGGGTGTGAACAGTCACAGGCTGACGGTCCAGAGTTACCTTTCGCACGTGGCTATCCTGACCAGGCGAGGTGCCCACACGATTTATAGTGCAGACCCCTTCACGCTGTTGTGGTTTTTGGTAGATTTATTTTGACCGTTGTTTTTTCTTGGCAAAATTCTGCAATAGGTTGCCATTTCTTCTTGCAGATTGCATATGCATTCCTGCATACATATACATGTACATGAAGCAAACTGGGCATACGCATGTATACACGCTTATGCACAAGGGGCTCGGCAGACAAAGGACAAAATTTAAGAGGCGCGTCCCCAGGGGACCTGCTCTGCATACCTCCATCTGGGCTTTATCTGACGTAATCGGGCATAATCAAATACCTGGGACAAAAACATCACGTGGCGAGCTAAATTTAGAAGCGCACCTGCAAACTCAGAATTGAGAGCGTTCTGGAAGGAGTAGAGGCACAATTAAGTTTCGGATGAAAACATCAAGTGGGACGCATATTGGGGACTTATATTTTGATATAATTGGAAGCGCACCTGCGGGCAGATAATGAAGATCTTTCTGGAAGGGTGCGAGACTCTATATAAGGATAGCAGCAGAGGGAGCATGGGCCCCAGGCCATTGAACGAGGAGGGATTGCATCGACCACGTGAGAGACGCTGGGACAACACTCGCTGGCTCAACCATACACCGGGCACAGGGTGATACGCCGGAGGCAACAATGGTTGACAAGGGCGGTCAACGCGGCAGCGATATCCGAGTGGACGCAGGTGGAGCGAGGGTACAGTTCTGGGTCGCCCCCCCCGAGATGACCACTCGGCAGCAACAACACCACGCTATTGTGACACTGGCCTGTTTATGTCAGGCCAGTGCCATGCTGCAGCCAACCCGCGCCGACAGCACCACAGAAAGTGATGGGAAGGCACCGCCGGACTCAATGTGAACACATACAAACTGCAGCTCAGGTGCGCATGCACATGGGTGAGCGTACGGACTATGGCTAATGGTGTGGGGGCAGAAGAATCGGTCAGCACAAGTTTCGGGTCGTGTTCAGTTTATTCACGTGCTCGAATGTCTGCTGCACGGTTAGGCAGCAGCGTATATTCAGTAGACGGCGGCGCGGGTTGTGGAACTGGCTCAGTAGGGTTATTAAATTCATCTCAACTGCTTCTTGCTGTCTGGTTGGACCTCTCGCGTGGTCAAACTCTTTCCTTTTGCGCAGCCATGCCTGGGACCCGTGTGCCTCACTTTACGAGCCCCCTCTGAACCTCTCCCTTATTTTGTCACTGCAGTGCAGAGATCCAGCGCTGTGACAGAATTTAATATCATTTGTCAACGCGGGAGGTAAAATATCACAGTGGAAAGAGGAGGGACCCTCGATATGGCTATTCTAAAAGAGCACCTCTTGGGATTTATTCTCATACACCGAGCCGCTAAAACCTATATCGATGAATTGTCTCGATGAAATAATGCCCGCAGCAGCTGCCACCATTTTAACTTGTGATTGTTGTTTCTTGATGAATACTACCTCCTCAGTGATACTGGCACAGAGGTGCTTCCTGAATAAACCACGTCCCAATGAATGTTTCGTATTTTATTTTTAAGCTATGATAGCAGACATTAAGGGCTGTTTAATATGAAATGACATTAGAAGGAGACAGTCGAAGTTTGTGAGGCTTATTATGAGGAAAGAGGAGAATGATAATCTAGTTATAACTGGAAAAACGGAAGGAATGAGAGATCGTGAACGACAGAGATGTATTTCAAGAGCCTCTTGAGATGAATGAACATATCAACAATGAACATTCTTAGAAGTTCAAAGAGCAGAGGTTTGTGGAAGACCACTGTCGCCAACGCCCTATAGGACATGGTACCTAGAAGAAGAATGTGGAAAAATAAGCAAAGTAAAGGGACTTAGGCAGGACACATCGCTAGAATGGTTGATGGCTCACTAAGGCACGACTTGAGACTTACAAAGTAGTGGCAGCCAAAGGTGGGCAGAGGGTAGTATGGTCGTAGTGTTCGTGCCTCAGTGAAACGGTACTAACAGAGGCGATTCGATGACTGCCTGTGGATTCTGTATGAAGATTGCGTGTTCGCTTTCTGTTAAACACGGGTTTCCTCGCAAGTTTTAAAGTTTCCTCCCATAACTGGCTGATTACATTACTTAATTTAAGACAAGTGCAGTGTGTGTGTGTGTGTGTGCTCTTTGAATGGTTCGGACACAAAAAATGGCTCGACTAATGGTCCTAAAATTTTGACGGTCACTTATTGGATAATAAAATTTGATGACAAAATGTTGGGTCCGATCTGACTCTGGGAACCACCAGCTGCCAGACAAGCTTAATAACACAATGACCACGAGCCCAAGCGTGAGTCCAACGCAGGTGGAGGTGGCCATGAAACAGCCAAACAAGGAGCTCTGCTGAACAATGATCGGAAGATCATCAAGAAAGTGGTTTACAAGGAAATACTATAATACGTTTAATTATGCAAAAATAAAACACATGTGGTTCGCGTGCTAAAAAAAATCAACTGTTAATCAACAAAACAATTCCAGTACCCCACGAGTCGTAATATATAGGGCACTGGCAAATACTGGCACCTTCTCCTCACCTCTCTGTGGTTTTCAAAAGCTGCAGAATGGTTCTCACTTAACATGAACACATTCGACACTGAATTGTAATATTATTATTAGGTGAGAACATGCCCGAGAGAATGCTCACCACTGTTTGATTGATACGTTCTAGCAGCTCTTGGGGCTCTGGGGTGGGGGATTTTTGACTTTTACATCTGATTTCAGGGCGGCACGGTGGCCCAGTGGTTAGCGCTGTCGCCTCACAGCAAGAAGGTCCCGGGTTCGAATCTCTCGGCTCGGGTGCCTTTCTGTGTGGAGTTTGCATGCTCTCCCCATGTCCGCGTGGGTTTTCGCCGGGCACTCCGGTTTCCTCCCACAGTCCAAAAAGCATGCTGCTACATAGGTTGATTGGCTCGCAGGCTAAATTGCCCCGCAGTGCCCGGCGATGGACTGGCGTCCCATCGTCGGTATATCCTTGCCTTGCGCCCTGTGTCTGCCGGGATAGGCTCCGGCTTCACCGTGACCCTGTATAGGACTAAGCGGTTTCAGACAATGAGATGAGATGAGACATCTGATTTCATTGCTCTTATGAGCAAGTTTTCCAAAAACAAAATATACAAGCAATACAATATACTATATGTTAAACCCTTTACGCAAACTGGGACCCACATCCCCTTCAATACAATTCAAATTACAGATAATGTGAGAGAGAAAGATGTGGTCTTAGACAGCGGTGGTAAGACCGCAGAAAAGAAGACAAATTTAAAGTGAACAGAGCGCCACCCCAGCACTCCAGGAAAGGGCCACCTCCCAGGCATTTTTCTAAAAGGTGTGGTCCATGCGGAGCCGCGGCTTGATGAGGCCTTTAGTAGAAGAGTAAGTCCAGTGGTCTTGATTGAGAAGTCCCCTACCAATTAAGGTTGATAATAGCTCATCCAGAGAGATGGATAGCACCATAACACAAAGACACGGTACCTTCGGATTAGTGGATGATCTTTTTGCAGATCTCTTTTGCAAAAATAGTTTTCATATTATAATTCAGGCTGGTTTTCAGATGAAGACGAGGAAATTCCAGATGCGACACTTCAACTAAAAGTCTGCTTTTCCCAGAATGAAATTAAGTCGCAGCGACCTGTACATATGAAACTTTGGACATCATGAAATGAAGTGGGATCAGTTGTTTAAACAACATTAGTGGTTCTATTCACTGAATGTTACACATAAATCAAATATCTTAGTCATTGAATAATGCCTTAATGACTATTGTTTAAAAAAGAAATATATGTGCTTGGTATAATATATGTATATGCATTGTTCACAAAGATCAGTGGGACCAGAATAATTTGGGGGCCAACCAACCGGAGCAACAAACGCAGCATAGGAAACGTTTTCATGCCGTTGACGGTGCATAGATGCTGGAAAGGGTATTTGAGTCACTAGTAGTGAATACACTCGCTCTCAAAGAAAAAGAAACGCTTGAATAAAAACGCATTTATAACATCGGAGAATCGCTTGACACGGCTATCCCGCAACAGCAGGTCTTAAGAGCAATTCTAATAACAACGATTTTATAAAATGGAACAGCTGTTGTGCTGTATTGAACCGTGTCAAAGCGAACGTGCTGCACGGTGAAAGCTGGACAGTATTATAGAAACGAGTATGTAAATGTTGGAAAATAAATATGTCGTCATGATGTCGGTTTTCACGGCTTAATGCTCTCCCTCCATCGCGACGTTTTGCGATGGAGGGAAAAGCGATCGACGCGGCTGTCCCGAGACAGCAGCTTTTCGAAGCAATCATCAAGAAATACGTTGTATTAAAAAAAAAATACGGTAAAGAGAACAACTGTGGCCCCGAGTACTGGATGGCCTACGGAATTCTATGAACTGGATAGGCCATGATATTTCACATTTTCCATTCCCCACGGGATTTACGCACTTGGATCGAAGACATTTCCATGAGCATGTATGCGTGATAGCGAGCAGCCATAGATCTGGCATCATTCTCTAACACAGCTGCTCTGTGTTTGAGCAGTTGTGTGTCTTTTCTGTGATTTTTGGTGTCAGGCATGCTTGTAATTTGTGTTTGAGGTTGTTGCATTTGCGTGTGTACCTGTGTTGGCACACATTATTTATATACGATTGCGGCTTGAGTAGTTTATGGTTGTCGTTGTCCGGGCGCTTATTGTGGCTGGTTGTGTTACTCTTAACATAACATGATGAACTATTAAAACATTAAAAACATTGCAGTCGACTTCCTCAACTGATAACCTTTCTGGTAACATTATTTATCTTATCTCATCTCATTGTCTGAAACCGCTTAGTCTTATACAGGGTCACGGTGAGCCGGAGCCTATCCCGGCAGACACAGGGCGCAAAGCAGGCAAACACCTACGATAGGACGCCAGTCCATCGCCGGGCACTGCGGGGCAATTTGGCCTGCGAGTCAATTAACCTATGCAGCAGCATGCTTTTGGACTGTGGGAGGAAACCGGAGTGCCCGGCGAAAACCCAGGCGGACACGGGGAGGGCATGCAAACTCCACACAGAAAGGCACCCGAGCCGAGAGATTCGAACCCGGGACCTTCTTGCTGTGAGGCGACAGCGCTAACCACTGGGCCACCGTGCCGCCCAACATTATTTATAAAACAATGAATTACTGTGGATGCTGCTGCGCTAGACGCAGGGTTGGTTATTTTCAGAGGTGTACTCCACTTGCATCACACACGAAGGCACCCAGCTCATGTTAAATCTGCTGTTTGATTCTCACCTCGGGCGCCTTTCCATGCGGAGTTTGTGTGTTCTCCCTCTTTTCTGCATTGCATTCCTCTGGGTTTCCCGGTTTCCTCCTCCAAAAAAAAACAGTCATTATCTGGCCCGATATCATCATATGTATATCACGCAGTGTCTGGCAAATGTAGGCGTCAGCTGGCTGAGGAAAGGAGAAGTTGAGCTGCTGCTGTCATTGCACGGGAAGCGTCTGTGATAACTGGCACCAAATCCCCGTAGCAGCCGATTGGCTTGTGTGGGAGCAGTAGCTACGATGTCACCCACCATAATGGCTGACATGCAGGCCATATCTACGAAACCGCTGCAAGGCGCTCAGGAGCGTCACTTTTTGCATTACGCGATAATGTAGCTACGCGAATGACTTCTGGGTTAGAATCATGTAATGTTGATGTTCTCGATCCCCTGGTGCTTTCAATAAGAGTTTAACAGATGTCTTTCTTATGCAACCACATTGTGATATTAATGATTTGCACTGCGAATGACCTGCGTTTTGGGTTTAATTTACAAGCATAGTGATCAAATATAATCATTGTACGGTACTTAAATACAATTCTTTTTTATCAACAGCACGATACAAACATGATGAAAATCAACCTTCATTCATGTTTTCTGGACATTTGTTGAAGCAACTGAAACTTTTGGTAAGTGACCATAAAATGTACTGACAATTAAAATAAAGTATTTCATCATATGCCAGAGGGGTTGCCTTTCCAAATTACTCCTTACCCTTAGCACAATGTGTTGAAAGTACTACATTACAACTCCATTCCTTTTCCATTTCTGCGCTGTCAACCAATATCACAAAAAACCCCACCACAAAAAAAGAAAACACTGCTGTGTTACGACTTTGAATTCAGAGAACATCTAAATGCAACTGCATCTCAAGATGCTTGATTTTATTTCTTGCTCAGCAACTGGAGGAGCACATATTTATTAGATAACATAATAAGCCTCCTAATCATCAGAGCTGAGGTATACCGGTCTAATATTTTGAGGTAAGACAGAAAACAATGATAACAGTTCTCACATAAAAGTAGAATATTGGTCTCTGGATTTTTACCATCTTGTGATTAATATTGGAGTATTCTGATGTTGTAAAAAGTAAATGGATTTTGCGTTTCTGTATGTAAGAGGCTTTGTTAAACATTTCATTGAATATCTCTACTATATGAAGACACACGGGTGTTCATATGCATGTTAAGTGCTGAATTTTATTTAATATTTCAAAAGCTGACACTAGTTGTCTTTAAGAAAAGCAAACATACCCGTCAACATTGATTTCAAAACGTGTTGTAGTAATTATCCAAGAGTAGGTAATTTTTTTTTATTTTGTCACATGTAGTGACAGACTAATGTAGCCGTTGTAAGCTATTAGTGTATTTATCGCACATACTAGGTACGTTTCCGTATTCAATTATAATATCAGAACTGTACTGGTGACAGACACATTGGTGACATCCCAAACTCGTTAGGCCATGCCCATACCTGGCCGAATAAGTAGGGTTGCTTTCGTAAGCACGCTCAGTTGATGAGACACGGAGCGCGAGGTCTTTCGGGTTTATTAATAGAAATTATTATATGTGTGTTAATGTTTGCTATTATTGTGTTAGTATGGAAGCATCTAAAGTTGAATTGAATATAGGTGAGGTCGTAATCCTAATATCAATTATCACTTGTGTTAATGCTAGTGTGGTTGAGTTGTACACTGCAGAAAGTGGTGGTGGATGTGTGAGTGCGTGGTTGCCTGGGATGATTGTTTCTGTCACTACTGCGGGTATGTATTTGTTTGTCTTGGTAAATTTGTATTGGCGGGTTGTCATTTAGTTGCTAGCATTTTTGAGCAATAATAACAGCAGTTTTTTTTTAATTATGCTTGTTTGAGAATCGGAGCGTGAATTGATTGCTGGGGTGTTGGAGCCGTGTTTATGTTTTGATCGGGATGTTGAAAGTTTAGAAAACTGTTAGGTACTTAGTGCTGACTGCCAAAATGGCCGCCCCACATAGCCCCCACAAAACTCTGAGCACGGTGTTGTGTGGCTGTGGTGCTGGCCACCCACCCCTTCTTGTGCCGTGTTGGCTTTCATTGGTGCTCGCAGACAGCACTTGACCCTGCGGTCTGTTGAGACTATACGGGGATACTTGTCTTTGTTGGCGTATTGAATACTGTTCGTTGTCCATTTGTTTTATTAGTGTGTTAGATGTTACATAATTTAATTATGCTCACATTGGGAAACTAATCATGTCAGCAGTGGTCGAAACACAGAGGGTGAGGAAGGGGGGATGTGCGAGTCCATGGTTGCTTGAATGATAATTGTGTCTGTCACCTTCCCGTTAAGGACAACCTGAAGACACAGAGTGTCCCTGTTGGGTGTACATCCAAGTCCTCGTGCCAAATCATCAGGTGGTTGTGATACATGAGGAGGATTAAAACGCACGTCGCAGAGCTTGACCATCAATAACCTCGCGTGCATTCTCAAACATTGCTTATTTTATGTCATTTATTGAATAACTGTCGTGGCATCCTAATCTTATCTACGATCATGGGTAAGACAGACTGACTGAAGTAAATTACACTAATATTAAGCTTGCATACTATTGACCGTTTTTTTTAAGCATCCAATTAACCTGCATGAGAGTGATGCTCAGGAACGATGAATCAACACTTTTCTCCCTTGGTGTGGCAATCCATCCCCACTTCTGGAATCCCTGAAGCCCAACATCTATTAGGAGCACCTAATAACCGCCACATTAATGAATATTCAGCTTTTTCCTTTACTGTGTATTTAGTGGATGCCATCACTTTTTGTTGTATGTCAACCAAGGGACAAGGTTATAAAGAACTGCCATTCCAAAAGTTAATTATTTCCCCGTTTTTCTTTTTTCATATATTGGCATTATGTGATAAAGAAGATTCAGTAGACGACAGAAGCAAATTTGAGATTACAACTCCTGGAGGGCCTTTATAATTTTCTATCAGGGTTGAAAAACTATTTAAATGTTAAGTAATTTCTCACTAATATCGTGGGCGTTAAAAGAACACGTACAGAGTATAGGGATCTCATCAGTAAAGCTGTGAACATTTTATTTTTTTTGTTACTGAATAAGGCCATGTTTGGTTTATTAGTACACTGGCTGAAATTTTAATTTAAAAAAAGTTGCAACCTGGCATGAAAACAAGTCACCACCTTTCAGTGCCAATATGCCCTGAGGCTGAGTCGATAAGGTTTGCGCAGAGGACCCATATTGATCACACACTTTTAAAACTCAGAAAGCCAACAGCACATCATATTTATTATGCCATGTTACTTTTCCGTTTTACCGATCTCTGCTGCTTACTTGCACATATGGTAAGAGAAAGGAAAGATTACACCACAACCCAAAATCACCAGATAACAGACAATCTAAGACTCCTTATAGACATTGTTTTAATCCGTACAAAATTTCCGTCTAAGATTTTCCAAAAATTCCAGAACTTCAAACCTGAAATATAGCAAGTAAAAGTGACTTTAAACACATTTCATGCAGCCCTATTTATCTTCTCACACACATCTTTTGAGCCTGAAGAAAATGAATGATAACTCCGAAATTACAACAACCTATTACACATAGCTATAATTCATCACAAATAATTTCACTTGGCTATCGCTGGATTCTTTAAAATTGAGGGCGCCTCATGCAAAGACGGAGAATTATGGGCTTGAGCGGTTCTGTACGCTGATAGCACGGCAGGAATCCAGGCGCCATCATTACCCTGCGTCTGCTGACCCATCTGACAGGCCATCGGGCTCGTCTGGAGCGCTAGCCTCAGGTGTGGCTCGAATGCGATACTACGAGCAGCCCAAAAAAAAAACCCGACTGAACACTCGGTTCATTCATTGCCCCCACATGCATGCATTTGATCATAGCTACAAATGACATCTACGCAGTGTTCAGCAAGAGACTGTACATAGCAAAATGTGTGCAGAGAGGGCACTGAAAATGCACTTGTCATGTGATGGGGCTCAAGAGACAAAGGCAACCTGCCTTTGCCACAGGGGAAGGGATGCTTGTGTACGCAGCTCTCCTGAGCAAGGCTTATTTTGGTGCCCGTATCCTTATTCTGTCATTCTAACGGCCGCAGCAGGAAGCCTGCTTATGTCAAAGTTGCATGTTTTATATGCGGCACGTGTATATAAATATAGGGCCTCTATTACATTATGTTTTTTTGCAAATATGATAAAACCCTCGCAGAGGTTTTAATATTTACAAAAAAGCCAGAGGCTGGAAATGTGCTGCAGATTCGTGCGTGAGTGCTGGAGGACAGGGCTGTTGCTTTTACTGGCATCGAGACAGAGAATTATGACTCGCGATTACTTGCCTACCAAAAGTAATCTTGACAATATTTCAGGTACATCTTTCATCACGTCACGCTAACACTGGCCTTATTAAGAGTCAACCAATAATAAAATAAAAATATGACAGTACAAAAGAAGAAAAAAAATCATACATTCGTGAAATTTCAGGTCAACGTTAAAGTGCTCTGCTGAAAAATAGTTTACGTACATGGGCAGCTTTAATGCTTGCAGAGTGCTGTTGCCACCGAAGCAACAATACGCGTGCATTGCCAATCAGAGCAGAAGCACCCACATCATACATTCTGAATAGGGCGGCGCAGTTCAAGTGGAAAATTTAACACGTTAATCCATCTTCGTTCACCCGTGCCTGGCAGTATAGGCACGGTAGACTTTGTTGCGAGGACAATGAATTTTTAATTACCCGCCAGCGCCATTATAACTGTGCTCTGCAAAGCCACAAACAATGTGGGACTGTGTTCATAGCTGTTCGGTAAATAGGCGGACAATGAATATGAATGGTAGGTTGCATAGGGGAAGGGAGGAGAGGTTGACGGTCAGCAGTGAAGAATTGGCCATTGTGAGCATGAAATGAGACATTAAAAAAACCGTAGTTATTCAAGGACCATGATGCAACATGTATATATAATTTTATCAAATGCCATGGCAAACACGAGTACCATCAGTTCTTAAATTAACAACATTTAGGTAATTACTGCTATAGATACTCTTAATATATGTTAAATGTGATGTGAAAAAAGTCGTTTACGTGTGCTCAGAGTAAAGATAAGAAGAACACAGTCCAACATTCACTTCATGGATGCAAATTTAAAAAGTGAGATCTAAAAATGTTTGCAATGCCAATCAAAACATCATAAATGTAATCCTCATTATTAATATTGTAAGCACTGCGAGCCGTGGCTAACATGAACAGATGCAGATTTAAATATGTTTTTTTATATTTCTTACCTGTGTTACATTATTGCAAACTTAAGTCATTGAAGCCTTAATCATAGCAACGCTATTGAATTTAAGAACTAAACACAGCGGTAGACTTTCACACCACACACGCGCTCGCGATGTCGCAGCACTCACCTCCTGATCCTCGTCCATGTGCCCAGACTTTAGTGATTGCTCTGTTCCAACCGCCATGGCCCCGCACGTCAATCCGCCGGCCCAATTTAGCGGTCGCTCTACAAGTTAAAGGGCACGATGGCCAATGGAACACCTATCAAGATGAAGAGCGGCACACGTAAATCGGGCCTCTGAGCTAATAGGACTGAACAAACGGAGCCTCTAACGAGACGTGCCGACGGCACGCAGCGCACCGGCGTCCGCCTCGTCCCAATTAAACCAATCGCCCACGACGCTACGTCAGGCGCGGAGCCGTGGTGTGGGTGCTCTGAGACGGGAGCAATGCGCTCAGTGGCACAGCGAACGGCAGAGCACCGCCAACGGAAATCGGGCTTTCCTGTGCTCGCCGTATCGCGCTCTCTTCCCCCCCCCACCTCTCAATCTGCCCCTATCTCTCTCCTCTTCCCTCCCTGCTGTCAGATGGGGAGTTTAATGCCAATGTCAAACTCACTTTGCTGCAATCCTCGTGGAAGAAACCATTTTTGTTTTAAACAGCAGGGACTTTGCGTTGAGCAGGAACACCACCAACGGCATCCCTCGCCTAAACTGCTAGGAGTAAAAAAAACCGTAGAGCTGTCACCCGTGATATATTGTTGTCCTCTTATCTCTTTTAATTCCAAAAACTAAAATGGGTAAAATACCCGCAGAAGAGCGCGGCTTCAGTTGCCCTGCGCTCTCTCTCTCGTATTCGCGGAGTTCTTTAAAGACATTATTTAATCATTAGTGCCTAACACTTTAGTATCTTTAAAACATAGCTAATTCATGGCTACGCAGTCATCGCATGACCTTACTACAAAGAGAGAATAAATAATGAATGCGCAGGTAAAACGATATCATTCCACAAGTAGAGATTGCACTGAAACGCATATTTATTCCATAATTACGTAGCTCATTCAAATTACCCAACATTAGCAATACAACTGAGCTCTTTACATACGTCCATGTAAGTCTGATCTTGTACATATATACAGACAAATGTGTGTATACATTTGCACTACAAAATAGGTAGAATGTATTGCTCTAAAATACTAGATGGGATAACTGCATAACGGAAGCTGATAGATAAAATAGTATTATGCTACACGGCATTGAAATATAACAAAACCAAATGTAATGCTGTAAGCTATAATTTAAGCATTAGATTTATTTTTTCAATAGAAAACGGTTAGTTGGAAAGGCCAGTCTTACATGGGGATGAATTCAACATAGGTACACCCAAAAGATAAATTGATACTGAAACAAACAACCATCTCATCTCATCTCATTATCTGAAACCGCTTAATCCTATATAGGGTCACGGTGAGCCGGAGCCTATCCCGGAAACACAGGGCGTAAGGCAGGAATACACCCGACGACGGGACGCCAGTCCATCGCCGGGACAAACAACCATCACAATACTAATTTCTGGACGAGACATGCACACAACACAAATCACTATTTAAGTCGTTGTATTTACCCCACTTTACATCTGGCATATCTGGTAAAAGGCAGTGTCAGGCACTGCCAGACTGCGTTGGGTGAATGCATGGTTGCCTTCCTTCCCGGGTAGCGCGGTGGCCCAGTGGGTAGCGCTGTCGCTTCACAGCAAGAAGGTCCCGGGTTAGAGTCTTGGCTCGGGTGCCTTTCTGTGTGGAGTTTGCGAGTTCTCTCCCCGTGTCCGCGTGGGTTTTCGCCGGGCCTCTGTTTTCTTTCCACAGTCCAAAAAACATGCTGCTGCATAGGTTAATTGGCTTGCAGACTAAATTGCCCGCAGTACCTGGTAATGGACTGGCGTCCCATCATAGGTATATCCCTGCCTTGCGCCCTGTGTCTGCCGGGATAGGCTCCGGCTCACCGCAACCCTGTACTGGATTAAGCGGTTCTGATAATGAGATGAGATGAGCCTTCCTTTCCGTCGCTGCTCTGTGGTTTCCTCACACCTCTATAATGATGTAAATCGCCCTGGTTAAGGGAGTCTGCTAAATAACAATTATTAATAGTAGAGCCTTTAAAATTTTAGATGCTTTATCCAAATCAATCCACATAATGAAAACCAACGACCTCCCCCATGCTAACGTCGATGATAGTTGTGAGAACACGTTTATTGAACCCATTAGAATTTTCCATATATCTACATACACTTGACTCAAATGTGATTAGATCTTCATATAAGTCCTGATAATAGATAAAGACAACTTGATTAAGCAAAACACATCCACTTTTTTCATTTATTTATTGAACAAAGAGATCTAATATTCAATTTCTTCGTCGGAAAAAAAATGTAAACCTCTACATTAAGTAATTGGTAGCAACTCCTTGAGCAGCTATAACTTCAACCAAACATTTCCTTGACTGTTGATCGGTCTTGCACATCGGCTTGAAATAATTTTGGCCCATTCTTCCTTACAGAACCGCTTCGACTCAGAGAAAATAACAATTCATTACATTTATACAGAGAATTTCTATTTGTGGGCTTTCTTGCATGAATTGCTCGCTTCAGGTTCTACGACAACATTTAAATGAAGTTAAGGTGTCCACTTTGTCTTGGCCATTCCAAAAGGCAAACAATCTTCTGCTTCAGCCTTTCTGTTATAGATTTATTTCTGTTTATGATCGTTGTCTTGCTGCATGACACATTTTTTGTTAAGTTTCAGCTCACGGACGGATGCCGTGACATTCTTCTATAAAATGTCCTGGTAAAATCCAGAATTCATGGTTCCTTCAATGATAGCAAGCTGTCCGGGTCCTGAGACAGCAAATCAGCAACAGACCATGATATTCCCACCACCATGCTTCACGGTTTTGATGTGGTTCTTATGTTGAAATTTAACGTTTGGTTTTCACCAAACATAACGTTTCTCGTTGAAGCCAAAAAGTTATTCTTCCAGTAAGCTTTTGGATCATTCCAGGTGGTCTCTGGTAAATTTGAGATGAGAGGCAACGTTCGTCATGGAGAGCAGTGGTTTCTTCCTTGCTCTCCTTCCATGCACATCATTTTTGTCAAGTGTTTAACTGGTCTGGACTTATGAACGCTGATATTAGCCAAGGCAATAGAAGCTCGCAGATCCTCAGGCTTTTCCCTGGCATTCTTTGTGACCTCCTAGATTTTTGTACACTTTGCTGTTTTGGTCATTTTCGTTAGACAAGCACTTGTCGACAGAGTAACAATGGTGTTGAATTATCTCCATGACACTATCTGCCTAACAATGCGTTGATAAAGCCCAACAACTTTAGAAATAGTTTTAGAATCCTTTCCAGACCAGTGAGCACAATTATTTTTCAGAGGTACTCAGAAACCTCCTTTGATCGGGGCATGACACATTTCCATAAACATGTGTGCTGAAGACCAAAAACTGATGGTGACGACAAAAGTTTATGTTTTTCATTTATGGCAGGACCACTCAAACTCACTCCTGATTGTCATCCCATGGATTGAAATAATTTGACCCTAATTACCCCCTTTATTGAGCTGATTAATCTTGAGATTTACATACTTTTTTCAATAAATAGAGGGTTGGAACATTTTGCTCAATAGTAAATAGAAGAAAAAAAATTTCGTGTGCTATTTGTTAATTCTGGTTCTCTTTATATTTTATTAGGACTGTGATGCAGATATGATCACATTTTAGGTCAAATTTCTGCAAAAATGCTGAAAATGTATAAAGGGATCATGCACGTTTTCTTACCACTGTAAACATATTGTCTTTCAAAGCATGTAGGAGCCACAGTCCCACAAATGGAAAAGTACAATGCATTGGAATGTAACTTATCTGTTCAATTATAATTGTGTATTAATTTGATTATTTAATGGCATAATATCACCCCAAGGTCCCGTGTTCGAATCTCTCGGCTCGGGTGCCTTTCTGTGTGGAGTTTGCATGCTCTCCCCGTGTCCGCGTGGGTTTTCGTCGGGTACTCCGGTTTCCTCCCACAGTCCAAAAGCATGCTCCTGGATAGGTTGATTGGCTCGCAGACTAAAATTGTCCCGCAATGCCCGGCGATGGACTGGCGTCCCGTCGTCGGGTGTATTCCTGCCTTACGCCCTGTGTTTCCGGGATAGGCTCCGGCTCACCGTGACCATATATAGGATTAAGCGGTTTCAGATAATGAGATGAGATGAGAATATCACCCCATATTTGTTATGCCTACAAAATATATCAACTCCAAACATTCAAAGAACATCTATTTGTAAAAACAAAACAAAATTCAACACTCCGCATATAACACAGGCCACTGAAAACAGAATGCGTGTAACTTATATAATCAAGTGGGATGTGTCAAACGAGGTCACGCTATATAGTTCCGAGCAGGTGATGGGGCCATTATAGTCGGTCTCGCTGATTGAGGCTGTGCTCAATGTAAATAACGTGTTTATCACTGCAGGGCTAAGGGTCAGCACAACTAAACCAACACTTTCTCCACTGCCATCAGTGGCTCCCAACTGTGCAGGGGATTCACATGTGGGACAATGCTACCAAAAAAGGCAGTTTTGCATGCTTCATCACACTCCGTGTGGAGACGGAATGATGAAATCAGCTCATGTGCAGGTGCTATATGTATCATTAGAGGCTCAAGACCACGAGATGTGGTGACGGCCTTCGGGAGGCCATAGTACAGCAGTGTGTTTGTGATGGCTCATATTGTTCAATTCACGTGAAGTGTTGGTGCGTACGTCGAGATAGTGAGCATTATTATCCACCCACTGCCGCCAACCTATAGGCTCCCTGAAGGCAAGACCTCCACTGAGCCATCAGCTGGCTCAACCCACAAGATACTCCAGCTCAACCCACAAGATATTCCAGCTCAGTTGTTTTCAACCTTTTATTTGTTGAGTACAAAGTGAAAAATAAATGGTCATGCCCACGATTCAACAAAGTGTTTTGACTCTGCATTCATTACAGTAAATCATAATACAAATAGATTTTCACCAGCAAAGTGACCCAGGATTTTAGGTTCAGCGACCCAGGGCAAGTGAAAACAAGTGCTTTAGCACAAGGAACTGGATGGACAGGGTACATGAAAGAGCAGCAAATATATCATTTGTATATTGTGCCAAAGTTAGCCTTATTTTATTGGTTTTCTGCAGCAGCCTATGGCTAGACAGTCAGCCCACTGATACCCTACATATTTGCAGAAGAATCATGCTAATACAGAATTTCAGTTATGCCCCAAATAACCCTCTGTTTGAGCAAATGCCCCTCCATATAATAAGGCAGAAAGCACAAAAAATCTTCGTGATGATGAAAAACTTCATCATTTTGCTAAGACAAGGACAATTCTGATCACCGTTAAGAAATCTCCACACTCTGTAAGCCAGCCTAAGTCTCTCATCT
>JAZEWT010000001.1:36720300-36737603 GCA_036362905.1 Mordacia mordax
ACCCGGGACCTTCTTGCTGTGAGGCGTCAGCGCTAACCACTGGGCCACCGCGCCGCCCCCAGCCTAAGTCGTCTTATGAATTCTGTGTCGCTCAATACTACCAATTTAATAAAACCTATCCATCCAGTACATTGACATCCTCACCGCACACGTGGAAAGATTGCACAACATGATCCAAAAATTCATGGTGTTATTAGAGGCAACCTTTAAACCTAATGGCTCCTTCTGGACATCCAGCACCTTACGAGTTAATACAAGGATACCCACTAAAAATAACCATAGGATTGTAATGATGTAGGTTTTCACGGCTCGATGCATGATGATTGCTCCGAAAAGCTGCTCTCTCGGGACAGCCGCGTCGATCGCTTCCTCTCCTCGCGACGTTTCGCCTCACACGTTAGAGGCATCCTCAGGCGCATCCTCAGGCGCACACACTGCACCTGAGGATGCCTCCAACGTATGAGGCGAAACGTCGCGAGGAGAGGAGAGGAAGCGAACGACGCGGCTGTCCTGAGAGAGCAGCTTTTCGGAGCAATCATCAACCGTTGTATTTGTTGCAGTACTGCTGGTCACCATTTTTTCTTTGATTCCTGTTTTTGCAAAGTCAGCATTGAACATCAAAGTCCAGCCATGCAGGCCAAAATACTGAAAGGAGCAGTCAATGATTTTAAAGCCCAATAGACAACTCATAGCCAACCCTGTTGGCATCAACAACAACATTGATGACACCAAGGATAAACAAGTAGAGTGTCACGAGAATGACATATGTCTACTGCCATTTGAAGTATCTTTATATTCAAGAAACCCCACCACACAGCAACGAAGGAAAGACACCTCAAAAAGTGCCTCAGTCTCAAAAGCATTACACGTTCATCAATCACAGTAAACCATTCACTCGATGAAACCAGTCGGTTTGAGATTGCATCCGTGACCCCATTCTGTTACTCACCCCACAGCAACCAGATTTGAAGCAGCTGTATCCACCTTCAATTATTTCACCACTCTTGGAGTAATGTACAGAAAGAATAGCTACCCCAACTCTCGGTCTATGTAGCTTAGCCAATAGCAAGCACTGATAACTATCGCTTCTTAAGGAGAAGACATTCCAAGTTAACCCTCAAAGCAGAGATTGAAGACAGAGTAGGAGACTTGAGGAGACAACTCTTCAGCACTAACCCAGCAACACTCATTGCCACATGACTCCTGGGATCTCGCAGAGTCCCTTCCCATCAGCAGAGCAGCTGTGTGAGGAGGGTTTTCCATTTTCGAGAATGAAAATATAGCGCTGTACGTTTTCACGGCTTGATGTATGAGAATTGTTCTCAATAGATGCTCTTTCAGTATAGCCGTTTCGAGCATTTATTCTGTCTCTCCCGTAATATTTCACCTGCCACGTTGTACGTTGTAGGCATCAACAACTATTGCCCATGTCCTCCCTGGTATGGCAACCTTCGACTCGATAAGTACAAGCCTGTGTTGCTATATGTCAATGAATAATAATAGTAATTGCATTTATAGAGCTCCTTTATCCCGAGGGTCACAAAACGCTGCACAGAGAGAATGGCACGCCAAAAACAACGATGTAAGAATGGAAAATCAGCAACAGCAACGCTTTTTTGGGTTTTTTTTTATCCGAGCTGTGGAGAAAATGCCATGTCAACAACAACAAAAGTGTGATGAAACTACAATACTGAAAGTCAAAAAGTAGCAATAAATTATAGGACATAAAATTAGCGGAAAAAATATAATTCTTCAACAAACAAGGAAGGAATAAATGTTCCCGAGCGCGCGCAGATCGGCAGAAAGCCGCATCAACAGACCTAGCTAAGGGCTTGAAAGCCTTACGGAACAAGATAGCTTTGATGACTAAAACACTTATTTCCCATCTTCTTGACCAGCATAAATGTTAATCTGTTTAGCAACGTGTCACCTGACTAAGTTCCATCCTAGCCATCCACTAAGGCTACCTTGTAACTCCAGGCATGGACCTTCCAGGTGAGAACTCAAGCTTATGGAAGGTAGCGTAGTTTTCCCTGTGCAGGCTTAATAGAGGCCTACCCACTAATACAAAATGTTTACACTATATATTATAACCATAAGCCCATCTTACATTTGCAATAGCCTATATCTAATCTGACATATACAATTCTTGTAGATAATTGTTTGTTGATTGGATTGCTTATTATGTACTGTAGGAAATAAAATGTATTATATATACACTTTGAATAAAACAGGCACATACCTTTTGCATCATTCAAATTAATCTATTTAAATAATACCATGCTACAGACAAACGCTCACATTAATGTCATTATCTCTCTCATTGTCTGAAACCGCTTAATCCTATATAGGGTCACGGTGAGCCGGAGCCTATCCCGGAAACACAGGGCGTAAGGCAGGAATACACCCGACGACGGGACGCCAGTCCATCGCCGGGCATTGCGGGACAATTTTAGCCTGCGAGCCAATCAACCTATCCAGGAGCATGCTTTTGGACTGTGGGAGGAAACCGGAGTACCCGGCGAAAACCCACGCGGTCACGGGGAGAGCATGGCAACTCCACACAAAAAGGCACCCGAGCCGAGAGATTCGAACCCGGGACCTTCTTGCTGTGAGGCGTCAGCGCTAACCACTGGGCCACCGCGCCGTCCTCACATTAATGTGCACAGCTCATACTGTTCCTGTGAAATGTAATTCAACGTATAAAATTATAAATTGGCAAAAGCCCAAATACAGTGTACAACAACTGACCTCACTTAGAATTAATTTTAAAAGTGTATTTTCTGAACAGTACAGTATGCTAATATGGGGCTATGTTGATACAGCCATTAATGGGGAAATAATCATTTGGACACCTTGTATAATTGAGTACATCCCACAAGGACAGCTACTTTATACGTACATATTTCACGCAATCAATAACGAACGTGCACCTTCTGAAAGTTGTCGTGTTCTCACGTAAACACATCGTGAATATGGCAATGTATAAATAACAAAAAATGCTACTCGCATCTCATTCGTGTGACCTTGTGCAGCATGGCCCATAGTAGTGCCTCAGAGTTAGAGTGGAGCAACGTGAACGTCGTAAGTAAACACCTGGCTTGAGACTCGAAAATCATCACATTGCCTCACTTTGACATTCATTGAAAACGCTGGTGTAACTGTCCACAGTAAAGGCTCATCAATAGGCTCATGTGTTATTAATATGCCGTTCATATGCCATTGTTGCTGTTCTGACATACTATCCACGCCGCAGCTCTGTGAAAGCGCTCTAGAAGTGCAATAAATATGTTATTATTGCCTTAATTAATGGAAAATTGTAGACAAACTCCAGTGGGATTGCGGCCATACAACCCAAACTATAGACCATATAGTAAACAACTATAGCCTGCACTCACCGGAGTAGGAACAACATCGCTACACGAACTCAACTTCCCTGAAGCCCTCTTGTGGCTGACAGGCCTCTACATTGGCATTTCCCTCCAGAACCATATTGTGATACACAGGAGGAGAATAGCGTTTATTTTTTTATTACATAATTAGAGGTGAAATCTCCATAATAACATCAGAACACTGTTATGTAACAGTATTCTGATGTTATTATGGTTATGTAAAAACACGTTGCTACCATAACCACTTTACCAGTGCATTTTTTAAGGCCCTTCTTCAGAGCAGAGATGGGGGAAGTCATTTTTTTGTTAAATGGTACTGATATGTTACAATCACCTGAGTTTTATTTTACGTGCATAATTAAGTTGGCCAACTCATTTTCATTTGCAAATACAAATACGTTCCATCATCAGATAAATATTTCACTGAGGTCTCACCCGAAAAATGTTAAATGACGCTGTCAGTATTTACATTTTATAAGCTCCCATTGCTTGCTCAGCTCATAGTGAGGCAAAGATAACCATATCTAGTGAACTATTGGTATTTTGTAATGATGTAGGTTTTATTGGTATTTTATTAATTATAGCGGTGGTAAAAATAATCTGTAAGGTCAGGAATGCATACACTTGGTATTGACAGGATCAGTGTGGATCCATGGAAAATGTGGGCAATTAAAGCGTCACAAACTGCCAAATGAATGAAATATTAATGGATTACGGCAAATTGCTTACACCACCCCAGCCAATGCTGAACATTCTGGGAATAACGCATATGCATGTTCATATAGAGATACGTGTGGACATTCCACATTAATTTCCTTTATTGTTTGGTTATGTGGGCTTCCTTTCAGATGACACCTACAAGTGTGGTGAGGTTACGACTTGCCTCCTAGCATCACCTCATTTGCTGATGGAGGATGGCTCTATGATTTCATTCCTCTGAAAATGGGTTAGAATACAAGACCTAATATTGTACAAAACTTCCCACAATGACCCACGAGCCTCAGTAAACAGCAGAGCAGGCAAACATATTCATAAATAGAACATTAAATACATACATATGCCATATTCTGGTACACGTGGCCAGAGGAGGCATTAAATAATCATTTTCCTGCAATTCTTAAAAACAGGAGTTCATTTTCTAAGTACAAAACCAATTCCTTTTCGTGCCAAAACGCACTACTAAAATGCCTTGGGAAATAGACTTCTAAAATATGAGACATGTTTCTGTGAAACTGACTTTTAGGATGTTAAAGTTAAACATCGAAGTCCATTAAACTACTTTATAATGACATGCTATTAAAAATACAGGCCTCACTCTGAAATATCTCCTTGGATGTATAGATACAACTTTGACTAATTAGATATACTCAAATATTTTGTATTAATTAATGTTGCGGTAATCTAAACATGATATACAGTACGTATTACATAATTGACTTTAGTGTTTATTTACTTGAGTATCGTTAAACAGTTAAACAATGCTTATGAAACAATAAGCCACATGGATTTCTGGGTTAAAACGGACAGTTTGTTATAGCATAACTCATTTTTTATTCGATAATTAATTAATTATGAAATCACACTTTTAAGCCTAGATGCGGGTGGCGCGGTGGCCCAGTGGTTAGCGCTGACGCCTCACAGCAAGAAGGTCCCGGGTTCGAATCTCTCGGCTCGGGTGCCTTTCTGTGTGGAGTTTGCATGCTCTCCCCGTGTCCGCGTGGGTTTTCGCCGGATACTCTGGTTTCCTCCCACAGTCCAAAAGCATGCACCTGGATAGGTTGATTGGCTCGCAGACTAAAATTGTCCCGCAATGCCCGGCGATGGACTGGCGTCCCGTCGTCGGGTGTATTCCTGCCTTACGCCCTGTGTTTCCGGGATAGGCTCCGGCTCACCGTGACCCTATATAGGATTAAGCGGTTTCAGACAATGAGATGAGATGAGAAGCCTAGATGCTGGCAGAAACAACACTTTATCTACCCATCTATTTAAGAATATGTAGCAATAAATACCATAAGTATTCAACATTTTTATTAAAATATCCCTTATAAGCTTTTGACGCCAAATGTGCAAACCTACATACTTATTTATAAAATTGAAACTTTGACATATACATTTTACATGAACATGTTTATATGAAAAAAAATAGGACATTTCATCACTGACAGTACAATAAACAGGTAAGCTTGCGTGGGAAAAAAAAAACACCTTGAGTTTAATTATACGAATGATTTCAGTATAAGTGAAAAACTACATTGTACCTGCAGGTCAACAGAACAGAGAGCCTGCTGTGAATATCAATGATGGCTCTCAAAGCCCTTAGCAGATGCAGTTTAAATTCTATTGAGAATGAGAAAAATCTAAACTGCGATTGGTATATCGATAGAATAGGTATTTGACATTCGTTGTATGTGTGTCATTTTGTGCATGATTGTATACATCGGTGCATACACAAATACATTATTAAAGAACATTAAATCAATAACCAGGGTTGACATTACATACAAATCAGTCGTGCACGAGTATCAATAATCTTGCCTGATTTATGTTAACATGCATAGTTAAAATACATTGGCGTTTTGTAAATTACAGAAAATTTTAGCTCTTGGGTTATTTATACATTACAAATTACATGTTTTACCTACTGGGTCATAATTAAAATATTTCTATCGGCAAATGTCAAGTCTTCCTATATGATACTATCAAATTTGAAAAACGTATGCACATATATCTTATTATTTTACATGAAATTAGCCTTCCTGTTCCTCAGTTCGTGATGTCTTAACAATCAATCCATCATCGTACAGAATTGATCTCAAGAGACACAATATCGGGGCATCCATGTCGAGCGTCTTTTCTCTCGTTTGACACGTCGTCTATCCCGAAAGAGCAGTTCTTAATAGCAATTCTCATATCACGAGCTGTGAAAGCCGACATCAGCCCATCATGATACAAGCAAGCAGCACGCAGCGATTCTCTGCAAGATCGTATCCAAGGGAGCGGACAGTCATCGCCAGCAGGCTATATTTAGCAACAACTCATCTACCGTCCAACACAAGAAATTATCCACGGGATACGTAGGCGCAATTGTATATGCAATATATATATAATTAAGATCTTTCCAATTATCACCAACGGAAGTGATCTTTACACGTCACCTACTTTTACACGAACATGTGTAATTTCTAGAAATGCAAATATCATTTAAATAAGAACTAACTAATCACACTTCATTGACTGCAGTGACTTGTCATTAATTGAGCTGTTTCTGGGATCTTTGTTTTATTTTTTTTTTGGTGTAGTCAAGCACGCTTATTGATTGTGTGCACTAGGCGTATTAACATCACCCAACGCACGGCACGGAGCCACGACCGGGTCAGGTCGCTTTCACTAATGCCGTTGATGCCTTTAATGGTCGGTGCTGGACGGCAACGGCCACTCTGCCATGGATAAGCATCCTTTCAGGTGATAACGATTCGCTCACTCGTGAGCCGCAACGCACGGCTAAAGCTCTGCAGCTTGCGGGGCAGCGTCGAGACGTTTAGATCATAATGCGTATTAATTGTAGTATTAACACTGCCACAATTTGCATAATGCGTTTTCTTTAGGTTGCACTACTACATAGGCATACTGAACCCTGTAACATATTACACATTTTAAATAGCGTATGTACAAATAATCTAGCATGCCCATAAATGCTATTGTGTTATGACGCCAGAAATGTTTTAGTAATGTTTGGAATGTCCAATTCAACTCAATGTCATACAAAGCGTCAATTGCCAAGCATTAGTAATAGTACCATGGACAGCGCCACGTAGTTTATGGTTAAGGGAAACCGATATAATTTAGGCTTTGAAGCATTTTATTTTAAGGTCACCTCTTCAGAGCGTTTCTCATTTCTTTCTCTATTGCGGTCACAGAATTTGTATTGATACACGTTTTATTTATCCGTCTCAAATTGAAAACACGGGCGTTGTTAGACGTCTCTATAGGCTTAAAGGAGAACGCTAACGGATGGTACAGGCGCATATATTAACATGTCAATATCATGACGTGAAATCGCTAACGCGTAATACAACTCAACGGAGGCAATCGTATTTTAAATAATTGGGCATCAACCTTCCCGCTGAGCACAGTTCAGCTCAGCGGGAAGGTACAAACGATACAGGAAGCTCCGAATGATTAGCATGCAACTTGCATGCTCAAAAAGGTAATGACCACGGTATGTTAAAATTTTAAAAACACATTGCACGCTCAGGATGAGTTGTGCATATTGCATATACAGTGCAACCTAATGCATTATGACCAAAGCTGTTGTGCCATAACGCAAATACACTTGCAGCACGTGGTCTCTTTAGCATTGCGCAAACGGCTCAGGAAATTCACGGCACAAACTCTTGACGCTGGCGGCCTCAAAACGGCATTCCAATGCGCCAATAAAAGCTAAAGCGAGCAGCCAATGTGTTTGGCAGGTCAGTACACGTCATGCAACGGGACCCATGCGCGGAGAACGACCTGGTGAGGTTTAGAATATTTTTTATATTATTATTACTACTATTATTATTACTACCTACCCCCTTCCCTCTTCCTGGGAATTTCTCTTCAGCTCACGCGTTCACACTCAGCCTCCCACGGGCTTCGCCGCACGAAGTGGCTCTAGCTCGGCACTTACGTAGTCGTCGTCAGAGTCGCTGGCGTGTCCGTCCGGCAGGCTGGCTTTAGCGGGCTGGTAGCGCCGCGGCGGGCCCGGCGGCGCCGCGCCCTCTTCGGGGTTCGTCCCGGTGCCGAGCAGTCGGCTGCCCTCGGCCGACAGCGGGAACGAGTGGGACGTGTTGATTTTCCCGGAGAAACGCTGGTAGAGCGAAGCCATGGTCACACACTCGCCCGCTCGTCTCGCTAGCCCGCTAGTGCCGCGCACGGGACACCCCCTGTCGCATCCCACGCTCGGCGCCGCGCCGCGCAATGTTCGATTATGAGTCCGCGAGGAGCTGTCACGCAGACGGCGGAGCTACCGCCCGCGGTGAGAGCGGTGCGCACGGGGGCCGTCGCTCTGCTGCGCTGCTATTGACTGGAACGTGCAGGCGGGCGCAGACAAAGGCGGGGGTGGGCCTAAGGCGACGGTGCAGCGCGCAGCGCGACTAAGTTGAGCCCTCGCACGCTCCATTCACCTTCAGCCGGGCGGCGGCGGTGATGCGCGGCGCTCCCGTCCGCAAACTATTTGACATGCGACCGGGAAATGTGCGCTTCTCTCTCCGCCCAGCCGGACTCTCCGCGCATGCTCCCTTCCCCTCTCGCGTTCCCTTTGTGGTGGAACTGCGCGGCCCGCGTCTCGCTACCACCACCGCCACCACCCGCGCTTGTGGCGGATGAGTTATCCTCACACAGCCGAGCTCGTGCTTTTTGAGTCGATGCCACTGGGCAAGGAGGTCGCGAGTGCGACGCGCTCTGACCCCAGCCTAACCCCCCACCTCCCGCACGTCCCACGCAGCTCGCGAGGCTCAGCATGCGGCGGTGGTGGTGGGGAAGAGCGGGCTGGGGTGAAGGAGCTGGGAGGGTTGGGGTTGGGATAGGTGTGGGATGGGGTAGGAGAGCTGAGGGTAGCTTGCGCAGGAGCGTTATCTGTCGCTGGATGAGAGGAATGAATGAAACGACGACCCCGTGAGCTCAGATCCGTGTTGTTGACTCTATAGGGTATTGGTTTGTGGCGGAATGTAGAATTATCCGAGTGGTATGCGAACGAGACGTATCTTGACCGCTTTAGGTACTTCAACCCACACATGGGGACCACCTTCTGTGAATCGCTCAACCACATAAGTAAATGTTGTATTCAGCGAACTGTCTCAATAAATATTTTTATTTCGATAAAAAGGGTTTGCTTTTTTAAAATGGAAGTCCTGTGCTGATGTTACTAACACAACGATTCTCTAAAACGCCCAGGTGCATAATGTAAGCACATTATACAGGCATATCGATTTATAGATGTCCCTGTGATTTGTAATGATTGCGATATTTCGTGCAGTGAATGATTGGTTACCAAAGACATATCGTTGGATTGGTCCGAGGTGGAGCAATCGTGTAACCCCGCGTTCCCTGACATAACCTGGCTGGGTTCTCTCCAGTGGGGCCACATGCATGACCTTGTGTCTGCGCGAAAAGACGGCAGCTTATCGGACAAGATGTGTTAGACGTTTACTGTGCAGTTCTTGGGATTGGTGGGAGACCCGGAGACTTTCAAGCATAATGGTATGTTTCCACAAAATTATGTCTCTCTATAGTGATACACTGGAGAAAAAATCTCTGGGAACACACCGCGTCGAGGGGTACTCCTAACACGTTCCCCCTGGTGTGTTCACATTGGGAATGGTGTTCACGTACATTCCCACTTGATCTTATATCATATACACTGCTGATGAGACGCTGTGTCTGGCAAATGTCGACACTGCTCCGGAATCTTGTTATCTTAAACCATTGCTGCTGCAATTATGCACTCCTGGGAAGACCATGCGGCTGTTGAGTTATTACGGTGGCGCGGTGGTGCAGTGAGCAGCACTGCTGCCTCACAGCAAGAAGCACCCGGGTTTGATTCCCGGCTCTAGTGCCTTGTTGTGTGGAGTTTGCGTGTTCTACACGTGTCCGTGTAGGCTTTCCGCCGGGTACTCCGGATTCCTTCCATCGTCCAAAGACATGCTACTGTCTAGGTTAATTGGCCTCCTGAGAAAGTTGCCCGTGTCCTGCAATTATCTGGGACGCCTGTACAGGATTAAGAGGGTATTTATGATAATAATAATCTCATCTTTCATCTCACTGTCAGAACCGCTTAATCCTGTACAGGGTTGCGGTTAGCAGGGCCAATCCCGGCAGACACGGGGCGCAAGGCAGGGATGCACCCACGATGGGACGACAGTCCATCACCGGGCACTGCGAGCAATTTAGTCTGCAAGCCAATGAACCTATGTTTTTTGGACTGCGGGAGGAAACGGAGTGCCCGGCGAAAACCCACGCAGACACAGGGAGAACACGCAAACTCCACACAGAAAGCCACTCGAGACAAGATTCGAACCCGGGACCTTCTTGCTGTGGGGCGACAGCGCTACCCACTGGGCCACCGCGCCGTCCGATAATAATAATGACAAATTTTCTATTATACACATCCGATGTACCCTATGCAACACGCGATTTGACGGGTGACACAGGCGCCAGACGGATCCAAACACGCTTTCCTTTCGTGAATGACAGACTTTAATAGCCATGAGGAAGTTACGAAATGTCTGCCAAAGACCCCACAGTCTTAAAACTGGGACCGACACCAATGCGTAGGGCGCAAAGAGGGACGCGTGGAGACCCACGGGCTCGCTTAATGTAATTGTGCAACACACGCAGCTCTTACGCAATATCGCTACAACCTGTGCTCAGTAATCGAATCACTCTGGCGAAATGATAATCGTGTACTGTATAACAAACAATCAATCGTGTACTGTATGACAAAAAAAACACTCTGGGAAGCGCCAGGGCTCGTCAAAGATAATTCTTGGACGAGCGAGCATATTGCATCGCCACACGAGTGCTGGAGGCTGCTACGGGGTTACGTTGTGGGCACTAAGCAGACGGCAGAGCGGCAACCCACACCGATGGTGCTGCAGTGGATTTGCGTCAAATAATAATAATGTGATTATTTATCAGTATCTTTTCATTTTAAAAAGCTATCCTTGGCCATCCCTATCCTCCGGTTTATGTTACGATCACATTTCCCATCGGATGTTATCTACATTCCAAGATAGTTGACTTTATTAACGCCTCTTAAGTTTTCATTATCTATTTTGGTGTTGCATACTGGTACAGTTTTCTATGAAATTACCCCGCACACAGTTTTCCTCAATTGATAGTTAAACCATTTTCCTCACTTGTACTTACAACCTCATCCAAATTTTCTTGCAGCATCCCTTCTGAATCCCATAATAATACGACGTCACCCTAATAACGCAGATCATTCATATTCTGATCACTAATTATCAACTCTGGCAAACCTTCAGATTCTCTCAAGATGTTCTCACTGTACAAGTTAAACATGTCCGATGAAAATGCACAGCCTTGCCTCACACCTCTTTTAATTTGGATGAAATCGATTCGTTTATTTACGATCTTTATTGCTGCGGTTTAATTCCAGTATGTTGCTTAGAATTTTCAAATCTGTACCATCAATGTCCTGTTCATGGAGCATTTTCATTAACTCCTCGTGTTTTATATTATCAAATGCGTTGTTATAGTCAATCAAACACTAGTAGAGGTCTTTCTTCATTTCAAATGCCCTTTCGAAAAGCGTTAGCACGATAAAAATGGCATTTCTTGTACCTCGATCTCAAACAAGACCACATTGAACGTTTGTAACCTCTGGTTTTATTTGGCTTCTGGCTCTAAGCATCAACACTTTTAATAGGATCTTTGTTACATGGCTCATTAGACTAATGGTTATATGGAGGTCACATTCAATAGCTCGAGGTGTTTCTGGAAGTGCAATAAATATCGATTTACTGAGATCCTCAGGTATCTCTCCACTGTCATAAATCTCCTTGATAACATCCACCAACTTTTCTAAGCCAAAGTCTTCCAAACATTTTATTTCCTCTGCTGCTATTTCATCTGCTCCTGTAACTTTATTTTTTGCTATTAATAACTGTTCTTACTTCTGACTTCAGGATTTTTAACCCATCTATCTGTTAATTTAATGGATAGCTTTCCTTTCCATGTGTTGTGCAATAATCTTGAATATATTCTGTCCATTTCTTGAAAACTCGCTCTCGCTCTATGAGTGTCACCATTATTAGCATTTATGCACCTACGAATAGTGTGCCCTCCTTTACCTGCGATGTATTTGTTATTCCTATACAATGATCTTTGTACTTTTGCTTTTCTAATTGTGAATTTTTCATAAAGCTATTTTTCTTTTTCCATCTTGCATAATGATAGAATTTTATCATCCTATATCCGATACTGTGTAATATTACAGCTTTTAGGACGGCACCGTGGCCCAGTGGGTAGCACTGTCGCTTCACAGCAAGGAGCGCCCGGGTTCGAATCTCTCGGCTCGGGTGCCTTTCTGTGTGGAGTTTGCATGCTCTCCCCGTGTCCGCGTGGGTTTTCCCCGGGCACTCCGGTTTCCTCCCACAGTCCAAAAAACATGCTGTGGCATAGTTTAATTGGCTTGCAGACTAAATTGTCCGCAGTGCACGGTGATGGACTGGCGTCCCATCGTGGGTAAATCCCTGCCTTGCGCCCTGTGTCTGCCGGGAGAGGCTCCGGCAAATCGCAACCCTGTACAGGACGAAGCGGTTTCTGACAATGAGATGAGATGAGATTACAGCTTTTAACCTTTCTTCTGCCTTCCATTAATTCCAAGATCTCCTCCATCATCTATTTGTTTTCTTTATCGTGCTTTTACTGCTATAACCTCCTTTACTCTTTCAACATTTTCCATTTCGCCATGTTTATTTTCTCTTCAAGTTTTTGTAAGTTTTTTTTTTTAATTGCAGTTGTGTATTCTCAAAGCTTAACTGTCTCATCTCATCTCAGAAACTCGGGACCTTCTTGCTGTGAGGCGACAGCGCTACCCGCTGGGCCACCGTGCCGCCCACGTGTAGCAGTGTTTTACTTATTTATTTGGTTAATGACGTGCAATGCTGTGTGTAAATGTGTGTTGTTGTTTTGTTATTTTATGTGATTAATTTGTTATTTTCAAGTCTCTATTTTTGCCAATTCACGTGATTGTTGTGTTGCAGGAATCCCGTGAAGAGTTTGTAAGCCATTGTGTATTTTTCTGATGTAATAATAAGCATCGATATATCTCCTCTGATCAGATCGTTGTCCAATAGCACTTTATAATCGGGCCTCTTGTTGTGTTTATCCACATCTCTATTACGTATTAGACAGCGCTCGTTTGCCCTTACGGTTTTGTCAAATAACGAGTTAATGCACTCATGACATGAGTGCATTAAGTCGTCGTTGACAATGCTTTACTGCGTTGGCCAGACTGCTAAGAGATAGAGTGAACAATACGCTTGTGCCCGTTAACTTACAACAATTGTGCGGTACTCGCCACAAATTACACATTACGTTGTCTTTAACTCGGACCGGTTCATAACCGCGAGACATTGTTATTTAGTGGTATAATCTTGTGGCAGTTTTAATGGTGTAGCCTCTTTCAGAGACTGTTTCCGTGTTAGATATGTTAGGGTTTCCTCATTAATTGTAATAGTTGATACGCGTTTTAGTATTTAACGCAATCACCTCATCTCATTGTCCGAAACCGCTTAGTCCTGTACAGGGCCGCGGTGAGCAGGAGCCTATCCCGGCAGACACAGGGCGCAATGCAGGGATATACCCAGGATGGGACGCCAGTTCATCGCCGGCACTGAGGGTAATTTAGTCTGCAAGCCAATTAACCTATACAGCAGCATGTTTTTGGACTGTGGGAGGAAAACGGAGTGCCCGGCGAAAACCCACGCGGACACGGGGAGAGAACTCGCAAACTCCACACAGAAAGGCACCCGAGCCGAGATTCGAACCAAGGACCTTTTTGCTGTGAGGCGACAGCGCTACCCACTGGGGCACCGTGCCGCCCTATTATTATTATATTCGATAAGTGGGGTGGAACGGTGGCGCTGTGGTTGTCGCATTGTGCTGTTAACCCAACGACTCCACGTAAATGCTCGGTTACACGGTTAAATAATGATCACCACATAAAAACGTACAAAAAAGCCAAATAAACTATTTCAATACCAAAAAAGTGATACATTATGCATCACTTCTTAAACGTACAAAAAAGCAAATAAACTATTTCAATACCAAAAAAGTGATGCTGCAGGCATAGAATTAAAAGGTAGTTGTAGTAGAATTTATATTTTTGACAATAAAACAAATATAAATAGGCAACGGGAATTACACAGAAGCAAAGAGCGTGACAGACCATTACCTTTGATTGATCGCTCGTGTTATCTTGGGCGTTTCGGTTCATGATCCATAAGCGGGAAGAGCAATTCGCGTGGAGTCATATTCGTGTTTTCGCATTACATAATGTTCGTCTTTTGATCGCAATTTCGTTCTGATCATGCCCTCGGCGTCACGGCAAGAGATGAAAATGCATCACCAATACTCATCTCATCTCATTATCTAAAACCGCTTAATCCTATATAGGGTCACGGTGAGCCGGAGCCTATCCCGGAAACACAGGGCCTAAGGCAGGAATACACCCGACGACGGGACGCCAGTCCATCGCCGGGCATTGCGGGACAATTTTAGTCTGCGAGCCAATCAACCTATCCAGGAGCATGCTTTTGGACTGTGGGAGGAAACCGGAGTACCCGGCGAAAACCCACGCGGACACGGGGAGAGCATGCAAACTCCACACAGAAAGGCACCCGAGCCGAGAGATTCGAACCCGGGACCTTCTTGCTGTGAGGCGTCAGCGCTAACCACTTGGCCACCGCGCCGCCCGCATCACCAATTCGAACCTCGTGGTTCAGTTATAGAACAGTTCCAGGAAGCTGTCGCAGAGCGATGTCTTGGGATCCCTCCCTCTGGCCCACTCAGTAGGGGGCAGCACTTCCCCGCTCGTTCTCCCAATGTCAATTGTTGCAGTAACAGCCGTAACCTCTTGCTGTGATCACCCGGCATACATTTTTGCAGGTTAAGTCAGATTGAGGGCGGCACGGTGGCCCAATGGGTAGCGCTGTCGCCTCACAGCAAGAAGCGCTCGGGTTTGAATCTCGACTCGGGTGCCTTTCTGTGTGTGGGAGTTTACGAGTTCTCTCCCCGTGTCCTCGTGGATTTTCGCCGGGATCTCCGTTTTCCTCCCACAGTCCAAAAAACATGCTGCTGCATAGGTTAATTGGTTTGCAGACTAAATTGCCCGCAGTGCCCGATGATGGACTGGCGTTCCATCGTGGATATATCCCTGTCTTGCGCCCTGTGTCTGCCGGGATAGGCTCCGGCTCACCGCGACCCTGTACAGGACTAAGCGGTTTCTGACAATAACATGAGAGATGGGATGAAGTCAGATTGAGGCAGCTAGTGACTTTTGCAAAAGAGATAATCTAGGGACTATTCGGCGGCACGGTTCCCTCTTGGGTAGCGCTGCCGCCTCGCAGCAAGAAGCGCCTGGGTTCGAATCTCGGCTCAGATGCCTTTCTGTGTGGAGTTTCCATGTTCTCCCCGTGTCCGCGTGGGTTTTCGCCGGGCACTCCGTGTTCCTCCCACAGTCCAAAAAACATATTGCTGCATCGGTTAATTGGCTTGCAGACTAAACTGCCCGCAGTGCCCGGTGATGGACTGGCGTCAGATCGTGGGTGTATCCCTGCCTTGCGCCCTATGTCTGTCGGGATAGGCTCCGGCTCACCGTGACCCTGTATAGGACTAAGCGGTTTCTGACAATGAGATTAGATATTCGACTTTAAAAAACCCACCACATTAAAACATGGTGCAAAACATTACATTATAACACTCGGACAAGGATCAATAGTAGCTTTTGAAGAAAAAAAAAGTTCTGAATAAAATATACCCAGGACATACGTATATTCAAATATACGCGCAGGTTCCAGATAGTGTATTCACTGCGTTAAAACTGAACATTATCATGAATGAAAATGTAATTACTCCATTTGAATGGCACGCGTTCGATGGTTGCCTGGTGTGAAGATGGTGTCGAAGCACCTCGGTGTCGCGGTGAGGCCCCTTGTTGGACTCAGCTCCATCACGGATTAACACCGGGCATGGCGGTGTGGGCAGCGCGCACTGCCGTCGTCAAGC
Source organism: Mordacia mordax (assembly GCA_036362905.1). NCBI lineage: Eukaryota > Metazoa > Chordata > Hyperoartia > Petromyzontiformes > Petromyzontidae > Mordacia > Mordacia mordax. Next base: position 36,736,488 of record JAZEWT010000001.1, read on the forward strand.
ACAATGAGCGCCAGCAGCCCCGTGCCTGGGCGGAGAGCGCCCCTTGGCGTTCACCGCGTGTAAATTACTGCCACTGCCACCATCATTAACCATCAATGTTGGTACCACCGTCTTCATCATCACAACCACCATCGTTATCTTGCCGCGCAGAGATTCTCAGACATCGTTAGGAGGGCAAGATGACAACAGCGCGCTGGCTGCTTTACGCGTCGTGACGCGCAGCGTTAATGAGTGAATTGTTCACTTGTGTGCAAAGAGCGCGGCTGGTTGCATGATTGATCGAGTTTGAGTTGGCTGGCACATGGGCTTCATCAAACTACAATTGGCCCGCGTTGATAGAGACCTAACGTGCTGTGTTAACAGAACTACGAATGTTTCACAATAGAGTAGTTCCATCAAACGTCCCCCAGCCGTTGTTTGAAGAGTTTGACAGCTTGTACGGTGTCCGATCCATTATTTAACGAAATATAAAAAACGAATGTAAAAGTCAAGTTGAACATTTTAATATTCACTTCCCCAAACCCCTAAAGGGTATAAAATAAGTCTGGCAAATGTTTTCCACATGCGTTTGAAAATTGCGTGTTACGTAAGGCACAAGGCGTGAGCCTTGTCTCAATATCACAGTTTACACGTTGGAACCTTTCTCACTCCACTTTTCCCACTTGAGAAATTGCGAAAGGTCACTGTTAAAAAGAAATGAGGCGCAGAGGCGCTCACGGATATTTTACAGGCAAAATATCGGCTCCTTAATACTCGGACATCTTGAGTCGTCTTGCCTTAAGTTGAAAAAAATCAAAGCTTAATAGGCACCGAGAAAGCATGGAAGATTAGGCCAAGGTTGGTTCTGTGGTGCCACGGAAAGCCGAACCCGACTCCATCGCCGCCGCCGCTGCTGCACGAAGTCCCCGGCTCACTGCACGCCCCCACTGCCAGCGCAAGCGCACTCCACGTAACACTTGCACCACATGCCATGCTCACTCCACTGCGCGTCGCGAAAGCACAGTCGAGCTAACTCCCCACCATGGCCTGACCCCCCACAGCGGGCTTTTTTTTAGTCCAGAGAAGTGATTCGTCACCGAGAGCAGCTCTCACCGGTTTTGAAGCAAACGGGGGGGG
>JAZEWT010000001.1:36753238-36767953 GCA_036362905.1 Mordacia mordax
CACAGAAAGGCACTGGAGCCGAGAGACTCGAACCCGGGACCTTCTTGCTGTGAGGCGTCAGCGCTAACTACTGCGCCACCGCGCCGCCCTACACATCTGCTTGTGTCAAGTTTATATCTGATTGAATCTGTAGGCAAGGCTGCAGACATGTTGTGATGCAAAGATAACGGGTCAGGTAACGCATTCTACCCTGCAGATTCTTCATAACGAACTCGCATAAGCAAGCAATTCCAGCAGAACGAATCCATAATAAAGTGGTATCGATTAGGAGCAGATTTGTTCAGTAATATAATTTCTGTGCTGATAAACAGGCAGCCTTTAATATCTTACACCCACCAGGAATGTGCAGCAGAAGCGCGGGGTATGTGCAGCTATGATGCTCTTTCAGGATGTATAAGACAGTGCAATTTGTTGTTGTTATGCATTAAAGTAATGTAGGCGTTCCAAAGCTGTTCTTTCAGGACAGCCGTGTCGAGTGCTCCCCCCGTTTACTTTGGGACATTTCGCCTCCCACGTTGGAAGCATCTTCAGGCGTACTGAGACTGAGTGAAGGAGAGCAAAAGAACACTCGACACGGCTATCCCGAAAGAAAATCTATGGAAAACTATTCTCTCGCACTAACGTAGTCAGTTTTGAAATCTCAATACACATCACCGTTGTCTTGAAAGCTGGTATGGTATTCATCTTCTGATTTGCTGTTCTTATGTCGTTGTTAATAACAATAATAGTCGCACTTCTCGAGCGCTTTTTCACCCAAGGATCACAAAGCGCTGATTGTTGTTGCTGACATGCGGTTCTCACCACAGCTCTGTGCGGCGCTTTGCAATTATTATAATTATAATAATAACTATAAAATACGCAGTGTATACAATAAATATGCTCGTTGTTTCTCTACAGTGGGCTGGTTGCGAATAGGTGCCATATAAATACAAATAGTACTGTACACGCTTATGAATATGTCATTGCAATACGCATTGATTTTTTACAGAAAAACAAAGACCTTTTTTGAGGGCACTGCTTGTTTATGTTTAGCCGATTAAGTGATTATTTTTGAGTGTGAATTAAAGCGGAGCTCACACGTACAACACTACAAGATACCAGCATAAGGTTTCACGTCTCAATGTATGAAAATTGCTTTCCATAGCTGTTTTTTTTAAGATAGTCTTGTCGAGCACTCTCCTTCGCGACGTTTCACTTCCCACGTTCGAGGCATCCTCAGGCGTTCTGAGACCGCATCATCAGCGTCTTAGAAAGCGTGAGAATGCCTCTAACGTGGGAGGCGAAACGTCGCAGGAGAGAGGGGGGCGCTCGACAAGGCTATCCGGAAAAAAAAAACAGCTTTGTAAATACATTCTCAATATACTCACCTCATTATCAGAAATCGCTTAGTCCTGTACAGGGTCGCGGTGGGCCGGAGCCTATCCCGGCAGACACAGGGCGTAAGGCAGGGATTGGACGCCAGTCCATCACCGGGCACTGCGGGCAATTTAGTCTACAAGCCAATTAAGCTATGCAGCAGCACCCGAGCCGAGATTCGAACCCGGGGCCTTCTTGCTGTGAGGCGACAGCGCTACTCACTTGGGCCACCGCGCCGCCCAGTTCTCAAGGTACCAATGCTCAAAAACATCGGCAAAACGTGTGAGCAGCCTACTTGCCGGACTCACTTCTAGAGGCCACCTCACAGTTCTGAAAATGTCTTACATTCAATATAATGCTTGTGTAATTCACCAACCGTACCTACAAAGCGTGGATTATAGGAATGTGCTGTCACACCTGGGCCAAATTACAAATTGACCAAAAAATAACTATAAATGGTAGATTTCTCATTCGCGTGGTTTTTTTTAGCTTTGTAATCATTAATGGTATATACTTCATGAACTAATTCTGTCTGCTGTCAGTAAACTTTATGCGGACTATCAGTGGTCGAGACATCGCAGTTTGGTACTGAATCCACCATACATGTCGTTGGTAATGTGTATAGAAATTATTCCAAGTTCCTGCAGAAAAAGCAAAACAAATAAAACATAATTTACCTTTTCGAGTTACAAAGCAACTCCCACACAAAATACCAAAATCAATTATTGGCGGCAGCTTCATGCATTGATAGTAATTGTCTTGTGCTGTGATGAATGTTGATTTGGTTGATTGTACAGTACTCGTTCTCTATTTTACCCCAGAGGATGCCACCCACGAATTTGACTTCTGCTGTATTTTGTCAGAGCGGTTCTTCTCGAGCCAAGCCACAACCACATACAGATTACCTGCTCTTTGCGTAATGCGTGGGTGGCAATATCCCACTTGTGAAACCAATCCTGCAGCAGTGTTTGTGGCGTTGTAATTGTTTTAAATGCTCGCCTCACAATTTGAAAAGTGCAATTTCCACAGGTGGTCATTGTGTTTGTTCACAGGTGATAAGTCTGGTACAGCGTGTACGCGTTACGGTCAAACATGTGCTAATGCTGCAGGCCATCACTAACAGTGCTCTCTGCGATCTAGAAGTCACTGCATTATTCACCATCGCATTGTGCATTAGTATGTTGAAAAGCTGCTTAATTATATATGTGTGTAGCATGTCAATAAAAATTATTGTACAAAATAAAGCGCGCAAGGTGAACGTCTGAATATAACATATTATTAATGTTGACATATCTTACGTAAGTTTAGCATAGAATAAAAACCTTGTACGGGATTGGCTTGAAAATGTAGTCACCGCAAAGTCGTGAGCTCATTACAATAACGCACTATTTATAACTCACAGTAACATAATCTACTGCACCGGTCCTAACGTCAAATCGCTATTTGCATTTTAAGCATGCGTAAGTGCCTTCTGCATGCAGCAACACGGGCAAATGTGTTTAATATTTACTGTAAACGGAATAACGAAGTGTCTGCATCAAGAACATCTTCAATTGTGTCAATAGAGCAATATAGAAAACAAACTCAATTTCACCATTCATATTAAAGCGTATCCCAACACGGGTCCTATCATGGCTGTGACAATGCCACGTGAGAGCCAGTAGTGTCGCACAGATAATGTATATTGCTGGCGTGTGTAACTTTCACTCAAGGGGTAATTGAATCGCACAGAGGATGATCCCTATGGGGAAACGTAGTATTTTTTTTTGCTTTTCGACATTTATTAACCGGAGCCAGTAGTATCCGCAGTGGCGAATATGGCACACGCTTTTCTTTCCAGCAGATTTTTTTTCTTCTTCAAAAAGCACGGAGGCAGATCCCTGTAAATTACCAGCACCAGCCATGCTGGCCGTGCTGAGAGCAGCTTCCATCATGGATCGTGAGCAGTATTGTGAGTTGCTGCATCAGCATTGCAAGCAGTGGATCACTGTGGACATATATTGCCATCTCAATACATTTAAAAGCGGTATCAGGGAACTTTTCATGCCACTACAGCCTGTCAAATTTGGCTTATAATTGTGTACTGTTGGCAATGTACCGTAGATTCTAACATACTGGATTTACTATTGTAACTAGGCAATACTTATATTGAATCATGGTGGACAATAATTGGTTTACACAAGCACGAACATTTTGCTATGCATATGTGGTGCAGAGACGCCTCGCCGGCTGTCTGCACCCCGTGCTCCACTGGCTCAGCTGCCTCTGCCTGTTTGGCGTGTGCTGTGCGCGTCAGGACAGGATCCATCTCTTCCCGCGTTACCTCGATTCGCGCTCGCATCTTAAGCGCACCCACTCCCGCACACACACACAACCCTTCCTCCCGAGCGCTTCCAGCCTGAGCGACCACGTACCCCGGCTAACAACAGAACCACTCACTCGTTCAATCACACGCTCAGCGCTTAGAGCTGTGCCCCCCAAGCTGCTGCCGTGAGAAAATCAGGCATCACCGCTTCCACCAGCGCCACATTATATCCAGCCTTGCGTCAACCAACTTTCTCAATTAAACGCAGCGGTCACAGCCGCGTTTATGCATCGCACACGCTCGCTCAACACAGTGTTGTTATTGGACTTCTGTGATAGTTATGGATTGTCCATAACAAACACCATGTTAGAACACAAGGAGACTCAGAAATGTACCTGGTAGCAGAGCACCTTAGGCCAAAGCTCAATGATCGACTTTGTCGTTGTTTCACCGGAACTTGAGTGAAGAGACGAGCAGAGCTCTCTACCGATCAGCACCTGGTGGTGAGCTCGATCATATGGCGAGGAAGGATGCTGGACAGACCTGGTAAGCCCAAACGTATAGTGAGGGTTTGCTGGGAACTATTGGTGGAGGACCCTGTCCGGAGCCATTTCAGCTCCCACCTCGGAGGAGTTTCTCTCATATTTTAGAGGAGGCTGCACCCTGTTTAAAGCCTCCATCGTGGAAGCGGCTGTTAGGAATTGTGGCCTGAAAGTGATCGGTGGCTGTTATGGCGATAATCAAAGGATCTGCGAGTGGACACCAGCAGTCAGGGAAGCTGTCAAGCTGAAAAGGGAGTTCTTCCAAGAATAGTTGACACGGGGGGGTCCACTGATTCGGCGGACAGGTACTGGCAAGCCAGAAAGACTGCAGCCAAGTGGTTGCGAATGCCCGGGCGTGGGAGGAGTTCAGAGAGGCTATCGAGAAGAATTTTCTGCTGGCTTCAGAGAGGTTGTGAAAAACCATAAGACGGCTGAGGAGGGGAAAGCAGGGCACCGCTCAGACTGCTTTCAGTCAAGATGGAGAGGTGCTGACCTCGACTTGAAATATTGTCGGCAGGTGGAAGAAACACTTTGAGGAACTCCTGAACAAAAGACAGATGCACCCTCGGAGGAGGCTGAAGCAGGGCCGGAGTGTTCTCGAAGGTCAGAGCCCATCTCCTTAGCGGAAGTCACTGAGGTAGTCCAGAGGCTACACAGTGGAACAGCGCCAGGAGTTGCAAATGTTGAAGACCCTGGATGCTGTGGGACTGTCATGGCTGACACACCTTTTCAACCTCGCGTTTTCAATGTCGTAATGTAGGCATTGTATCGAACTGTCGTGGTGAAGCGGGAGCTGAGCTGTGCGGCAAAGCTCTCAATTTACCAGTCAGTCTTCGTTCTGACCCTCACAGATGGTCATGAGCTGTGGGTAATAACCGAAAGAGTAAGGTCCCAGATACAGGCGACTGAAATGAGGTTCCTCTGCAAAGTCGCATTCAGTGGAGTCAGTTGAGGTTATTTTGGCATCTGATAAGGATGCCTTATGGGCACCTCACTATGGAGGTGTTCTGGGCTTGGGCAATTGATAGGAGACTCCGGGGCAGACCCAGGACCCTTGAGGGATTACATCTCTCAGCTGGCCTGGGAACGCCTTGGAATCCCTCGTGAAGAGCTGGAAGAAGTTCTCATCTCATCTCATTGTCAGAATCGCTTAATCCTGTACAGGGTCACGGTGAGCTGGAGCCTATCCCGGCAGACACAGGGCGCAAGGCAGGGTTATACCCACGATGTGACGCCAGTCCATCATCGGGCACTGAGGGAAATTTAGTCTGCAAGTCAATAAACCTATGAAGCAGCATGTTTATTGCACTGTGCGAGGAAACCGGAGTGCCCGGCGAAAACCCACGCGGAAACGGGGAGAGAACTCGCAAACTCCACACAGAAAGGCACCCGAGCCGAGATTCGAACCCGGGACCTCTGGAAGAAGTTGTTGGAGAAAAGGACGTCTGGGCTGCTTTATTTACTTAGCCTGTTGTCTCCGTGACCCGGAGCGGGATAAGCAGTATGACAATGGATGGGACAACAATTGTATGTGTTTGTGTAAAATATGAACGATTAGTATACCACTGTTGAATATCACGACTATAAACCAATTCCTATTTAATGGAGCATATCAGGTATCACACGTAACCAAGTTGTTTTACGTAGCTTTCTGGTAAAACAGCACGAATTTTATTAGCATAATATAATAGTAAGTCAATTCTATTTAAAAGAGTTATTTCTAAATTCCCTGCCAGTAGCCTTGTACACTTTCATAAATAACTTCTGCAGCTCTTTGGTGCTGTAACATGGGCGGTTGTGCACTAGCCACAATTCACGAACACAAACTGACCACAGTTATCAATAACATTATATAATAGGTGATGTATTTGGCGATGGCATTACTTCATAGCATATAAATGTGTTTCCTTTTAGGCCACAGTTTTATTGATTAATATGTTGAGGTTTTTTTAAATATATATAAGTACGATGGATCCTAATGTGGTGAATTCGGTCAATGCAAAAAGTTAAGTTACGCATATATGTATTTCTCGTGCGGCACGGTGGCCCAGTGGGTAGCGCTGTCGCCTCACAGCAAGAAGGTCCCGGGTTCGAATCTCGACTTGGGTGCCTTTCTGTGTGGAGTTTGCATGTTCTCCCTGTGTCCGCGTGGGTTTTCGCCGGGCACTCCAGTTTCCTCCCACAGTCCAAAAACATTCTGCTGCATAGGTTAATTGGCTTGCAGACTAAATTGCCCGCAGTGCCCGGTGATGGACTAGCGTCCTATCGTGGGTATATCCCTGCCTTGCACTCTGTGTCGGCCGGGATAGGCTCTGACCCACCGCGACCCTGTACAGGACTAAGCGGTTTCTGCCAATGAGATATATGTAGTTCTGCAAACAGTTGGTCTCACAAATCAAAGATGAGCTGCCTATTTTACAGCAGACTGCACTGTACATGTTTGATCACCCAAAGGTAGATAATTGTCTATAAGTTTCGTTAATTTCAGAATGATTTGAAATCACTTATTCTTTTAATCTATGTTTTACATTTTGGCCTTTCCACAATCCAATTTGTCACTGATTGAATTTTGTACAGTGTACAGCTTTATATCTATGGCTACACACTAGAGTTACTGGACAATGGCGATAGTTTGCTTTGTCGTTCGATACCAGAGATGCAAAAGTCGCCCAATTTGCAAAATGTGAGCCTATTGTGATTATCATTGCTCTTTTTTAAATATCTTATTTCCTGACAAATGTTTTTGAAACAATAACATGTATCGAGCCTACATCAGTGCAATAATTATCTCATCTCATCTCATTATCATAACCGCTTAGTCCTGTAGAGGGTCGCGGTGAGCCAGAGCCTATCCCGGCAGACACAGGGCGCAAAGCAGGGACATACGCACGACAGGACGCCAGTCCATCACCGGACACTGCGGGTAATTTAGTCTGCACGCCAATTACCCTATGCAGCAGCGTGTTTTTTGGACTGTGGGAGGAAACCGGAGTACCCGGCGAAAACCCACGCGGACACGGGGAGAGCATGCGAACTCCACATAGAAAGGCACTCGATCCGAGATTCGAATCCGGGACCTTCTTGCTGTGAGGCGACAGCGCTACCCACTGGGCCACCGTGCCGCCCACAATAATTATAGTTGGCAATAATTATTAATGTTCACAATAATTAGCCGTTGCCCTTACATTTGTAAAACGTTTTCCTATTAATGACATCATCATCATCACCTTCTAACAGCATGTACTTTATGGGCATTTTATATTGTAGTTATAGTCAATATAAACACGTTCAGCAGGCCTTTATTGAATGAACTGCAGGTGAATACGTAATTTATTTGTACTCAATGTAGATCAAACCACAAGAACAATATTCACAGAAACGGACAGCGCAATAATGTGTGAAATCTAATATTATACTCTATGAACAAATATATATATATATGGTGGCAACCACCACCAAAACTTTCCCAGCTTTGGCAATATTTCACGAAATCCATCTTTGTGCTCTGAGAAAAACATGCATTCCAAAACTGCAATATATTACACTGTACTGTATTCAGTATAATAACATTACGTTTGTATAAATCAATTGTGACACTACGATTCATTGTGATTATGAATTGTCCTAGTGAGAACATTTAACATGCTTTTGTCTCAAACACTTTGTTATAAAAAAAATAATCATTAACTTTAAGGACCTATCAATTTAATTTCAAAAACGTGAAATATCCGGCGATGGACTGGCGTCCCGTCGTCGGGTGTATTCCTGTATTTCCGGGATAGGCTCCGGCTCACCGTGACCCTATATAGGATTAAGCGGTTTCAGATAATGAGATGAGATGAGAAAACGTGAAATATATTTGGAAACCAAATGAAACCTGTCAGCCACAAAGAAGACCTGGGATTTGTGAGGAATTAACGTGTACTGGTGGTTTCTAGTGACGAACGAGTCTTTCAATGAAAATTGCTCTGACATGGGGCAGCAGTCGTGCGTTCGCCGCTTGTCGCAGAGGTTCACTGTTCGGTTACAGGGACAGCCATTATTGCTGGTGATTTAATAATCATAACAATACTACACGCCATCGGCTTCAGAGTGGAGGATAAAGATTTCATGACGTTATTCACAAGAGTAGGTCACTGAGCGCCGTCCCTAGGTTCCATGTTTGCGTGATTCAAAATAACCCGCGGATTGTTCATTTTAGGGCGGTGCAGTGGCGCAGAAAGATGCGCTGCTGTCTCAAAGCAAGAAGGTCCCGGGTTCGGTTCCCGGCTCGGGTGGCTTTCTGTGTGGAGTTTGCGTGTTCTCCCCGTGTGCGCTTGGGTTTTCGTCAGGTACTCCTGTTTCCTCCCACCGTCCAAAAACACGCTGCTGCCTTGGTCAATTTGCCTGCTGAGCAAATTACCCCAAAAAAGTGCCCTGCGATGTACTGGCGTCACATCATGGGTATAGCCTCGCCTTGCATCCTGTATTTGCCCGGATAGGCTCTGGGCCCCGCAATCCTGTACAGGTTTAAATGGGCACTGATCTCATCTCATCGCATTGTCAGAAACCGCTTAGTCCTGTACAGGGTCGCGGTGAGCCGGAGCCTATCCCGGCAGACACAGGGCGCAATACAGGGATATACCCACAATGGGACGCCAGTCCCTCACGGGGCACTGCGGGCAATTTAGTCTGCAAGCCAATTAACCTATGCAGTAGCAAGACAGGGATATACCCACAATGGGACGCCAGTCCATCACGGGGCACTGCGGGCAATTTAGTCTGCAAGCCAATTAACCTATGCAGCAGCATGCTTTTGGACTGTGGGAGGAAACCGAAGTGCCCGGCGAAAACCCACGCGGACACGGGGAGAGAACTCGCAAACTCCACACAGAAAGTAACCCGAGCCGAGATTCGAACCCGGGTTCTTCTTGCTGTGAGGCGACAGCGCTACCCACTGGGCCACCGTACTGAACTGAATAATTAACTTGAGATTATGCACAGCAATCATTGCTTCCTGCAGACTAATGCTGGAGGCCACGCTTACAAATGAGGCTGTCGCTTCTCTTCTCACCTGGTCAAACAAGATAAACTTGAAACCCATGCAACAGTGGTGGGCTAATGGGAAACAATTGTGCCAACCTACTTTGTCCAGAAAATATTTTCGATTGCTTGGGAACACATTGAACATTTGAACACAGCCTTCTGCTTATTAAGAAGCCGGTGTACTTAATTGTAACCAATCAGAATGTGTATAGTTTTGTGTAATGTTGTTTGGGTATGCAATGTGTGTGTCAATAAAAGGCAAACACTGAACCACCATTAAAATATAAAGTATGAATTATTTAACATTTCCACAAACATATAAATACAGTATGTTTTTCTTTTTGGTTTATATTACCAATGACTGTATATTACAAAGGTTCTACTGAAATGTATGCTGTAGTATTGTGTAAAAATCAACGATCTCAGGATGATAAAAACATAGAATGTGATCATGTGCACCAGAAATATTGTTCATGTGAGGTGGAAATGAGTGGTTACATTTTAAAATGTCACAGTATTCCTTGAATCAAATTTCAATCCAGCTTTTACGTGATCAGCACTGTAATGTACCTATAATTTAGAGGCAAACACACACGTCCCTTCTACAACCAATAAGAATGTGACAAACATGAATTTAAGGCACGAACCACCAAAACGTATTGTTGTTATTGAGGATCGTAGTATATTTTACTCTAACAATTTCTCCTGCCATCATCCACCATGTAGCTGTACATATCATAACTCATAAATGTGCATTGCATATTTTCGCTGAAGAGAAACATGTGTATTTAGTGTCTGCACTGTCAAGAGATAGCTGTTCTGTGAAGGCAATTGTGCCGTGCCCTAGACTTCTGTAAATAACATTTAATTAATATCAATACAGAGTAATATATGCAACCAGTTTCCTTTATAAAGTAAGTGACGCTCCATTTGGATCCAGTGTTCTTGTCTGGTCTCGTATTGTCATCTGCCAAACCGTAAAATCAATTTGCAAAGAGAAATAGGGCTCAGGCACCCTCATGTCTCCGGGGATCATACGACACATGTGCTTATTAACAAAGCAAACTATTCTGTACGTGCATAGCAAATTGGGGGAAGTTTGTGGCGACAGAGCAGTCAGCATGTGGCCTCAGATTGTAACAATTAACATTTCCAAAACTCTTACAGCCGACAGGGGAATTGGACGAATTCTAATCCAAACAAATACGTAATGCACCAAACTGTATTTTGTACATCATCAAAACACTTCAGCGCAGTGATCATTCCTCAGCAACGTCAAGCGTTGTTTTAAAAAAATAACTTTTTGAAGGTTACACTAAGAACAAAGTAAGCGTTTCAAAATCAATTTGAACAGTACATGCCTTCCTTGGCTGACTGCTTTGCTGTGCTTTTCTTTTCTCTATGGTTTTCTGTTGCATGTAACTCAACGTCCTATCTGACATCCTGAATACATAGCCATCCCATCGGAGTCATTATTCCAGATTTATCAGAGCATCAGTAAAGGGAGTGCGCTCCAATGTATCACACGGCTCAACTTCAGTTACACGACCATGCCATTAAACGTAATGAATATAACAAATACGAAATTTTGAAAGGCCTATAGCTTTTCTCTTCCTCTTTTACAAATGGCCCTGCAACATATCTATCCATTGTCAGCACTGATGAATTTAACATCGTTCGTGTACTCCACATATTTTTGTATAACATTTTACTCTGTGCAGATAATGCAGAAATTTTAGATAACCATTGATAGTCTTGAAGGGGGGTTCATCATTTAAGATTATTTCCGAAACAATTTGCTGCAGCTACTTTTTGTATTGAAGAGATCACTCTTGGTCTAAAGGGTCATGCCATTTATTCAAATGAAATATTGATGATGTAGCCATTGCACCAACACAACATTAACATCTCAGAATCTCATCAAAGAAGAGGTTTGCATAAAAAAAACATTTAAAAAATCCTGCCTTGTATGTCTTGCTGGCTGACCATCTTATCTACATGATCTTCTTCGGCAGTTTCACTTTAAACATGTCCATCCATCCATCTATTTTCTACACCGCTTGTCCTGGTGAGGGTCGCGGTGGCAGAAGTCCAAGGAGAGTTGACCAGATATACTTTTCCTCAGCAATAGATTCCATGTCTTCCTGGGGGATTCCCAGGCGTTCCCAGGACAGCCAAAGGATGTAATGCCTCCAGCGTGTCCTGGGTCGGCCTCTAGGTCTCCGCACAGTGGGCCGTGCCTGATAGACTTCCCGGGGGAGCCTTCCAGGGGGCATCCTTACCAGATGCCCGAACCACCTCAACCGGCTCAATCCGAAGGAGCAGCGACTCTACTCTGAGGTTCTCCCGGATTTCTGTGCTCCTCACCTTGTCAACCCTTTGGAGAAACCTCATCTCTGCCGCTTGTATCCGCGATCTCGTTCTTTCGGTCATTACCCAAAGTTCATTACCATTGGTGAGGATAGGGACATAGATTGACCTGTAAACCGATAGCTTTGTCCTAGGACCAAGCTCCCGCTTCACTACCACGGACCGGTACAGTGCCCGCATCACTGCAGACGCTGTTGCAATCCGCTGGCCAACCTCACGTTCCCGCTTACCATCACTTGTGAACAAGACTCCAAGATATTTAAACTCCTCCACTAAGGGAAACTGCTCTCCCCTCACCTGAAGAGGGCAACCCACTCTTTTCTGTGAGAGGACCATGGCCACAGATTTGAAGGTGCTGACCCTCATCCCAGCCACTTCACACTCAGACGCGAAACGCTTGAGTGCCCGTTGGAGGTCACAATCCGATGAGGCGAGAAGAACAACGTCATCTGCAAACAGCAGCGATGCCACCTCCACGCCCCCAAACTGGACACTCTCCTTCCCTGGCTGCGCCTTGAGATCCTGTCCATGAAAATCACGAATAGGGAGCAGAGACAAGACACACCCTTGGAGGAGACCATCGGCCACATTGAACGGATTCGACTTCACGCCAAGTATATGGACACAGCTCTCGTTCTTGGAATAGAAGCCGGATTTCTCTCAAAAAAGATACCGGCACCCCATACTCCCGCAGCGCCTTCCACAGTAAATCTGGGGGCACACGGTCATAGGCTTTCTCCAGATTTACAAAACAAGTGTATACTGAGTTAGCAAACTGCCATGACCCCTCAATAATCTGTGAGAGGGCAAAAAGTTGGTCCATGGTTCCACGGCCTGGACGGAAACCGCATTGTTCCTCCTAAATCTGTGGTTCGACTAATGGTCGAAGTTTCCTCTCCAGAACCCTAGAATAGGCTTTACCTGGGATGCTAAGGAGTGTGATACCTCTGTAGTTGGAGCACACTCTTTGGTCCCCTTTCTTAAAGATAGGGACCACCATGCCAGTTTGCCAATCCAGAGGCACGGAACCCACTTTCCACGCAACATTGAATAGGCGTGCTAACTACGACACTTCAACACTGTCCAGTGATTTCAACATCTCCGGACGAATCTCATCCATGCCTGCAGCCTTACCATTCCGGAGGTCTTTGACCGCCGTAGTGACTTCAACCACAGTAATGGACCCGACCCCACTGCAGGTTTCCAGCGCTGCCTCCTGGAAGGAGGGCGTTTCCACCAGATTAAGGAGTTCTTCAAAGTGTTCCTTCCACCTTCCAACTTTCTCCTCAGTAGAGGTCAGTGTTTCCCCTCCCTTACTGAAAACAGCTTGGGCGACGTTCCGTCGACCCCTCCTAAGGCGCCGGATGGTTTGCCAGAATATCTTTGAAGCCGTCCAAAAGTCATTTTCCATGGCATCTCCGAACTCCTCCCATGCTTTTGCCTCAGCAACCGCTTTAGCTGCTCCCCTCTTGGCCAGTCGAAATCTCTCAGTCGAATCAGGAGAGCGATTCACAAGCATTGCTTGAGCTGCTCCCCTCTTGGCCAGTCGAAACCTCTCAGTCGAATCAAGAGAGCGATTCACAAGCATTGCTTGGAAGGCCTCCTTCTTCGACTTGACGACTTCCTTCACCAATGGTGTCCACCAACGGGTTCTAGGGTTTCCGCCATGATAGGCACCAACTGCCTTCAGGCTGCAGCTTTTCGCAGCCGCCTCAGCAATTGAGGTCTTGAACGAGAGCCTCTCGGACTCAAGGTCCTTGACCTCTCCCGAGATGCATGAGAAGTTCTTTTGGAGGTGTTAGTTGAAATCCTTCCGCACCTGGCACTCTGATAAACATTCCTAGGCCACCCTTACTGCTCGTTTAGGTCTATCAGGCAGGCACCCTGTGCATCGGATCCAACTCACTACCAAATGATGATCAGTTGACAGCTCTGCCCCTCTCTTTACCCGAGTGTCCAGAACATACGGCTGAAACAACTATAAAGTCAATCACTGACTTCAGGCCAAGGAGTTCTGGTACCAAGCACACTTATAAACCTCCTTGTGTTGAAACATGGTGTTTGTTATGGACAATCCATGACAAGCACAGAAATCCAGTAACAGCTCACCGCTCAGGTTCAGATCGGGGAGGCCATTTCTCCCAATCACGCCCCTCCAGGTATCTCCATCATTCCCCACGTGTGCATTGAAGTCTCCCAATAGAACTATGGAGTCAGTAGATGCAACCCTATTGAGCACCACACCAACTGTCTCTAAGAAGGCCGAATGCTATTTGGCGCAGACGCACAAACAATAAAGTTTTCCTCTCCGAGACCCGAAGTCTCATTGAGGCGACCCTCTCGTCCACCGGGGTGAGTCTCCCCACTCCCGCCCTGGGCTGCTCACTGTGGACCACTCTGGAGTAGGAGAGAGACCAACCCCGATCGAGAAGTTTGGTTCCAGAGCCAATGCTATGTGTGGAGGTGAGACCAACTATCTGAAGCTGGTACTTTTCCACCTCCTCCACAAGCTCCGGCTCTTTCCCCACCAGAGATGTGACATTATTCCACGTCAGTTTCGATTGCAAAGGTCTTGTCCGTCTAAGTCCGTCCTTTTTGCTGCCGTGACGGCATCGCACTCGACCCTCACGCTTCGCCTTGCGGGTGGTGGGCCCACAAGGCTGCGCCACGTATCCATGTCGGGCTGAGCCCGACTGGGTTACGTGGGTCACCCGGCCACCAGGTGCTTGCCGATGGACACCACCCCCAGGCGTGGCTCCAGGGTTGGGTCCCGGTAACCCTCGTCCAGGCAGCGTTCTCATGATCTTTTTCCGAACCATCATGAAGGTCTTTGGATGGACCGTACTTAGTCTGGAACCTCTCCTCAGACCCGTTCGCCATGGGTGACCCGATCAGTAGTGCTGGGCTCCAGACGACATAGCTCTTATGTTCATTGGAACACACAAGTACCCCCACCACGACAAGGTCCGATCCATTGTTTTTCCTCAGTGTCCATGTCGATGAGGCCCTATCAATATAGCCCAAAATTATAACATTTCTGAACCGGCTCTCCTGTTCATTCAAGTGTATGTGTGTTTGTATCCTTATAAAGCTAATGGATATTAACCGCCAACATTA
>JAZEWT010000001.1:36782202-36796515 GCA_036362905.1 Mordacia mordax
ATGCAAACTCCACACAGAAAGGCACCCAAGCCGAGAGATTCGAACCCGGGACCTTCTTGCTGTGAGGCGACGGCGCTAACCACTGGGCCACGTGCCGCCCTGCAGTAAAATCTAAGTTTCTCTATTTTCTTGGAGGGTTTTGGACGGGAATGTATTGATATTTACATTTATACGTGTTTGGCTTGGGTGGGGAAACTGAAATACTGTACACGAAGAAAATAATCCCACACAGAAGGATTCAAGAGTTCCTTTGCTATACTGCCATCCCCTGGCCACTTTACAGCCTGGCAGAGTTGGGGTTTTCACGAGTGTGTGTGTGTTCCACCAACCCTTGCCTCCAAAGTGCAAGATTACAACGCAAATGCCACCGTGTCCAGCTTCTCATATACAGTACCCAACGGCTGCCATTCTCCCTCTGAATGGGGTTCCTCCTCGCCGGCACCACACTGTGCTCAGATTAGCATGCCACCGTTACAATTAATAGCCTTTTTATTCTTCTAGGTGCTATATCCTACAGCACATTGGTGACGATGGACTTTCACAAATCTCTGCTTTTAAAAGTCTAAGAATGTCCACTGTTGATCTGTTCACCCATCTCGAATGACTCTTGATATAAGTCAATCTCTGTCGTTCACAATCTCTCTTTCCTTCAAAATTTCCAGTTAAAACCAGATTTTTTTTATTTCCTCTTCCTCATAATATGCCCGAGAAATATCGACCGTCTCCTTCTAATCTCTTTCAACAGCTTCTTTCTACATTTGTGACAAATTTTCTTCATTTGGAGGGCGGCACGGTGGCCCAGTGGTTAGCGCTGTCGCCTCACAGCAAGAAGGTCCCGGGTTCGAATCTCTCGGCTCGGGTGCCTTTCTGTGTGGAGTTTGCATGCTCTCCCCGTGTCCGCGTGGGTTTTCGCCGGGCACTCCGGTTTCCTCCCACAGCCCAATAGCATGCTGCTGCATAGGTTAATTGACTCGCAGGCTAAATTGCCCCGCAGTGCTCGGCGATGGACTGGCGTCCCATCGTGGGTGTATCCCTGCCTTGCGCCCTGTGTCTGCCGGGATAGGCTCCGGCTCACCGTGACCCTGTATAGGACTAAGCGGTTTCAGACAATGAGATGAGATGAGATTTTACTGCATAAATAAATAGGATAATATTATTACTCCAACTCCTGTTTCGTTGTACGATTGCTTATTGCTCAGAGCCAACGCGGTTCCCTGAGCACAGATGATCACTTGGAAATCAACGCCAATTGTTCTCTCTGGCCCCCATGGTTTTAAAATGTAATGAAATAAGATGTTAATGATGACTTCTTGCTGAAGCTGTTCTTTTGGATAGTCATGTCAAGCGTTCTTCCTCTCTCCTTCGCGACATTTTGCCTCCCAGGATTTCTATATCAATATAGAATTTATGATGTTTATGTCTTCAATCGGCCTGTATTAATTTGCTTAGTCTCTTTTTTATGGAACGATTTAAGTATTTGTCACTGTAAGAATGGTAAGTTGATTATTTTGTCACTGTTCATATTTGAATTATTTTTGGAGTGATGAAACAACACACATTCACACTTAATATCCTTATAAATGTGCATGAAATGCAGTAGCATTTATACAATTGCACACATTCATGACTCAATTCACTTTAAAAATAAATAACCACAAGACAAACAGACTTTGCTCAATGTATATTTAAAGTAAATGATCTAATTCTAAGGGTTACAGTGCATCAAACGTGGGGGGAAAGGTTAAAAAGCATAGAGAATATAAATCTGAACCCACAAAAGACACGGAGGAAAAGAAAATCGATACAGAAAGAGAAGAAGATGCGAAACAAATGTGATAGAATACATGGAAGTCGATTGGAATAAAAATATAAAATGACCCAGAACAACACAAGATGTCATAACACTGGGAGCATGAATGTAGGAAAACGGGGCTGATAGGAAATTCACAAAGGATAGTTATTTGTAAGAAAGTCGAACCCATCAAATGATGAAAAAAGACACATTCCTATGGTGGGGCAAGTCATTCCACAAGCCATTGCTGATTCTTAAAAAAAAACTTGTGATCGTAATTGAATTAACCGTGACCAGATGACAAGCTGAGTGGGCCCCAGATCGTAATTTGAGATCGTATGCTTTCAAAATTTCAAGCTGCACACTCCACTACAGCGCAACTCGGCCATATTATTTATCACAGTGGGCATACTAAATATAGAAGTAAAGGCTCGCGAGCGATGCAATGTCACACTCCTTCAATCAGCACTACAGGAACGTATTTTGTGTCACTGCACAGAGCTGTTGTGCGCTGTTGCGTAACATGGCAGGAGAGACGGATGGGGTGGCAGCATTTGATCAGTCGTCTATCTTAATAGGGAACGAATGACTGCGTAAACAGCAAAACTTCTTAATAATAATAGTTGCACTTCCAGAGCGCTTTTCACCCGAGGGTCACAAAGCGGCGGACAAAGCTATGGCAAGAACGGCATGCTAACAACAACAATATCAGAGATCAATCAAAAGTAAAATAATGGCTATAAATCAGTGGACATTATTTTAACAGATAAAAATAATTGTTAAACAAATGAAGGAAGGAGGGGCGGCGCGGTGGCCCAGTGGGTAGCGCTGTCGCCTCACAGCAAGAAGGTCCCGGGTTCGAATCTCTCGGCTCGGGTGCCTTTCTGTGNNNTATCCTTGCCTTGCGCCCTGTGTCTGCCGGGATAGGTTCCGGCTTCACCGTGACCCTGTATAGGACTAAGCGGTTTCAGACAATGAGATGAGATGAGATGAAGGAAGGAATAAATGTTCCTTAGCAGGCTCCAAACACAACCACAGTGAACATCATCAACAGTCCTAGCCAAAGGACTTCAATGCCTTAAGGAATATGTGAGTCTCGAGACGGGATTTGAAGATGTCCATGGACTCAGCTGACTGACTTTTCAATGGAAGGGTCTTCCACACTGTTGGAGCAGTGCGTGAGAGAGCTCTGTCACCCATCGAACGGAGGTGCGATCTGGGCACATGCAGCAAACGCGTATTGAAGAATCGAAGTTGTCCTGTTCAGGAGGGTGCCTGGAGTAGGTCACCGATATATGTCAGAGCAGCGTCAGTGAGTGCTTTGTTGGTGAAAGGGAAGATTTTGAATCAAACCCTGTATTTAACCGGTAGTCAGTGGAAAGACACCAGTACAGGGGATTTGTGATCGTGGACGGATGTGCGAGTGAGGGCTGACAGTGGTAGTATGTTTTGATGTAAGGCAATTAATTTCCTGTCAGGTGGATTATATCGCTTTGAGACGAACATTGTGACATTCTCTTTTAAGCTAAGATTGTCTTTGGATCATTAATGTGTGCAAGAGAATATGGCATTATGCCATTGTCCTAACATTCTGGCCCTTTATCAGACTTCACCTCTGTGCGGTTAGGCTTACAACATGGTTTGGCACGGAAGCACAAAAGACAACGATCCTTCTTTTAGCTGCATTGACTACTCGGGGAAGTGCCAAACGGCGAGCACCTGTTATGATAAGTTTGGCAAATAGGGCCAACACTGTACCCAGCCAACTTTTTAAATCCAGGAAATTAATAATTATCTAATTTGACTGGTGTGCATGCCGCTGAATTTAAATGTGTATCACTGACTTTAGGCCACCGAAATAGCCAGCCTGCCATACATCCTAGAGCAGAGTAAAACATATATAGCGCACCATCCCTAAAAATAACAAATAACAACAGTAATCGCTTACAAAGCATGAACTTCTATCAATGCACATAGAACAACAACACAATTGTATGTTTCTTTTACTAACGTAAGTTATCGTGATTGCTTAGAAAAGCTGCTCTCTCGGGACAACCGCATCTTCAGGCGCTGCCCCTAACGTGTGAGGCGAAACGTCGCGATGGAGGGAGAGGGAGCGATCGACGCGGCTGTCCCGAGAGAGCAGTTTTTAACGCAATCATCATGCATCGAGCCGTGAACACCTGCATGACTACAATGTAAGTTATCGCCCACAAATCAATCCATAGAATAACCTTAAGTTTAAGGGCGGCACGGTGACCTCGTAGGTAGCGCTGTCGCCTTACAGCAAGAAGCCCCCGGGTTCGAATCTGGGCTCGGGTGCCTTTCTGCGTGGAGTTTGCGAGTTCTCTCCCCGTGTCCACGTGAATTTTCGCCGGGCACTCCGGTTTCCTCCCACAGTCTAAAAAGATGCTGCTGCATAAGTTAATTGGCCTGCAGCCTAAATTGCCCGCAGTGCCCAATGATGGACTGGCGTCCCATCGTAGGTATATCCCTGCCTTGCGCCCTGTGTCTGCAGGGATCGGCTCCGGCTCACTGCGACCCTGTACAGGACTAAGCGGTTTCCGACAATGAGATGAGACGAGGCTGCACTGTATACGCGTTACCAATAAACTGGATCGTGCGACGGGGGCACCACCACCCGATGAAGCGGGCTCAGTGGCTTCACGCGTTGGCTGCGCTGAGTGGAACAAGACTATTTTTGTCACCAAACAACGCGTGACCTCACCTGGTGTCAGTGCCACTCTCTGCCCTTGTACTGCGTGACACAGCTGCACACATCTGTTCTCATTGGCACACGGACAATGATATCTCATGCGAGGCCCGTATATGGGATCTCAAGACCTGACACGGTTTCCTTTTGGAAAATAAACAATTGTCGGCGTTCGCGCCGGCAGAACATACTTGTTGGAATGCAATGAATACGCGCTTTATTTACTCGGTGGATGATATCACTCAACTCGATTTCAATATGTCCCAAATGGCCACTGGTATTCATTTGTTATAAATCGCGTACTATATTACTATTTTCAAATCCATTATTGTCACAGCTGTTTCAATGGATGTCATATATTTTACATCATAAATGTCGATTCATAATTGTTATTTTCAGATAAAAAAAGTACTGAAATTATATGTGGATTTGCAATATACGTCGTATATTATGTCTCACAAGCCACTAATATGAGACACGTTGCAAAAAAACTATGTCAGCTCGATCTGCAAATGCAATCAAACTGGGGAAGATACTTGCATTCTAAGAACATTTTGTCTGAGTTTAATTTAAAAATACTGGATGATTATTTTATTGGCAATTATTTATTTTGGTCGACTTCAATAACTTTCCTTGAGTACATTCGTATTATAGGGACTTTGAAGTAAACGCATCCGAATACCTAAACATCGTCTGATATTAAATATCATATTCCAATGTATAATGTATTTGAAGTAAAGCCATATGCTAGTCTATGTGTGTTATGCAATGTTTAAGGTTTAGTAAATAAAGTAACGTTTACGTAAATCTTTACTCAGTATTCGGTAGTTATGCATGACATAGCAAATTTTCGCATGGGTGACTAGGTTTAGCGTTATTCAAATGGTAGTTTGTACTAAATTATACGGCGCACATTTTTCATGGCAGTTTAATTGCAAGTCTGTACTTGAGTGTGACAATGCATTATTATACCATGTGGCAGGGCGCATAAGGAAGCGGTGATTTCTGTTCACTTCACTGTACGAGAATTATCATGAAATGACCTGCTCCGTATCAGGAGGTGAAGATACAAACTGCATCCTGTCAGATGGAGGAAAACTGCCAGCCGACACCAAGCAACAGCTGAGATAAACGTTATTTACAGAAACTCGGCATGGGGCCGGGACAGTCAAGGGTTTGCGCTGACCTAAAGGATAGCAGAGTTAGGAATATGGCCTCTGCTGTCTTTGCGTTCTCTTGTTTGGTAAGAAGATACATTTGCGATGTGAAACACAGTTGCCCGGCGATGGACTGGCGTCCCATCGTCGGTATATCCTTGCCTTGTGCCCTGTGTCTGCCGGGATAGGCTCCGGCTCACCGTGACCCTGTATAGGACTAAGCGGTTTCAGACAATGAGATGAGATGAGGGGAACACAGTTGTGAATTTCAGTTCACATTCCATCAACAATATCATCTCCACACGAAATAAAATATCAATATACTAATCACACACGCGTGCTTGCGTTCCTCTTCGTCAGCGGTGACTAATCCATTGTCACACGCTCAGAAGAAATCATCATCTTGAGAGTGTAACGTTTGAAATCACGTGATGGCATCTCAGGAGCTAAGCTACTTTGACAAAATCCTAGGTGCGAAGAAAGCTCTGCTGCGCAGATCCATGGCAGATAATTAATTCAGAAAAAGTAATCAGCCGTAACTGCGAAGTGCAGAGTTAAACTGCTTCCCTTCAAAATTACTTTAGCCTTCAAAGAGAAATGGCATTCAGAGGGAAAACACAGCGCCTGGCAGGGAGCAAACTGCTCATGGCCATACCCTGGGGGTGGGCGGGGGGAGGGGGCTTTTAAGTCGCCCGGCGGCTAAAATCCCTATGGCTGCCTGCAAACCCCTGCGTTGCAAGAAAAGGCTTTTGCTCTGAGACAGACCATACTGAACTTGCTAAATATAGCTTGTGCTGGATGCACCGAGAAGGGAAAGAGAGGCACCGCGGCAGAGCTAGGCAGGCAGATCCAGTGAGAGTGTTCACTCTAGTCGCCGGGCAAAGGACGAAACTACGGCAGGTTTGCTTTAGCCGTGTCAAGCGTTCGAAGTGGTTGCTTTTAAACATTGGGTGCCACTGCGTAGAGCGCGCTGGAGTCGCTACATTGGTATGAAGACCAAGGTAAGTGTGAGAGAAGCCAGTGACAAGCACATTGACTTACCGGACGAGCTGTTAAAAGTATTATCACTACGCAGTTAATTAAGTCATGTATAATTATTGGCATGTAATTTAAGTTTGTATATGTATATGCACAGGGCACATTGCTTACGGTTTCACTTTAGTAATAGATAATTTAAAGTGATACAATTGACAACTTCGATTGGGCTAAAAAAGCAAAATACTGGTTTCCTTATTGTTTAATGCCCCCATAGTTATATTGTTACACTGTCAACCTATTACATGCGGTGCGGTTTGACGGGAAAGTTGTCCCTTAATAAACAGTAACGTACGTCTTTAAATAAAGAGCACCGTGCATTCTAATGGGCACACACAGCTGGCGGGTGGCGATGTTTCTGGTTCAGCGGAGGAGGGAGAGGAGAGCGTCTACAGCCGTTTGATGAAGGCCCAATGCTGTTATGAGGTCATCCCCACCAGCTCCAAGCTCGTGGTGTTTGACACCTCCCTGCAGGCAAGTCAACACGAACGCCTCTCAACGCGTTCACCTGAAAAGCGGCCCCGTCCTGCCCTGCGTCTCGGGGAGACGCACTCAAGGGGTCGGTTGTTCGTTGACGCGCCTCGAATGGTGTCATTACAGAATACAACACAATAGAAGGCACACACGAGGCGTACGTTGCTAAGGCCGTGTGTATGGTCCGGCGAGGAAATGCAGCTGTTGTATCCCTGACAGCGATTCATTTCCTACTCGTGCGCACACAATTATGTCTTTTGGTAATGAATAATGGTACTTTACAAATATATATATATATCTTTTAAAAGTGGGAATTAACGTTAAAACTGTTCTTATTGAAAATTCAATCATAAGGTAGACGTGCTCAAAATCGGTGAATTCACATTAGGACAATAATTCTATGAGAAATTCTTATATATTACATTTCTGACCCACATTGCAGACATAAATAACAATACAAAAAACCCCATTACATTAAACCAGACCCGAAATAATTAAGCTTTGAGGCACTAATAACAGATGTGGTAGGTAGAAAAAAAAACAACCAGAAACCATGAGTTATATAATTTAAATTAATGCCGTGTGGAAATTGGTTTCAAATGATTTAAATTTAGATTCGAAGACATTGTGTAGATTAACTGTTGTATGGGTTAATCAGACCCAGTTATATTTTAGAAGTGGGATTTGCTATGTTGCCTTTGGCACTGAAAGGATCACCTAAGGAGGTCTTTTTAAGCCCCGAATCAAATCCGTGTGTAATGCACAATGAAAAAAACCTAATGGAATGCAAATATATATGGGATATTCAATATTGGAGATTTCATTTGTTGCAGAATTTATCCTCTCAGCTTTTGATAACTTGAAATACTGTCCAAAACCAGAATTGTAAATAAGCATCCTGTGAGATGTGGCATCTGCTGATATACCCTCGGTAGCAGAGCTTGTCTCCACGGCAGTGAAGCATGGGTGTTTGACATAGAACTCCACAGTGAGCTTCAGTGGCTGTAGTCTCAATTCTCCGCTACCTTCATCAGTATTGAGGCTGTGGCATAACAGGGGACATTAAACTCCCCGTTGGAGCACTGTCTTTATTTATCAGGGGGAAAAAAATCAGAGTAGGCATAATTTATTTACATTATTAATACATATGTCGGGTGGGGGACACAGGACATTTCACACGGTGTTGCTTGAAAGGAAAAATAACCCCTAACAGCCTTCGTCATGCCTGCCCTGATATGGATGTAGTATCAAATGCACATCACGCTCATTCTGCCTCCGATTATCTGCAGTGAAAGGGAATAATGCAGGGCATTATTCTGTGACACACCGAGAAGGTGCACTTGTACGGAAAACAGCACTGCAGCTGCATGCTGTCAGTAACACTCAGGCCACACACATCCTTATTGCAGAGAAAGTCTACGGCAATATGCTTTCTACCATAAAAACACAGATTTGAGACGCATTTCCATACAAGATGTGGAGATGCAGGTGCGTTTAGACACTACTGGGTATTAAACCCACCTGTGTAATGTGTGTGTTTTGTAACCAATTCCGAG
The DNA here is from genome assembly GCA_036362905.1 of Mordacia mordax. Classification (NCBI taxonomy): domain Eukaryota; kingdom Metazoa; phylum Chordata; class Hyperoartia; order Petromyzontiformes; family Petromyzontidae; genus Mordacia; species Mordacia mordax. The sequence continues at coordinate 36,790,930 of JAZEWT010000001.1, forward strand.
CTTTCAGCCTCAGTTCTAAAAGGCATTTTAATCAGCTTAACAATCCGATATTTTCTGAGAAACTGCTCACATCAAATGAAAAACACAAATGATATTACTTCTCAACATCACTTGCTGTGCAATATCATACAAAGTATATTTACTTATTAAATCTGCCCACATACAAATCATTTACGGTAAACAGAAGACACAAACATACGGCTATACCGCTGATTTCAATAACATTCTTTCTAATCGATATATACGTTGTTACTGGATAATGTGGTTTACGTTTTCTAAATTAGCGATTTTTGCAACTATTCTAATTTTCTTCACGATGTTATTCCATTTCTCTCTACAGTAGAAATGATAAAACCGCATCCTGGGCACATTATTAATGAGACTGTCACGTGCATGAAGGACATTCATTTAAAGCCCACACCACCCATGCAGACTGCTCAGGATAAAATGACATGTATTTTTGAAAGTGGTAAAACGTATGTATTCTTCAGCACCCGACATTTGTCAAACTGCCTTACTTTTAAATATTCGTTAAATTTTACAATGCACAGGACGTTAAAGTTGAAACGATATTACCAAACAATTTAATGCAACACAAGTTAAGAGATGGATGAGAGCGAACAAAAGACAAATTGTAGGTGGTTAAGTAAATTCCGATTGAGACCAAAGAAGTCTCTTATCTCATCTCATTGTCAGACACCACTAAGTCCTGTACAGGGTTGCGGTGAACCGGAGCCTATCCCGGCAGACAAAGGGCGCAAGGCAGGGGTATACCCACGACAAGACGCCAGTGCATCACCGGGCACTGAGGACAATTTAGTCTGCAAACCAATGAACCTATGCGGCAGCATGTTTTTTGCACTGTGGGAGGAAACCGGAGTGCCCGGCAAAAACCCACGTGGACACGGGGAGGACACGCAAACTCCACACAGGCACCCGAGCCAAGATTCGAACCTGGGAGCTTCTTGCTGTGAGGCGACAGCGCTACCCACTGGGCCACCGTGCCGCCTAGACCAAAGAAGTATTATAAGAAATGCTGCTTTGGGACAAGTGGTGCTGCACAGGCAGATAGAGAAGAAAGGGAGCCTATGGGATGAACAAATATCACACCTTCGTGCACACAACACAATACCAATCGCTGACTGTGCAATATCATTGAACACGTTACTTAGTAACAAGCCAAAAGCTAGCTCACTGTCCGTGTGTCGCAGGGTTTTCGTCAACGTAGATATTACACGGGCAGTATGGTTATTACAGAACCACGGCCAACAGTGCATGCGGGTTTCTACTGTGCGAAAGCAGAGGACGCCGTAAGCAATGAGGCAGGCGCCACAGGCCCTCATCACAAGCCGTCTGCATGACTGCACCGTCTCGCCCATCACCAGACGTGCCGCTGGTTGTGCGTGAGATTCAGCGTGGGCGTTCTGGTGCTGTGTGGGGTTCTCATCTCATCTCATTGTCAGAAACCGCTTAGTCCTGTACAGGGACGCGATGAGCCGGAGCCTCTCCCCCGCAGACATAGGTCGCAAGGCAGGGATATACCCACGATGGGACGCCAGTCCATCACCGGGCACTGCGGGAAATTTAGTTTGCAAGCCAATTAACCTATGCAGCAGCATGTTTTTGGACTGTGGGAGGCAACCGGAGTGCCCGGCGAAAACCCACGCGGACACGGGGAGAGCATGCAAACTCCACACAGAAAGGCACCCGAGCCGAGATTCGATCCCGGGACCTTCTTGCTGTGAGGCGACAGCGCTACCCACTGAGCCACCGTGCCGCCCCTGTGTGGGGTTGCCACCTCGAATTCACCAAAACGACCCCAAAAACAACAGAATTAGAGAGCGAGGAACGTACGTGTAGCTGGCAAATGCTTGACTTTGGTCTGTGAAAACTTTTACTGATTTCCTAGGACAGTTGCCTAAAAAAGAAGGACGATGCTGGAAAAAAAAGCAGGACAAGTGGCAAGCTTAGCTGTTGTGTAATGTGCGTGGCATGCAGGTGAAAAAGGCCTTCTTCGCCCTGGTGGACAGCGGCGTGAGGGCGGCGCCGCTCTGGGACAGCAAGCTCCAGGCATTTGTGGGTAGGCAATGCGTGTGTGGCTGGAGAAGCGAGAGTGGGCAGAGACTGTCAACAGGGGTCATCCCGTTTACAAGGGAGGAGATCCGTCGTGCGTGAGCACAGCAGCAGAAAGAGCAACACAAATGAAAGGGCATCGATGCGGCAGAGAACTTCAGGAAGCGCACAAAACATTGGTTATTAAGCTGTCGTAAATGAAACACGACGAATCGAAACTAAGTGTACTGTAATGGGAGTAATAGGCGCCATAAATAAGTTAGGTGCTAGTGTAAGTAAGCTCTATATTCTACTCTAATGGGGGTATAAAAACACACATCCTAAAGGCAAAGTGTAGCATAGTGTGAGCGCAAGAGGCGCAAGATGGATGGGAGGAGGTTGGGTTACAGGCGAAGGTGAGAGGTTAGAGGTCGATCTTAACCTTGCACGCTTTTGATTGTTTTTGTTAGGCTAACTTGGAATGTGGCATTTTAGTTATTATTATTTTTTCTCCTCTAGCACCCTAACGCACATATTTTGTTGAACTCGAGTCATTTCCAACGAACTGTTAGACACACCAATATATTTAATGGATACCAATCCACTGGCAGTGAAGTGGAGAGAAATTACAGACCCGCAGCTTTATCTTTTACACACAGTTGGCTTAATGAGTAGCGATCACTTCAGTACCTGCCCACTCCTTCCCGATTCTTCATTGTATTTGCAGCTAGCATTTCTACGTAGTCATACAAATATCTGCCCATACTTTACCTGACATCACGTATTAGTCTTTGATGACTAATTATTGTCTAGGAATCTTTGTACTTTGGCGCAAAAGTAAACACGGAATTTTTTGCAAGTGTGTGTTTGCGCAGGTGAATATATATATAAAAACTTGTTTGCAGTTACATTGATGAATTTGTTTTGCTGATCTAGTAAATTGTGTTGGATTGCACACCAGAGGATATGCAGGCCAAGATGCTGGGAATGAATGGCTTCGCACTGCGGTTGACGTGTGCGTGTCTTTGCTCATATCTCAGAGTCTGACGATTGTTATGCTCAAATGAGATGTAGTGGCATTATCAAGGGGCACATCAGTTCTGGACTCCCATCGTTAATGTGGAAACAACAGATCACAGAACATGAATCTCTTAAAAGTAAGCCAACGAGCCAGCACATGTTACCATACAGTGCATGCCTATGTATGCCATGCCACGCTGGTTTATTTGATGAGAACTCCAGCAACATAAACTTTATACAATTTAGTGGAATTAACCTGTATGTAAACGTATACTATAATATAGCATTGATTTTTCAGAAAGGTTATACATGACAACCATTTTCTGTCAAGGTGAGCACTCTTAACGCTGCACGTGTGATGTGTGCATGGCTAGCATGCCACGCGTGTCGCAGTGCGGACACAGCGCACGTCCATCTGCAGATCAAGGGAAGCTGACAGGTGTTGCATTAACAAGCCAGCTTGGCTATAATCAGCACACGGGGGCGGGTATAAATGGCAGGGCACTGAGTGGCAGGAGCAGCTGACAGCTCGAGTGTGTGCGTATATCCGAGAGTAAGCGTTTCACGCACCCACCTCCTTCTACGATCACTCGTCCTCCTTTTCTAGAACCCCACCCTCGACCCAATGATAAAAAAAACAGGATGTAACCAACGTCTTGGCATTCAAGTAAATGCTATAACTACGTATTTTTTTAAAGGTCAATAGTTTGGGTCAGTATGTATCAAATTCTAAGAGTTTTTGCTCTAATAAATCACTTGGTGCCCTGTAATGGAGCTGCTGTGTTATTAATTAGATTCCATACACACCACGTATAGAATAATATCTGTGCATTTCTTGTTGTGGGGAAATACCCCTACATGCGCAGTATAAAGCCCTGGGCCTGTGGTAATCAGTCAACTTCATTTGGAGAAGATTGTGATATAATCTCGGGAATGACTGAAAATGTAGAGCTTCGTTAATATATCTTCCATCTGAGCACCAGCTCAGTTGAATCAATCAGTATTTGTCGTTAATACTGGAGAAGCTAAATGCATATCTCTGAAAATTAAACCGTAACAAAAACTGATGCTTGAAAACGTTTGCTATTAACTAATGTCATTACCGCCTTGTAGACATTGTACTGTAAAATGTATGTACATTTGTCTTATATGTTGCAACCAAGAACATAGTGTTGGGTAATTGCCAGCACCTTGTATCTGCAATTATTGCAGGAATGCTCACAATCACAGACTTCATCAACATTTTGCACAGGTACTACAAGTCGCCTATGGTGAGTAACCACCGTTTCGTTAAATGAACATCAATTTGTAAATACTGTAGTTCAGATGGTAGGATTTCAATGTGTCATGCTATTCTGGTAACGCTGTACAAATAACGTTCCGAATTTGTGCACATGTTTTACGTTCGGCGTGCATGCATGTATTTACATATATACACACACACAAAAACATGATAAAGATCCCCCGTATAACCTTAACAGACTGTAAGAGCACATACTGTTAGAGAGTGCCTATGAAGTCCGGCACGGCACACCAGGGGTGTGTGGCCACCTCCGTCTCCATCGTGGCAATGTATATCACACCAGTTACTCATTTCAGGCCGAGTCGACTTACGAGAGGCCTACAATCGTGAGCGAGCGTCGAATTCGTAGCCCAGCGCACTAACCGCTACAACAGCACTGCTCACTTACGTATGATGTATAAAGGATATACGTGTCATGCTCAAAATATAAAATATGACAATCAATTGCTGTATTCGAGAACAGGCAGAGTTCTGCTTCGGTTAATAATAATCTCATCTCATTGTCAGAAACCACTTAGTCCTGTATAGGGTCGCGGTGAGCCGGAGCCTACCCCGGCACAGACACAGGGCGCAAGGCAGGGGTATACCCACGATGGGGCGCCAGTTCATCACTGGGCACTGCTGGCTATTTTGTCTGCAAGCCAATTAACCTATGCAGCAGCATGTTTGTTTGGACTGTGGGAGGAAAACGGAATGCCCGGCGAAAACCCACGCGGACACGGGAAGAACATGCAAATTCCACACATAAAGGCACCCGAGCCGAGATTCGAACCCGGGGCCTCTTGCTGTGAGGCGACAACGCTACCCACTGGGCCACTGTGCCGCCCTGTTTATAATAATAATAATAATAATTGCATTTATTGAGCGCTTTTCACCCGAGGGTCACAAAGCGCTGCACAGGGCTGAGAAGAGAACAGCACGCCAACGACAACAGAGAACCGAAAATCAGCAAAAAAAAATTTGGGTTTTTTTTTATGTTGAAGCGCATCCGAGATGGACAGAGCAATGTGGAACTGCGGTGGAGCTTTGGGACTAAAATGAATTCCCACGGCAGCCTCAAGTAACCGTGGTGCGAGGAAGGGCTACGGGCAACCGAATGCTATTGCTGCTGATTGACAGCGTTCGTTCTCTCTCCTCCGTAGGTGCAAATATATGAACTTGAAGAACATAAAATAGAAACATGGAGAGGTAAACCTTTCCACATTTCCACT
>JAZEWT010000001.1:36810921-36821118 GCA_036362905.1 Mordacia mordax
CAGTCCAAAAGCATGCTCCTGGATAGGTTGATTGGCTCGCAGACTAAAATTGTCCCGCAATGCCCGGCGATGGACTGGCGTCCCGTCTCGGGTGTATTCCTGTCTTACGCCCTGTGTTTCCGGGATAGACTCCGGCTCACCGTGACCCTGTATAGGACTAAGCGGTTTCAGATAATGAGATGAGATGATTGGGGCCGTGCTGTTTGCGAGCACCGATGATGTCCAGCAGGGCAAGCGGATGGAGTCGTGAAGCAAAACCACGCACGTCGCATTGTCCCCCTAATGGCGATGTTTAAACATTGCACCAGGTACTCATATCCGGCTGAGTTGACCCAGGGGAGGCCCAGGATGGGCTGAGGTCGTTGTTACTGGAGCTGGAGCAAACCTCTGGTCATCAGTTAGTGGCGCAACGCGCTAACCACTACACCACCACTCCACTTGAACCCACAATGACAAATCGCTCGTATAGCCCTTAACATACTATCGGGTAGAGTGCTACTGTTTGCGAGCATCTATAAAGGCAAGCGAGGCACACAAGCGGGTGAGTAGCCAGCGTCACGCGCGACCACCACTCACGCACACCAGCGTGCGCGATACCCCCATGGCAATCGTTTAGAACAACACTTCCGCAGATTTCTACTGCCCCCTGTGTTTGTTCATCGCTTGGAGCCAAGCGCAGCGGCCGCTTGAAGCCCAGAGCGCGCACACGTGCGTGCGTGCGTGCGCGGCGCCGTGAGAGTTGGAGGACACGGACCCCTGCCCTGCTGACAGGCGGACAGAGATACCTCTCCGCGTACACACGCGCACCGGTTACAGGGCATTGCGAAGAACCGAGTCTGCACATTAACTTGTTATCTGCGCCACTCGGCCTGCAGCGCGTTAACCCCGCACGCGTGACACCGCGCAACGGCGCATGCAGTGCGACCATGCGGAGCAGCCGCAGCCAAAAAGCCGGCACATGCCTCCTCCAAGTCCTCGTCGTCCTCTTCCAACTCCAGCGAGCTCCGTGAGCCTGTGGCAGGGCGTCCCCGGGCCCCACCGACTCCGGAAGCGAAGCGCACGCGGGCGATGGGCACCGGCAGCTCCGCGGCGCCGCCACAGCACCTGGTGCGGACGAGCGTCGCGCACGCCGGCGGAGTGAACTGCATGAGCGCCGGCGCGGACGGCGCGCTGCTGCTGACGGGCGGCGAGGATGGATCGGCGGCCGTGTGGGACGCGGAGGCCCCGCAGGGCCAGGGCTGCCGGGCCACGCTGCGGGGTCACGACGCGTACATCACGCACTGCGCGCTGTCGGCCGACGGTCGCGCGTACACGTGCTCGGCAGACCGCACGGCGCGCTGCTGGGACGTGCACAGCGGCCACTGCCTGCAGGTGTTCCGCGGCCACACGGGCGTCGTGAACAGGGTCGTGCAGCACGCCGGCTGGCTCTTCAGCAGCTCGTATGACAAGACGGCCCGCTGTTGGGACGCGCACACCGGCGACGCGCTGCGCGTCTTCGCCGGGCACAGGAGCTGTGTGCTGCCCCTGGCCGTGTACTGCCCGACAGTGCAGCAGCAACAGCACGACGGGGACGGGCGAGGAGTGTCGGGAGGGTCTGAAGGATCGAGGAGATCTGGAGGAGCAGAGCAGCAGCTACGCTCGGACACGGTTGCGCGATTATCGCCCAAGTCCAGGAGCTCCACATTCATCCTGGAGGTCCGCAGAGCTGATCCTGGGGACACCAACATCGCAGACATCAGCCACGGCGCGTCCTGGAAACCAACACCGTCGTCCTCGCCACCGCCATCATCACCGTCATCAACAGCACCGTCGTCAGCGTCGTCGTCATCGTCTTCGTCGGATCGGAAGGGGCAGGGGAGGAGTTCATCGTCCGCTCGAGCGGCGCTGGACGAGAGCGCCGCGCCGCTGCTCGTGTCGGGGAGCGTGGACGGCACCGTGCGCTTATGGCGGCTGTCGAGCGGCGCCTGTGCGCGCACATTGAGGGGACACCGGGGCCCCGTGCTCTGCCTGGCCGTGGACTCGGCGAACGGCGCCCTCTACTCGGGCGGAGCCGATGGCACGGTGCGCAAGTGGGACCTGCGCAGTGGTCAGCAGCTGCGGTCCTACACAGAGCACACCGACCTGGTCATATGCCTGCAGGTGAGGGCTTCTGGGCACGGATTGATGTAAATGAACCCCAGCTGGTTTGTACTAACGTTGCGGTGTAACTTCAAGTATAAGATGAAACGACCTTACATGGATTGATGATGTCTGCACGTAAGGGCCGCAAGGTGAATCCTGATGGTGACTGGTGAGGATGTCAGGACGTGGTCTTATGGTTACAGGTGATGCTTACAGACAGAGTCTTAAAGTTTGTAGGTGAGGGCCTCCTGGTCTTGTCAAGTGCCTATAGAAGAGATATGCTTTACGTCACGGGTTTCTCAACCTAATGAACCGCAAAACCCACTTGCCCAATTTGAGCCTTGTCTCTACGGATCACATAAACGTGCTCGCAACCCACTGTTTGAGAATGGCAGCTCTACCTGGTCATGCTGTTTCATGAGCGCTTTTAGACATGGCCACATAGCACCTGCAGGTCAGGGGTTTTACACCTGCACTATATTCATATGCTTGTCTGCAGATTAAGACTTCCCCGCTTGGTCACGTTTTTGCAGTTGATATCGTCTATCAACTGCAGGTGAAAATATATTACAACTGGCAGCGTATATTAAGCTGAAAAATGACTGGCGCCATGACCCGGTTGTAAACTTACAATCATGCACAATTAATTTGGTCGTATATCTACGGGCGAATGCACTCTCACCTGGTCATACATACATCTAGGGAGGAGTGCTTGCCCCGGCTGACTAATAAGCCTAACCGGAGCACTATTATACATAAGTGCTCATTACGCTCTGCCACAGAAGAACAAGCATCGCATGCTTGTTGTTTAAGTCTATAGCCCTTGAAAATAACATCTGGCGACACGGCAGCATTTGTTTTGTAGGCACAACTCTATTAATGAGACTGGAAGCAGTCCAGAATGTTCCTACTTATATACGCACAGTTGTAAAATATTTGTTGGAAAATACTTCTTGTCTTTTTTGTAAATAAACCCCAGCTGGCCCGTACTAGCGTTGCGGTGCAACTTAAAGTGTAAGACGGAACGACCTGAGTCGAAACGCACCCCTCGCACACACAACCCATAGCACTTTGCACACTAATTTTCTCCAGAAATTACTACCTTCTCTATCGAACGCACATAAATATCCACTTACTCCACAAGATGGGGAGGTCACTGCATGTCTGCCACTATTTCTGGAGCAATCCTTCCCTTACCTGCTAATGCATCTGCCTGTCCCAATGTGTGCCTAAAGGTCTCCCTCCCTCTTTGCTAATCCACACGACTGATTCTCTTAACTCTTTCTTCACCTCACCTGCACAGTTATTTTGTTATAGTTATGAATGTCTGTATCTAGAATAGAGTATCTGAGTGGGCATTTTTGTCACCCATTTACAAGTTTATATAATGGAAGTACATTATAAAACCGCATGATAATTTTATAGAATGGCATTGCACGATTCATGGGAATAACATGGACAAATTTACGGATAAAAAAATATTACAGAGGATAATTTATTGGTTTCAAAATATAATCTGTCCAAATGATTGCAAGGAAGTGTTATCTGATATGACACTGATCATAGTATGATACCTCTTATGAAACGTTTCTTCCATACGACACAGCTGGTGAAACACTTCAAACACGAACTAGTACCGTGATTTGTCATGGGGATTCACTGTGACCCATGGCCTAGGATATTGGAGGCTTTGTTTACTGTCAAAATTAAAACGTATTGTGCAAGGTGGGTGTTGCAATGACAATCTCTGGTGACGCAACCTGAAATGTAAGAGTTTGAATAGCGTAAGTCACGCCTGTCCTCTGTGTCTTGGGCATGCTATGCTACCCGGGTGGTTTTGCACGATTTTGAAACCCGAAATGCTTAAAATATGTCTTAACTGTTTCACTGTCTCCCACCAATAGCCCGGAATGAAAAATCATGAAGGCAAAGTGACATGACTAAAATTCCTCAGAGCAATGCCACATAGATGAACCTTTCCAAAACACACAGTACTAAATCAAATACGTGTTGCTTTATTTATGACAGTTGATATCCTGATGAAACATGTTTTTTTCAGGGAATGCTTCAATGAAAAACAATGGCATGAAATTATTAATCACATGAAGATGGAAATATTTAATACTGCCCACACATTGGACATCAACCTCTTTCTGCTGCCCACAAGCAAATACGCTGGCTAATATAAGGAGATGTTAGGAATGCTGCTAAAATGACTATAGTTAACAACATGCTTCAGTCAACATGAAAAACAACTCAAATTGCTCATCTCATTTCATTGTCAGAAACCGCTTAGTCCTGTACAGGGTCGCGGTGAGCCGGAGCCTATCCCGGCAGACACAGGGCGCAAGGCAGGGATATACCCATGATGGGACGCCAGTTCATCACCGGGCACTGCGGGCAATTTAGTCTGCAAGCCAATTAACCTACGCAGCTGCATGTCTTTGGACTGTGGGAGTAAACCGGAGTGCCCGGCAACAACCCATGCGGACACGGGGAGAACATGCAAACTCCACACAGAAAAGCACCCGAGCCGAGATTCGAACCCGAGTCTTTCTTGCTGTGAGGAGGCGACAGCGCTACCCACTGGGCCACCCTGCTGCCCAATCAAATTGCGAAAGCAGGGAAAAGCGTATATGTAGTTCAGTGAATTATTTGCAGTGTATTACTACTGCATGAACATACTGTGTCTTATTCGTGCATTGTTTATAACTGCCTAAACCTGTATAGGTTTGCATTGAATCAGAGTTTATCTCGGCAGACACAGGACATAAGGCAGGGCTTTACCCCTCATAAGACGCTAGTTCATCTTAGGACACCGGGAGTGATTTCATCAGCAGGTAAAATGATACAGGCAGCAGTGTGCTTTTGGAGTATGGGAGGAAATCTTAGTCTCATCGAAAAGCTACGCGGACACGAGAAAAAATGCTAACTCTACATAGAAAGGATATGTAGAGTTAGCCCTATTTGCTGTGAGGCGGCAGCGGTACCCGCTGTGCCACCATGACGCCCACACGGTGTCTTGCGTAAAATAAAAAGGAAGCCTTAGACATCGTGCTGTATCTGCTCGTCATATGTTAATGCTCTGATGAATGAAAGTTGCCGGGCAGCGCATGTTTATCTCTGGTATGGTTACAAACGCAACGGTCAGCTTTAAGGCTGAGTTTTAAATGCGCAGTACGCTCTGCAACAACTCATCTTTGTCCAAACAGAAGCGTGATAATTTTATCAATCAATTTGAAAGACCGGAACGACTACTGGGTGCACTGTGAGACTTCAGTATCCAGTCTAAGCAGATTAATGCACGCTTCTTAGTCTGGTTATGTTGGCCCAGGATAGCTTATGTAATACCTATTTGTTATTGCAGCCGTTTCCATCCATCTTCACTTTTCTGTGCGTGTTCCAACCCTCTTTACCCCCGGACATTCACTCGCTCTGCTCAAGATCTGGGGGGAGATTTGGCTTACCTCCTGCAGTCCCAATCGCAAGGCATCGCTTGTTGCCATAGTGATGGGTTTGGGCCACTCATTCTTCAGGCAGTGTGTGGGAGCATAGCGGTAATTAAGTGGCACCGAGTGCAACTCTGGCCCATTACCCGACGCGCCCTCCACAGTGCCCTTTCTCGGCTCAAGCTGTGGCTATTTTGTGGCATTTTTAGTTTCTGGTGCGTTCCCACATGCAGCTGCTAGGAGATAGTGGTTTGAGCGTGATTTGTCACATGCCGCGCTCCCACACACGCATTACATCAAATTGTACAAAAAAATACCGAATTGCATTCATGTTTTACAAATAAGTTTTCATTGCAGTAATTAGCCTCTCCATTTGTTACATAGTGGGTGGCACGGTGGCCCAGTGGGTAGCGCTGTCGCCTCACAGCAAGAAGGTCCCGGGTTCGAATCTCGGCTCGGGTGCGTTTCTATGTGGAGTTTGCGAGTTCTCTCCCCGTGTCCGTGTGGGTTTTTGCCGGGCACTCCGGTTTCCTTCCACAGTCCAAAAAACATGCTACTGCATAGGTTAATTGGCTTGCAGACTGAATTGCCCGCAGTGCCCCGTGATGGACCGGCGTCCCATCGTGGCTTTATCCCTGCCTTGCGCCCTGCGTCTGCCGGGATGATAGGCTCCGGCTCACCGCAACCCTGTATAGGATTAAGCGGTTTCTGACAATGAGATGAGATTTGTTACATAGTGTGCGGAATACAATCAGGTCGTGAGGGCCTTAACTGTGCGGATTTTACCTGACTGCAATGCGGTGGAGCTGAGAGTTTGGCATTAAAAAAAAAACGTAACAAAGGAGTGAAGCTCGTGTTGTGCATGTTCTTTTAGACGCAATATACAACCGTTGTTTCCAAATGACAGTGTATGAATGGCGTTGCACTGAGGATTAAAAACAAATGTTTTGTACCTCCATTTTAAAATTGAACTATCATACACACATTTGAGTTAGCATCAGCAATTCAGTATGCATTATCAGTGGTTTTTTTGAACATTTCGTGAGGATATGGTGCTCCTCAGCATTCGTCTAAGTGATAACCGTACGCTTACAACCACTACTTGGCGTTCCGTTCCATGTTTTCACTAAACGCATCGACCACATTTGCAGATTTTTTTTTACCAACCAGCAGATTGCCATAAATGCATTGCTGTGCTCTTATCAACGCAGCCAGCCCCTCTGCCGACCGTATATTCCACGCGGAGAACATTTTACTGCTCACGTCTGTACAAACAGATAACAGCCAGATAAATATTATTTCCCTGCGAGCAATGCTTTGAAGGCAGCCTTTCAAGTCAGCCATCAGCAGTCACCTTTGTTTACGTATTAACAGCACAGCTTGTTGCATATTGAAGAGCTGCTATTGTATACGTCGGGTCATAGATACACAATATCTCCTATTTGGTATGCAGTAGCTTTATTATACTATGCAACATATCAGTCCTTGTAAAGTTATTGGCAAAGAGGTCTTACTGTTGATATGCAATGCGAAGTACACGACCAGCGCTACACACAATCCGGGTATACCTGCCAAGTTTTGAGAAATTTCTCTTGGCATCGCCAGCCAAACATGGTGGTGAATCGTGGAGCAGAGGAGATTGGGTGAATGGGAATTCTGCGCACAGGCGGCCCGAGTTATTGACAGACGGGCGCTGTATACCGGCTCTGAGTAGATGAGCGAGCGACGTTGTTCCTTTCAACATCCATCCCTCCCACCCAATTCAAATTTGGCTAAAAACTCCATTTGTCAACAATGAATGAAAAACTACCGTTCTTCACTGGGACGGATGTTTTGGAATTTATTTTCTTCACGATCAACAATCCTAGGCGGTGGATTGCTATGTGTTTAGACTTGTGATGTTTTTTTATTTAAAGCCCCATTGTTATTCAAGTCAACGTTTGAGTTGTACCTGGATAATATTAGTCTATTTATATAAGCTTTTATTATTCGGGGGTGACGCGGTGGCGCCGTGAGTAGCAATGTCGCTTTACAGCAAGAAGGGCTGGTTTAGGTTCCCGGCTCGGGCGCACTTCTGTGTGGAGTTTGCTTGTTCTCTCCCCGTGTCAGCGTGGGTTTTCGCTGGGTACTCCATTTTCCTCCCACCATCCAAAGACAAGCTGCTGCTCAGGTTCATTGGCCTTCTGAGTAAATTGTCCCCCAATAAAGTACCCTTGATGTACCTGCGTCACATCCACCTTGCGCCCTTTGTCTGCCGGGAAAGCCTCCCCCGCGACCCCGTTCAGGATTACGCAGGTACTAATAATAGTGATGATTCAGTATTCTCATCTCATTGTCTGAAACCGCTTAATCCTATATAGGGTCACGGTGAGCCGGAGCCGATCCCGGAAACACAGGGCGTAAGGCAGGAATACACCCGACGACGGGACGCCAGTCCATCGCCGGGCATTGCGGGACAATTTTTAGTCTGCGAGCCAATCAACCTATATAGCAGCATGCTTTTTGGACTGTGGGAGGAAACCGGAGTGCCCGGCGAAAACCCACGCGGACACGGGGAGAGCATGCAAACTCCACACAGAAAGGCACCCGAGCCGAGATTCGAACCCGGGACCTTCTTGCTGTGAGGCGACAGCGCTAACCACTGGGCCACCGCGCCGCCCCATGATTCAGTATTCCACATGGGAAATATTTTTAAATCGTTTAAATGTGTCTTTTTGCAGACACAGTTATCGTAACTCAGAATCAAGTTGCTCCGCTGTGGCCTTTCTGTACGTGTGTGTGTGTGTGTATGCGTGCGCTTCTGTGTGTAGGTACGCGTGTATGTGAATTTGAAGAATGGGTCGTGCAGTGGTTAAGTGCACAGGGCTGAGAAGTTGGCAACCTGAGAAATTCCTGGCCAGTAAGACTCTATGTGAAAATGTCCACAGGTTTTCCTTAGGTTGGCTATTCCTTAAATTAATGATGCGAACATCAAGACAGATGAGACAGGCAACCAGTCCACACCACCACATGCGCCCCTTAATAGTGCTCGCCAACAGCGATTGCCTTGGTGCAGAGTGGAGGATATTTGTCAATGTGTATATAAGTGTTTCTGGGGGTACAATATTCTAATAACCTGATGGCACAAGTAATAATTAATCCTTCTCAACAGATCAACACATCACACCCCGCCGTGAACACGACGCGACGTTAACCATACCGCAACACACATGTCTTGCCGGTTTAAAGAGGAGCTCGCTAACAGAACTCGCTGTTACGCCAGAGTCTCACGGCTGACCGCGGTATCTTTGTGTGTGGTCCTGTGTGCGTGTTGAGGGTGGCGGCAGCTGGTGAACAAACACCTGTACTCCGGCAGCTCGGACGGCACAGCTCGACGCTGGCTGTCGGAGGTCGGAGGTTGTGCCCGCGTCTACCGGCCACACAAGCACACTGTCAGCACGCTCAGATGCCACGATGGCATTTGTAAGCTCGCAACACATACCATTTCCAGGTTCCGAGAAGGGTTGTTTGTGAATACACGGCTAACAATGCCGCTTTTCTGCGTCTTCCACCGAGCGCGCACATTTGACAATAGTTCTGGGCAGCTGGACAGTGTAAGCCACTCACGCACAACTTTAATCCGTATGACTACAAGTGACAATCACCGGGTCCTTCTGGGAACTGTATTTTAGGAACATCGGCTGCTTAAAGAATTGCTTTATATTTTAAAACTGGAACAGTATAGTTACCTGGCCAGCCTTAACCTATGGGAGCGGTGGCTAAGCCCACCAGTGTTTTATCGGACGAAGCTCAATAGGCCATTATTTACAGGAATCCTCTGGCGCACAGGGCTGATCACAGTGCATGGTGTTTTAGATTGAGGTGGGCATTATCCTCCTTGTGCCCGAGCGAGCTGAGTGGAGCGCGTGAGGCATTACGCCCACCAGGAAGCACGCAGGGCATACACGCAGTAATGATTAATCGCCAGCGACGACGGGAAGTTCTGCTTCATTGCCGCTTCTATTTAATCATTGCTCAAGGGAATAAATCACTTTTCCAGCAACCAATAAAGCAAACTCTGCTGCACACTTTCTACACCTTGCTAGTACTTCTGACTTGCCCTGATAAACTTTCTTCTTCAAGAGGAATGTTTGTTATAAATTATCTGTGAAGCACTGGCTTTAACAAATACATTGGCCCATTGGCGTTACTCAGAAATGGGGCGACAGGCAGTGATAGCAAGAGAACTTGTAGAAA
Organism: Mordacia mordax; assembly: GCA_036362905.1. Taxonomy (NCBI): domain Eukaryota; kingdom Metazoa; phylum Chordata; class Hyperoartia; order Petromyzontiformes; family Petromyzontidae; genus Mordacia; species Mordacia mordax. The sequence goes on from JAZEWT010000001.1 coordinate 36,820,728, forward strand.
CATGTCCAGACATTTTCTTGATGCACAAGGTCAAATATGTCTAACCATGATAAGACAGACTCTAAATATACAATACCTTTTGTCAGGCAGCCTTACCAACGTACATGACAAACAGATAATTTGTGTTAGGACATTTTTTTTCCCAATTCGTTTTAAATAACTAATGCATACTGTGCTCTGAGTACTATACTTACCCGTCACCCATCCAGGATAAAAGGTCACAGTGTAATCTACTGGTGTATAAACAACCATAAAAATATGATAACCATATTTAAAATTACGTTGTGCAGACATTTCTTACACTATATCAAAGGGGCCACATACATTTTGCAATCTACAGAGCAACAGAGGGTTGGTTCCTATGCACAAGCTGTTCCTTTACCCCTCCCCA
>JAZEWT010000001.1:36830846-36847425 GCA_036362905.1 Mordacia mordax
CGCTAACCACTGGGCCACCGCGCCGCCCACCAAGAAAGATATCAAGTCAAATAACGCATGTACCCTGCTGCTCCTATGTCCATGTGCAAACACTGCCACAGCACTAAGAAAGACCCAACATACCTGAGGTTGTTTGCCGAAAAATTATGCTTTGAGCACGAAACCGTTTACTTTGTAAAGATGTGCTGGCTGAATAACAAATAGACTAAGAGGGAGAGAGTGCCTTAGAGAAGCATTCCCCACTCTCGAACGCCTGTGCGCAATCGCTTTCCCACACACGACGCAGCATTCTGATCACATCTCCAAACCGCTCGAGAAGGTTTTACATCAGGGTCTTTCCCACATGAGCTGACACGAGAAAAGAAACTGTGTGTGGTCATATTAGACGGGAAAAGCTTTTTCTCTTTTTTTAACAACCACATGAACAAGAAAATCACAACCATTTTACATTATTAAAGAGTAGTTGTGCTGAATGTTTAATGCTTTTTCGTAATGAAAAATAATGAATACAGCAAGCGTGTGACTACGCGTCCTGATATTCGGTAGCGATTTTCACCTGGAACGTTTTATTATTGTATTCTCCTGACATTGTTTGTAATTTGGTGAGTGGCTTGTTTTTTCACTGTGGCAATGCTAAAGTTATATCTGTAAAGTCTTAGCTCATTAATTAGCAAATCTTCACCCAGTATCTCACACTAGAGGATACATTAAATGTTTGGTGTTGAATAAATTTTCATTGCACCTATCTACAACATACGGCCATCGTGACACACGCTACATGTGATAGTACGGTCGAAATGACCAAGAATAAGATTTACATTTGCAAGCTACACTCTGCCGTCTATGTGAACCATTGCTCTCGGTTTACATTTTATCAGGCAACTGTGTTGTCGTGGTTTCATTTTTATTATGAACAAACATTGTGTAGGAGACTCTGGAATGCTGCAAAATCTCGTGGATTATATGAATTGTGTATTTAAGCATGTGGACTGTGAATGGTGGAGGAAGATGAGAGACGCTGGAGCAGATGAATGATGATGATGATGTATTATTAAAGGTAAACTGGAATAAGAATCACGAAATTGGTGAGAGAAAAAAATATTGGGGTGCATTTGGAATATTCAATTTGATAATGAAAATCAACATACAAATGCACCTGAAGGGGAAGGATTTAAATCAGTGCACACTACCTGTTATGACATATGTCAGAAACATTGGACAGACGTAAAATGTAACAACCTCATCTCTTTGTCTGAAACCACTTAGTCCTATACAGGGTCACGGTGAAGCCGGAGCCTATCCCGGCAGACACAGGGCGCAAGGCAAGGATATACCGACGATGGGACGCCAGTCCATCGCCGGGCACTGCGGGGTAATTTAGCCTGCGAGCCAATTAACCTATGCAGCAGCATGCTTTTTGGACTGTGGGAGGAAACCGGACTGCCCGGCGAAAACCCACGCGGCCACGGGGAGAGCATGCAAACTGCACACAGAAAGGCACCCCAGCCGAGAGATTCGAACCCGGGGCCTTCTTGCTGTGAGGCGACAGCGCTAACCACTGGGCCACCGCACCGCCCTATGTAACAACCGCTGATAGTATATGTTGGGAATTCTGCTGGAGGACAGAAGGATCGACACCCGGAGTAGGGAACAAATGCAAATTATGAATATATTGTCCATTAAAAAGGGTGGCCTTGGCAGGGCAAATGAGAATAACAGATTCGGTTCAATGGACAAGAGTGGTGGCAATGGCAGCCAAAGGACAGAACATTATAAACAAGATGCCCATCACAGAAGTGCAGTCCTTGCGGTACTGCGTTGATCATGATAAAGCGTGGCAGGGTGCTCATGCAGTGGCAACATCTGCGCCTTACATAAAGAAATGCTGCCCAAGACAGCTCTAGTCCCGTCTCGGGCGCCTTTCTGCATGGAGTTTGTATGTTCTCCCCTTGTCATGCGTGGGTTTCTTCTGGATTCTCCGATTTCCTATCATGTTGGCGCCGGTTAACCGCGTAGTTGCCATCCCCCCTCCCTATCTCTCTGAGTCATTCTTTTCGAATAAATACCTTTGAAATAGAATTTGCATGTGCGTGTTGAAAATTATATTTATTATATTATCATATACATGTGAAGATTTGGAGAGGCTTTTATAAACCTGAATTGATGATGGTTATGGTGACATTAAATGTTATTGGGGTCAATTGTTACATGCGGGCGGTGCGGTGGCCCAGTGGTTAGCGCTGACGCCTCACAGCAAGAAGGTCCCCGGTTCGAATCTCTCGGCTCGGGTGCCTTTCTGTGTGGAGTTTGCATGCTCTCCCCGTGTCCGCGTGGGTTTTCGCCGGGTACTCCGGTTTCCTCCCACAGTCCAAAAGCATGCTCCTGGATAGGTTGATTGGCTCACAGACTAAAATTGTCCCGCATTGCCCGGCGATGGACTGGCGTCCCGTCGTCGGGTGTATTCCTGCCTTACGCCCTGTGTTTCCGGGATAGGCTCCGGCTCACCGTGACCCTATATAGGATTAAGCGGTTTCAGATAATGAGATGAGATGAATTGTTACATGCCTAAGTAAGGTGTCTAGTTATTCGAAATATGGCTAACAAAACACGTTTAAGTTGGACCCACCAGGACAACACTTTAAGAAAGTTCACAAATAGAGAATTAACGGGGGTCACAAAGAGCAGTAGGTCCGCGTGGATTTTCGCCAGGCGCTCCGGTTTCCTCCCACAGTCCAGAAAACATGCTGCTGCATAGTTAATTGGCTTGCAGACTAAATTGCCCTCAGTGCCCGGTGATGGACTGGCGTCCCATCGTGGTTATATCCCTGCCTTGCGCCCTGTGTCTGCCGGGATGGGCTCCGGCTCACCGCGACCCAGCACAGGATGAAGCAGTTTCTGGCAATGAGATGAGATGAGACAGAACAGCATTCACATTCGATGGCAACCATTTTAATCAATGCCCAGCAGGGGGCAGAGTACCCTATTAAAATGCACATGTCACTACGGTTTATGGAGATTTTTTAAAAAGCGTGCAATTGAATTAATGTGAGATATAGTAATATCACAATTGTGTTGTTGGGTATAAAACAACAAGATGCAGCAGATGCTTTAGGCTCGTGATCACACTTGCAAATAAGCATGCTTCAAATTCAAATCGAGTAACTGTGTCACTGCCTGGAGGCAGCTCTTCAGACAGAATCAACAGCGAGTTCGGAGAATGTTTCTGCAGCCCCTTCTGTCTATTTTAACAAGCCGGCACTCTAAAACTGATCTCAGAGAATAACAACAGCCCTAATCGTACATAGAATAAGGGAACGCCAACGAGAGCTGGCGAAAATATATGTACATTTTAACGATGCCCATAATCTCTGGCAGAGGCTATTCACCCAAACAGCAGAGAATGTCAGATTTACCTAGTGGCTGGCTATGAAATTTTAATGTCAACCTTTAAAGAGGCAGATCAATACTAATTTGAATCTTTTAAAATAGTAATACTAAACATGCAAACATCTGTAAAACAGATATTAATGCAACTTGCAATGTAAATTCACGTAAAAACAAATGTGAGCGGTTAAATTGTAATCCCAAAATAGTAAATAATGTGGAATTCTTTGGAGGTAACGGCACTGCAAGATTCCTACAGAGATGTTTTTTTTAACTCATTGTTACCGGGGATAACTTGACACATTTTTTTCGCAATTGTACAGAATGTTGTTGTTTTAGATCGCCACCTATTGTGCGCCATGAGTAAACACCAAGGGCGGCGCGGTGGCCCAGTGGGAAGCGCTGTCGCCTCACAGCAAGAATCCCCGGGTTTGAATCTCGGCTCGGGTGCCTTTCTGTGTGGAGTTTGCATGTTCTCTCCCCGTGTCCGCGTGGTTTTTCACCGGGCACTCTGTTTCCTCCCACAGTCCAAAAAACATGCTGCTGCATAGGTTAATTGGCTTGCAGACTAAATTACCCGCAGTGCTCAGTGATGGACTGGCGTTTCATCGTGGTTATATCCCTGCCTTGCGCCCTGTGTCTGCCGGGATAGGCTCCGGCTCACCACGACCCTATACAGGACTAAGCGGTTTCTGACAATGAGATGAGTAAGTACTACATCAATTGCTCATATTTTAAGGTAATCTGTACACAACTTTTTCAGAAGTGTGTTCTTTACATTTTTAAATGGCATTTGTAATACCCATTGAAGACTTTGAATTTAAGCAGTGATTGACAAAAAAATTCAACATTTTCCATAAGCACTCAACAGCTGAAATATGAAAGTGGAAATTCATGTAAAATGTTGTCGAATTAAAGATTTTATGTCAATGTTCATATAAACAATTCTGTAGTTGTTGAAAGAAACGGTATTAATTAATATTGGAATCTCAATAAACTACTGGAGTCTCTATATAATGCATGGTCTTTCATAACCGTTGTCAGTCCATCACTGAACAGCATATGCAGAAGAAATTCTTAATCTTTAAACTTTAATTGCATTTCAAAGCCATGATTTATTCTACAGCGAGGTCATACCTTGCTCTTAAAGACACGCAATTAAAAATTTCATATTTATTTTCAGATTTCTAATTACTGTAAAGCATTACTACGTCTTCAAATATCCCCTGAATAAACATTTGTTCATCCCCTACCAAGAATGTGATGGAAACCATAGAATAAAAATGAGTAAATATTAAGCATCTATGCCAAACGTAAACACATATACACGCAATTTAAAATGCGCACGTATTATTTTGTGAAAATCTATCCGCACGCAGATGAAGTGTACTGTTCAGCGACATGGGTTAATTTTCACGAGGAAAAATGGTTCTATAAATCGTTTCTTTCATCCTGGCATTTCGGTGAGCAAGGGACATTTACCCTTAGACCTCTCGACATAAACACTCTCGTGTGGGTTGGGATAGTGGGAAATGAGTGATTGGCGTCCTTTTTATACTCTTTGGCAAGTGTGGAAGTGAACACACCCCATTGCAATGGGTGTATTTTGCACGTTTTTGCACTTTTACGTTATCAGTCTAAGATTGAAATGTTGATATTAAAGTACGCTTCACTTGCTTTAAAGTGAAACCACCAACATGCGCGTTTACCCTAGTTCTAGGTACACACCATTGTTTACTTGTTTTTCTACAGAGCAACATCACTTTCTCCTACCTGTCAATTTAGAACGCTTAAATTGTGAAGTAAATTCTTGTTTGCACATGCCCAGCCGGGTATGGTTCAGAAAATAGTGCAGTATTATGTGCAAACGCGAGCTAATTTTCTGCCGCATAGATTAGCGTAGACTGCAGTTCCACGAACGAACTGGACAGTTTAATATATCGATGATTGCTTCGAAAAGCTGCTCTCTCGGGACAGCCGCGTCGTTCGCTCCCTCTCTCCACCTCGCCGCGTCGTTCGAGCAGCTTTTCGAAGCAATCATCATGCATCAAGCCGTGAAAATCTACATCATTACAATTTTATATATTTACAATGTACCGTATAGCAGGTGAGATCCCACTAATACATTTAATATTTTTAAATTATACCGTTTAGTATAAAATATTGATGCCATTGCAAATTTAACGTGTGCAAATGTCCTGCAGGTAATAGTTTCAGCCATGGACTCTACCACAAATTGTGGTGTTTGCATCAAATACAGAATTAATATATGATAATGGTACCGGTGGTCCCAAATTATCAATGGAAAATTATCCTTGAAACAGGTACAATAGTTCTAAAGGATATAAAAAGTAAGAAAATCTCCCTTTAATCTTTTAAATTTACGTAGCATTTAAAATTGCTTCTTTTTCAATGTATGTTAACGCAGGTAATGTGTACATATGATGCAAACGATATGTTAAATAGAATACTGTATATTCTTTGGTGGGAGTCAAAGTAGTGCACATGCACAAACACGTGTCTACTGATCTCAAATTCCTGGAATGCTGCAGTGTGACAGAGCCAGGCAGAACCAGGCACAGCCATTCTCCCTTTCCACTCACCCTTTGTGTTGTCAGTGACACCGGAGGCACTCCGCATCAACCGTTAACGTCTCGGTTCTTTACAGCCTTAAGGAGTTTGACGAGTCACACGCAAGAGTAAAACAAGCAAACTTGGCAAGACAAAAGGCCGACGTGCGCCTTTAACAGCATAGCCCGGCTCGTCTGAAATCCCACAGCATCCTGCACGCCACCCCTTTTGCTGAGCTCGCAGTTGGTAGAGCCCAGACTCCGTGACCTCTGCTCATTCAGAGTTTTCGGAGTTTAGTTGTCGCGCCGCCGTGGGGCGGTGGGAGTTTGACGAGACACCCTAGCCACAAAGACACATTCTCGAGCGCTGTCATCGCGTCGGCCGTCGCGCTGTGGCCGCGTCACCGTCGTTGCTTCATCTGCCCTGCTTTCACGAAAGTAAGTTCGCTTATGAATCACACGAGCGGTTGTGTGCCTTTTTTTTTGTCTTACCCCCCAGACGTGTCTGTTCCTTTTGAGCGCTTCTGTGTGTAGGTGGGGGGGGAAGCTGAGCGGCTATGTTATGGTGGGTCTGGCAATGCGAGTTGCGCGCCGACAGCATGGCATTTGCCATGAGCCACGGGGCAGAACTCGTGTGCTTGAGTGGAGTGGTCGCTGGCGGCGGGGCGGCTGGGACCACTGGGTGTTGTTCCCAGCAGGCTGTTCCCAGCAGGCTGGTTTCCGCCTGCCGATTGTTTTCAGAGCAACGGGAAAGTAAACATGGCCCTGAGACGCAAGCACACTCCAATAATGACTCTTTTGTTTTTATCATGAGTGGAACAAACAAATTTATGCACAGAATTATTAGTAATGAGTCATTGTCAGCCAACGTTTAGATGACGTTCCGGAACCGTGTGGATGATTTGGAGTTGGTCAGTGCGAGCTGGTGTAGGGCGTGTGGATGGACAGGAAAATTCAGCTTTCACTGGCCACCGATGTTAGCCGTGGGTAGGAATCTTACTCAGGTTACCAAAGCTCTTAGCACAGTGTGCTAGCCACGACGCCACCACTGCAGATATACAGTAATAAAGCCATTTAAATCAAAGTACTCTTTTTAAAAAAGTGCGTTATGTAGTATATACCAATGTTTTTTTTTAAACAAACATTTCAAAGTAATGATGTAGGTTTTCACGGCTCGATGCATGATGATTGCGGCTGTCCCGAGAGAGCAGCTTTTCGAAGCAATCATCAAACATTTGAAAATATAGTCCAACGGAAAGTAAACGTTAATAATAGCATTAAATATCATCCACGCTTTTTTTTGGGCGGATAGTTTTCCATCCAGCGAAGTGATGTAATGTTTTTGCTGGCATTGTGGGCATACCATAATTGGCATGCTAAGTGCGCTTGGGTTATCTGGTGACTCCTATGGTGGAATGTACCGTTACACAGGCTGATGGGAGAGGTCTGCTTTCTCTCAAAATTTCACGTCACCATGCGTGTGAAGATAACACGGCAAAGGATTCGCTCCAAATTATTATTACTTAGATTTTTCTGCATTGACGTTTCGTAACTTTATGTATTTTCTTTTTTGCTGGTAGACATACTATCAAATGCATAACCAATATTTTTAGGTGCTGGCATGCTAGGACAAATGTCGGCATTTGAACACAGTTTTAAACAGAAGCAAGTGCTTAAGCCATCCTCCATATTAATTACCTGCACATACACAGCATTGCACTGGTGTAGGTTTTCACGGCTCTGCGCATGAGAAATTGCTTTCCAAACCTGTTATTTCGGGATAATCGTGTCGAGTAGCCCCCCCCCCCATCTCTCCTTCGCGGCGTGTCACCTCGCACGTGGGAGGCATTCTCAGGGTCCTTGTGATGCCTCGAACACAGAGCAGTGCGCAAAACGGAGATTTAATGCGAAATCCAGTGATGCTGTCTCTAACGCAGCGTCGTCGCTTGCTTAAGCCTATTCACCATTTCACGACAGCTACTTTCCCACCTCTCCCCTTAAGTGGAGGAGAGGGTGACCCGGGAGTCCTCCTCCTCTCCCCCCCAACTCTGACTACGCCCATGCATTAAATGAAGCTCAAACACAATTGAGGTGACGTGGGGAGTAAGTGCGACTAAAACAAAAACAACGGCTGATGGCCCAGCTCGACGTGCCGACAGAAAGACTTAACACCACTCCCTGTACAATGAAAACACATTCGTGTGTTTGTGGTGCGGTGGGAGAGCGCATCACCATTGTGTACGCGTTAGCAAGCTGCGCAGCTCGACTTACGTTTAGGCGACTTTAAAGCCGATGGATAATCCACTGGATAATGCACAAAGGTAATCCGCAAGATAATGGATTTTTCTTAACGTACTCCTTTCCGCGTTACGTCTTATTTTAGCAAAACAATTTTTTTTGAAGAATTACACCTGTATCGTGGTGTAATGCTATGTAAATTGTGCCACCACCAAGACCATAACGTAAACACATCTCGGCTGTTTCTTCCGTTAAATCTGTTCTAAAAACCAAGGATCTGTTTATCCTTGCATAACCCAGCTGCGGATTTTATCGTGAGTCAGCAAAAACTCCCCCCTGAAAATGAGAACAAAGGGCCAATTTATAATTAAATTATCCCAGACACTAATCCAGCCACAAACAGCGCATTAATATCTTTCCAACATGTGACCGAGTCTGCTCATAAAAAGGCAGGTGTGTATAGCTTGCCACAAGTAGCCACTTTGTTGCGACCATCATCAGTGTAAGCAAACTATTACAAATAACATGAGAATTCTAGAATTGTTAAGCAGTTTATGCCAGCAATTTCACCGACATTTTTTTTATCTCATCTCATTATCTGAAACCGCTAAATCCTATATAGGGTCACGGTGAGCCGGAGCCTATCCGGGAAACACAGGGCGTAAGGCAGGAATACACCCGACGACGGGACGCCAGTCCATCGCCGGGCATTGCGGGACAATTTTAGTCTGTGAGCCAATCAACCTATCCAGAAGCATGCTTTTGGACTGTGGGAGGAAACCGGAGTGCCCGGCGAAAACCCACGCGGACACGGGGAGAGCATGCAAACTCCACACAGAAAGGCACCCGAGCCGAGAGATTCGAACCCGGGACCTTCTTGCTGTGAGGCGACAGCGCTAACCACTGGGCCACCGCGCCGCCCACATTTTTTAATCAGTACTGGCTATTCACGCGGGTTAAAATATAACCGTCTTGACTGCTTTCAAGTTTACTCTGCCATTTTACTTCACCAGAAAAGTGCTTATACAAACACAGCACCACGTTATCTTCCCATATCCACCATGTTTGCTCGCCCCTAAAGTATGTACGCAGACAACTGCCTACTCACCAAATGCTAATGCCTGTGGCTCTAAGTGAAGCCACACCATTCCTTTTCTCCATACCGAGTGAATCTCCATGCTAAGTGAAGCCACACCATTCCTTTTCTCCATACCGAGTGAATCTCCACGCTGCCAGCAATACCTCTCTATGGGCACAGATGGGGGAAAGTCAGTGAAAACATAATTCCAGACGCCTGGATCTAAACCCAACACAGCTGTGTTGAAATGAGACATCTAAAAACAATTTTACATGTTCCCAAAATAACAAAGTGGAGGTAAAGAGGTGCAGTAAATCCAATATAAGCAGCAGATCGAGGCATTTTATACGGGTACAGTACGCTCAGTTCACCAAACCACTTTTTGGCTGGCGAATATATTGCATTTTTAGGAAAGAATTCATCCTTAAGGCTGCAGCCAGGGAATAACTTGACTTTGAAATATAAACTGGTTAGCTTCCATACTGTATGGAATGAGGCATTGGGCATGTAGTCGGTGCCCTGGAAGCCCAAAAAGCTCTCATGAGCAGTCGTTGAAATGCGCACATTTCCTGACCACAGTCCCTAAACCTCTTCAATGTTTGCGCTGTATGTGTGCCGTTTCACAAAGCATTGTAAACATTTACTGCAGCGCGCCAATACTCACAGTGGTGAACTTTTCAATCACATGTTTTCATACGTTTTCCACTAACATGCCCCTTTAATGAACTAATATCAATACATTTGAAACTGTGTCAGTTGTACATTTAAATACACAGTACAAGTAAACCTGAATGTAAATGTAGCACTAGATACACACTCACAACGGATATCAATGTCCTCTAAGGTTTGAAAATGCAAGTGCGCAAATGTGCGACATCATAGAAGAAAATAAAGGCTGGAGATGATAGTGAGGGGGGAACAAGTTGATGGTTTAAGTTGCAACCACTTATCTTCTGTGATTTTGCTTAGAATGAAACTTCAGTATCACATTGGCCATAGGTTTATATAACTGTGTATGCTCATTCAATGAACTTCATTTGTATTCACGTGAAAGACAATTATAAATTATGGGTTTTGGTAAAATAAATGGTGACTTGAGAAAGTTAAGCATGCATGGAATTGTTTACAATCTATTTTAAGAATACGAATTTAAATAACGATAATACAGTTTACTTACTTTGGGATCTGAAAGACGGTCAAATAATGTTTGAAAGACTTTACATTGTATGTCCTTACAAAGTAGAACCTCAAGTGTATCGTGTGATTAGTAAACTCTTAATATAAGGCTAAAATTAGGTTGGTACAACTTGTTACTGATTTCAAATCACTAATGCCATCCAGTTTATGAAGTGTGTTGTGATAAAAAAATGTTCACATATGACCGATGCCATAGGCTCTCAAAGAAATACAAGATTTCCATCAGATCATATGGGGCCCCTAAATGTTGTGAGAGGATGTTCCGTAGATTTTAATGAGGGTAATTAAAGTATGTTTCAGCAGACAAAAGATAACCTTTGGGAGATGAAGGGTTAAGCTCACTGGGAATGATCCGTGAAATGTGATACGTGACCCAAACAAAATCGTCACTTCCTCAGCCACCAGGTTCCTCGCTGCATCGCATGTCCCGGAAATGCAATTACCCGCCCTAGCGACACACACCCAAACGCAAAGTTGAAAACCACAAAGCCAAACAAACACTTTGGCACAAAACCTTGCCGACTACATAACATTACATCGGTTTGTGTGCTTGGGCGGCGCGGTGGCCTAGTGGTTAGCGCTGACGCCTCACAGCAAGAAGGTCCCGGGTTCGAATCTCTCGGCTCGGGTGCCTTTCTGTGTGGAGTTTGCATGCTCTCCCCGTGTCCGCGTGGGTTTTCGCCGGGTACTCCGGTTTCCTCCCACAGTCCAAAAGCATGCTCCTGGATAGGTTGATTGGCTCGCAGACTAAAATTGTCCCGCAATGCCCGGCGATGGACCGGCGTCCCGTCGTCGGGTGTATTCCTGCCTTACGCCCTGTGTTTCCGGGATAGGCTCCGGCTCACCGTGACCCTATATAGGATTAAGCGGTTTCAGATAATGAGATGAGATGAGGTTTGTGTGCTCACAAATTGACTTTCAGTCACAGATATTCTGCTTTCGTGCATTTTACAATACCTTAAATGCTGGAACACTAACAACAACTGCCATTCGCCAAGTGGCGGTGATGTCACCACGGGGCCTGTGCCAGGCCAGGTGCACACCGAGGCCATATGAAGCGTCGAAGGCTCGCCGACAGGTCACGGAACAGTCCCAGGTGTTATGGGCTGCATAACTGAGATGACTGGCAGATACACCACCCGTGCTCCGCACTGCCAACTTGCTGTGTTTTAGCCGCCCGATGCTTCTTGCGACGCTCCTGTGCTCTCTGCTGTTGTTGGAGGGCGACTGCTTCCAACTGCCTTGTAGCGTTCTTTACGACCCTCCTTCAAAGAGGTCGATCTTGACACTGCTGGTACCAGTCTCCCTCAAGCAAGTCCACTCAGCTCCAGATCCTCCTGTGCCACATCGCTCCATATTTTCTGCAGTCCGTACCACGCCTATTTCGCCCCTTCTTGCTTGGGCATGCGATGGCTGAGCATGCCGACTACATGACCCAGCCGCTGTCAGTAGACTCCACCAGCCGGTGGAGCCTACTTACAGGACCTTGTCTAGATCTTTAGAGAATGTGTGATCTCCTCACACAATCCAATCTGGTCAAACACAGGGTGGATCATAGGCAAGCCAGCCACAAAGTTTCAAATTGGCGCAGATGTTGTGCCAGGGGGGTCCAACATTTTTAAGCATAAAGAGAAGATATGATTGCAGCTGAGAAGGCCCGAAGCGTCATGTGGAGTGACAGGCCAGACAGCTTCCACACAGCGTTTTGCAGCCGATGAAAAGATAACACCTTCCGACCGATTCGGAGTGAGATCTCCACTGCCAAACCAGAGCTGGCCATAAGCACACTGCCTAGGTATGCAAACTTCTCAACTCTATCCACACATGCCCCATCACTCATGGAGCGCTGAGGGGGTGGAGTGTTTCGTGGTACAAAATACTCAGGCAGGTGCTTGGTTTGGTTAGGGCTCATGGTAAGACCCCACCTCTATGTGGCACGCTCCAGGCTCCACAGCAGATCCCCGAACTCCTCCTCAGACTGAGCGGCAAACACCAAATCGTCAGCATACATAACATGGTTGGCCAATAGAGAACCATCCCTTGATAGCCTCCCATTGTAGACCAGTACCAGACTGAACTTCTACTGGTTCATCCATGGAAAGCTTCTCCAACTATATGGTCTCATCTCATCTCATTGTCAGAAACCGCTAAGTCCAGTACAGGGTCGCGGTGAGCCGGAGCCTATCCCGGCAGACACAAGGTGCAAGGCAGGGATATACCCACGATGGGACGCCAGTCCATCACCGGGCACTGCGGGCAATTTTGTCTGCAAGCCAATTAACCTATGCAGCAGCATGTTTTTGGATGGTGGGAGGAAACCGGAGTGCCCGGCAAAAACCCACGCGGACAAGGGGAGAACATGCAAACTCCACACAGAAAGGCATCCGAGCCGAGATTCGAACCCAGGACCTGCTTGCTGTGAGGCGACAGTGCTACCCACTGGGCCACTGTGCCGCCCTAACTATATGGTCAAAATGTTAAATGTAGAAGCCAGAGGACATCTGTCACACCCTAAGATAATAGGGAATGGCTCTGACTCACGACCATGTAGGTTTAATAATAATATATGCATTTCCAGAGCGCTTTTCACCCAAGGGTCACAATGCTTGACCACTCTAATGAAGGCCCTTAATGATTATGAGCAGAGTCAGGCAACTCAAAAGCACAAACAACCTACAGCTCTGGCCTATTGATGATATTGTAGGCCTTCTCGCTTGTTCTAGCCTTAAGGCCTAAGGCATAGGGCCTAAGGCTAGAAGAATAGCCTCTCTTTGATAATGGCACACTCTCCACAGAATAAAATGTAAAGGATGACTTAATTCCAAAGTACTTTTAAAAAAAATTAACATGATTTGAAATATAGATATGTCATGGCAATGATGTCACAAGCATAGAGCTGCGAGACACAAATCCAGGCACACATCTACAAGGTGACGAAGGTAGCCTATTTTCATCTCAGAAACATAGCCAGACTGCACAACATCCTGTCACCCTCCAATGCTGAGAAGCTAATACACATCTTCATCTCTTCACGAATCGATTACTGCAATGCATTACTCCCTGGCATTCCTGTCTACCTGATCTATGGTCTCCAACGTGTGCAGAATGCGGCTGCTGGAGTCCTCACTCGCACACCCATCCACGATCACATATCCCCAGTACTGGTGTCTCTTCACTGGCCACCAGTTAAATATAGGATCGATTTCAAGATCCTCCTCACCTACAAGGCTCTTACTGGCGCTGCTCCGACATTCGTCAGTGACCTACTTCAGGCACCTTCCTCAACACAACTTAGATCCTCCAATACGACCTTGCTGCATGTGCCTAGATCGCATCACTATTCAATGGGTGACAGAGCCTTCTCGCGCACTGCTCCCAGACTCTGGAATGTCCTTCCATTGGAGATCAGTCAGGTGAGTCCATGGGCATCTTCAAATCTCGTCTAAAAACTCACTTGTTCTATAGGGCATTGAAGTCCTCTGGCCAGAATTATTAATGCGGCTCACTTTTGTCTCTCTGGGATGATGGCTCGCTTCCAACCTGCGCCTGCTCGGGACAATTTGCTCCTTCCTTGTTTATTTAAGAAATTATTTATTATTTTGCTGACTTTATGTCCTATAACTTGTCACTGCAGTTTGACTTTCAGTTGAACTGTTGTGATGTTGCTGTTGACATGGCGTTATCGCCACAGCTCGGTATTATAAAAAAACCCAAAAAAGCAATTGTTGCTGATTTGCTATTCTCTGCCGTTGTTGTTGACGTGCCGTTCTCTCCGCAGCTCTGTGCAACGCTTTGTGACCCTCGGGTGAAAGCGCTCTATAAATGCAATTATTATTATGCCTTTTTCTAAATTATCGCCTTTATATGACTGGCAATTAAAATGCCCTGATGATGTTGCTGACATGCCGTTCTCTCCACAGGTTAGATTTGTAACAAAAAATATTATTGTTGTTGATTTGCCATTCATATGTTGTCGTTATTGTTGTTTCTGACATTGCGTCCTATTCCACAGCTCCGTGTAGCACTTTGTGACCGCTGGGTTAAAAGCTTTCTAGAAGTGCAATTATTATTATTATGTTCATTGTCATCTTGGCCAGATAATACCAACTATTACCAATTATCCTTGACACAAGATGTCTCATATCCTGTGTTAAAGCCTTACGAGCAGACAACTGAACAATTTTATTTCATGTGCTGACAAATGCTTTTATAAACATAATGCAAGGGCAGCATATCGGGCAGCATATCGAAAAATCCAAATCAAACTGTGAAATTATTTAAATGGCCATGAGTGATTCTTAGAGATTTTTGACCAGGGCTGTTTATTGAACGAGTGTTGCAGTAAATCTTGGAGTAGAGAACTTTGTTGTAGTGCCACACCTGGTTCAGGGTTCCACCTGCCACTGTGACTTTGAAGTTCATGCGTATATAAAATAGGATAAAAATAAAAAAAATTAAAGTACCCGCTTTTACCGCACTCAAAAGTAGAAAACATTTTTTTTTTTAAACACAAAATCAATCTATGGATACAGACTAAAAGCAGGTGGCCCTAGGTAGATTGATTGTTATAAAAAAATGTATTTTCTACTTTTGAGTGCGGTAAAAGCTGGTCATTTAAATATTTATTTTTTATCCTACTTTATTTTTTACTTTTTTAAGTCTTAGCCATTTATTGTTTGATGTATAGATGCAAATCGAGTTAAGTTCTTTGAATTGTTAATCAACAAAACAGAATTCTTGCATCCAGCAATTATTGATGGGCAAGAACCCGATGAATTTATAGAAACCGTTGAGAGGTGTAAAGTTGTGGACTGGTTCACCCCTAACTAGGCATTGCCCCCTACAGACGTAAAAATGTCAAGTCAGCTCAGTGCGTGTCTCGCATTGGGAAAATATCACCCCCATCAGACTGACAAAACAGTAATTTGAAAGGATCGTTTGTATGGTGGGCCCAAGATTGGCTTGTCACCGGTCTTTAAACTTTTCACTAGATTGCATTATCATCCGAATTATGCCTGCGTGAAAAATTTCAACTCTCCAGCTTTATTGGAAATGCTTTAATTTCGTGCTCAAAGATTTTAACCATTACACACATCCCCCAATGTAACCATCACACACAATGTAAGTTAAGCAAAAGCGGGTAAAAAGAGTTATATAATGCACCTGTGTCTTATTAGTTTACCTTTATATTAATAATAATTACACTTCTCGAGCGCTTTTCACCCGAGGGTCACAAAGCACTGCACAGAGCTGTGGGGAGAACGGCATATCAGCAACAACAATGACATATGAACGACAAATTAACAACAATAACGTTTTTTGGGTTTTTTTTAATCCGAGCTGTGGAGAGAACGTCAACAACAACACCAGAGCAGTTCAACTGAAAATCAAATAATGGCTATAACTGAGAGGACATGAAATAAGCATAAAAATAATAATTAAACACCAATGTATGAAAAGAAACCGATGACACTGAAATTATAAATAAAATGTTTACAGATTAATTTACACCAAATAACACTTAATTTAGTATTGGCATGTATCCACCTACTTTTTAAAAGCTATTTTCATATTGGAATCGAAATAGCTAGTGTTTTTATAATCGATTAAAACTACAAAAATACAAAGGGTTTTTCTGCGGACTTTTTGTACATTTTCCACAGTGCACATAAAAACCAGATGATTGGTCTGGCCTTGCTTCTAATTCCTTCTACGGGTATGCTTTTAAAATTACATCATACGTGTAGTAATGACTAAACCATCCCAACCTCCATCTTTTCCCCAATCTCCAGATGTATCAAATTCTTGGCATAGCAGGTCAAGGCTCTCGGGTGAAGGCAGTTCTCCCAGTTAGTACAGGTGCAGCCTGGGGAAGGCTGCTGACAATTGAACACAGTACTTTTTTTGTACACATTCACACACTGGAGCTGAAGAAATTAATGGCACGAGCAGTGGGATTTAAGCCACGGTTGCATTCTCGGCACACACCGTAATTAAAATGTTTTCCCATATTTACAGACTTGTGTTGGTGGGGAAAAAAAAATCTGCCAGCAATCTTGGACCAGATTGCTCTTAAAATCTGCATCTGCAGCGTGGGACTGCACCACTCTGT
>JAZEWT010000001.1:36848009-36864535 GCA_036362905.1 Mordacia mordax
TCAGCCATTAATCCATAATCAGGTTTTGTATCATTCCATTCTGGTTTCAATTAGAGGACTTTTAGAGTGTGCAGAGATGAACTCTGTTAGCTTGCTGGTATTTTTCCACCTGTCAAAATTGCTTTGTATTCAGACAATTAAAAAAGTCAACTCCATTTCTTACGGTAAATGCTGTTGCGGTAGATAAATTCCAAAAGCAGACACGAAAATAATAAAACAATTGTTGTTTTGTTGCAACTCATGCACTCTTATCTTGAATAATTGCTCACAGGAAGCGGCAAGTGGGAGTGTGCGCACCGTAACGGGACAGTCGGCTTCTGAAAAAAAACACACACACCGGCTGCTCAAGAATATGTACAGTGTTGCCGACCTGCTGGCTTCCCATGGCTTCAGGTCGGGCAGAAGGCCGACATCCGGCAGCAGCACGCAGCCTGCACTCCGGATGGAGCTGCCCCGGTCCAGGCTGGAGCAGGAGTTTCCTGACCAGTATACGTGGCACGATGGACCGCCCGCTGCCTCCGCCGCACGTCACTCCAACCTGCCGTTACAGGAGCACGACGTGAGAGCTGACCACTTCAGGGAAAGGGCAGAGCTTTTGAGGGAAAAGGCGAACTGCGAAGAGGGGAAAATGCAGCACCAAAGCCCCCCTGTGACCATAAGGTGAGGTGCCTTGCTTGAGAAAATAAAAACGCAGTGTCAAACAAGTTGTACATTTTTAAACATAATTTCCTTTCTTTGACTCTGCCATTTGCCTGAAATGCGTGTGTGCTTTGTTTGAACAGCTGCAACGTCATTTCCCCTTCCTTTGAGGACCTACCGGATTACACAAATGTATATATATATAGGCATATTTGTAACTTATACAATGCTTACTGTATGCTGATGTAACCAACTGGCGCATGAACAGAACGTGACAATGGTGCACTACGTTGACTGTTAAAATTTTAAAAGGTAGGTAATGGTTCCCCGCATTGTGATTCAATTTATTTTAGTCCATTTTTAATTAAGCCGGAACTGTTGAGCTATGTAGCTCTTTGTTACAGTTATCCAGCGGGGAGGGGTAAACATCTCAGACCACTGGGAGCAATTTAGGTCGGTTTAACCTCGGCAGCATGTTTGGACTGTGGGAGGAAATCGTAGTGCTCAGCAAAAATCCATGGGACATAGGGAGAGTATGGAAACTCCAAACAGAAAGGTACCTGAACAGAGAATGGAAGCCAAGGCCTTCTGGTCGTGAGGCAGCAGCGCTATTCACTGCACCACTGACTGTTCATCCCATAAAGTCATAATTGACTCATGACTCACACACAACACACACAAAATTAAAACAATTTCTTTCTGCATGCACAATTTGATGCATGTAGTGATCGCAATAATCTATGTAAAACCTGCTTATTGATGCAGTCATATGCCTAGAAATAAACCTGTGTCCATATAATATGAACACCGAATTTAATACCAGAAGTACAAATTAGTTGATTCAATTGAGAATTCGTGGCAAGCTGTGGTTACCTCCTGACAGCCTTACCAGGAACTGTACTCTATTTTTGTCTTTTTTTTTAATGCTGCAAAAATAATTATTGCTATGGATAGTTACTCAGATTGGAATAATTGCAGTTCCCAGTGTTATTTTTTGTTAAAAGTGTTTGATACTACTTGGCTAACTTGATAGAATTAATTAATTAACCACAGCTTGGTCTTACATTCAAGTAATTTACGTGAGTACTTAGTAAATACTCAGGATCAACTGGCAACAGGGTACACCTGCGATGCAAAAGATGTACTCCTAAAGGAATATGAGCTCAGACACATGGTATGCTAAAGTTTAGATTTTACCAAGACACCATCAACTTCATAGTCGTGGCTTGTTTGAGAATTATGCTGATATTTATGCCCCGCACCCCAAATACTGGAATTGTTTGTTCCAAACCCCATGAAATACCAATAAAGTGTTGTCACACTTGTACTGAACATGGCAAATATAATACATAGCCAGAGACAAAGGGCACGTCTTGATTTGACATGGGCCCTCTTTGTTATGAATGAATGGTCTGCATCCGATTACGGTTTGGCAGAGAAACTGGTGAAAATAGTGCTGTGAAATTCTTAAGGGGTTGTGATACTGTATACACTGTATAAGGCATTCACAAAGACACTGTAATGTTTTTAAAATGTGGGTAATTATTCACCAGCATTTACAATATTGTTCCGAATGTGCAACTATTAATGTCCTATGTGTTTAGGAAACATGCATAAGATATAATGCAAAATAGCATGCTCTGCAAAACACACATACCCTCAAACATGATTATTGTATGTCCTTGACCAAGGACTTCAGAAATAAATAATTGAAAAGAAAAACAGTAAGTAAAAAATGCTGAAAGTGTTCCAGTATTCTCATCTCATTATCTGAAACCGCTTAATCCTATATAGGGTCACGGTGAAGCCGGAGCCTATCCCGGAAAAACAGGGCGTAAGGCAGGAATACACCCGACGACGGGACGCCGGTCCATCGCCGGGCATTGCGGGACAATTTTTAGTCTCCGAGCCAATCAACCTATCCAGGAGCATGCTTTTGGACTGTGGGAGGAAAACGGAGTACCCGGCGAAAACCCACGCGGACACGGGGAGAGCATGCAAACTCCACACAGAAAGGCACCGGAGCCGAGAGACTCGAACCCGGGACCTTCTTGCTGTGAGGCGTCAGCGCTAACCACTGCGCCACCGCGCCGCCCTGTTCCAGTATTCATGCATCTCTATTTATTTTATTCTGCAGGAACTTTGAAAATCAGCAACCATTAGAGGGATCAGAGCAAAGCGTGAGCTACTGGCGGCGCCGTGGGCAAGATTTCAGCGTGCTGCTGGACTACACAAACCACCTACCTCCTCATCTTGATGTCTGTCCGCCTGCCTACCTTGCAGGGTCACGAGATCAACCTCCATCATACCACACAGTGCAGCATGGGCCATTCAACCAGACTGCAGTGTCTCGCGAAGCAAACCCACCACCATACCCTGCAATTTCACGTGACTCAAATCTTCCCTCAGAATCTTCTGGATTGCACAGCTACACTGCTAGTGCAGAAGCACTCCCACGCCCCAGCAGCTATCTACAGCCTCCGCCATACAAAGCTGAACCTCAGACCTTGGAATTATCTCCAAACTCTGCAGTGCAGACTATACAGCTACAACAAAGTAAAATTAATCCCGACTATGCATTATTGCCCGATCCGAGTAAAAATATAAACAAGAATGGCAGAGAAAAGGGAAATTCCAAATACCTATCAAGCCATTGCTCTAGCGACTACCAAGACATGTCGGGGATTTATTACTCCTCAAGTCAGTATGGTCAGTATGGCCAGGACAGCAAAGACACGTTAGTGAATGCAGGCAAAGGAAGCACTTCTATGGAGGCAAAGTCCAATGCGCACATGTTATTACACACAGGAAAACAATACTTTGAACCAACTCCACTGCCATCGCAGAATGTTGAAAAGCCTCAAACGTTCAGACCTCCACCACCAACATATGAGATGTACCAAATGAGAAGCAAAGATTGCAACAAGGCACCATTCGGTGTCCAAATGAGAAACGTTTGTTGCCATATGAGTACACATGAATATGGGCAGTACAAGTCCTCAGCAGAATTTTCCCCTGACAGATTATTTATTCCTCCTGAATCACAAGTGAATTATCAAACTATACAGCTGCCCACATACATAAAGCCACCAGATTACATGTATCAACATGAAGAGAATACATCTACTCAAAATCAACCTACAAGCAACATAAATAGCATAAGTTCTACTGGCAAACACAATCAAAAACTTAGAACAGCTCGTGTTGAATACATTCCATTCACAGACCCACGGGTACGAATTGTTCCCAAAGCAAATTGGGAAACTCAGCGCCAAAATCAAGACAATGGACAGAGTGTGAGGAAGTCTACAAATGACACAAATTCCATAAACTACATTCAAGTGAAGGAAGGTGTAAACGAACAATTGTTGTACTCAAAGCAAATACCACCTCCATCACTTGCGTCACCTGTACTAAATCAGGACTCATGTGTGTGGAGAAATTCGCAATCAAATCATGGAATCCACAAGCATAACATCAGATCAGATGACACAACATACACGCAGTTAAAATATCCAGCAAGTACCTCAAGTGCTGATCAAGCATTCCACTCAAGAAAGGGCCAGATACAAGAAACACATGAACAAAGATCTCTCTTGCATGTAAATCAAACGGAGGATATTCTTGAAAGTGACTTGACACATGAAGCAAGTGGTGGTCAGATGCCACGCAGCCTACTAGGAGTCAGGACTGGGGTGCATCAGCGAGGAGCTGTGGGAGAAACTGTGTTCTGTTTGATCTCTGTGCCAAGTCAGTCGGTGGATGTGGATCAAGGTGGCATTT
This sequence comes from Mordacia mordax, assembly GCA_036362905.1. Lineage (NCBI taxonomy): Eukaryota > Metazoa > Chordata > Hyperoartia > Petromyzontiformes > Petromyzontidae > Mordacia > Mordacia mordax. The sequence continues at coordinate 36,852,432 of JAZEWT010000001.1, forward strand.
GGCTGCCAGATGTGTCCAACAGCAGCAGCAACTCCGTTCCTGAACACTCTCACCAGCACACGCAGTCTGCAAGCGAGCTGGAGCTACAAGCACTCACTGGAAAAATGATTGCTGAAGAAGAGGCACGCAAGGCCAAAGAAAAAGCAGAGGAAAAGGCTAGAGAGCATGCATGCGAAAGCCAAATGTTAAGCCACCCACTCAAATTCAGTTCTGAATTCAAAGGTGAAACAAAAATGTATGACACACGTCAAAAACCACAATCGCATAAACATCAGCTTAACAACATTACCTTGCACTGTGTACCAAAGCAGCTATATCCTGATGAAAAAACTTTTGTTTCACAAAAAAATAGACAGATTCATGGGCATGCTATGGAAGTGGAGGGTAATCATTTCAAAGCATCTAATTGCAGGTGGAAACCTCAGTATACACAAGAAAATGCATCCCTTATTACCGATAGGAAAAATGAGGGAAGTAAAAATGAATGTAGATCTAAAACCATTAGAAAACAAATACAGATCATTAAAGAAGATAATCCTGACGCAAACTCCAAAGGCAATAACAAATCTCGGCAAGACAGGGAAAGTGGAAAGAGAGGAACAAATTGTGGCAAGGAACATTTCAATAGCAAGTACTTCTATAAAGTCAAAAGCTTAAAAGAACCCACAGGCACACGCAATCAAGAAGCCCTCCGTGCTAATGCACCCGTTCCAACAATAACAGTAAAAGAAAACAGTCTTGCAGAATCGTTTAGTTTTGGACAGTTTCTACTGAGACCTGTAGGAAGAAGGCCATGGGATGTGGTGAGCGAGTTGGAAAACATAAACCGAGAGCTACAAGATGATCCTGAAGAGCAAGACCATGACCCTTCCATACAGCGCCCTCAAGACGTCTACCAACGCTTCCACGTTCTCATGCCCAGTGGCCAGAAGGATGAAATGACACATATGCTAGAGAGGAGGAAATCAGAGCCAAACCTATCAGAACTGCCATCTAACCAGTATGAAAGGTCACAAGTTACATGGGGCTCAAAAACGGGCCACAGGTTAGAGAGTCATTCCTCTCCATTCTCATCCGAGGGTTCCACTACCAACAAAGTGGATGGTGATGGAAACGAATACAAGATTCAAGATAACCTCAAAAAACAAAACTTTCATCAGAAAGGGCCAAGTGAAAGACTTTTACATTACAACAGAAGCCATGGGAATGATTTTTATATAAGCACACCATCATCATCACTACAACGAAGACATGGACATTCCGAGCCAGATCTAACAGCTCTTATTGCCTCTCAAGAACTAGAAGATGAACATGAACATCAATCTGAATTAGATTTTACCTCCATATCAGTTAAGGAATCTCTTGCTGAAAGAGCTGCAAGGATTCTTGGAATATCAATATCTGAAGATGCACTACTTGTGCCAGATATCAACACTGAAACAGAAAGCAAAGATTTCTCGACCATGGAACTCGATGGTAATTTTTTCGACATTACTACAGGCACGGAAAAGACCACGCACATATTTGGTAATTTATTTGGTGAAAAAGAGGTGCTCCGGATAAATGGTCAGAGTGAAAACGAGCACAGTGAAACATCAACACATGTTTCACAAGTTAAAAACAAATGTGACAGTCACGAAGATAAACTCAAAAAACCTCCAATAATTCTCTGCAAAGAGGAGCTAACATCATACACTAGCACAAAACCGTATGCAAGCCACACTCAAGGTGATATTTCATCACCAAAATATGTCAAAGAAAATAGGCCTGATAGAAAAACGGATCACGAGAATAGAATTAAGAACCCAGTTATCTGTGTCTCTGGAGATCAATACAATTTCAGTATCACTGACTGCATTGCAGAGCCACAATTCTATTCAAGCTGTAGCATGATATTTTCTACAATTAAAATGAAATCAGAAAACACAATGCATGTGAAACATATTAAGCAGGCTAAACCCCCTCTAATAGTAGAAAATGTCTGTTCTATGAAAGGTGAATGTGAAGACTGTTCTGACATCCCTGGCTGTCTCTGTCTGGTGAAGGATGATGGGTTTGTAGACAGTTTAAGTAAGCATGAAAGTAGAAATAGGCAGCTAAATGAGTGTAACTGGACGGCACTCACAGAGCATGCTGGCGTCGCATGGGAACACACAAACGACCTTAAAGCGGCTGCATCGGATGCCATTAAGAACAATGGACATGGCCTGGATTTGCACGGTTGCTTACGTCTGCATGCTCCCAACATTAAAACAAACACTGAAGCCACTAACAATGTGCTTGCTCTGGATGTCATTTGCGCCTAACCTGCTTCCCATCACGACTAAAACACTATCATATAAAGGTATTGGCACTGCACAACAAGTTTGCTCGTCATTGCATGACTCGTAACGCGATTCAGTTGATGTAATTTTTTTACTGTACCAAATAATTTCATGTGACAACATGATTCAAATTACAGCATTGTACTCATGTAAGTTTTCACGACTCGATGCATGGTGCTTTCAAAAGCTGCTCTTTCGGGAGAGCCGTGTCGAGCTCTCCTCTCGAAATGAGTGCAACCGGAGAGAGGTAGAGGGCTTAACATGACTATCCCGAACGAGCAGCTTTTGGCAACAGACTGACAGCATTGTTTATTAAAACCTTTAGCGTATCCTATAGAAATGTGTACTACTGTATATTGTATAATTGGCATTGTACTGTATTTTAATGTGAGACCTGTCTAAATGTACACATTTTGTGCTGTTTTCTCTGAATAAAACGTATACTTTTTGTTTTATTTTTCAGATGGATATGATCCCAGTCAAATTGAAATGGTATAATACAATCGTGAAGAAATGTTCTTGGAAGTACTGTAATTCCACAAAATTACATTGACACTAGTCAACGTTTTTGAAGTGTATAGTTTTATAATTTCCATGGTTTTTGTGCTTGTAATGTACATTTTCAATTGTGAACAGTATTATTTTGCATTCTTATCGTCTTCGTAGCCTGTGCTAATTTAGACAATCAATGCATGCTTATTTAATAGTTCTGTCACAAAAACAAGTGATATTTAGTCTAGAATATTATTTTAATCAAAGCCAGCACAAAACGTCATATATAAAGCTTATTGTTCTTTTCATAAATATTCACTTTCATTATTTGTAAACAGTTTACATTTTATTATACTCCATTTTATGGTTACATGGGTTTAGTAGTTTTTTTATTCTTCACGTCAAACAAGAATGAATGTGTATGCAATTTATAATACCACAGCATATCTTAAAACTGCTTCAGAAACGAGAATATGTATAAATGTTTTAACTAAAGTGATACTCTATATATATCTCTTAATGTTTTGTCAATAAAAATACATTACAAATATGATAATGCTAGATTAGGGTCTTGTACCTACATTGTACATTTATATTGTAAGGAAATCAAGGTTTATGTCAGCGATTCAAAGAGCGGTGGTATTGATGTGCATTTAAAGTAAAATGGAAGATGAAGAAATGTATACTTAGCCATGTCCCATACCAGGACATCTTTACTTTCCAGATGGTGTGGCTGGTTTTCCATTTCCACGTGACTCTCTTTTGACTTTGGCTTGACATGGTGCCCTGCCGCTTGTGCCTGTTCTTGCCTGTTGTCTTTGAAGTTTAATCTGTGTGAGGCAAGCTTATCTGTTCAGCACATTTACTTTAGTAGCACGTACTAAATCAACCTCCTGCTTCAACTAAACCACCTTACCTTAACGTCTTAAAACTATTCTATTGCTCAGTATCATAGCATACCGATGGTTTTCCTTCCATGAAATATATTTACCCAAACATTGTATACACGCACGCAAATATATATTTTGTTTGTGAGGTTTTTTCACGTGTTGTTTTCCTACCAAATCAATCCCACTGCATCATATCATGAGACATTTTTTTTCCCCATTTAGAAATCACTGCAGTGCATTCAGGGTTTCAAGGAACGGCCCACAAAATTTATTTGTCACAGGACTTACGCTAAAAAATGTAATAGTGAATAGCCCTGTTATCCTGCATAAAACATGGTGCATTTTCCCACGAGCTCAGCGATAATGACAAAGCTGATAATAATTGTATACTCAGTAATAGAAATTGTTTAAACACTGCAAAATAAGATTTAATATGGATTTATGTACAGTTGTTGGCCAGTCTGATATTATCAACGCGTTATACTTGACAACCTGGTTTATTCACGGGTGACTACTTGGAGTTGAACCCAGGATGTCAGCAGTGATGGCTCGGTGACTTAGGAGCCACCTGGCCACGTCTTGCACGAGGCTATTTTAAGAAAACCACTCACTCTTTCCTGATAGCGCTTTTCCAATTCTGCCATATCCTCTTCTTCACGGAGCTTTAAGTTAGAGATTCCCTGTGCAAGAGAGTTCTTGGCACCTGCAGCAAAATATTTAATTGCGACCAAGTGTAGAAACATTTAATGTTCAAATACATTAATCAGTGGACATTGAGTAATACTGTAGTGCTATAATAATAAAGAGATACTCCATAACAGTTTGAATCTGCTATATACGCATAAACATTAACACATGGGTTTTTCAAATAATGGTATAAGCTTGCAAAAAAATATTTTACCTGCATCAGCTGAGGAGAGTGAAGAAGTATGGGTCAGTGGTGAGGCTACCGTCCTTATATGTGCCCTCAAAAAGGAATGGTCAATGTCCGTGATTGGGGCATTTAGCAGGTCATCTGGAACACCTACAAAAAATGGTTCACGACAATTCTCACCTTTTTCTGTAAACATGCAAACTCAGCAGTGTTTGTGCACTGTGTTTACATACCTGGGTAAATAAAGCTCAATAATACAGTGCAGTATCTTGCCACATAAAATGGATTATAAAGAACTGCATTAAAAACAAGTAATTGTCCTAATTGACATCTCACCTATGCCACTGTCATCGAGTCGAAGGTAGCCATCGGCTAATGAGCTGAATCCAGTGAGGCCCCCCATGGCTGCGTATGGTACATCATGTCCGACAGGCTTCCCACGATTCACACGCTCCTCTTTTGTTTCGACTACCATCTGGTGAGCCAGTGTCGGGTACCCACAACCACATGAGAATGAGCTTTGGAAGCCCTTGCAGCCAGCACCTGCAAACAATCATGCATTTTAATAGTTGTGGGATGTAATATGTCTTATTGTGGATTTTGAAATACAAATACGTCAACAAAGCAGTACACTTTCACACGAAGGCTTTCGTGAGCAATGTTATCCATGAAATCCATTTTTTGGGTTAGGACACGTAAAAATGTGTCGTAAACTTGCCTCCATCCGACGCAAGCAATCTCGCGAACAGACCGTGCCAATTCTTTACTATCTCAGCACACCGGTGCATTGGAGAGCAAATTTACATTTACAATGAATACGACGTTTCGCTAATTATTACAATCAGCGTCATCAGGTAATTCGAACCCATGGTGGTGCAGTCTTGACCGAGCCGGTTCAAATCCCACCTCGGGTGCCTTTCTGTGTGGAGTTTGTGTGTTCTTCCCCGGTTCTGAGTGGGATTCCTCCGGGTTTTCCGGTTTCTTCCCATGTCAAAAAAATTCATTAATTGGCCCATAACTTCATAATATTACAGTGTCTGGCAAATGTTTGTGCCGGCTGAATGCATGGCTGCCTCCCCTTCAGTGTTCTGTGGATTCCGCACATCTCTATAATGATGTAAGTCGCCCTGATAAGTGCGTCTACTAAATAATAATTAATAATAATTTTACGCAGTCCTTACATTTTTTACAAGTGTATGGCTCGTATTCACGATGCTCATTGGCTGGATGCTTGCAGTGACAGCGGATGGCCTGGGATCCATTGCTTGGAATATAGAGGTAAAATGCACAAAGACATCCATGAACTCGGCAAGGTAAATGTATTGGTCGTTCATTGGGGATCTCCTCCAGGTCAGTCTTGTGCTCCTTATATCTGAGAAAAATGTAAAGGACAATTTAATTCATTCATTATCAATATCCACTTAATTTTGCACAGGGTCGTGGGGGGACTGGAGTCTATCCCAGCCGACAAAGGGCGCAAGGCAGGGGAATACCCAGGATGTGACGCCAAAACATCGCAGGGCACACTATTTGCGGCAATTTACTCAGCAGGCCAATTAACCTCGGCAGCAGCGTGTCTCTGGACTGTGGGACGAAACAGGAGTACCCAGCGAAAACCAACACGGTTACGGGGAGAACACGCAAACTCCACGCAAAAAGCAGCACCCGAGCCGGGAATCGAACCAGGAACCTTCTTGCTGTGACGCGACAGTGTTACCCACTGCACCAGTGCCACCCATTTTATATTTACCAATAACTGTGATTGACAACCCAAACGATTAAAATAGCTGGCTAGCACGTTTTAAACCCTTTTACCACATGCTGATATTCACAGCTAATACTGTTGTATACTATTTGAAGAAATAAATATTGACGTTTGCGTTTTGAATCGGTATGTGGTAAAAAGGGTTTAAAATTGACAGCCTTCTGCTTAAATCAGGAGCATTGTCAACAATGCGTATATAATACATTTTATGTTACTGATATATGAATTAATATCGTATAGAAATAAAAAAAGTGCTTAATCATAGAATTACATATGAAGACGTGATACACCGGGTCACGAAAAATAATGAATTAAACTAAATACCGTAGAGGTTCCTCTGGTGGAGCCCCTTCGGCTAACAGTGGCATGAGCAAGAAATGTGTAGGGCTGCGCCTTTTAAACTTACAAAGGACATTGCATCAACCCCAATGGTGAGGCAATGCTTTTCTAAACTTAACGCTAAGCAGCTTTAATAACTATAATAGCACTAATGATCTGCTTTGAAATAAGTTAAATCTGACCTCGGGCCAAGCTTTGTCAGTTACATTCTTCACCTCTCTTCACGGATTAGATTCTCCATTTTAATGCACAATTACCAACATGCATTTTGTAACGAATTTATAATTTGGGCGGAGATGGATAAATGTGTAAAAGTGAACTGTGAGAGAGTGTGAGCAATTGAGAAATTACTGCAAACAAATTGCGCTAAAAGAGCTAAGAAGAAGACAAACCTGTGAGTGCAGAAGCATGGAGTCTCCGGCCCCACAAGCTTACAATCTATGCCTGTTGGACTGCACCAGCTTACGAATAGGCGATTGCGTCCCCGCTGGGGCAGCACCCGTCTCTTGTAAGCGGCATACTCCTGAGGACTCATCAGTTTTCCGTCATCATCCTCTCCAACGATCCTGAAAGCAATCACTCGTGAATTTAGCTTTAATCACTCTGAGAGACCAGACCCTACCAGTTTATTGTCACCTTCTTGTGGATGTTCTCCAATTGTCTCATCTCATTGTCAGAGACCGCTTAGGCCTGTACAGGGTCGCGGTGAGCCAGGGATATACCCACGATGGGACGCCAGTCCATCATCGGGCACTGAGGGCAATTTAATTTGCAAGCCAATTAACCTATGCAGCAGCATGTTTTTTGGGCTGTGGGAGGAAAACGGAGTGCCCGGCGAAAACCCACGTGGACACGGGGAAAGAACTCGCAAACTCCACACAGTAAGGTATCCGAACCGAGATTCGAACCCGGGACCTTCTTGCTATGAGGCGACAGCGCTACCCACTGGGCCACCATGCCACCCGTTCTCCAATTGTATTGAATTGAAATGAAATAGGATAGGTGAAAAGAAATGTTGCCTGAATAGCGAGTAAAGCCAGTTTCCTTCATTTTAAAGCAGACAAATCTATGGTACTGGGCGAATTTTGAAGCAAATTTGAGCAAAAAACTCTTGCGTTTTGACGGTTGTTCCCAGGATATGCATACATTGGACCTTTTTGAGAATCATAAATGCATTTCACCCTCATGTCAGTACAAGTTACGAGACTCCGCAAGCAATTTAACCTGCTGGAATTTAACACATGCTCTGACTTGGTGAACCGACTCAAAAAAATCACCCACAGAATGTTGACACGGTGGAAGTCTGGTGCATGAAATTGGTTATTTTCTGCTCGAACACTCAAGCAGAACCCACCGTTTCACGGAGCACATTAACGCCACATTCGTGAAGCTGCCCTCAATTATTCGGGCTTCGTTAGGCCACTCTAAGAGGGTGTCCGTGAAATTGTCGCTGTTGTTCATCCGTGTCATGGCATGTAATATACATTGACACTTTCGTGAAGACACACTGGTGGAATGTTTTACGGAAGGTAATGCTCCCAAAGCACTTCAGCCTGCGCTCACTCACCTGTTATCATTTCGATTCCATTCGGACCACCGATTGCCATGCAGCTACATATTATACCAACATCAGTATACACAATTGTGCATTTCGGTTGTATTCATCCTTAAGCTTAGGAAGCGGTTTTATAATCACTTGTATTTACTCCATCTTCAGCCTGAACGTCAAGTCTTTTAAGCATGTCCTCAACATTGCCTTGTAGTTCGTTACCATTGTTACAATGGCCGTCGTTGACAAGCTATACTCTCACAAGTTGTGTTCATGCAGGCGGCGCAGCGAGTAGCCCTGCCGCCTGGCAGAAAGAAAACCTAGGTTCGCTCCCTGGCTGTGGTGTATTGACGGTAGGGCTCGTCATCCTTAACTTAATCAGACAAACGAACACTCGCCAGTGACTCTTGGTCGCGATTCTGATTCCCCATAATAACTCCCGGATCGTAGCAAAGCCATTAATAACAGCAGGTGGGGGACAACCGCTCCGCAGAGGAATCGTCACCGATAGCGGATCGATTCACAAGAGAAACACCTGAGAGCGTGCAGACTCCTTCGGCAGAAGTTCCAACTGCAGGCCCTGTAAAATGCGCTCGGTTTATTACTGCTCTATTATTGTTAAAACATTCATAAAGTGAACGTCCGCGCAGCCGCGGGAGGCGGACGCTCTTACCTCTTGTACTCGAGATAGTTGTCTACGGCGAGCGCTGCGTCAGCACCCAAACGAAAACCTTCCATAGTTCCCCCCCCCCCTCTAGTCGACGCGATGCCGCCGGTCGACGAAGGTAGAGTACGCGGACTTGCTTCACTCCCAGAGATGAATCCTTAATCGTCACTAAAGTTCTTCACTGGGCCACGGCGCGAACTAAGGAAGCGGCGCGCACGGCCGTAGCCACGACGACGCGGCTCTCACGTGGTGTCCGCCTCGACGTCAATCAAGCGCTTCATCGCCGTCATTGACAGAGGCGCCGGGGGGGGGGTTTGTTTGTTTGCTTACTTTATTACAGCTCTTTACTACCCGTTTATTGTTCATGCTTGCGCGACATTCGAAGGGGCCCGTAACAAGAGCAATCGCACTTCGATAGCGCTCTTCACCCGAGGGTCACAAAGCGCTGCACGCAGAGCTGTGCGGCACGTTGCAGTGTCGTGTCGTTTTAACGCCTACTCCTCCTCCGCCACCGACGACAGTGAGAAAATAACATCAACTGGCGGAGTACCCAGCCTCAAGACGATCTTGTTGCAAGCGTGTCATACCTGTGGGTACTTTTTTTGCCAGCAACGGTAAAACCTGTTCTACTTATATACGTGTAATACCTGCTTCTGACGTCTCACGTTGATGACATTTTCTGCTGACATGACTGCTTTGACCTGCATTTCCTCTTGAAGGCATATTGCCACCTGTCTGGAATTTACCAACAGTAATTTAATAAGTGGGAATCAAAAAGGATATAAAATATAAACGATTTGATGTTGTGCAGATAAAATTGGCACTTATGAAGGATTCAAATTCGGTGTTCTCATCAATGAAATCCATTTTTAGGGTGAGGTCTACGTGACCTGACCCAAAAATGGATTGAAATCCATGTGAAATCCATTTTTTGGGTCAGGTCTGGATTGAAATCCATTTTTTGGGTCAGGTCTAGGTGATCTGATCCAAAAAATGGATTTCATTGATAATATTGGGCACGAAAGCCTTCGATTGAAAGTCGGTGTTCTCAGTTCGGACATCATCAGAGTCCGTATTTACAACTCCCCCTCCCTCGGGTAAGCGTCGCCAAAGCTCATGACCCTTTTCGGGAGGGTCCTGCCAATCATTTGTAGTAGCATTGATGATTGCTAATTCAGTCATTAGCAGGTCACCGCAAATCCAGCGAATTTGAACAATGACGCCAGCGCACAATGGTCTACTTTTGCAAATGACTTCAAGGGATATCGAACGTCCATTGGAAGCAGTAATAGTGATGAAACTATCATGCCATTACCACGAAAATCACCATTAACACTTCAATAGCTGTAATAAAATCACCATCAAAGCTAAAATATCAACAGCCATAATCAATCCAATGCTGAAGCTCGGCCTCCACTCGTCAAAACCTTCCCTGACTCGCGATGTCATACATCATCTAACTTCAGATAATCTCATCAGTCCAGCTTTTGGCCTTGTTCCCTTTTACAGCTACCGTTCCATCACCAGTCCTGTCTATCATCCCTCCAGCATAGCCTCTTTTGTCTGCCAACAGTGCATCATCAGCCATCATATTTTCAAGTGTATTTTTTTTATGTGTCAATACGCTTATTGTTTGCATTTTCATACAGACCTGCGGATTTTTGTTTCAGCGTATCTCTCAGCATGCAACTCTTCATGTCAATTTTCATAATTTTCAGTATTCCATATTTCTTTGGCAGTGTGTTTCCGTATCGAATAGCAATCAATGTGCATTGATTACAACTTTTACAAAACACAATGGTTTGTTGCCTTTCTTTCGAAAATGTAACCATATGTTTTATCACCACCACCGCTCCTTCACATTGTAGTATTAGCATCGTTATCACCTAACTAGGAATAACCGTTCTAGTCAATAAAAAAGTAAACAAACTTGTTTTTTTAAAGATACAAGCCTCGTTACCCCAAAATTTCTGCTAAACATTTAGCATATACGTTTAACCCATATGATTATGGTGATGAATTTTACAAAGCATTAAATATCATATCACTCAGCTCATTCATATGAAATAGCAGCAACTGTATTCAGCTCATTATTGTAACTTAAACTACGAAAATCGTGATTAACTTTTGACTGAGGGGGAAATTTAGAATAGTATTTTGCCAAAATAATTTTCCAAGTGATAAATTATGTATTTTTTCGGTCATCTCCGGCTGACTTCTTTCAAACATTAAACCTAAAGCACGTTATGGTGTTAGCGTGTGCAGTTCATAATTTTAGGCAATAATGTTCACGTCACGAACCACTTTCCTGGCATAGCTTCACCTCTCATACATGCATTCAAGCTATCGCTTCAAAATTACTTTTATTTTATTTGAAATTATCTCTTTTCATCAAGACTATATGGAAATTATCATGCTTTTCAAACATTTGTATTTACAATATTTATTCAGATTAATACTGATTACTTATTTTTGGATTTCCACTTAAACATGCAATCCTTTGTTTTATACACATTGTTATGAAAAAGACTGTGTTCATGTCTTTAGAGGATTGTTTCCATTATCTGGTGAAATATTAATATAATAAATCATTATTGTCACCATTACCACCTGATTTCAACAGCCACATCTGCCATCATAATTAAACCACGACACCGTGAACACAACAACACATGCAATATTTTCAACATGGACATTACAGTCTTTATTGAATGCATACCTGTATTTTAAATATCTACAATTACAAAGGATAATGTAAAGTTATTTTCTCATTTATTAGAAAAAAATATTTTCACAGTTTTCTAATATTTCTAAACATCCAAGTGCATTTACATTTTACAAAATCCAACTTCAAGTACTGTATTAGTCAAATAACAAATGGCTGATAATATTAGTGAAAACTTCTGTTGATCGCTGTTTTTCCAAACAGAAATCTTCACACGTCTGCCAGGTTATGGTTTTCCTAAACACATAAATAATGAAAGTGTTAGGATACAAACATTACACATCATGCAAAAGATAACAAAGGTGATGAATTTAGCATTAGCGTTGCATCATTAGTTATACACACATAAAGTCACGTTTTTACATCTGATATTGGAAGCAATGAACGCAAAAATGTATTCTCTTCCACAAGAGCAGCAAATGTCACGTAAAAAAAGATATGTATTTAGTTATTAACCGACATCTATAAATGATGGGAAA
>JAZEWT010000001.1:36868984-36880333 GCA_036362905.1 Mordacia mordax
TGCTGTGAGGCATCAGCGCTAGCCACTGGGCCACCGCGCAGAAGCTATTCACCGCAAAAAATTTGCGGTGAATAACTTCTCTGCTAATAAGTTATTAACATTGATTCTCATCGAGCTGCCCAATAGCATTGTATGAACCTTTGTGGTGTATTACACATCATTACATGGGCAGTAGAAAAAAATGTGACCTATATGTACAACTAAAAATAAATAATGTACTCCTATACATATCGATTTCCATTCGCCTACCTTCAAAAGTGACCTCACCTGACTGTATGACGAGAGCACTGTGGCGCCGCTCCTCCATGAGCTTCCTGAACTTCTTGACGGCAAGCCACGTGCGCACATAGGCCTGCAGTTTTACCAACCTCTCCACCATCTCCTTGATCAGCAGATTGAGATATTCTGCATGGTAGTACTTTAAGAATATCTAGTAACACATGGACATCACAACCGCTATCACATACAAGAGTTAATTTAAACTTGAGGCAGGTGTATATTACTCCAGAATCATAACAAATAATATATTGCAAGCATGCTTTTATTTTCATTTCTAGGTTCTGCGACGATTATATTACAAACGTAAAATAGTATCCCACCTTAGTCTTACCAAGCACCCAGTTTTTCATTTTAACCTTCTCAAGAATCTGAACGCACGTTTCTTGCTCGCCTGGTGGAGGCGAGTCTGCTTTGAAGGCAAGGATGTAGTACCTGCAATGTAACACGCAAAGCAGTAATAATTTTAATGTCAACTGGTAACGCACACAGTTTTCACTCACTCTCAAATAGAGAATGACGCACAAGGAACCACACACAAACCAGTGCCAAAGCATTTATGGCCCCTTATATATTAACATGTTATTGGGTTATTAATATTTTTACATCTGGGAGGAAACCGAAATGTCCGAGAAAAACACCTCAGGTGCTATGGCACAATATTCTATCCCATGAAGATGGAACAGATGGAGTTCACATTTGCTGTTCTCCATTATCCTGGTAAGCCAGGATATGATGACCTTGTCACCTACGGGAAGGGAGTTTGACAACATGAGTGTGATTCACCCTACCCTTGCCTCCACAGTGCTGGATTACAGACGTACACTACCACTGACCGACTGAGTTCGTGATATCTTGGCAGTGCTAATCATGTATGCTTATCTATGCAGTGAGGAAGCAATGCATCAAGGTTAGTTGTCCAGTGAGATTGTTTACAAAAACGCACGTTTGATTATAAAGTCAATTTAATTCCAGAGTTTCACTTCTTTCAAAACACACGAGCAGACAAAAAAAATCGCAAGCACTTAAATCATAAACATTTACAAAATATATGTCTGTAACATATCTTCATTAAAGTTGCCTTGAAACAGAAACATACATAATAGATTAACATTTTAGGCAATGGATTTTTTTCACCTTGTACATTTTCTACAATGTTGAGCGAATGAAAAGTGTTGAACCTGATCACATCAATCACATAATTACGTGAAATAGGATAAACAAAATATGTTTTTTAATGACCCGCTTTAACCACACTCAAAAGTAGACAATACATTTTTTGAACACAAAATCAATCTATCTCTGGATACAGACTAAAAGCGGGTGGCCGAACACCGACAATATGTGACTTACGATTGACTGATGAGATTTACATTTTATTTATTTTAGTCATTGTTCCGTAAAGCTGTCAAGTCCCTCGGCTGGGACTATTGATGCGGCTCAGTGTTGTTGTGCCGGGATGCTGACTCTCTTACGATCTGCACCTGCACGGGAACATTTATTCCTTCCTCCGGCTCGGACTATTGATGCGGCTCAGTAGTGCCGTGCCGGGATATTGGCTCTCTTCCGACCTGCGTCTGCTCGGGGAACATTTGTTCCTTCCTTGTTTGTTGAAGAATTGGGTTTTTTTATTTCGGTCTTGATGTTATTGACATGCCGTTCTCTACACAGATCGGATTATCCGTTCTCTGTCGTTGCTGACATGCCGTTCTCTCCGCAGCCCCGTGCAGCGCGTTGTGACCCTCGGGTGAAAGGCGTTCTAGAAATGCAATTATTATTAATTATTATTATTATAAATACGTGTTCTTCTAATGTTTTGTAAAAGGAACAACTAGCGGTTATTATTTAAAATCAGTATGGTGTAAAGGTTTTCATTAAAGGAAAATATGATTGTAGTCTTACACGATCAGTGTTTGGCCACCCGCTTTTAGTCTGTATCCCTAGATAGATTGATTTTGTGTTCAAAAAATTTATTTTCTATTTTTGAGTGCGGTAAAAGTGGGTCATTTAAAGTTTTATTTTGTATCATATTTTATTTTCTACTTTTTTTAGTCTTAGCCATTTATTGTTTGCATGTCAGGTCGTTGGAAGGACTTTGTCTTGAGGAATTAGATTGCGTTTTCAACCAAGAAGCTCTCAAGGAAATGGAGCGTTTGCGAGCTCTTCCTGATTACAAGTTAAACTGATCTTGTGTCAAAAGTTTACTTAAAGTATACTTCCCATCAACTTTAAGTATACATCAAGCAATAAATGGCGAAGACTAAAAAAATAATAGTCATTTCAAAGGATCGTTTCTATGGCGGGCCTAGGATCGGTTTGTCACCGGTCCTCAAACTTTTTTGACTAGATTACATTGTCATCTGAGTTATGCCTGCGTGCACAATTTCAGCTCTCCAGCTTTATCGGAAATGCTTTAATTTTGTGCTCAAAGATTCTAACCATTACACACATCCCCCAATGCAAGTTAAATTAAAGTGGGTAAAAAAAGGCAGGAACAGAGTGCTTCGCTGTTGGTAAATGCGACATCAGCATGTTCTTACAAAAACAACACTTGCCAACTAATAAATCAGGCCACATACAACCATGCAGCCTTACTTTATTTAATATGAAAATACAAATTTCCATAAGCCGATCCAGTCAACAGTAAACACGCTTGAAATCAATGGAGTTTTCTTCCCCATATTTGGTCAGCCACTGATGTTACCTTTTTCTACCACTACAAAATTGCCTTTTTCTGTTCCTACTTCCTCTCCCCTACTTCTGCAGAGACCCTGGATATATGCAGGCTGTTTTTTTTTTGTTCACCCTTGCCCTCCTTGCTGGTATGCCTGCAGCAAATCTCAAAACAAATTCAGCTGGTCCAAAATACTGCATACTGGATCATTTCCCAAGCCAAAATCTCGCTACTCCATCACACCAGTCCAAGCCTCACTTTATCAGCTTCCCATCCATACGTGTGTGGACTACAAGATCTGTATCCTAGCCTTCTTCCTCTGCTCCATGGGCTCTGGCATCCTTCTTGTTCCGAAACTCCACTGCTTCTCTATTAGTGGTCACTCTATGAGCTTCTACACCCCTACACTCTGGAACTCCCTCCTCAAACAGCCATCACTCGATAACCCTTTGCTGCTTTTAAGTCTCTCCTCAAAATATCCTTTTCAACGACGTTTTCAGGCCATCTTAATGGCATGTTATTTTATCACTCTCCCTTTCTCGGTCGCTCCCATTCTCTCCAGTTTTCTTCCTTGTATTTCTGCGTTGTGACATGTATGGGTGTATTCTAAAAGTAAGTTGTGGTTAAATGCTGAACAGAATGAGTAATGATCTGATCTGCTTTGTCTGTCATGAATTCTTCTCTAGCACTCACCACTTTAATAATTGAGAGGTTGAGATGTACATCACTTTTAATTGCACGAAATAATTCCATAACAATTTATAAGGGAGTGTGGGCTCTGCCTTAATAGGGGGTACTCAACCCTCTCCAAATCACACAATGCCATGGGGCTGCGCCCACGTATACGTCACCTGTTGACGAATTCACGGAAGGGGATGCGGTGCGAGTAGCCCTGCCGACGGATGTGGATGGTCTCCAGAATGCCCGTGTAGCGTAGCTGAACCAGTACTTTTTCCCGATCAAACTTCTGCTCCTGCCGATCGTTGTTGGGCTTTATGCAGCGCACAAAGTGAGGCTGGCCTGATGCCATCTTGGAGAGGAGGTCCATCAAAGAAAACTACAGCGATGGATATGGCAACAGCAGATGGGTGGCATTAAATTCAAAAGCAAAAAAAAAATCATAAATGGCAATAAAGCATACTGATTGATTTCGGTCTAAAATCATATTCAGCCAATCTATTTACAAATGTAGAGTAATTCGAAAAAAATTATACATTTATCCTAAATTACCCTGAAATAGGAGGAGACAGTTTGGGTTTTCATGTTGACTGTTTCCCCAGGGTGCTTGTTCTTCTCCATGGTATCAATCTGTAAATTGGAATGTGTCACTCATGCGAAAAGTATAAACCATCCTGTCGGCATGTTTAGTCGCTTCTTACCCATTACAGAGAGAGAACTGTTGAAAGCAAATGATTCCGTTTATAATAGGGGAAAAATACATTACACCTACAAAATCTATTTGTGTGTAGGAGCCCATTATAAAGTTCAGATGCCCTTTCCAGGCAGCAGTGATTGCGTTAAATGAAGCAATGAAATGGAAACACTTATGAAATGAGCGACTGCAAGATAAAGATTACTTACACCATTTGCTCAAATCAGACCATAAAGTGGGAAGTAAAGATAAAAAAATATATAGTTATTGCTATTGTTATCATCTCATTTCTCTTCTCATTGTAAGAAACCGCTTGGTCCTGTACAGGGTTGCGGTGAGCCGGAGCCTATCCCGGCAGACACAGGGCGCAAGGCAGGGGAAATACCCACGATGGGACGCCAGTCCATCACCGAGCACTGATGGCAATTCAGTCTGAAAGCCAATTAACCTATGCAGCAGCGTGTTTTTTTGGACTGTGGGAGAAAACCGAAGTGCCCGGCGAAAACCTACGTGGACACGGGGAGAACATGCAAAGTCCACACAGAAAGGCACCCGAGCCGAGATTCAAACCTGGGCCCTTCTTGCTGTGAGGCAACAGCGCTACCCACTGGGCCACCGTGCTGCCCGCTATTGTTACCATACTTGTCTTATTTTATAAACGTAAGATGGTAAAAGTAAAGCATTGGTAAACTGGCGAATGGCCTCATCCATGTCTTTATTAGAAAAGCTGTGTGCACTGCATTTCCTTCTCAAAAGCAGCACGTGTTATGAGAAAAGCATAATTTCAATTTTGGAAAGGTCATTATCTAATTATTATTTGGAACGGCAGTAGAGAGAAATGTTATTTTTGGAAAAAATAAGTGATATTGCATTTCAAAAGCAAACGTTAAAATTGAGCAAACGGCCTGAGCGCAAAGCATTTCAAAACATTTGGCAAAAGTATACGGAATTATAAAAATATTACTCGACTCCAAATAAACGTTAACAAAAAGTAAACCTAACAGATTGTCTGTTCAAGACTTGCATACAGTCTGTCAAACGCCTTACCCTTATGTTTGCTGGTGTTTGACTCGGAAGAGACTTTGATGTCCCGGGAACTCTTGATCGGATATGAGCCAGATTGCCTGTTGAGATGCGTCAGACAAATGCAAGACATAGAGTTACACAGCATCTTGTTGTAAAGTGTCGGGAAATGTTGTGCTGTAACTGAAGATGGACGGTAGAGAGAGCACAAGACTTGCATCGCAATGTCCACCACAAGGAAAAATAAGATCTATGGAAAAGACATCCATGTGCAGGCCTAACCACTAGGGGGCTTGCTAGACCTTGAAATGTATAATTCACTTGGCATTCCGTGGGGAGGCACGAATAGAGGTTACTGTATAACCGACTTTTAGGTTACATGGACATATAATTGTGCATGGCTGACCAATTTCTTTCATCTGCTTAGTTACCATCATCAGCCATGGTCTATCCACTGCTGGGGCAAGGCCTCAGCAAGCTGTCATCTCCTAGAGTGTTGCAATGCAACAATCTCTTTTGCAGTTGCACATCTCCGTGGCCTCTCAAGATGTATTTCCTCCTGTAGCTGCCACTCCATTGTTAGTCGAAGCCACCAGCTCTTAGAAATAGGTTTAACAAAATTGTGCTCTTCGGAATATGTATTGCTCTTCATTACTCAGTTTAATTGCTCTCGTATGCCTTGGTCTTAACTCTGATCTAATTTTTCATACGAGAATGATTTCAGAGTTGTATTACAATATAAAAAAAAATGTGTCCACATCCACAGAACCTCAACCTTTCACATCTGCTTCCCAGGATGGTGATTCTGAGTCAGCTGTAGAACTATTAATTTTGAAATGTAATTGAAGTGCAACTTTCAAGTTTGTACTATCTAGTTAATTATGTTATTTGAATGTTTGAGGTGTTATGTATCAATGGGTAATTTAAATTGAGTAATCATGGATAATTTAACAATTTGCTGTAAGACAGTCCCTCCATATCTTAAAAGACCTTTCAGTTGGTAGTCCAGCCATTGAGAGGTTTTACCTTAATAATGAAAGGTAACATTTATCTTGCCTGTTTACTTCTCAATGCAATCCTATTTTTACTCAGCGTATCAATAGCCTTGAACCGTGCTTTGGATTTATTGATAAACACACGGGGCGGTGCGGTGGCCCCGTGGGTAGCACTGTCGCCTTACAGCAAGAAGGTCCCAGGTTCGAATCTCGGCTCGGGTGCCTTTCTGTGTAGAGTTTGCATGTTCTCACCGTGTCCGCATGGGTTTTCGCTGGGTACTCCGGTTTCCTCCCACAGTTCAAAAAGCATGCTGCTGCATAGGCTAATTGGCTTGCAGACTAAACTGCCCGCAGTGCCCAGTGATGGACTGGCGTCCGATCGTGGGTATATCCCTGCCTTGCGCCCTGTGTCTGCCGGGATAGGCTCTGGCTCACCGCGACCCTGTACAGGACTAAGTGGTTTTTGACAATGAGAGGAGATGAATACACGCACAGCCTGCTGCTCTATTCACAGGATTAAGGTACAGTATATTAAACAAACTACGGTCATACAAAATTATACTGAAGCGGAGCAATGCTGACAGTTTATGGACACTGATAAAAAATCCATCCAAGGAGACAACATGTCCAAGATTATGCTCACCATGGACATTGAATGTCCCCCTGCATGGTTAACGTGCAGGGGTTGAGATGTAATGTGACATCGCGTGACCATTAATGGATTGTGATGTGGCAAGTCCGTCATCCAGTAGTGGGTAGACAATGGCTGCTCATGACGAAGAACACTTTATTCGTAGGAAACTAGAGGTACAAATGTCTTACGTTAATAAAATACCGACCCCCAATAAGAAAAATCAAGTAAAACCTCTAAGCCAGGCATTACCTGTCTTGGTTAGAGGGTTTGAAAACAGCAGCCGGAGCACCATATTTTCCGAAGTCCTGAGGAGCACCACGATGTCAGCAGGTAATGTGTCTCTGTTCTTTTCAAGGAATCCTGAGGCGTCGTACAGCACCTGTGGTGGAAACGAGCCACAAGCTGAAATATGTGACGGAATGGTGGTGGCTAGTCGTCACAATGTGCTTGGTGCAATGTTTTGTTCACATGCCATCGAAATAGTCATACTTTTCCTGCATAATGGTTGATTCCAAAGGTTAGATCCATTCTCTTTGGTCTCCAAAAGTAGTTTGACTTTACATTGTCCTCAAATTTTTCTGCAAAAAAATGCGCATCCACGCCACAGAAAATCAATGGAACCGAACAAAAAACACTTGTACTTTTTCATGGCTACCCCTATTGTAACAAGAGCAATGACGTGTCAAGTGTATTTGACAATGTTTTGACTTTAATATCCATTATCTGATGCAAATGTGGCACAACGTGGCCTTAGCTTCCAAACAAAGCTCATAGAGCATTCAGCATGACAGCATATATTGTGTTTAAATGTCATCTCATGCTAGGAGCCAAGGTCAAAAGTAATACCAACTGACATTGCCTTCAAATAAAACATAAAGGACTGTGTTGACAAACACAAACACAAACCACCGAATAGTTAGGCACTGTCACTGGCATGGGCCTGGAAGAGATGTTTTTCTTTTTCAAATCAAACGATGAATTGACATTCCATTTAAATTCCTGGTAATCATTCATGCTGGGTCATAAATAAAATGGAAAAGTGAACCAACAATCAGAATCGCTCCATTTGGCCGGACGACTATTTACTTAGAAGTGTGGCACTCACCGACGAGTGTCTGGCCAGTGGCCTGGGGAAACCTGCTCTCCTCATCCAGCAGGGACAGCATCCCCACAGGCTTGGCCAGAAACAGGTCGAGCAGCGGGCGGTTGTCCTCAAACTCCACCTGCTTGGCGTCCACCCCTTCGCTTGCATATTCTTCCTGTTCGTTTGATACGGTGGATGGGGCTTTTCATGAGGACCTCAATGGACAACGTGCGAATCGGCTTTGCCAATATTCCTAAATTTCACTCCAGCATACATCTTAATTAGCACATTCATTCATATTTCATGCAATGACTATAATATACTGCTAATGAGATGCAATGGTGTGCCAGTTACAGCTTTAAAGATCAATGACTTATAATACGGGCGGCACGGTGGCCCAGTGGGTAGCGCTGTCGCCTCACAACAAGTAGGTCCCGGGTTCGAATCTCGGCTCGGGTGGCTTTCTGTGTGGGAGTTTGCGAGTTCTCTCCCCGTATCCGCGTAGGTTTTCGCCGGGCACTCCGTTTTCCGCCCGCAGTCTAAAAAAACACGCTGCTGCATAGGTTAATTGGCTTGCAGACTTAATTGCCCGCAGGGCCCGGTGATGGACTGGCATCCCATCGTGGGAATATCCCTGCCTTGCGCCCTGTGTCTGCCGGGATGGGCTCCGGCTCACCGCGACCCTGTACAGGACTTAGCGATTTCTGACAATGAGATGGGAGATGAGACTTTTAATACACACTCATGTCTAAGGGTTTAAATTTCAGGTAATGCTGTTCGTCCCCCTTGCAGGATTGTGCAGGACAGTAAGATTAACTAGATATGTTGCAAGAAAAATAAGGATTGTTATGGTGCCTGAATCAGAAAGGAGCAATCACAATGAGTATTGGTGTGTATAGCTATAATGTACAAAATTTTCAGAATATTCAATTAAAAAAAGTTAGGGTGGTGGTGTAGCAGTTAGCCAGCTAACCTGCGTTTCATACCCAGCCATAGCTTACATCAGTGCTGAACCAACCTTTGGCACCCCCCCATGTCAATAAGCATCAGCCAATATGAAATATGGTCAAGCAACACTCATGACCAAAATGGCATGAAGATGCTGTCACTAAGAAATGTACTGACAAAGGGCTGCATAATGTGTGTGTAAAATAAATTAAGTATGATTATGCAACATTTTACCGTAGAGGCTTTGTGCAATATGACCACTGTCATAAAAGGATATATTATTTTGAAAAACATGATATAATATTTATGTACAGTAGGTTCAACACTTTATTTCTGCAAGAAAAAAGATAATCCTATTTCAAGTTGTTATTATTTTAGGATGTCTTTGGTGAGTCTTAAGCAGCAAACGCCAACGTTTATATTGTGCAAACGTTCTCTGCCATTAGGAAAATAAATACACCGACTGACTCTGCAACATTACCTGTTCCATGGCAAATACGTGCTGGTTGAAGTAGAACTGTATTTGCTCGTTTGCAATATTGATGCATAGCTGCTCAAACGAGTTCTTTTTGAAATTCTCAAAACCAAAGATGTCCAAGATGCCGATGCTCAGTTTACTGTTCTCACTGAAATGATACAGATGTGGGAAGCTGCACAGTTTAGTGCTGCACATCAGCAGATATCCAATAACCAAAAATTCTTACCGAAAACGGACATGTATTATTGTCAGCATCCATTGTTGCCATATACAGTCACACGTTTCAGTGTGTGTCTACATTTGACAGTTGTGTTTGGCAAACAGTTTAAAGCAAGTGGGCATTTGTACTCAACGAACGAAGTTTTTAAAAAAAGAGACTGACTGCAATTTCAGTCAAACACATTTGGCTCCATGTCATTATCTGTCAGCAGTATCAATCTACGCGACACGAACGTGTCTATCAGTCATAGTAGGGGATCGCGCTAACGAAATACATGGCTCCAGGTCCAGCCAACGTGAAAGCAATCCCAACACCATTGCACTGTTTAGCACTGAGCCGGGCATGCCACAGTTTCCTCGTGTGCCATTAGAGCATTTGGTGGCAAGGGTGCAGCACCTGGCATCCTTGTCAGGCTGCAGGAGTGTGTTGATGCGGTGCACAATCCAGCTGAACAGGCGACCGTACAGCGCCTTTGCCATGGCGTCCCGCACGTCGCTCGCCTTCTCCACGGTGTTGGTGCGCATTATCGTCTCGCCGCGCGCCACCACGCAACGCGACACCAATGCCTCCAGGAGCTCCTCGGCGCGGATCTTCAGTGGAGCGGCCGCTGGGCACATGCAGAATGTGTGTTGCTTCTTAAGCAAACTAAAGTTTTCATATCTCTTGACTGGTAACTATTGCTTATAGATCATCGGGAGCTTTCCCAGGGTGGCTACTAAATTGACTAGCGCAAAAACCACAAGGTCTGTTGAAAACGTTGGTCTCACAGGTCATACCATGCTCAAGTGGCTCGTTGCTCAAATCATAATTTCGGCGGTGTCATCTCCCTTTGGAGTCCTGAGTTTGCCGTGAATATTCCTCATAAGTGGGTTGGTCATGCTCTGTTTTATAATGACTAATGTTGACTTTCACAAGTGAATCCCAGAGAGCTGATGATCTGTGCTGATGGCTGACTGGAATTTACACTGCAACGTAAAGTACATTACGTTCAATATAAATAAAATGTGAAGTGATGCCTCGAACCCATATAATTCAGTTTAAGAATCGATACTAATTGTTGGCCGGGATAGGCTCCAACCCCCGCAACCCTTTATAGGATTAAGCAGTACTGATACTGAACAAATTAATCCATTAATTCATCTTCGATCTGCAATAATATTTAGACTCACCGTTCTCCAGGGCTGCAGAGTTGGGGTCTATGTTGCTCTTGTCAGATTGATGGTCTGTGGATATGGACATGAACTCAATGTTTCCGACATTGAGAATCCCAGCCAAGATGTTGTAAACGCAGGAAACTTCCTGTTAGGTGTACAGGGAAAACAGTACAAAATTCACATGCATTCTCCCAAGGACTGCATATGTATGTAATGATGTAGGTATTTACAAGACAAAGATCCCCCGTGTAGCCTTAACAGACTGTAGGGTCAAGTGGCGTTAGCGAGCACCTATGAAGGTCGACACGGGGCACACGAGAGGGGGGTGGGTGACCAGCACTACGCTGGGCCGCCTTTGTCTCCCTAGTGGCAATATTTTCACATTGCACTAGGGTGGGTGGAGAGGTCCTGCCTCAAGTGGAGGAGTTTAAGTATCTCGGGGTCTTGTTCACGAGTGAGGGAAAGATGGAGCGTGAGATTGACAGGCGGAT
>JAZEWT010000001.1:36906391-36921404 GCA_036362905.1 Mordacia mordax
CCAGACACTGTACAGTGTCCAGTTTGCAAAAAAACACATTTACTTGTGGCAAAAGATGCAAATGCTTGGTAATGTATGCACTGACCTTGAAACCGATGGCCCACACTCGAGGAACGGCTGTTGTTTAGATCTGTCAGCCAGGTGTCTAGGTGTTGCCAAAAGGTATTTGTTGAGCGGGTAGGAGTTGAGGCACATCGGTTGCGACAAAGGCACGGATACTTGATCTGAATGGCAAGTCATGCAGATTCATAGTCCACCTGACATTATTTTGAAAAGGATACGATTGTTCGATGCTTTTTAAGATGAACTGTTTCCACGGTGAGTACAAATCGAAAAGGCACTACATGTAAATGTTCAACTTGTGTTGTTCTTGCTTCCAGGATAACCTGCCATAAAGGAAATCAAATCAACACAAAACTGATCAGATGTAAAGTCTTTATTTTTCCCCAACAAACTGTTAAAGCACTGTACAATAAAATTTAAGTCAATAATAGTGAATTCGGCAAATAAGATTAGTTTCCTCTGGCTGCCCACGTAAAAGGTGCTCAAAACTAACCACCAGCATCACGCTACAGATTGGCAATTTTGGTTGTAATCTGGTCAGACAGCCCGGTTGCACAGATCTTGACTGGATCGGGCACATGAGCTTACATCCCAGTCAAGGGTCAACTCGGTATGCCATCCCGCCTCGGTTAATCAAAACCGTACACTAGCTCTCTGAACTGTCGACAGTGGTTGTCCTATACAGGCTATTCTTCACCATGAGAATGTGGAATCACTACCATTATTAACTCAAGGGAAGCAACAATTGAGCAGCGTTCAACGCACTTTCAAGCACACATTTTGACTTGACCGTCGTCAACAAGGACCGTTCCTTGTTACAGATTGACACAAACAACCACGCACATTTATTTTTGCACATTTGTTAAGTCCATCATAAGATTACTGTAAAGCACAAGCATGTCTATTTGGACACGTGTCATCAAGTGCAATTCTTGTTACAATGGTCTTAGATATTCAAAACAGCACTAGCAAACAAGACTTTACAAATCGTGAGCACGCTCCATTTAGCCAACTTTTGTTAACTGTTTGGGATACGTTTAAAACGTCCTTTGGACATTTCATAACAAGAGCAGTCTCTGACTTGAGAGTCTATCACCACACTGGGTTGTGAAGTTCATTGACTGGACATGCTTAAGAAATCCTCCAGAACATTTGCTCCCGTAATCTACAACTAATCACAAATAAAAAGCATTACAAACAGCATATTCATGACCTAAAAGAAAATGAACCTAAATTCCAACGCGATGTGAAATATTGTGTACATATGCAGAAATATTTGAACAAGCAGGCAAGGTCATGTGCCTGCATGGGCAAAGGCGAGTGGGCCCACAAACATGAAAAGGCAAGGTGTTCATTTCATAAAATACCACTTTCCAGTAAAGGCAAACCACCTTCCCACAAATACAAAAACAGTGAGCACTTCCTGTTACCACTTTTAATAGGCAATTTTTCCGTCTTTTTTCTTTACAGAATCACAATAGTAGACACGTAGCACGAAGAACTGCAGACGGTTGTGCCACTTCCTGTGGTAAGAATGACATCTGTGCATCGTGATCTCGCTGTGAAATTTCTGCATGATTTATTCACAACAAAATGAAGCAACTTTTAGGTGAAGTGACTTCACATCGTGAAGGCATTACTACCGTAATTATATTCTCAGTATGAATGTTGCCTACTGTGCAGAAAAACTGAGACCTTGTACAATTTTCGCAAAAGCCACTTGAATAGCTTAAAATAAATCTCAAGTTCAACTCACCCAGAGTGGTGGGGCTCTTTTGATTATTGGTGAGACAAGGCCCTCTAAATCACCAGACTTTCACAATCCCAGATTACTTCCACACCTACGTAAAACATCAATGCATGCAGCTGCTGATGAAGCCACTGCAGGCACGTGCAATGTTGCTCACCTCAATAGACAACCAGAAGCTCTGAGAGACTATTGCATAAAAACATCATGATCAAAATGTGCTACTTCATTGAAACATCAATGCATTCAAAGGCCAGATTATTCGTGCGTTTTGCTGCAACGTGCATTGCCAATTCGTTCTACAATTTGTGTTCCTCGTGTGATATAAAGCGATCATTCGGAATGTGATCTGAGCAGAATAAGGAGCTCAACCCTGGCAATATGTGGGTTCTTGTGCAATCATGCCAGAGTATTAGAATGTAGCCAAGTGCTGAGAGGTTAGCGCGTGAAGCGCGGGGTAGGTAGTGATGTGTTGTTGCCCTGTCGTTGGTGGTGTGGCCCTGGCGTTACGTTACTGTAGTGTTATGTATTAGTAAATAAAGCAGAAGCCTTTGGTCTCCTCGCTGCAAGTGGGTGCGGGCGTGTGTACTGTCAGTGGTGGTGAGAGCGACGCATCAAGCAGAGTCCACCACGTGTTCTCCTGCGTGCGTCGGTACCCGATGCATGGCGATGGGACGAGCTCGAGTTTTGGAGAGGATCCCGGCCAGCGCATCACAAAACGACCGGAGGTGGCTGCGGACAGGGCATGAGGTGATGAGATGGAGGCACATGAGGAGTGGGGCAAGCAGTGAGAGGGGAACTGACGAGGAGGAGGAGGAGGAGGACGTGGTGGCGAGTAAGACTGGGAGGCGAGCGAAGGTGACGAGGCGTGGTCTGCAAGTGTAGGCGGTGGTTTCAGAAGTGATGAGTTGCACATATTCATGTCGCGGACGGATCGTTTGGGTTATGTGCAACCATAATAGTGCAATTCAGGAGGGGTGAATGCAGCCAATGGCTACTGACGTGTTGAGTTGCACATATGCATGGTCGCACATATAGTAAAGTGCTGATGTATCGGCATGGACACGCCCCCAGGTACAGGGAGCCACGCCCATCCTTGCGGACACGCCTCAGTGTACGGGAGACCCCGAGAGGTATATACGTGTTGTCCGGTTGCTCCTAAGCGCAGAACACAATGATACACGAGAGAGACATACGTAGAGGTTGTCTGATAATGAGGCGTTTTGTGCTGTCCGCAGGGCTGCCAAGGAAGTTTAATGTGGCTCCATGTGTTGGTGCGTGGATGTTGTTCGTGAAGGTACGTGACTGCATGTGGATGTGCATTTTCCGGAGGTTGTAGCTTGGTAATACTGGTTCTGGAAGTCGGGAGTTCGATAGTCGAGGCGAAGCGGGTTAATTTGGAGTTAAGCAGTTCGAGCGAGATGTCGTTATTTAGGAGAAAGAGAATCCTTGGAGTTCTTCAAGGATTCTCTCCCTCCTGGGGGTAGCAGAGGGGTGGCCCGCCATCTCCTCACTGGGCAACCCCGCGGGTGCTGCCGTGAGCCTCTACGGGGCAACGCCTGACCGCAAGATGCAGGTGTTCGTGGTGGCTCGCAGGGACCTGGAGAAGCTCAAAACGAAGGAGAAGAAGCAGAGGAAGATCAGCCTGGAGACGCACGGTGATGCGGTTGATGCGGAGAAGCAAGAGGGCGAGCACGACGAGAGGACGTGCGACAACTGTGACGCGAAGGAGGATGGGGAAGAGAGTGACCAGGAGAACGGGGTGAAGGAAGAAGCAGAGGACGAAGGGAAGCTGGACGAGAGCGATAGCTCTGATGACTCTGATTCAGAGCTGGAGGAGGAAGCGAACTACCAGGCGGACCTTGCGGACATCACGTGCGCGATCGCCATCAAGCAGAAGCTGATCGCGATGGACTGGAGAAGAGCCAGTGGCGGCTGCACACACTTAAGCTACAGTATGAGGCACTGTCGACTCTGCAGAACAAGATCCGCAAGACGCAGCTGGAGTGTGACTGCGTGCTGCACAACTTTGGTGCACGCGCCGCTACCACCACTAACACCGCCACTAACGCTGCCAACAATAACGCTGCCACTTACACCACCAACGCCAATACCACCACTAACGTTAACACCACCACTAATGCCACTAGTGCTAACACCAGTACTACTTACGCCACCACAACTAATGCCACCAGCGCCGCGACCACCACCACTAATGCTACCACCAGCCCCAGTCTTCACCAGCACCACCTCCTGCCACTAACGCTGCTGCCACCTCCATGCCAGCACTGCTCTTGCGGAAATTTTAAACGAGCGTGCTGCGTGTCACCCCACTGTGCCACCCGTGCTCTGCGGAGGAAAACTAAAAAATGCTTGCCGTCAGCTGGGAGGAGGAGGGAGTGAGAGGTGAGAGGTGAAAGGGTAAGGGGGCGGAGTAAGGCAGAACTGTGAGCCAGACTTTATCGAGTGCAGCGGTGCGGCATCTTTAAATGAGGCCTGGCCGTGTGTTGGACGGTATACGTGTCGGCAAAACAACCCCCACCTCCTCGTTGGTGATGGCCGGTAATGCTGTGATGGCTGCTCTCACAGCCATCACAGTGGCCAAGGGACTACTGGACGGGTGGGAGAAGCTGGAAACCCCTCCACCTTCAACATTATTACATGATTTATAGTCATTATGTTACTTAATTTACTCTGATGTTACTGATATGCCATTTTCTCCACAGCTTTGTGCAGCGCTTTGCGACCCTCGGGTGATAAGCACTCTAAAAATGCAAATAGTAATAGTATCACCAAATGCTGAGCAAACGATGAGGCAAAGATAACTTACATTTAATTATTACAGTAGAGTCAGTGAAATTTGCAGCCAGGGCAGTTACTCCAGCGGAACATAGGAATGGCTGGGCGAGGTCGATTTTGAATGAGTTGTCATTACCATATGAAGGACAAACATTAATAATAATAATAGTATCTATTTATAACGTGCACATTCTCCGGGCACATTGCGCCCGTTGATTCAGAGGCGTGGAGCCTTGCTGAGTCGTTTTATTCTAAGTCTGTGAAAAGGTGGCTTTTGAGAAGTTTTTTGAAAGTTGTAGGGGACTCTGTTAGGCGTAATAGATGTGGCAGGCGGTTCCAGATTGTGGGTGCTGCGACCGAGAATCGGCGTTGTGCGAAGGTTGTGCGTGAGCGCGGGATGTGGAGTAGATGCTGTGATGAGCTGCGTAGAGTGCGGGGTTGTGTTGGGGCGAGTGGCCGGAATAGCGATGCGAGGTATATAGGGTGTCCTGTGTGGATTGCATGGTGGCATATTAATGCTGCTTTGTAAGTGGTGCGCTGGTGGATGGGTATCCGGTGTAGAGTCTCCATGCAATTTGTGATTGGTTGTTCTCTCGCTTTGATGTTAACGACTGCTCGTGATCGGTTGTTTTGGAGACGTTGCAGTTTGGCACGCTGTTGTTTCGAAATTCCCGTGAGGATTGCGTTGCAGTCATCAAAGCGGCTGGCGATCAGGGTGCAGGCGATGGTCTGCGCTAATTGGGTTGAGATTAGTGGGCGGATTTGCCACAGTACTCGTAGGTGGTAGTTGCATGATTTGATGATGTTGTTTATGTGGGTGCTGAAAGTGAGTGTGCGGTCTAATGTTGTTCCCAACATTTTTAGGTGAGCTGAGGGTGCAATGTGAGAGCCGGCGATGGAGAGATGTTGGGGCAGCTGAGTGTTGGCGAGGCGCTTGCCAGTGCTGAGGTATATTGTGACTGATTTTTTCAGGTTTAGGAGAAGCTTGTTGTGCTGTAACCAATTTTTAGTGCTATTGTGCAGGATTCTAGGTTTGCCATTGTTGTCGGGTGAGGTAAGGGTGGTGTAGAGTTAGATGTCATCAGCGTAGGTGGTGCCGTATGCCGCGACTGTCGATGAAGCGGCTTCGTGGTGAAATGTAGGCGGTGAAGAGTAATGGTGATCGTACGGAGCCTTGAGGGACCCCCCCACATGTGTAAGTCGTGTTTGGCGTTGTTGAGGTCACCATTTTGATGAAGGTTTGTCTGGAGGCGATAAGGTTGAGTGCGGTGTCTGTGATGCCAAAGTTGGTGGAGAAACGCTCTGAGAGCATCTCGTGGTTGACAGTGTCGAAGGCTGAGGAAAGGTCAAGGGAGATGAGTGCTACCGTGGAGCCGGAGTCTATCAGGGTGAGGAGGTCGTCTAGTATTTTGAGGAGTGCGGTTTCGGTTGAGTGTGCCATGCGGTATGCAGCTTGAAATGTGTTGAAGTTGGGCGGGGATGTGATGTGCTTTTGTATGCGTTTTAGGATGAGGCGCTCTATGATTTTCGAGATTGTGGAGACGTTGGTGATGGGGTGGTAGTTTGCAGGGTCGTCGGTGTCCAGTGTGGTGATTTAAGTATTGAGGTGATTTGACCAAGTTTTAGTTGAGATGGTAAAATATCGGTGGTGAAGGCTGCGTTAGCTAGTTTGGTGATAATATCGGTGAACTGGGCGGAGCAGTGTTTTTGTGTGATGTTAGCAGCGGTGTCGAGAGGTGAGTCTTGGTTGTGGCTTCAATGAGTGCTAGTGTTTCCGGAGTTGTGACCAGGGCGAGAATTTAGATGGTGCTAGGGGTAGTGT
This sequence comes from Mordacia mordax, assembly GCA_036362905.1. NCBI lineage: Eukaryota > Metazoa > Chordata > Hyperoartia > Petromyzontiformes > Petromyzontidae > Mordacia > Mordacia mordax. The sequence goes on from JAZEWT010000001.1 coordinate 36,912,823, forward strand.
GGTACGGTGGCTTCAGCGTATGTTGATGATGCGATGTTTACGACCGAGATGTCGAGGTTTCTAATGGTGTGGTTTCTAAAGTTATTGACGAGGTATTGGTCGTGGGCTGGATTATGGTGGTGGAACTAGGTTGTAGGTGTAGGAGTGCTTCGATTTGTGTTTTTGTTTGTCCCGGGTAGTTTAAGTCTCCTGCGATAATAAATTGTGTTCAGTGCTTGCAGGTGGTCGAAGATGTCTGCGAGGTCGGTGTAAAATGTTGGGTGGTTTGTGCCTGGCGAGCGGTATAGGAGCACGATGTTGACACGTGTAGTGCTGAGGACGAGAGTGACTGATGCTGTCTCGCATGTCTGTGGCATGATGGGTAGGTGTATCGGTTTGATGTGTAAGTTGTTGTTGTGGATTAGTGCGAGGCCACCTGATGGGGCGATGTCTGTGAGAGCGGTTGTGAGGTGGTTGGTGGTTATCCACATTTCTGTGATTAGTAGTATGTCGAGTGTATGTCCTATAGTTGGGTCTTGTATGAGGGATGCTTTGCGTAAAGCTGGGCATGTGTTGAGGAGGCCAAAGTGCAGGGTGTGGGCGGGTGGTCTGTGGCACGGTGAGCAGGGTTTGAGGTGGTGCTGTTTTTGACTGCAGTTGTATGCGAGTTGTAGCTTGGGGTCCTGTTGTGGTGGTAGCAGAAGATAGTCGAGTCGTTATCCGGTAGCTTGATCCTCCTCTGCTGCCCCGTGTTGCGCTGCTGGTGTGTATGCCCAGCTGTTTGAGCAGTTCCTAGGTCTCTGGGGGAGCCCTGAGGGCTACCCGGGTCACGTTATTGCGTAGTCGTGCTAGTGTAGCAAATGGAATGGAGGGTCTTGGGTTGGGGTGTATTCCTATCAGCCTTATGTGGTGGATAATGCCGTTTGCCATGGTTGTGGGTTGTCTCGTGTGAGTGAGTGGAATATGTATGTGGCTAAGTGAACTGAGTAAGAGGTGGCTGGGTACCAGGGCAGCCGGCGCGGGGGACACGCCACGCTAGCCCCTTCCCGTTGCTCCAGGCTGGACGTGCCTTTTCGGTCCCAAAGCAGAGCGAAGGGCGGCGTCTCCGGGTGAGCACCCGGAGGTGCCTCACTGGTCTCCGTTCCGCCGCGCCCGCTGGTGACATCAGTGCTGTTGGTTCGGCGTCATGGTCCGACAACGTCGGCTGCTGGAGCCCACCTCATGGTGGCTGGGCTCTACCCAGAGGCGCGACCGTCTCGCCCGTGTAGTCGCCGGGCCCACCATGCAGGAGCGCCAGCTGAGCATAGGTCCATTGCCTTGCGGGCAGCGCTTGCACGGCTGGGTGCCTTGCCCAGGCCCATGGTCCTCCAGGCGGTGTTGATCGGGCCGGGTGCCGTGTCCGAGCCAGCAGTCTCCCAGGCAAGGTCGATCAGGCGAGAGATCACTGCCAGGGCAGTGTTCTTGCAGGTGGGGCCGGACAGGCCGGTTTCTGCTGTGCGGCCTGTGACTCTTGCCTGAAGGGGTGGCCAGGCTGGATGCTGCGCCCGGTCTTGGAGCCGGCGGCAGGTTAGGAATCTATTTTCGATTGATTTTGTGTAGTTGGTGTATATTGTGATGTGTAGCTGGTGCATGCTGTGATTTTGTGATTACTGATTTGAACGTGGTGGTAGAGGAGATGTAGGAGCGGAGGTGTGAGGCAGCCAGCGTGAGTGGCGCCATCTTGGAATTTCATCATTTAGACTTAGGATGAAGACGCAGGGACATTGCTGAATGGGTAAGGATTATGGTTCACAGCAAACTGCAACCCAATAAAAACTAAAACACTGAACAGTTTTCATGTTGTACACATGTGCATTTAGTGCACTGCAAGCACTAAATGAAAATAAAGTAAATTTAAAAGTGGCCCATTTGAAAGTAACTTTCATTTGAAAGTAACTTTCATTTGAAAGTAACTTTCAAATGGGCCACTTTTAAATTTACTTTATTACTTTCAAATGAAAGTTACTTTCAAATGAAAGTTACTTTCAAATGAAAGTTACTTTCAAATGGGCCACCATATTGCTCTGTTGCCAGGACTGCATCGACACTGTATTACAGATTACTGTATTCACACCACAGTGAAATCACTGGACTGCTAAGCAGGGTCCTCCCGAACCTCATTTTAAACTTGAATGAAGCATCAAACTCATTCAAAAAGCCCAACATACACCCTAAGTGGGTACGTACAAGATAAGAGCTACACGCTTGTGGGTGGAATCTTCTTGCTTGGAGGTGAAGTCAGGTGAGTGGACGGTGATGCTGACCCTTATAGCAGGCAGCAGCGCTCCCGCAGCCTCTGTAGCAGGCTTTTGTTGGGCTTCACTTTGCCGCCTTTGTCATTTCCTTCGTCCATCTTCCTCTTCCGCACGTCCCGCATGAGATCGAAAAAGACCTTTGCAGGAAACAAATGCACATTTGAACAAAAGAACTGAAATTGTCAGTCCTCGTCAAGCAGTGCATAGCAAGGCTAAAGAGAGAGCTAACCAACACTCCTTCACGAAAAAATGCAGACAGGACAAGACGTCTAACTTCACTTTGTGTTACAAAGGAGCAGGAATTGCAATCTTACAGTTGCAATTGGTAAAAAGAAGATATTCTTTGATTCCTGACAAACGCAACTTTTTAAAGAGCATAACATGTTGCTGTCTTAGCTTGAAAAACACACGGCTCCTCGATTCGATATACCAAATCGATCACCCTATTGCCACCATTCTAGTCCCCATGCACAAACATTAAGGGCGATTCTCTGTTAGTCATCTCTGGGAATCGATTAACCATGAGCATTTTAATTAAACACTGTACATGAGCGTATGACACAAATCAATCAAGTCAAGGTCTGTGACAAAATCACCACTATGACTGACCCAGCCAAAACTGCCTGCCGCCACAAACCCAGGAAAAAGATGACACGAAAGCTTTCATGAACAATACATGAAAAAATACTTGCGAGCTGTTACAAATCTGCCTCCACCCAAAATCCAGAAACATCTCCACACTTTTGGAAAGTAGCCTGATGAAGCTGGTTGCAATATCAGTGAAAGAGCACTCTATTGTAAATGTTGTGAGTTGCGCTCTAATGTACCGACATACTGAGGAAGTAAATAATTGACGCATTCTGTTCAGGTGACCTTATTGTGTCAGGTGGAGGTGGGCTTACAATACTTTTATTTTTAAGTAAACCAACCCAAAAGTACTTTTTTACGTATAAAGTAATGTACACAAAACAATCTAAGAAACAAGGTCACTGCAGGCAATACATGCATCACCAGGATAAAACTTGCCAGGGTTTTATTGTATATATGTATAATTGTATAGATGTTGTGCGATGCAAACTGAAGTACACACAGACTACAAACACATACTTAAAACACGACAAAGGAGAGGTCAGCAACCCACTTTCTGCAAATGCACCCCCTCATGCCAGGTAGTAGTCCCTTAACGCTCAATCTCGATCATACAATGATGTCTGATCGGCCACCAACCACTGCCCCAAAAGTCATACTCGCCTATATCTCTGCGTTTCACAAATGCCTTCTTGCAATTGGCTGTGGTGCGTGTGTCACCGCCAAAGGTGCCAAGCGACTGAACAACTGAACGTGGATATCAATCGGTTTGCGTGCTTTACCTTATCGACGTTGGCGCGTGTTTTGGCGGAGGTTTCGACATAGCTGACTCGCCACTGCTCGGCGCGTGCCCGTGCCTCCTCGGACGACACCTGGCGCCTCTCCTCCAGGTCCGACTTGTTCCCCACAAGCAGGAACGGGACGCTGTTATCCTCCTTTACACGCAGGATCTGTTCCCTGTGGCCAAGATTCAGTTGTAGTATCTTGTACAGGGACTTCATATACAGTTTTGTTTATATGCATTCTTAATCAAAAATGCCGAGTGTACATGTGATGTCGGTCCATGTCTTTATGACGTGGAGAGAGTTTACTGCATAATGCTCGGACAATAGATCCACATCTTAAAATGTTCATTACATTAAGCTCTGAATGAAAACCAACAGATTCCTACTTGGCGCTTCTTGACGCCAATGTGATTAAGCCTGGTTTATTCAGACTCCAATGCTGACTGGTATACTTCAGCCACTCTCATGCAATCGTTGAAATGCTTATGTATCCCTGGGCACTGTTCTTAGGAACTTCATTTGCTGGTACCTCTGCCAATGTCAATACTCATTCTATCAGCCCATGTGCTTCCTTATATAAATACTGTGTTCACCTACTTTGCTGTGAAACAACTGCCAAATTTTAGTTTTCATCGTATTGCTCCATTTTTTAAAATGCCGTCATCAATGCCCAAAGTTCATGTAACCTTTTGATGGCTGGCTGGTTGGGTTAGAATTCTTCAGGGCTATGATGAGAAAATGTAGTATTACACAAGTCCTATTTCTAGTCAAGTCTGGGGAATCACAGATGGGCACTGCCTCCCATTCTCTAACACGAGCAAGTCAACTGGTTAACGATGATAGGGTGAGCAGTGATGGGGTAAGGAGTGACGGGTTGAGTGAATAGGTGGGGGGAGAAGGGGAGGGAATACACACCTGAACTCAACGGTGGCGGCGAATGACTCGTGCTCTGTGATGGAGAAGACGCAGAGGAAGCCCTCACCACTGCGGAAGTAGTTGTCTCTGATGGCGGCATAGTCCTCCTGCCCAGCCGTGTCCAGGATGTCGATTTGCACCTCCTCGCCGTCCAGCACCACCTTCTTGCGATAACTGTCGGCCTTGGTGGGCTCGTAATCCTCCACGAACTTCAAGCCAGGGAGGATGCGAGGTGACCGGGCCAAAGTTACGATTTGCTCAAATTATCTTATTTGGTCAGAACCCTTAACGGAATAGTTCAAACATCCCAATCACAGAAACCTTGTGAAACACAGTCCCAAGACTTAGTAAAGCTTTAGCGAATTAATAATAATACAATTTATAACTGCGCAAATTCCAAATCTGGTCATTGACGAGACACGGATACGGACGCGCAGAGTGTGGGTAAACCTGAATGAACAGGTGTTGCTTGAGTAGCTGTATGATGGTAGAGGTAGTGGTGGTTTGTCAAAGATGTGGAGTGAAGCTGTTCCAGGTTGTGGGTACAGATTTCGAGAAGCATTGTTCTACCTTGTTTTGTTTTGGAGCAGGGGATGCTAAGTGTTGTGAGAAACTGTGACGTGTGCATGAACGCATTGCAGTAAGTTGCGTGAGAAGATTGGTGAGGTATAGATGGTGTCCTGTGTGTATAGCTCAGTGGTAAACTAGTGCTATCTTGTAAATTAGTCTCTGTTAAATGGGTAGCCAGTGTAGGCAGTGTTGGTGCTGAGAGGGTGTCTGGATGAGATGGTTTCAGGACTGCTCGGGTGAGGTTGCCCTGAAGGCGGAGGAGTTTGTTGTACTGTTGTTTTGTGAGTCTGCTGAGAATGGTATTGCAGTACAGCATTGTTTCCCATAACTCATGCGCAGACAACAAGCCACCCATGCTACTGTAGCACAGTTGTGTAACCACAAAACAAAGAAAGTAAATACATGACAAGGCTCAACAGGGATGATGTTCACGATAAGATGTTAAAACCCTTAGCACATACTAAATGCTGGAATAAGCTAATTCATTATGGAGGCGAGTGCTTTGGAAAAAGCTGTTGTTAAGCCAATGTCATGTTTTTTATATAAAAAGTCAGCCCATATATATATTTACCTTACTTTGTATGTAAAAAAGATCATGGCGAATGGCTGCTCCCTCTATAGGCATAACATTTTACTTCTAAAATTATTTGGCGAGCCTACACGAAAACCAAACTGCAAATGTGTTGCTTGTCAGAGGTAAAAACTGCACTATTATTTTTTAATACTCGAAGTACATATTTTTCATTCAACAGCACGTGAACATTGCCACATCAGAAGGACATACATTTAAAAACTAGGACAATTGTATTCTTAAAAACACATTTTCCAACACCGAGACAATGCAGTGACAACCGTGGCTGTGCTTCCTCTGCTGCAAAAGCAAATTGTAACTGTAACGACATCACCCAGGCCTCACCTCGTCATACATGAACTGCAGAGTGAGAGCTGATTTTCCGACACCGCCACTCCCCACCATGATCACCTTGTGCAGGGCCGCATTCTGCCCCTTTACTTTGTTGGCCGCCATTTGTTTGGCCAAACGAGATGCCTGCAAAGTTGTTGATTACAAAAAGAAAACGAACAAAAATGGTTACTCAACTTTTTAAACTCAAACCCGCAAAGGAATCGAGCCTGCAAGCATCCGCAGAACAGAAGAGTAAAGCCTTGTAGCGACACAAGTCATCACCAGAAGCAGGACGTGGTTGAAAACAGTGTCTTGAGTCAGGAAACCCCTGCTTGACTGGCCCTTAAGTTGCCCGGAAACGAGGCGGTAACATTGTGCTTACAGAGGTCTCTTCAACCCACTTCCAGCCCTATTGTTTTCTTTTACACTAGACTTCCTGTGTTGTTGGGAAAAACGAAAGGGGGATGGCCTGGAAAAGGCGTGAGCAACTGCTCGGGTTTAAAAAATCTCGTCCGTTATAGCAGCATTCATTTATATCTTACACAGAGCAGTATTTTACCTTCGTGTGAAAGTGAAGGTTTTGATTCCAACTCTTAATATAGCACAACATCCGTTTTACAAAAAAGTACAATGCTTACTATCATTGCACTGCTTACAATCATTGTAAACGTGATCATTGTATCAAGTATACAATGATAGTTATTTGTAGCACTTGGCAGGTTATGGCTGTGCCTTCAAAAAGCAAATAAGTGTGCTGAGTAAGAAACTTAAAGGAGAATATTTTATACAACACACCTCATCTTGTAATGATGTAGGTTTTCACGACTCGACGTGGCTGTCCCGAGAGAACAGCTTTTCGAAGCAATCATCACACCTCATCTTGCACACTGAACCAAAACGGGGTGGCATATAACTGCGGGTGCATTTATGAAGACCAGTATTCATAATGAAGTGTGCCGTTTGTAAGATGGGCTTTTCCCAGCACCGTGTTACAATTTTACTTTCTGAAACTCTTTCTGGTAAAGTAAACATCTTCTCAGAAAATTCTAACTTTGGATGAAAATGTTTAGTTTAAAGAAAACGTTTCCAAACGTGTTGTCAGAAATCTGAGAGCCCACTGACCGCACACGACTATTCCTTACATTTTACATTTCACTATAACTCACTGCGGGTGGCACGGTGGCCCAGTGGGTAGTGCTATCGCATGACAGCAAGAAAGTCCTGGGTTCGAATCTCGGCTCGGTGCCTTTGTGTGAAGTTTGCATGTTCTCCCCGTCTGTGTCCGTGTGGGTTTTCGCCAGGCACTCCGGTTTCCTCCCACAGTCCAAAAAACATGCTGCTGCGTAGGTTAATTGGCTTGCAGACTAAATTGCCGCAGTGCCCAGTGATGGACTGGCGTGCCATCGTGGATATATCCCTGCCTTGCACCCTATGTCTGCCGGGATAGGTTCCGGCTCACCGCGACCCTGTATAGGACAAAGCAGTTTCTGACAATGAGATGAGATAACTTAAAAAATGCACTATTGTAGAAATACTTTTTCGTTTACAGATGCTCCCATGCCTCATTTCGCACGCAAGAATCAGATTTTCCATCGTGAGAACGTTAAACCTTGGCACAAGTGCCCAAGGCCTTGTGTAAATGCAACGTGATATGAATACAAATGGCTGAATGTATACTCCCAAGAAATATTACCAAGGAGAGGAGTACTGGGGAATGGCATATATGATTGCTTCGAGAAGCTGCTCTCTCGGGACAGAGAGAGCCATCGACGCGGCTGTCCCGAGAGAGCAGCTTTTCGAAGCAATCATCATGCATCGAGCCGTGAAAACCTACATCATTACGAATGGCATATAGTATGGTATAATGATGTCTTCGTTTCATCTGTGAAAATATTTTTCAGCATTCCTTTTATGAAAAATGATCAAAGAATAGAGCAGACATGTAGGCTCTCCCAGAAGGCTAGAGAGGCGTACGGACAACTGCGGGTGAGACCACATGAAATGCATCTCTACTGGAAGATAATTGACAGTGTATTCTCCTTTATGCATGTTTGTTTGGATTTTACAAACTCATTGCGCTCATGGACTTTGAATGTGTGTCTGCAGCCCATATAACAGGCCAAGTTGCTCTTTTTTTTCTATCACACCAGATCAGCTGATGTGTGCGACACAAACCATTGTAGTCTTTCTATGGTGAATGCTTTGACATATCTTAATCCCAGTTCTCCTGTCTAACTGAGACGTAGCATGACATTGTTGTTGATAATTTAAGGTGGAAAATGTACTGTAAACTTTAAAATACTTAAAATATATACTCTTCTGTAAACTTGATTGGTAATGTATTAATTGTAATGATGTAGGTTTTCACGGCTCGATGCATGATGATTGCTTCGAAAAGCTGCTCTCTCGGGACAGCCGCGTCGATGTCTCTCTCTCCTCTCCTCACGACGTTTCGCCTCACACGTTGGAGGCATCCTCAGGCGAAGTGTTCGTGCGTGGCTTCTATTGTCTCTTTATATGTGTGGGCGTGATGCGTGTGTTCTTTGT
>JAZEWT010000001.1:36927423-36942455 GCA_036362905.1 Mordacia mordax
GCAAGGGTGGGCATGTTTTCTTGTTCGTGGAGGCGGGTCCGATGCTAACGCTAGCATTTTAATGTGCGACCATATGCATTGTCCTTCGAACGGATTGGCTGACACCAGCAAAAAAACGACAATGCATATGTTATCAAAGCTTCCTGTTTGCATAATTTGCCACGAGTATGTGTGGCTTTTGCAAACTAGACACATTGTCAAATGTGTCTATTTTCGTGTTTTAAGATCTTAACACCTGCAAAATTGCCAGAAATGGTAAAAACCTGTTCTACTCATTACATACTATGTATATGTTCAATCTCTTTCGATAGTTTGCTTTATTGCAGAAACAAAGGTCGGGGTCCATTTGAAAGGGTTCCAATGTCTTGCTCGCACACCGGAATCTCATTAACCCAATCCAATTCCACCTTTGACTCACCCACTAGCCTGTATCTCATGAAAGCCTGTCCAGTTCTTCAAACACTTGGTGATTCTCTTCTGATGTCCGCATTTCAGAGCTTTATAGCTGTGCACTGCCGACTTTAATAACTGGCCTCCAGGTTTGGCTTAGCTTTATCCTCATTTCTTGTTTGCGGTTCACAGTCTTTTCTGTCTTGTGATTCGCTATTGCTTCACAGATTAATCTTGGACCTTTGTGGCGAATAGCCGCTAGTATTTGCATCTTGTCAAAATCGCTTGTGTTGTTTGTCTACACTGTGTGCTGCCATTGCTGATTTATCCGTATGCAGCAGACGCACTGCTGCCTCGTGCTATTTCTTTCTTGTGGCTATTATTCTTTCTGTTTGCCCGATGTACACTTCTTCACAGTTGCTGCAAGGAATGTAATACATGCCTTTTGCCTGTAACGGCAGTCGGTCTTTGGGGGATTTTAAATCGCCGTTACAGACACAAGCCGTGCAGGAATTGAAATTTGCATACGGTTTCCGTATCAGTATGAAACGGATCATGTGGAAATACTGAATTTTTCAATTTTTCGGAAAATGTTTTTGAATGAGCAGTACAAAATATGGTGTTTCATGAACAGAATTGTAGAATTTGCAACAATTCCAAGAGCTACTTTCCATGATGTTGGAGTCCACCAGTAGTTCATCAGCCACAGGTTTAGAACCCACATACTATGCAAACAAAAACTAACACCGCCTCCCTCCAGCAATATGCTGACTTGCCCATTGAAAACACAATTTCATTTAAAAAATGCTTATAGATTAAATTTTTACGATTTCATTTGTAAGGGTAATAATATTGATTACAATTATTCGCAACACAAATTTATTGCATTGCCATTTTTGCTCACTTCACAACCCAGCCCTTCTCGAAAATCTGTATGATTCACAAACTCTTGCTCTCAATGTGCCTGACTACGAGTGTACTCGGCTGTAAATTCACTTCCATAGGTTTCCAATACAATACAGACTAGGATAATGGATGGCTGAATTTCAAGTCATCTGCTGTCATGTTACTGAAAAGGGCCCACTAGCCAATAATCATAAAGCTAGCAAAAATGAAGTAAATGACTGGTAATGTTAACTTTAAGCCAACACCAGATGAGTGTTAAGCCCTGAGGCTATGTGCCATACCGTGAATCACACTATGGAATTCCCCACCCCCATGTGAGGTCATTCTGTTGACATCTGTGCCACAGCAACCAGCACGTCCGCCGCTTGTTTCGGTTCTCACCCCACCCTGTTCGAATTCTACTGCTCACTCGGACCAAGTTTTGAATAATGCGCGGATAACAAGCGCTCTTATGACCACAGACATATGCAGTCTTTATGAGCAAGCATGTCCGACAGCAGGCTTGTTGATATGGGTGCTTATCAAGGTAGGGTCATAAAGGTTACCCGAGTCTGTCACACTTAGGAGAAACGATACGTGTAAATAATAAAAAAAATGCTTTCAAATGAACAGTTGAATAATGTATACAGAGCCTTCACGGGAAGGGGGAAACATTTTTTCACAGTAGGCATGCTGCACTGTTCTCTCATATGGCACATTACAAATGCAAACGGGTAATTTAATGTGCACACGAATATTGGTCACTCCGAATAACAACGGCAGGTGAATTTACACCTGGAAGGTGCACGTGACATCCTTGTGGTCATATTAAAACATTTAGAGACTGGGAACATAATAACCCCATCACCAATTTCGTCAAAGCAGGAAAGGCATGTAATTGTTTCCATAATGTTTCAATTCAACTATGTTAGCTTTGTGACTTCAGGCAGACTGGAGAAAACATCGTGTTCAGTGTTACGTCTCTCTCCTTCGCGACGTTTTGCTCCCACATTGGAGGCATCGGGCGGTTCAGAAATGCTTGAAGTTACCTTCAACGTGGGAGATGAACGTTGCGAAGGCGAGAAAAGTAACACTCAACACGGCCATCCCGAAACAACAGTTAAGGAGAACAATTCTCATAAACCGAGCTGTGAAAACCTACATCATTACACTGGAGAATATACCTTCTAAAATGCCCTACGGCCAGCTTGTTATCATAACGGGTACAAATGCGATAGGTCCAAGTTTATTACTTTCAGACACACAACAAAAAAAACATTGCACGGCCATATGACGAACCCCGAGTAAAGCTACCCCTGCTGACCGGTAGATGCACCGCCTGGGTTTTATCCGCCGGGCGCACCGCTCATTGTTGTGAGCGTTGCTGCTCGGCCTCTCCAAACTGCCCGGTAGCGTCAAGGTGCACCGAGCCTGACACCGGCCTGTAGCGCCCTTCACCACCGCCAGTACTGGCCACCAGCAGATGCACCCAGTCCCAAAAGACAAAGCGGCCGTGTAGCCCAAACAGACTGTAGGGGCAAGTGCTGTTAGCGCAGCTCACCTTGTTCAAATCCCAGCGCGCTAACCGCTGCACCACTGCTCGAGTCTCGTGGTTAATCCTTGAGACTTGACAAATGTGCAATCTGCATGATCGCGTTGTTTTGTGAGGATTGGCAAAAGGCTGCACATACTGTATAAGTCGTTCATTGCCTTTCCCCGCTCTGTGCAAGGAATGTGCAGTGCAGCAAAGTGCGGTGGTTTAATGTGGCTCGGAGGCTGGGAGAGAGCAGGCAAGGTGTGCAGCAGGCCTGGGCATGAGGAGTTACCACCTCTACTACCTAAGAGACACAGCCTACACCGAGTAATTGTCTCCCAGCGGTATTCCCACTTGTGGTTAACGAATAACAGCAGACAGGCTTCAATTTATCGGTTTCTGAACAATGCAATGCAAGCTAGTGGTTCCCCTACTCAAGTGAGGATGATGTGCGTGGCAACCCTGAACCAGTGGTGGAAATTTTACGTTCCTATGGCAGAGAAGAGATTCTCCATGGGTCAACTACTAATGACCTTTTCACAGTGTCATGTATAATCGACTCCGAAGGAGTGTTGTATTGCATCGACTCGTGTTGGTGTATTGATTTCTTCATTCATAATGCTATTTTTATTCTAAGCCAAATTCCACATTACCACAAAGGTAAGGTTGTTTCAATACTATTCTCCATGCACTACTATTCTGTGCCTATGCTCTACTCAAATGCATTATTATCCTCCCGCCGCCCTTGCGTCCTTCAATCTCAACCTCGGTCTCCCTCACAGACGTTCTAATTGCATTTCCATTTTCTTATTTAATTCTGCTTTATGCACGATCCACGAGTCAAAAAAACACATTTTGGTTGAATGGCAGTATATTGTCATACGTAATATTTACAGTTATTCCTTCACAATGCCTTCCCGATGAATGGGTTAAATTAATATTTAGGAGAACGTCCATCATTGCAGTGTGCGGCGGCATCACGCATGCCAAAAAGCAGGATTAAAGTGGAATCAAACGGTCTCATCGTGCATCACTTAACAAGGAGATAACACTGTAGTTGTGAACGTGTGCATCCTAAGCCTGCTGCATACAGCCTTGTCGATCCCTCTTGAACCAGACACTTTTGGGCCAAACTTCTGTAGGGAAAACGTGGGACGAGGAGCTTAAGATCAAATCACCCAGCCGAAGTTTCAACTTTATTTGTTTAACCATGCGAGACCTCAAGAGAAGTGTGATTGTAGTCAAAGCTAAGCAGCATTGACCCATGACAGTGCTTGAATGTGCGACCCCCACCAAACCGCACTGAGCCGCGTGGTCAAGCATGGTCAACTAAATCTCATCCATCAGTGGAGTAGCACATGGACTGTATGGGCATGCCACATGCGTGGGCAGCCTGACTTGTTAACTGGCAGTTCGGCCGAATATGAGGCTCGTTGTGTCCAATTGCACACACGCAGTCACATTAAATCAAGCGAGGAGCGAGCGAATTAAGTCTGTTAATCATTACGCAAGGGTACACGCCCGCATTGGGGCGCGCATATATATTCCCGTATTTAAACAGACTCTGCACATGTGTGTGCACACACGCAACACGTGTGTGCATAGACATGTCCTATGTATCATTTCATTGTTAGAGTTTTAGCTGTTTTGCTTTCGTCAGGTTGATTAACGAGGTGACGCTTGCAAACAGGATTGATCCTTGTCTGCAGAGTTCTCACCGAATTACATTAAATAAACGTGGATCTTAATATGCGTTTATATTCACATACCACCACATTAGATCGGGGCACATACATTGAGTTAAGGCCGTATACCTGCATATATCACACCGTCCTCAGTGTTGACAAAGGTAAGCCACTGACATCCATCAAGATTCTCTCCGCGTATGACACGTGGCCAGAACGACGGTCTCATAACAGACACACATCACGTACGGCACACTGCTGTGTTTACACAACTTATAATAAAGCATTACTTAAATACATACACCGTGCAGTATACACAATACAACACTTTCATCTTCAATTTTAAATACTGTACCTGCACACACTCACTCGTACCAAACACACGTATTCAATATTTTACATTTACGCAGGTAGTCTTAATAGAAAAGTACACCCAGTACATAGCACACCTTGCAAACCCATTATATAACATACACAATCTACATACAACTGTTAAAAAGATCTGCATAGCTCCTTTCAGATTTAATTAACACTAGCAAATACTGCGGTTAAATTAACCGCGAACAGAAGCACTGTCGACTTGACAGAAGACGTTAAAGATCCAGTGACGTATCGCGCAAGAGTAGGCCATTATATGCCAGCGTTATTGTTATAATAGTCCACATTTTCCTATGAATTACTCAATTAGGATTAGAGGGCGGCACTGAGTCGCAGTGAGTAGCGCTGTCGCTTCACAGCAAGAAGCCCCCGGGTTTTAATCCCTGTTCGGGTGCCTTTCTGTCTGCAGTTTGCGTATTCTCTCCCCGTGCCCGCGTGGGTTTTCGCTGGGCACTACCTGCGATTAAGCAGGTATTGCTAATGAACGAAAAAGCAACTAAAGCCTCCCCCCGCCTCCCTCCTCATCGCTGAAATAGCAAATGACTGATACACACCACACGTGTACACATCCCACACATGGAGGAGACATGACACACACGACCCATGCACTGTACACGCATCTTGGCGACCCAAACGTGGTGAGGTCTCACCCGGGTAACCAAACAAAAACACTTGACAATAGCCATGCACTGTACACACTTCACAAACACAAGAAGGATTCGCAGACTCCCCGCTAAGTGGCGGAGACGTTCCGCACTACGTTCGTGCCAGGCGAGGTGCACCTCGAGGCTGGTGAAGTGTTTCAGGCTGTCGCGAGTCACGGGACAGAGCCCGGTGTGATGGCACAACGGCCTGATGATGACTGGCAAATATTATCGCACACTATCCATATACGCGCACACTCACGTAAGCCTCACTCTCGAACGCCTCCGCGTTTCGTGTCACCGTTCGGGGACACAACGAGGACCGGGGACGCGGGTTTGTACGAAACGGAGGCGGCCGGCTGTGAGATCAAACAGGAACAACAACACCGCTCCGCTCACCTAGTCCGGCGGCAGTGGCGGCAGTGGCGGCGGCGAGGACCACTCGGGCTCGTCTCCTTGACGCGTCGGTCTCAGCAGGCACCGCGCATCATCATCATCATCACCAGCACCAGCAGCGGGAGAGCTTCGAGCAGCACCAGCAGCGGCGAGAGAGCGCGACGAGAGAGAGCGGCGAGAGAGCGCGACGAGAGAGAGCGGCGAGAGAGCGCGGCGAGCCTGCTCGCACCCGACCTCGCAGCCTCGCAGCGGCCCGCTTTGTGCTGCAACAGGGTGACGTCACCGTCATCCCGCACCGGGTGACGTCATCCTCCAGACGCGCTGCATGACGTCCGGTGAAATGATCCTCGAATGAAATACTGTACAACTAAAACTCCATCAAGTAACTCGCTTCAGGAGTGCACCGCTGTACGTACGCGTTTTGCTGATGTCGCCGTGTACGCGGTCAACCTACTGGCAGTCGCTCGGTGACCGCACGAAGTGTATTGTTGTTGGGGATTTTTAAAAAGGCGCGGTGGTCACGCATCCTCTCCCTTTCTGCCACATGTCAAAGGATATGATGTGGCAGTGTATGATACAACAAAGCACTGTCACAAGAAAGGTTTGTGAGCCCGTCAGAATGGTCTGTGCTTCTGACGTATTTGACCTGAAATGTCATCGGATCATGAGTCCGAATAATAAACAAAGTCTGATTAAACACACGCATAGGGACTACGGTCCCTGGCCCTCTCGTTCACTGTCGTGTCCACGAGTGAGGTAGTGGCCGGAGAGAGCAGTAGAGGGTTCTGACCGTCCGCTGACCGTCCGCTGCTGCCCCCACGCCGTTGTGGCCCCCGGGGCCCCTCAAATGAAGACCCAACACGAGGACCTGACTGCTGTTCACCCTCCATCCTTCTCACGGAATCCTATCCACCAGACGAGGGCCACGCGTGCCTCTACGTCCTCCCGCACGACCCACTCACGAACACAAATCACTACGCCATGGGTCCCCCGACACACAGACACGGCGAGTTAATCACTATGCCCCGCTCGTCACACAAACACAGCGCGCTAACCGCTGCTCCACCGTTCTCCGGCGCACTTACCATACACACGTGGATAATGCTGAAGACGAACTGTATTCCGCGCTGCCCATCCAGTCCATCACTGCTCTCGCTCCCCGTCCATTCTTCTCACCTTTTCCTCCTGCTGCCCAAAATGGCGGCTCCTTCACCCACCACGTGGCCCCTTCCCCCTATCTCTCCGTCTATTGTCATCCTACAGATGCCTAGGCATCTCACCAGCCTTCCTGGGTCTCCACTCGTCTCTCCTTTGTTCCTAGGCCCTCTTTGGTAGGTGCCCTTGTGTCCCTAAGACTCCCTCACCCTGGCCGCTCGTACCCGGCCCCCCAGTTCTTCCCCGAATGGCCACCACCTCCCCCCACCCTATGTCTACATGTGTTCCCCTGTCACTCTGTCTCTACTAGCTCTCACTGCTCCTCCTCTCTCTCTGTATTCCCGACGGTCGCCCATCCACTCCTCTTAGCCAACTTTGCTCTCCCTCAGCTGCACACCCACTCACCTCTCCCTCTCTCCCCTCATTCCCGGAACTCTCCCTCCTCTCCCGTCATTCGTCCAGGCTATCCTCCGTAACCATGTCTCTATTGGACCTTCTGTTCATTCTCCCCCCCACCAGTATTCTTACGCCTCATGAGTCAGTCGTCGTCTCTCATATGGCAGCTACTCTGGTTCCATACGCGATTGCACTGCGACCTGGCCCTGGGTGGTGCCCCCGGCTGAACCAAATTTCACAACTTGGGGAAAACCTTGGCTTTTATCCCCCCCTAAAGGGGGTGGGGGGGTCCTGGGCGAAAACCCATAGCGTGGGCTCGGGGTGCACTGATGAGGGCCTCTACATCGTTGTTGGGTGTCGGTTGTGAGATCCATGGCACTATACAACATTCAATTTAATTAAGAACCTTTGTTGTGTGCAGGAATCCCGTCACCACAGCATGCAAGCTCGCTGGATACGTTATGTAATAATAAACCTACTGCATACGCTGCTGTGTGACGTCATGTGAAATGAGAGTACGTCGCAGCGAAATGATGAGTCTATCGTTGTCAAATTATGGGAATCTGGCGTCATAGTGAAAAAGTTGAGTGGCGTCCCTCATAAAACTATCATGCAATGTAATCGTTCTTGAGTGACGTAATAGCGCCTCACAGCAAGAAGGACCCGGGTTCGAATCTCGGCTCGGGTGCCTTTCTGTGTGGAGTTTGCATGCTCTGCCCGTGTCCGCGTGGGTTTTCGCCGAGCACTCCGGTTTTCTCCCACAGTCCAAAAAACATGCTGCTACATAGGTTAATTGACACGCAGACTAAATATGCCCTCAGTGCCCCGTGATGGACTGGTGTCCCATCGTGGGCATATCCCTGCCTTGCGCCCTGTGTCTGCCGGGATAGGCTCCGGCTTCACCATGACCCTGTATAGGACTGAGCGGTTTCAGACAATGAGATGAGATGAGATGTTTTGATTAATCCCTTTGTGCAGTGCACGCGCGGTGGCCCAGTGGTTAGCGCTGTCGCCTCACAGCAAAAAGGTCCCGGGTTCGAATCTCTCGGCTCGGGTGCCTTTCTGTGTGGAGTTTGCATGTTCTCCCCGTGTCCGCGTGGGTTTTCGCCGGGCACTCCGGTTTCCTCCCACAGTCCAAAAGCATGCTCCTGCATAGGTTGATTGGCTCGCAGACTAAAATTGTCCTGCAATGCCCGGCGATGGACTGGCGTCCCGTCGTCGGGTGTATTCCTGCCTTACGCCCTGTGTTTCCGAGATAGGCTCCGGCTCACCGTGACCCTATATAGGATTAAGCGGTTTCAGACAATGAGATGAGATGAGAACAATGTTTTGTTCATTTAACAAATGAACACTTTATGAAGGTTGTAGAACTGCACAGAGGTTTGGTAAATTAAGGTCGACGGTACTTTTACCAATACAAAGATAATAATAATTACATTTATAGAGCGTTTTTCACCCGAGGATCGCATAATTACTAAGATGTAAAAAAGATAAGATATTACTCTCTCGGGACAGCCGCGTCAATCGCTCCCTCTCCTCTCCTCGCGACGTTTCGCCTCACACGTTGGAGGCATCCTCAGGCGCAGTATGTGTGTGCAGTGCCAGTTGCTCCTTTATGTATGTGGGTACTATGTATGTGTCGAGTCATCTCTTGTTGTGTGGGGTCTACATCTGAATCACATTAACACTAATCTCCTTATCCTATTCACACCCCCGAACTGCGATAACCCCCTCCGGCTTTGTCTGTGGCTAGTCCCCACAGCGTGTGTCGAGAGCTCCATCTCTTGACACACGCATACTGCGCCTGAGGATGCCTCTAACGTGTGAGGCGAAACGTCGCGAGGAGAGGAGAGGGAGCGATCGACGCAGCTGTCCCGAGACAGCAGCTTTTCGAATCAACCATCATGCATCGAGCTGTGAAAACCTACATCATTACATTGGTAACCTCGACAGGGAGGAGACACTCGAATTGTCGAAGAATCTCGGCAAACCTCGCAGCAAGAAGATGACGATGCTCAGCAATCTTGCCTTCTTACAACGCTGCCGGGACAGCAACATCGTCCCAAGATTCTACAAACTACAACACACACTGCAGCTGAGGAGGACTGAACGCATTCTACATCGTGCAAGCATGGACCTTCTGCGAGCATCCATCGCGGATACAAGACGTCAACTGGACGACACAGGTAAGAGACTGTACAGCAAACACCTACGCTTAGCAGAAACACTCACCAGAGACTTGTTCAACAAACTTTATGATATAACACACAGGAGAGCAGAACGACAACATACTGAATGCACACAGACAGCAGAAAAAGTATGAACATCTAACAAACCATAGGCAGAAAACAGTACAGTTGAAGAGTTAAGGAATATAGGCGGGGGGGGGCATCAGCTTTCTGGTCTTGTCTCGCGGTGCCTCGTGATGTCTCGTGATGTGGTGACTCAGCTTTCTCGCGATGTCTCGTGATGTGGTACAGTAGAAAGGTGATGTCATTTAGAAGGCGCTAGAAGGGGCCGCTGGGATATATAGGCGGGGGTAATTGGAGGGGGCGAAGAGAGTCTCTTGGGGGGAACGAGAAGGAGCGTCACGATGTCGCTGCTTGCATGCCGCTACTCCCCGGCCCCGTCCACTGCTGGTTCCAATAAAGCATCTAAAATCAAGAAGCCTCTGCTCGCCCGTGCTCGCTGGCTGATCTGTGGAGGAGTGGGCGCTGATCCTCGCCGTGGTGTTACCGCTGTAAGCCGTCACAAGCCCGCAGTCGAAGCCGTGGTGTCACAGAGTGTTTGTCACCTCAACGTGTTGTTAATTTAAGCTCAATAACACTCACACATGCAGCACAGTCCATTCTGGTGAAAGGCTTTAACTTTGCTCTAACACCACGGAATATACCCGCAGAAGAAATAGTCACAGGAGTAGAATGTGCAATTATTAACAGCAAGCTCCCGGAAGTATATGCTGAAGAAATCCGCCAAGATGTGTGCAGAATCGTACGCAAATCTAAACCACCAAAATCTAACTGTACGGCTGAAGGACGGCGAGAGCTTACCAAACTCAACAAGAATAAAAACATACTCATTCTGCAAGCGGACAAAGGAAACGCTACAGTCATCGTCAACACAGATGATTACAAGTTGAAGATGCACCAGGAAGTCAGCAACACCGCAATATATGAGAAACTCAAACGGGACCCAACCAAGAGAATCGAAATCCGAACAAAGGCCATCATCAAGCAGAATGTTCAGAGTGAAGAGAAAAGAAAAGAGTTGAATCCACAAGATAGCAGAATTCCCAGACTATACGGACTACTGAAGATTCATAAACAGAGGACCCCGTACCGACCGATAGAAAGTGCAATAGGTTCACCAAGCTACAAACTCGCCAAATACATAGCTCAAAAACTACAACCCACAGTGGAACGCGCACCCTCATATTTCAAGAATTCAAGACACTTCATCGAAATGCTGAAACAAATCACATTCAACGATACGGACCTGCTCGTTAGTTTTGATGTGGTCTCCTTATTTACAAAAATACCCATCAAAGAAACCATCAAGATGATTGAAAAACAGTTTGACCGGAGGTTAGCGGAGCTGGCAAAGGTATGCCTGACAACAACCTATTTCAAGTTCGACGGGGAGTTCCACCAACAAATAGAGGGTGCAGCAATGGGATCACCAGTCTCACCCGCGGCAGCCAACCTGTATCAGTTTTGAGGAGGAAGCCATAAACTCATCTACACTAAAAACCTACCCACTGGTATCGATACATTGATGACACATTCGTCATATGGCCATACGGAAGACAGAAGCTAGAGGAATTCCTTGGTCACTTAAACTCCATACACCCGAACATCAAGTTCACCATGGAAATAGAAGAAAACGGCCAAATTCCATTCCTGGACGTACTGGTGACACTATATACAGGAAGACAACACATATGGACAAGTATTTACACGCGGAGTCTCACCATCACCCGAAACAGAAACGGGGGGATACTGCACACCTTAGCCCACCGGTCAAAAACAATTTCAGACAAACAACATCTAAGAGATGAGCTACAACATCTCCAACAAGCACTAGCAAGCAATGGATACACAAAAACAGAAATCCAACATGCCATAACAAGAGAACATAGACAGAAACAGCAAGAAAATGAGGAGGAAGATATCAAAACCCGTGCTTTCCTGCCATATGTGAATGGCACCACAGACAAAATTAGCAAATACCTAGAAAAATATAAAATAAAAAGTCTTCACAACCCACCAGAAGAAACAAGACGTACTCAAATCACCTACAGACCGACTACCGTTACAGACAGAAGGCATTTTTGCATCCCTTGTAGCAACTCTGAGGAAGTATACATCGGACAAACAGGAAGAACAACAGCCACAAGAAAAAGCGAACACGAGGCAGCAGTACGTTTGCGGCACACGGATAAATCAGCAACAGCAGCACATAGTGTAGATAAACAGCACAGAATCGATTTTGATAAAATACGAATACTAGCAGCCATCCGCCATCAAGGTCCAAGATTAATTCGTGAAGCAATTGAGATTCACAAGACAAAAAGGACCATGAACCAAAAACAAGAAATGAATATAAAGCTCAGCCAATCCTGGAGGCCAGTTATTGAAGTCAGTAATGCACATATATAGAACTATTGGGTGTGGATATCAGAGGGGGATCGCCAGGTATGTTGAGAGGTTCTTTCATGAGATGCAAGTAAGGGGACTAGCCACAGACTAAGCATGAGGGGGTTATCGCAGTTCCGGGGTGTGAATAGGATAAGGAGATTAGTGTTAATGTGATTCAGATGTAGACCCCACACAACAAAAGATGACTCGACACATACATAGTACCCACATATATAAAGGAGCAACTGGCACTACACACACATACTGCGCCTGAGGATGCCTCTAACGTGTGAGGCGGAACGTCGCGAGGAGAGGAGAGGGAGTGATCGACGCGGCTGTCCCGAGACAGCAGCTTTTCGAGCAATCATCATGCATCGAGCCGTAAAAACCTACATCATTACAACATAAGATATTTTATTTTACAAATTCGGGAAATTATACAGGTTTTTAAACACCAAACAGACATTTTTAAACACCAAATAGACACCTTTGACAAAGTGTCCACTTTGCAAAAAAAATACATACTTGTGGCAAAATATGCAAATAGGCATTTATAATGTATGCATTATCCTTGAAACCAAAGGTGGCTTTCATTAGAACCTAATTCTTAGTGTTAGCAAGGTGTTGTCAAAAGGCAATCGGCTCAGGACAATGCAATATAAATGATTTAGTAGCTGTTAATTGCTAAATTGGGATTACACAAGTAGACAGATATTGCAGTACAATTATCGCCCTCTACTGGCAGACCAATGCTGACTTGCAAGGGGCTAAAACTGGCAAGTCAGTGGCAATTCGCTTGTGTCGCACAAGGACAGCTGCTTGCCACACCTGGGGGCGCCTTTCCAATGTTTTGGAAGTGATGTCAGGCCGCAGTATTCAATAGGACCACAATATTATTGACAAATGTTGTGGCTGTTCGATTTACCAATAAATTGTATACAGCGCCTTTCACCCAGAGGTCCCAAGGCGTTGCATAGAACCAGAGGTGAGGAGGGGGGTTGAATGGAATACAGACGCAAACCCCCCACACAACACACAATGTATCCTATATATGGTCTCATCTCATTATCTGAAACCGCTTAATCCTATATAGGGTCACGGTGAAGCCGGAGCCTATCTTGGAAACACAGGGCGTAAGGCACGAATACACCCGACGACGGGACGCCGGTCCATCGCCGGGCCCTATATATGGTGATATCGGCCAATTCAGTACTGATGATTGCTTCGCAAAGCTGCTCTCTCGAGACAGCCGCGTCGATCGCTCCCTCTCCCTCCATTGCGGCTGTCCCGAAAGAGCAGCTTTTCGAAGCAATCATCATGCATCGAGTCGTGAAAATCTACATCATTACAATTCAATACTGTTTTTTTTTACTTATGGGAAGAAACCCTAGAAACCACACAAAACATATGAGTGAACACACAAACACCCCAAAGAAAGGCGTCCAAGGCAAGAATCGGACCGCCTCGGGCAGGACCTGCTGTGTTCCCATTGCGCCACTCTGTGCGCAAGTTCCCACGCGGCGGTTATCACCACACAAGTGATGAATCGACATTTTCCTAACTTCCCACAGACGACGCCTTCTCCTGTTGCCGTGCGGCTGGTGTAGGTGTTGAGCAAAAACTTGACCACAGTACTGGACATTTAGGTGCAGGCTGAGCCAGGTGATAACGTCAGGAGTAGCGACGTGTATCGCTGCCGTCCCTCTGTAATTTGTGAAATGGGCATGTATTCGTTACGTGATTATGGTCTGTTTAGGCGGTGATTACTCACCCACTCACACAACCGCCGTTCGCCACTAAGTGGCAGTGACGCGGCCACACAGTTTGTGCAGGTCTGGGGTGCACCTTAAGGCCACGTGATGCGTCGAAGGTTCGTCGAGAGGTGACGGGAAAGCCTCAGGTGCGATGCGCCGAGTGAGATGACGCGTGCAGCCGGGACCACGTGTGCTCCCTCCCACACCAACTCAGCTCAGGTCCCTGGCCACTGCCAAACGAGCCACCGTGGCGGATGCGAGTATTTTAAAGTCACGACCCATCAGTGGGCCGCAAGCGCCACCAAGTGCTCCGCGAAGACCAATACCCAAGTGGGCAAATGTTGAGAATCCCTGCACAAACTCACCCACCTATCCACCAAATCAGCCAATCACCAACTCATCACTCTTGGCCTGCTTTGGGTGAGTAACCAAGTACCCCATCGCAACCGCTCTAAGTTATCTTCCGGGTAACGTTCCGCGGAGCCCCACGTGCTGCTGTTTTGAGTGACGTTTACACGTGACACCTGGCCCCTCCCTCTTATAAGCCCGTAGGCGTGGCTTCAGCATTAACCAATCAGCGATTGCTATTGGCCTCTACGAGCTCGCCCACCTTCCAGAAACTCCCTCCGCTGGAAGTGGTTCGTCAACAGCGCTGCGCGTCCTCGGGCGACGTTTGGGGCGATACCCCTTCCAGTGTGGCACGTAAACCACGAGGCTCCTCTCCGTGGCGTCAGAGCGTCGCCTCTCAGCGTGCTGCGACGTCGGAGGTGCGAGCGGCGGCCCGCGCCACGTGACGGTCACGTGGCGGCGGTGCGCAGTCATCCTCCGACCTGTCAGGAGAACTTGGCCATCTTGAGTCGGGGTGACGCCGCGAGACCCGCTCTGCCCGCGCGTGCCGCGCGTCATTGGGCGAGTCGACGAACAGCGTAAACGCCGCATCTCTTTTCACGTGGCGTAAGGAAAACGACCAAACACACCACACCGCATCATAAGCGCGTCTCCCTACCCCGTCCCCCAACTCACCCCGTAGTAAGATGGACGCCCACCTCTCCTGACGTCAGGTGCGGAGGGCGGGGCGTCGCGCGCGCCACGTGACGGCCGAGGGGCCAATGAGCGTGCGCGGGCCGGCAGTGCGGCTGCGGGACGCGAAGGCAGCGGCGGTGGCGGCGGCGGCGGCG
>JAZEWT010000001.1:36946169-36970697 GCA_036362905.1 Mordacia mordax
AAACGGTTTCAGATAATGAGATGAGAGATGAGAAAATAATATTTTTATAATTTAGAATTATTTTTACTGAGCACCTGGCATCTCATTAGAGCTTAGTCATGCAAATAAATTCAACCTGTAACCAAGCAGATGTGTCTGCTGTAGTGCTTCATTGTGTGTATATATGTGCACGTGTACTTGTTTGTCAGGAGCCAAAGGTGGTTGGGCATGGTGTTGGTCACGCCACCCTCTCGTGTTTTTTGCTAGCCTTCATAGGCACTCGTTAACAGCACTTGCCTCAACCGCCCGTGTCATAACTATGAAGGATCTTATTTTTGAAAGTATGTTTTGTATATTGTAGGTGGAGCGGTAGCCTCGTGGCTTTCACACTGCGCTCCCGAGCATAAGAATCTGATTCCCACTCAGACAACATCAGCGCAGATTTGAAACCATCCTGGTGCGTTATATAAAAAAATCACCACTGGGGCGATGAATGTGGGCAGACATGATCCTGGCCACATCATCTCCTTACGTGCTGTGGCAACGTTCAGAAACTGCTGTGTAGTATTAGTTGGCGAAACAATCTGTGTCCAGAATATATAGAATAACGTTTATGCACCAGTGGTCGCTAACAGCACTTTCCCGAATGGTTTGCTAAAGTCCATCTTGGGATTTTTTTTGCCTTTCAGGAAAAGCGCATTATGCCTGAGTCAGGAGGTCATCAACGTCTTCTACACTGTCTGGAGACCATCCAGAAGGTGCTCAAAGGTAATTAACTCAACCACATTTTCTTGATTATTTTCATTCTATTTGGTATAAGACCAATAAGACATGGTGATATATCTTTGTATAAAACTTATTATTGAAGTACAGTTAAAGCTCTCGATATCAGATTCAAGCAAGCCAGAACTTGTGGTATATGAAATAAGTATATTTTACAAGTTAGCAAAGAAGCTCCAACGCACTGTTTGCTTGTGAATTAAGCTGTGCGCTATAATATGGTATGCATGTTCACTTAGACTTCTAATTTTCTATTTAAATGTGTGTAATTGGGCGGTATGGTTGGACAGTGAGTTGCGCTGTTGCCTCACACCAGTAAGGTTGTAGGTTCAATTCCTGGCTGGGTGTCTTTCTGTGTGGAGTTTGCATGCTCCCCCTGTGTCTGCATGGGTTTCTGCTCCATATGCTCATTTTCCTCCCACAGTCCAATGTTGCCTACTAACTTGCTTACCCCTTTCTTATGGGCAACTGTTAAAAAGAGCTAAATATCTCCCCTTCCAGTTTATGCAAAAACTGGTTATTAAGTGGTAGTTGATTAGTCCAGCTTCAAAGAGTTTAACTGTAATTCTCAAATACCATTGTAGTGTTAACATTGCAAAAGGTTTTTCTATGATTAGTGCCAATTGATATTTACCATTCGTTTGACCACCCCTTGTATATTTCCACACATTGCAAGAAAAACCGGATTCCGCCAGGCACATTGGGTACCACTTGGTCACTAACCAATACCATTATCAGAATTGCAATTAAGAAGAGATGCAAAACACTCAACTTAGGTATTCTGAAAGAGTAGCTCTTAATAGCATTTGTATAAATGAACCTGTGACAACCTGCATTAATACAATATGATTTTATGCACATATTTTCTCCCATAGATAAGTTGCACAAATAAAATAAAAACTCATACGAGCAACTATAAATGCAGTTGATGAAACGCCTTAAAATTTTCACAATGAGGAAATTATATTTACATATTTTAGATGCCGTCTGAATAAGCAATACAGTAAGTCAGCTTTTGCACAACTCAACCGTCTCTATTTGAGGTTACGATTCGATTAGCGAGTCATAATCATTTTCATGTAACTTGCATTGCATGTGCAGTATAATCCACTAAGTTATACATTTGGAGAATCTACTTTGGAATAAACATGATTCTAGATAATTCATTGTGCCATTCAATATGTGTATCAGATTAATCATTATATTCCTGCTATGAACGTATGTGACTTAATTTATTTAAAACAATTCCGCATCTTATGTGTGTACAGTGGACTCCCTCCCAGGGATGGTAGATCGGCTGGAGGCTTTGGCCAAGCACAATGGGTGAGTGGGGGTTGTGGAGTAGCATGATAACAAGCACTTTCACAGTATTTTTAGCGTCAGTGTACTGTCGTGGTTGCAATTAAACTGCAGATGTTAAAAAGCAATAGCTGCATTGATGTTATATATATTAAACATAAAAATTGGGATGTGGTTTATATTGTAGAAGGAACTGCTGATGATAATAAATGAAATGGTGTGTTTTTGTTTGTCTGCTTTTAATCTTTCACCATTCCAGGTACAGCCGTGTTGTATTGTTCAAAGCTATCCCTGGCATAGCAACATCATACAGCACCAACTATCTGAAATGCATCCTTATGCTATGACTTATTCATGAAGGCCATAAATGCATTGCTGTTTTAACGAAGGCCGAAATTACCAGTTGCTCTACGTTCTTCCTCATCTAATTTTGATGACAAACGTTGCAACGGTTTCATTAAAAACAACGGGGAAAATGTAAAAGAAAACATTTTTCAACTGGTTTAACAATATGTGAATCTGGCCCTTAATGTTATGTGTTTGAGTCATTACTTGCTTTAAGCAGAACCATATCATTGAGAGGAATTTAACGTGCAGGGTTGTTAGTGAGTGCAAGCATTTCTCAGTTTCAAATGGCTTTTGCTAAAGCAGGTGTTCTCACCCTATTGCACCCATGGTCCACTTGGGTATGGTCTCTGTGGACCACACAATGGTGAGCCATTCAGCACAGTCTCTCTGAAATGGTCCTCAATGACTGACAATATATTACACTGCCGCCTTTTTCTATCTTACATGTATATCAAATTGTTGTAATCAGTTTAAAAGATAAGCACTCCCCCAACCAAATGTAGTGATAATTTCAACATTGCATTCTGAAAATAGAAAATTAATGGTGTGCTGGACACATTCAAGGGTGCACAGTAGTATTAATTGATGTGCCCACTTACATGAGACCCATTCAATAGAGGCAATACAGGCTCATTGAATTATATGATATTAAATAACGTGTGCCACAATGCACAGACATCTTCTTAAGGGTGACCTGTGTGATGCATGTGTGTGTGACAGGCTGGCTTCTCACCTCGGCCCTACAGGGAAAGAATGCTATATCACCTCGGACATGTTCTATCTGGAGGTACAGATGGAGCCATCTGGAGTTGTGAGCGACGTAAGGGTGGCCCATCATGGCGAAATCAACCCTGCTGTGAGTTCCCTGTCGGCCCCTGGTCGTCCAGTCATTTACGCAGACCAAAGTGTTTCTCATGTTTATGGACTTGACAACAAAACAGTAATACATGTCCTGTACCAACAGTTGTGTGGAATGAGATTTGCTTTGCATCGCTGTTTTTTTGGGATAGACAGGTCTCTACATTGCTATGTCGAAAGAACAGCTGCGCTATGTCGAAAGAACAGCCGTTTCTCATACATTGAGCCGTTAAAACCTACGTCAGTATAGTTCAGTAGAATACACTTTTCCTAAACTAGAGCAGCCACCAAGAGTCGTATATACAAATTGACATAAAAGCCTTTATCAACCAACTGTAACCAATGTGATGTGTGAGGAGCCTCTCTGTGCAGTGGAATGACAAAAGGGCTTCACATTCCTATAATAACCACTATTATATGAGTGTATTTAAATATATCATGGAGCTGTGACAATATTCAGGTCTGCAAATCGAGTGAGGGTTTTAGGAGAGATTTTGTTTACATTTGCCACTCCTTCATTGAAAGCATGTAGACTTTTGTACTTTACAATAATATCATCAATACCCGCTTAATCTTGTACAGGGTCGTGGGGGGCTGGAGCCTATTCCGGCAGACAGAGGGTGCAAGGTAGAGCTTTACCCAGGTTGTGATGTCAGTAGAGTTCAAGGCACTGAGGGAAATTTACTTGGCAGTGTGTTTTTACATGGTGGGAGGAAACCGGAGTACCCGGCGAAAATGCATGCAGACACAGGGAGAACACATAAACTCCACACAGAAAGGCATCCTGGGAATTGAACCAGGGCCCACTTTTGTTGTGAGGCAGTAGCGCTACTCACTGTGCCACCGCACCGGCCTTTACAACAATCTGCCATGGATTAGTCTGCCGTGTCTCTTCAGTGTTTATCAAATAGTTACCACTAATAGGAATTACACAGCACTGCTACAGTGAACTCGTTTACCCTGCGTAATAGAGAGGAGGGGAAGTCTAGATTAAAAACACAGATAGAGTGGAAGACCTCAAGTTGAAATTCCTTTAGACCAGTGTCCGAACTACTGTTGTATTCAGATTGTATATACCAAACTTTGTTACGTGTCCAAAGTGAGTTCAGGACGTTTCAGAAATTCAACAGTGGAATGTTTGTGCCTGGAATCGTGTTCACATGTTATTTGTATGTATATTTTACTGTAATGTACATGTATTCTTCCCAGTATATATACTGTACTATTTAACATAGGGAATCTTTAACCTTTTAAACCACAAAGCCAACATGGGCATGTGCTCTATGCACCATTGGGGGGAGAGGTTACGATCCACTGATGGGTTTTGACTCGCCGTTTAAAAATGAAGATTTGTAAACAAACTGCTGGGTTTCGGAAACTCACGGACAATTTGGTAGAAATCTCGGATGTGTGGTAATTCAGAGTATGAAACTGTTCGTACTGTATGTCTTCGGAATGGAGGGCTTCCATTGTTAGACAAAATATGTACACGAGGCTTTAAAAAGCTCAACAGTATAGAATTAGGTGAAGACCTAGAATGAGTTGTCTTAGAGTAGTCAATTTACTTAGTAATTTTTTGTTTGAGGTGGAGTGAGCACTGAATGTGACTCCAGATGAGTGAGGAGCAGCGAGTAATTAAACCAGCATGTAGAGTAAAAAATACTTTATGTATATTTGCAAAAGACAAGTTTATTGGCAAAACGAGTAGTTTGCCCATCGTTAATAAAACCTAACTGTGCTGCATAATAATAAAAGATACAGTTTGTGGCGTGTCCAAATTCCGTGCCTGGTTATGGACGAGACGCGGAGGTGCGAGGAAACCACAGAAAGGTGGGCAGAAGGCAGACATGCAGCCAGCCGACACCACATTTTCCAGACGATGTGCCCAGTGTGTTACGATGCTCGTGGCCAGTTCATTCATTTGTGGGAGAAAACGTACAGCCCGGATCGAAGCCACGCAGAACAGGGAGGGGAGGGGAGCACACAAACACCACATAGAAAGGCACCCGAGGGGGAAATCGAACTGCCTCGGGCATAACTTTTTGTGAGGTGCAGGCGTTACCATTGCATCGCCACCCTGCCGGACACTTATTTTGAAGCTGGAATATGGTTTAATTAGAATGTATCTACTGATAGAAAGCAACTTCATATGTTCTACTATATATCTCATAACTGTAGAACGTTCTGAAGCTATGCTCTGTAAAATTAGAAATCATGGTTAAATTTTGAAATATTCCATTAGCAAACTGCATATATATTGTTTTATATCGAACAAATATACTCTTGATGTACATGCGTGCTGAACTTTATACGTTTCAAACATTAAACAATATAGATTATTGCTTTCCTTTGTGAAGGAGAGAGAAGGGACACTCGATACGACTATCTCAGAAGAACGGCTATTGAAAGCAATTGTCATACATTGAGCTGTGAAAACCTGCATCATTACAGATGTACAGATACTAAATAACTCCACTTGCTGTACAACTAATTACTGGCCATCTTTTAGTCTTTAAATTCCAACAATCATTATATGACCTCAGTTTTATAATTTGTACCATTTGTCGTTTTGGGAGGGCTGGTGAGGTAGTGAGTAGTGCTGCCACCTCACAGCAAAAAGGAACTGGGTTTGATTCCCAGCTTGGGTGCCTTTCTGTGTGGCATTTGAATGTTTTCCCCGTGTCAGTGTGGGTTTTTACCAGGTACACCCATCCACAGGTTAATTGGCATCACTAAATTGCCCCTAAGAGTCCTGATGCCTTGTAACTTGCTTATTCCTCCATGCTGGTCGACTCTTAGGAAGAGATACATTGCTTAACATTTCCTTCTAGCTTAAATGAAAACTGACTTACTCATGTTTTCAGTATATTTTTGATTAAATTGATAAAATATGCCTAGCAACCATGTTGTTAATGACAAAGTGATTGCACGGTTATTGTGTGTGGTCTTGTAAGAAACATAATAACTTTGAAAAATATCTTAAGTGCATACTGTATGTTGCTATGTCTTTAATGTGAAGAAGTAGCAGAGACAGTGCCGTAATTTAGCATTTTCGAATAACCTTGATATCATATTTGCGACTCACACTGATTGAGTCGTTAAAGAAGTCTCAGTGTATTTATAAAGTATA
Source organism: Mordacia mordax (assembly GCA_036362905.1). Classification (NCBI taxonomy): domain Eukaryota; kingdom Metazoa; phylum Chordata; class Hyperoartia; order Petromyzontiformes; family Petromyzontidae; genus Mordacia; species Mordacia mordax. The sequence continues at coordinate 36,952,564 of JAZEWT010000001.1, forward strand.
TTGTTTTCGAGTAACACTGGGAAGAAAAAAGTAGAGCAATACCCTTTATCACTGTCCCAGTTATTAACACGCAGTGAGCTATACAGTACCTCGAAATTAGATTAACATTCTTAATGAAATAATGAACGGATTCCTAGCTTTATTAAATTGGGTTGTATTTCCGAAACAAGCATTTTGTCTACACATGTGCACATGTGTCGTAAATGGTTAATCCCCGAGACATTGAAACTATTTACTTCCACATGGGTTAGTCCTACACAAAAAATCCTCACGTGCTGCTTAATCCATGGACATGACATTCTGTGCATTCTGTTGACAGGCCAATGCTGATGTTGACATTTTGTTTGTCTATGTAGAGTTGTCCAGAGCTGACACAGATACTGAGGTAAGCAGCTTATTGAATGCAGCCGTAACTGATAATTATGTTGGTTTCTGCAGTATTTAATAAGAGTCCAATTATAGTGCTAAACAGCATTTTTGGTCATAGAAACGTATGTTTGTGATCCCTATAATCTTCTATAAATTATACAGAAACCGAATGTATAATTTTGACTTTGGTGCTTACACCCTGTTTGTTTAGAATACTTTCCACTTGTTTAATAAGGTCTTATTGGTATATGTTTGTCGCAACATCTTCATTCATGTACTAACAAGCTTACCAACCTCTTTTTGGCAACTGAAGTAAATGTCTTGCTCATACCCAGTTTGTTAAGTTACCTGCTAAATGCATTCTTTGGAATGCATTTAGCATTCCAAAGAATGCATTTAGTACTGCAAGGGATTATGGCAGGCACCTCAAATTACATATGGTCAGCCTTGCACAGCTTGTTCACACTCGAGGGCCATGCTAGCATGTGTTCGCTGATATGTCACTTGTGCTGTAGTGTGGTTTCATAGTTCCCCGTAGCAGAATTGTTTGTTAAATTGATGACCATCGTTCGAGTGCATTGAGATGATTGGCTGTCATATGATGATAGTTGCACATGCAAAACTCTTTGCAGCTGAAAATGTGTTTCAGGAAATTTGAAGTGGCTGGAAACTGACATAATAGCATAGTTTGGAGTTTTGTAGCTGGTATATAGAAAAATAGGATTCCAATTGGCTTCAAGCTCTGAAAACCTACATCGGTAAATTGGATTCAGTTAACGTATGAACACATTTTAATTGTGCTTTAACTGTAATGTTCAAAGGTAGATACAGTGCATACAAGGGCACTTCATGTCACTGGGTGCCTTTGTGTTTGTTATAGCAGTTTATAAATGTGAATATTATTACACATTAAAAGGACATAGCTCGAGAAGGAAAACATCATGACCATGTTTATGTATTACCGTATGTCACTGTTGATTAGATAATGGAGCAGAACTCACTGATCACATTGTTGTCTTTGGCGAGGCTCATTTATGCTGCTGTTGTCCAGAGAAGGGAATTTGGAGGAGTTCTCCAAGCATTTGGAGGGGCTTGCGAGCCTCTACAAGCTACCAGGGGACAGGTACTTGCACGCCACTGTTGAAGTGCTCCATTATGCCAGCGTGATTTAGAGCGGGTGACCGCCATAAATGTTTATGGTGACATGGAGCTTTTCTGTGCTTTTCCTGTATCTGGAAAACTGATATTTTGGCTCGGCAGTTTTGAATTGGTTTCATCATGAGCTCACTGGGTGGCTTAGATGGCATGTTAGAATACCGTGCCATTGACCTAGCACAGTTGTGAAATGACTGGTGTAAATTAATTTCGATTGTTAACTGATCAAGATTTCTGTGAGACGAAAGACCAATAATCTGTTGCAAACATGGGTTGATGCATAAAATGGTTTCTTTTCATATTACTACTTAGTGCCTTCAGCCCAATTACAACCTTTATTAAACCTCACCCTGTACAATTTGGTGTTTTACTTGGTTCAGTATAAGATAGTGTCTTGAAGATCGCATTAAGGTGTGAATTCCTTGGTCCTCTAGGGGTCAGAGTTTGGCAAAATCTGTATGATGGAAAATATGACAGAGAGGCTATACATTCTTGTGAAGGCTTTCATTCATGCTGATTTGCCATGAGATTGGGGAAATGAATACCAGGGCATTGTGTTACAGTTACACTTGTCTATAAGCGTGGCCCTTGCACACAATGCAAAATGCTGATGCCTCTTACTAGAGAGATACACTGCGTGTAAATATGATCTGTGTGCTTTTTTGTAGCAAGCTAAAGACAAAGGTGTACCTTGCCCTACAGTCCTTGGAGATGGACCTCATCAAGATGGCTCAGATGCACAGGTGAGGACCGAGCCAAACTTGGTGAAGCACGGCAGTATTTACGTCAACGGATTTAGGTTTCCTTATTCAACATGCCGATGCATGGCCAAAAATAAACGTTGGTCTAATATTACTACCATTAAAAACAATAGAAGTGATTTATATGTGTATATAATGACCGTGATTGTGCGTTGTTTGTGCTTGGTTACAGGGCGGCCACCAATGTGAGCGTAGTGGAAGTTATTTTGCGAGGCGTGGTGGGGTACGTCAGTCCTCGCACAGGAGGTAGGATGCTCGCAACCTGAACAGCTCTCAGTGTTTAAGTTGTCGAATGGAAATAAGTGATGTTGACAATATTTATTCTTCTAGAGATTTTGCAGTATGCATTACACTGTCTGGCTGGGGTTAAAGTCAATTTAACTAATGCCGTTTGGTTTCTGTTGTGTGTGACTTTGCAGGCCACCTCATGACCCTCAAATACTTTGTGTCTCCATACGACTTGCTGGACGAGAAGACAAAATCCACCATTTCGTTAAATGAAAACAATGGTAACCTGTGCATAAAATTACTACTGTTAACAATAAAATAAAAATGTAACAGCAGTTCTAGACTGCTACTTGTGTTAAATGCGAATATTATTATTAATGGTAATGTTTTACTTCATTATCAATACAAGAAAGGTGCTTGTTTTTATATATTTTTTAAAACCTGTTTTGAAGTTATTATAATAATACTGAGTGTGCTAATTGGATTATACCAGGATTCATACACATTGCACAGCTAATACCTCTAATGATGTAATTTTCCCTGGATAAGTGTGTCTGCTAAATAATTATTAATAATAATACCTTACACCTCTATAGTCATCACGAGAGGAGTACAAACATCACATTATTTATCGAGGTCATTGTCTATTCTAGAAGTGTTACCATCACCTCTGTACCCATGAATAGGCATGTGGAATAAATATTTGATCAAAGTCCGGTGACCACTGCTGTAATCTCACTTTAAGCCTTTCGACCCCCTCCCCTCAAACCCAGTGCCCCGTTTACTAGGCATGAATGCGCACGTGATGATTGAAGCAGCTCCAGGGCCATTCAAGCTGCCCATTGCGCCTCTCATCGCTGGCTCCCACCCTATAGATGGCACCGGGTGAGTCTGCACTGGGTTACCATGAGCCAGACGTTATCGAGTTGCCGCCTAAGGTTTGATGACTGAGTAAAATATATCTTTTCCTGGACCCAGCTTGCAATCTGACACTTGTGAACACGATATATGTTCATGTTGTAACAGTTAATGAGTGGGAAAATACAATTCCCATAGGTCATCACTGCATCCATATGAACCTAATGCACCATATAAAAACATTGTGTCAATCTGTTTGATCACATGGTTCAGAATCTTCAAGACTGACAAAGATATTAGAATAAAAGTTGATCATTGAACAATGAAGAATGGAGAAATGCATGCTTGGAATTTCTCTTGAGAGACAAATGGCAACACATGAGTCAGCTGACACACAATACAGACATAATAACTGCTGACAAAAGTGGGCTTTAATAGAGCACATTGGCTGTTGAGTCTTAGCAAGAGTGGCAACTTCAAAGGGAATGTTCCTGATGGGGTCTCCACCGCGGATATTGGGTCTCCACTGTGGAGATGGGATCTTCACTAAGGAGTTGGGGTCTCCACGATGGAAATGAAGTGACGAGATCAGCTTGTGCGGGAGTTATTGTTGTATTACATAACATGTATTGTTGCATGCATAACCTTGAGGAATGAGAGTTTGGCAAGGCCTTTATTCAACAGTGAAAAGATCACGTTGATGATGCAATATAACAAAAGTATAAAAACACATAATAGTTTAACAAGCTCAGACTTAAGTGCTGCGTAATAATAATAGAGTTTTAGGTTAATGACCTCGGCACTTTTTAAATTTAGTTTGCAATGTTTTTCGACAGGAGGTGCAATGGAAATGCAAATATTTCACACAGTATTGTGGTTTTCGTGACTTACAAGAATGTACAGTTCAGTCATGCAATCATTGCAATAATGTGCATATATAAAGAAATGTCACATTGATCCTCACATGAGTATCATTGTGTATTCTGGGGTATGCAATTATTTAGAATGCAAGGTCAAACTCATTACTCATGGTGACATTTTAAAGAAGACTTAAGTACCAGCCAAGATGTAGATGCTTAGTGACGTGTTGTGGCTTTCCTTTGGAGTGCCATCTTCAAAGTGACATCTGCTGTACTTGAGTAACTGCTCATTTACCAGCGAGTGTTTTTCCTCTCCCAGTATGCCGTCCTTCTCAGCCATTTCAAATGCAAACAGCATTGATCTACCGGCTTGCTTCTACCTCAAGTTCCCACAGCCTCTGCCTTTGTCCGACACAGCTATGCAGCAGATCCAAACCAAAACAGGTGCGGTTGACCTCTGTCTTATGGATGAAGGTTTGCCTTATCTCATCTCATCTCATTTTCAGAAACTGCTTAGTCCTGTACAGGGTTGCGGTGAGCCGGAGCCTGTCCCGGCAGGCACAGAGTGCAAGGCAGGGATACACCTACGATGGGACGCCAGCCCAACACCGGGCACTGTGGGCAATTTAGTCTGCGAGCCAATTAACCTATGTAGCAGCATGTTTTTTGGACTGTGGGAGAAAACCGGAGTACCCGGCGAAAACCCACGTGGACACGGGGAGAACATACAAACTCCACACAGAAAGGCACCCGAGCCGAGATTCGAACCCGGGACCTTCTTGCTGTGAGGCGACAGCGCTACTCACTGGGCCACCGTGCCAACCTGATTTATCCCAGCATAGCGGAATTTGTCTTTCCACTGTTATGCTTGAGTTGTATACCCCCAATTTACAACAGTCCTTCATTGGCCGTTGTGTTCAGTGAGCATACGTTTTATTTTTCCATACCCATGTGATGATCTGTTCGTGCATGTTGATGATTGAGAGTGGGTGCAATGGGTCACACACTGTATCTCCATCCAAATAACTTGATTTCCATTCCTGGCTGTGTGTTATACCAAGTGGCATGAGCTGCCACGAGCTTTACTCTGCCAAAAAGAAGAACCCTTTGCAGAATTTAAACATCAGCATTTAGGAATACTGAAAACCAGGAATTATGATGGCTTTTCCCAATAACAGGTGCTCACTAATATCGAGTTTTTATGGAAAGCCAACTTTAGTCAGCTTAAGCCTACTTGAGTTATTTTAACCTTGACGCAACTTAAATGCGGCTTTGTCAAAAGAGTGATTTCTGAAAAAGTCACAGAATTTGCACCAGTAATCTACAAGGATAAAAATTGTGTTACGACTTTGTATGCCAGTGCCCTGCTTGTATGTGTTTATGTGCATGTGGGTTTTTCATTGGCAGGGATTCCAGTGACAGATGTGGATATGATGGGGTCACTCTTTGAGCTCATCAGCCACTTCGTGCAAGGAAAGACACCTCCACAACCCCAGCCGGGGTCTGCTACTGAACATGCAATGTACTACTGTGTGGTGGGTTTATGCCAGACCAATTAATGTGATTGTGCGTGTGTACACACTGTAATGCAATTCAGGTGGCTTTGGTTTGAGTCCTGTTGATGCTTACTGTTGGATCTGTTTTTAAAATTATTATATGGTCTGTTGTGTAAGTACCAACATGGGAGCAACAAAAATAGGTCTGAATGTGTTGCTGACCACAACACCCACTGTTTGCCTATACCAGACTTTCATTGATGCAATTAAATCTTACCAAGAATGAGTTAGCTGCATTGCAGCTTTTAATAGAATATTTGCCCTACAAACTCATTTGGTATGCACTTTCATATATGGAGGGATATGTCCACATGTATTGGTAAAGATTTGTGTGTGCGAGTGCACAAACACTGGTGTGTACTATGTGTGTGCGCTCGTCACATTCTAATAATATTTAGCAAAGTTTTTGTGAAATATGGAAACATTTAACGTTTGGCTGAACATCCTTCCTCAGGACATCCTGCATGGATAAGCACAATAACATAAAAACAATGTAACATTTGGCAGCCCATGCAATAAATAATATCATGACTGTTATTTTCTTGACAATTCACTGGGTTAGCTGACTAATTTAATCCCTAGTGTATACTGCTGCCTCAGTGCGTGACAATGCATTCTTTACTATTTTAGTTCCCCTTTGGAACTTTCATCTGTCTTTCCAATGTCGCATTTTAAATCACCAAGCTTGTCACCCAATGTCCTTGATCTTTTTTCTCAGCCACTGCTGCTCGTGTTGTCTTGGGGGTCTATGCCCTTTGATTATAAACTGATAAAACAGAGATTGAGGGTTGACTGAAAGACATTCCTGCAGAGATGATGAAATTATCAGCACTTAGCAGTATGGTATGACCAGTTGCCTTTTAGATTGTCAGCTGTCATTTGCAGGTGTGTAATGATTCTATTTCACTACTACGTCAATCGATGCATTCATTGTAATTTGTGCATATATGGAAATGAATGCTAATTGAAAAACAAAACTATGCAAATGACACTAAAACAAGATAAAATACAAATGAGAACGGAAAAAGGAGACTTAAGTTTTTTAAAAATAAATTCGTTGTGTTGATAAATGCTCAATTTCCATTCAAATACAAACACGTGAGCACTTTTCATTCCACTTCCACCCCATTATTTTTTTAGCACCAGGCCAATAGGCCAGTACCTTTGTTAAAACGGCGCCATGTGACATTTGTGTGCGGCAAGCAGGCCCTGCCAGACCAGCGGCACTCCTACTTCCTGAACAAACAAACGGTGCGGCAGGATGGGCGAGAATTGGTGGGTGCGCTCGTCAGACAGGTGCCCTTCTTGCATCCCAGCCACGTGCCGGCCGTGTTGGCCACCGTGCGACGCCAACTTGTCTATAACGCGCTGCTGGGCAGCTGTATGCGCCGCTGCCTGTGCCCTGGGATCACAGACGGTAAGAAGCGTCCGGTTCAAGTGTGGTGGCCCTTAAAATTAGGCAGTGTAACAATTTAATCTCTCCACGGGTCACTGAATTTGAGTTGGGAAATAAGTTATGTTCCTGTTCATGTTTAGAGTCTATAGAAGTATAAATATATTGATGTAGGTTTTTCACAGTTCGATGTATGAGCGTTGCTCTTTAGAGGGAATTGGAGAGGAGGAACACTTGACCCTGCCATCCCAAAAGAGCATCTTTTAAGAGCAAATGTTAGATCCATAAGTGCATGTGTTCTTTTATATAGAACATTTTTGGCAATGCATTGCTGGTTGGGGTCCTCCCCACCGCACGGGTTATGGCAGTTATTTGACCACATTTCACCATGCTGGCCAGTGCAGGTTGGTAAAGACACTTAACATAGACTTTGGGAGAATGATTGAGTAGAATAATACATTTTGCAACTTTGTTAAATGGATGTTTACCAACGTGAATGAGTTTTGGAAAAATATATATAAAGCTGAAAAATGTACCGTTAAGCACACAAATCATTTCTCAAGGCTCAGTGGTCCATAGGGGACCTAGGCTATGAGTTTTTCTTCAAATTGGCTCTATATTAGTGCCCTGATGTGCATATGGATTGGACAGAAATTTGTATGTTTCACAATGGCAACCAGAAGTGAAAGTAACTTTTATCTGCATTAGAAGTTCTGAAATTTCCGATTAAGCAGGTGACACATGCGTAATCTGCTTATTCACGTCGGGATTAGTGATATGTGTGGATTTCATAGTAGAGCGTGTTATGTTGTTGGTCTCAATTGATCTCTTTGCATGAAAGTGCCAGAAAAGCGGCTTGATGCACTAATATTTTGAGCACGTGTGCAACATGAACTTATAGTAATTGAAGCTCTTATTCCCAGATATGTCTGATTGCTCACAATTTGAAGTGAGTCCCCTTGCAGACTACAGCTTTACAGTCACCTTCCAGCACCCGCTTACAGACAGTATGGGCTGTGGTAAGTTCAATATTCACTACACAGTGCATTACATTTGATATACAGCGGCAGTGCATTTAACAGCCTTTTCCTCCGCAATGATGTTTATCTAGTGCTGTAGTGATCGCGATAGACTGGTCTAACTCAGTCATGAACAGTCAACTATAAACAGTAGGAAAAGCCGAGATTCTGTACAGTGGTTGTATATAAAACTGTCTCAGCCATGGGTCACAAATGGAAGTTGCTTGAGAGTTTTAAAAACAGCTTAAAGTCGACGCACAGGCCTAAGAACAGGTGAGTTTTTAGCATAGCGTACATTTTGTTGGGTTTTAGTGAAGTAGAATTTCAAGAGTAGATCTTGTGTTGCACTTACATCCTAAAAATGTTCTTGTGTTTAAAAAGGTTAGAGACTACTGATATAGAGCATTGTTCCATGACAGTGTACTTATGTCATGCTTGAAGACCTATAAAAGGTTTGCTCTAATGTCCTTTATTTTTAATTTCAGCTGTATGCTGCGTGTCTATTTCCATATGTATACATTACGTAAATGTATTTAATTTAAACTCGTGAGGGCGGCGCGGTGGCGCAGTGGTTAGCGCTGACACCTCACAGCAAGAAGGTCCCGGGTTTGAGTCTCTCGGCTCCGGTGCCTTTCTGTGTGGAGTTTGCATGCTCTCCCCGTGTCCGCGTGGGTTTTCGCCGGGTACTCCGGTTTCCTCCCACAGTCCAAAAGCATGCTCCTGGATAGGTTGATTGGCTCAGAGACTAAAAATTGTCCCGCAATGCCCGGCGATGGACCGGCGTCCCGTCGTCGGGTGTATTCCTGCCTTACGCCCTGTGTTTCCGGGATAGGCTCCGGCTTCACCGTGACCCTATATAGGATTAAGCGGTTTCAGATAATGAGAGATGAGAAAATATATATTTTAGGACATTGGCTTGGATTCTTTTATACAGTATTGCATTGATCGTGGGTAACAATGGTGCTCATGTATTCCTGTTGTTCTGTCCATACCACTTGAAATCTTAACATGTCCTTTTGTGACTCGCATCCAGTGATGTACCACTATCAAAATGTCACTGAAGTATTACATTGTCACGGTTATTACACTTGTTTTCCACAAGAATGCTTCACTGTCTTTACAACTCTTTGAGGAGGGTGTTTTAACACTCAGGGATATGATTTAAGTGTAGATTACAATGGAGCAATTTCCGGGTAATTTTTCACACCAGACGCAATGTCCTACGCCTGTGAATGATCTCAGGATTTTTAACGTTCACCGTAAAGCAGGCAGCACAAATTTATTATGGTTAATACAACTACAGTATCAATCCAGGCGGCCGCTAGATTTTAACTCTTAACCTGAGTAACAAGCTTAAAACGCACTTCTACTCGTTCAGTACGCTTCTGACCAGTTAGATGGTGCAGCCTCAAATATGCCGCAAATATAAATCTGTCAACGGATTAGTTTGTTGCCAGTGCTTGTACTACAATTCCACCAATCAAGTCCCATACGTCGTACTTGAATATGCCCCTTGTCGGTAATGTGTACAGTCGTAGTGGATGTTACTGAGAGCTGGCAGCCATGCTGCACAGTGCACACTGGGCTGCTCGACCCACCCATCTGCCCTGACCTCTACCTAACAAGGGTCATTCAAAGGCAAGTGCAGCAACACGATATCATCAACGGTTTTACTCAAAGTGCCATGTCACCACTTATCACTGCATGAACGATGGTGGAAATTGCGATAGGATTGCGATGTACAGCCGTCTTACAAAAAATAATACGTTAAGGAAAAATAAATGATGAAAACATACAATTTCTGAAGAAGACTAGCAGGTTGAACTGATGAAAACTTCTTTTACTCTCTTTGCAACAAAGTAGTCCTTTTTTAAATATTTTACTTTCATGTCTAGCGTTCTGTGTACATATACGACCCAGTTTGGACATTTTGTTAATTATATATGTAATAAAGCCACTGATCTGATGCAAAGCTCATTTTGAAGCTCATTTTACCAACTATCGTTAGACTCTTTGAAGCCCGGCTTTGTGCAGTAATCACGTAATGGAGTGTGTTGACGTAAGGGGTGAATTAAATATGGTAATGATGAGCGTGTTTTCATATCTCTTGTGCAACGTTTTTAACACCTTCATGAGTGCATTGCAGTTCGTAATAAATGGTAAAACAAATCTTAATTACAATGCTATGCCCTTGCGGTGTAGCTCTCAAAGTGTCACCACGTAAGTGATCCAAATCATCGTTGTATAATTGGTGCCTCGCTCCCTAATGTAGCCTCGTTACAATTTGAAAGTTTACAAGAGGTAATTTCCTGTTACAAAATGGATGGAATGTTCCAAGGAGTCTGTAAAAGAAGCCATATCCAGATTATTTGGCCAAACAGTGAGAAGTTTTGTATTTGATACTGACTATATTCAACCATTCATGAGGGCATTCATTTTGGTTTTGATAGTCAATTAAAAGCAAAAATAAAGGATGATCCATTAATCTATCTACATTTTAACCCCTATAATTATATTGCGAAGATACAAAATATATTTTAAAAGTGTATTAAGACATGTATCAAATTTTTATGGGATACAATTTTATTGAAATCAGATGTACAGAATTTTTATTATGAATTTGGACATGATTTCCATCATTTTCAAGCGGTGTGCAACATTTTGCAGTAATCCAAATCCACTTTTTGCTGCATTCCAACTGTCATTTAATAAAATGTGTTTCGTACGAAACTTCTATCATAAAAACTTGAAATCTATAAATATTCTGTAAAAACATTGATTTTGTTTCTGAACAATGTAATTATAAGGGCTCATAAATGTGGATGAATGGGCCACTCTATATTGATAACGGTGATTTGTGCAACATGTCTTGAGGCTGCCCTTGTCCCAATTCCCTCTTCAGGTGCCTGTCCGTGCCAGTGACCATGCGAGCAATGAGCAGGAAGGCACTTGAAATCCAGGCATCTGCGACCGAGCTGCAGTCCCGGCCAGAGACGGCGTCGGTGCTTGCTGCCATGGCCTCAAACTTGAGCGCAACGTTGGACAACCTGGCTCACCGCTCACCTGAGTGCGTCCCCCCGGTTCCCAGTGGCACTCCCCCGATGCACTACTGCAGCACAGCCAACGTACATACATCCACCCCCGAGTTTGCAAATACACAATCTGCCGCATACTCTGGCTCTGTGTGTCCTGCCTTTCCTACCAGCATGCACTCTTACAACCAAAACCATCTCCACCAACAAGGCAAGGCCACCGTTTCTGGAGGGTACCAGCAAGAGTCTTTAGCATCGCTTAGCGATGGGGATCTTTGCAAGGTGGCGCAGAACCCAATCCTAACAAGCCTTCTACAAGTGACAGGTGGGCTCGGGGTGCAACCTGCTGTGGGTACTCAGCAACAGCCCCACCATGCGCAAACGTCCTCGCCGACTTTGCCCACCAACACGAAAAACCATCCCATGCTATTCAACCTACTTAAGGACTTCTCAGCGCCTTACTCTGGGTCTGACCGGCCGAGCAGTCACGGTGCTGCAAACTCGCCCAAGTTGGAGGCTTTGGGTGGTGTCTCGAAGCCCAGAAAAAAGTGGCGTTCCCGCACACACACGTCACCGAGAGATCATATTGAAGAATTTCAAAACGAACTGTGCTCAATGGAGATGGAGACGAATTCCACAGAGATTTTTGACTTAAATATTGATGGCACGGGAATGGAGCGGCAAATTAGTGACAGCGGTGATGACACGGGCTTTCCAAGCTCACCTTGTGCTCACAAGCCTGATGCTCTTTCACAGAACTCCCCATGTGCACAAAGAGCTTCGCCACCATTGTCACATGTGCACCTTCCATTACCTGGCTTTTCCATAAACTCACCCCATCCTGCTCAGCAGCAGCCAGCCTCCTCGCTGCCTCTGCTACCTCCACAAGGGAGTAGCCCTCATCAAGCTTTGACGTATCCAGGTGCTTCTCAATCTGCTGGACTTCCAAAACAGCATCTTCAGCAAGGATTGGCCAGCATGGGTGCCAGTGTGCCAGATTTCCTATATGAGGCACCACTGCACCCTGTGAGCGACACCCAAGGAGAAGCTGCACACATTCCTTCCAGCCATGTTAGGCCTTCCTCTCCTGTTGGTCATAGTGGTGGTCAATTGCCACTTGATGGGACGGAAAAAGGTGGTCATTTGCTTGCAAAATGTTTAGCGCAATGTGGACCAGTGTCAACATGGGATTGGCAAACAGTACGGGAAAAGGGCAGTTGCATATCTCCTGTGGAAAACGTTAAGAGAACTGAAACCTTGCCTCCAAACGCAGAGGGGTTTGAGGGGCCGAGCACAGACACGATGGCATTCACAGATCCCTCTGAGTTCCTATCAGGTGCTGGAAGTGGTGATGAAGATTCTCAAGCCTTCCCTGAGGCACTCGATTTTAACAGCGATGCACTCAACAGTGCAGAGCTCAACAGCAGCTTCATGGACAACCTGTTTGAATCAAATACTCAAGATGTTGATAATGTGGAGAAAGGACACATTTTTGGTGTGTCCGTGAAAAAGGCAGAAATGCAAGCAGTCACCAGTGCTGAAAGCAGTAATAAGGTGGAGGTGGCAGTCAGTGGCTCTCACTCAGAGTTTAGCGCTGCATCGGTCCCAAAATCTGTACAGGAAAATAAGGTGTTAAATATTTTATCTAAATCAACATTGACAGGGAATTCCAAAACAGAGATCTGTCAGAGTGCAAAAGATCCTGTTAAGGTCACGGAGAAGTCCGACACAACCAGTACAAACAAACCAAACATAGGCAGTCTTCAACGTGAAGGAGGCAGCAATTACGATGGAAGAGGAATGAAGCGCAGCCGCTCCTCTTTACCAGATGCTAAATCAAAAGATAGAGTGCTCAAGCACAGGCGCCTGGATGGAGACGGCAAATCCATGTCACACAGCATGGCTACATGTCGCTCGTTAACACCACCAGCAAGCATTGGCAGTGACAAGTCACCTTTGGCACTTCCAGGTCGCTCACAAACTCCTCCTGCTAGCTCGGCCCCACGAATCCCAAAACTCACCATCCAGCGCTCTGCTGGTGGCTTGACTGTAAGCAAGACTTCACACACTGGCTCCAGTGGCAACAGCAAACCTGGCATTTCACATAGCTCTTCCTCCTTGGCAATTAGGCAGAATTCAAGCAGTAAAGTTCTTTCTCAATCTGGTCCAAGCTTTTCCAGTGCTACAGCACGGGGGCAGCCAGGAGTGAGGCTAACACATCAGAGCTCCTCTGTTCGCCAGGGTGGTCCTCAAGTTAAAGTCAAAACCAGCAGTGGTGGAGGCAACAACAGCAAATCAGGCACAGGAAGTTCTGGAAACAAACCTGGTCCCTTGTCACATGTAGCCTCGGGCAACAATAATGGAAGAGGTTCTGTATTTGTGTCATCACATGGGAATAACACGAATGTGCACATGACAGGTAAGAATGTATCTCATTCATTGCCAGCAAAGCAAGTTATTTTGCACAAACAAGGTGGCCCCACAAGCTATGGAGGTGGCAACAAACTTGTAAAAATGAAGCCCATAGCAAAACCCTGTACCTCTGCATCATTAACAAATAAGCAAACTTGTCCATCCCGATCCAAAAATCCTATGACGTCTGACCACTCTACTGCAATGAAACACACCCCAAACATTGCTAAGAGCTCGAAAATCCGTGTGGTCAATACTTCTCCAGCCGCAAGTTCCAATGGAGGCTCAGGCGCAAACCCAGAATCCAAGCCACTATCTTTGCCAACTGCATCACAACCAATCAAGTCGGGCTTTGCTTCACAGGGACCAAGTGGGGGGTCCTCACCAGTGCTGTCAAGCGGAGGAGGGAGCGCTAGCAAGGCTGGGAAGTCGTCAATTCGCCACCGTAAGCCCTCTCTAACAGCTGTAATTGACAAACTTAAAAATGGTGTCACGGGAACTGGTGCAGGATTGGGAGGGATAGAAGGCACGGATTCGAAGCAAAGTGAAGGTGTTGCTCCAAGTTCTTCTCGGGCACAGCCTGCTAATGGTAGTCTTGCACAAGCAGTGCCAAGCACCACGCCACAGAGAATGTCATCATTTAACATTTCTGGGAGCAAATCTGACCCACACAAGCGCAAGGAGGTTGAGAGGGACAGTAAGCCTAAAGTTCTAGGATCTGCATCTGTGGCGACGGCATCTGGCGACAGTCTTAAAAAGACTTCAGAACCAAAGGTAGGAAACAGCGGCAGCAATTTTGTGCCTGGAAACAGTGGCGGCAGCAGCGTTGGGAAGATAATAATCTCAAAGCCTGATGAAGGGTCTCCAAGCATCAAAAACAAACCACTGACCTCGAAATCTGTGGACAGCACCAACCAAGCAACCAAGCAGGGACCGGCGAGTTTGAAACAGGTGTACAGGTCGCCTTATTTAATTTCTGAATCTTCCACTCAGAAAACGGACCGTCCCCTGCCAGGTTGCGTCAAATCACCGGCATACCCGCAGCCAGCAGTGGACATGTGCAGTGAGTCGGAGTCGAGCTCCATATATGATAGCCTGAGCTCAGAGGATGAAGGAACAAAATTGCTCATCGATCTGTCGAGAGACCGACCTAAGAGCAATAAGAAGGGGAGAAATAAAGAGGTGAAGCATGCAGAAGATCAAGATAAGCTGCTGCACCATGGCACACAACCTGAAAGCTACCCCAAATCTCCTCTTCTCAGTGAACAGCCTCCATTATCAAACCTGTCTTTCAGATCAGGGTCTGGTACCTCACAGCAGCTGAGCCCATGCGTGATCGATGATGATCTTATGAATGAAGCTTTGATTGGCAGCTCTACATTGTCATAAGCTATAGCCTAAGTAAAAGCACTGTGCAAAACCCTTCTACATCCTACTCTCGAATATGTATATGTGGGTAATGTGTGGGTAATACTGTGTAGCACTTAAAATGTAAAATAATTGAATGAGAAAAGTCCAACTGATGTTAAGATTTTTATTTTTACACGTTTGGACACTATAAAGTATGAACATGCCTTGTACAATAGCTTGGTTTCTAATCAAACTCTAAGCACTTTTGCTAGTTTTCCCGTTACACCTGCATTAGCTCTGCTTGTTTGTGACAGGCATTTGAGTAGTAAACATGCTTCCTCATTCCAGTACCACTATGCATTGCTGCATGGTTTACAAGGTGTGATGCGAGTTTTCAAGGTTCAGGTGTGTTTGAAAGTTATGCCTCAGTTTTGGTGAAAGACAACTTTAAAAAATGTATTTTAATTAATGTTTATATTTGTATGCATAAACTATATTGTAATTACACATAAATTAAAGCTGTTTGTTACTGTGATATAAGAAATGTCGCAATGTTTTAATATAGATCTGTATAACGAATTTAAGACTTGATGTTTGAGTATTTTCCAATTTTTCTTTTGATTTTGGCATTTAAACTTAGCACATTTTCAGTGTTAATGTATATTTGATTATATTTATACTTCTCAGAATTTTACGGTAGAGATGGCAAACCATACAATTTTAATGACTTAAACTTGCTGAAAACAATGACTGCTTCAAAACCTGTCGCCCAATAAAAAATCCTTGTGGAAAAACAACTGGCTTTTTTAACTTACACATTCATTGAGAGCTCTATTCTAAGACGTTTGCCACATCTATAATTTCTGGAAACTCAAGTATTTTTTGATATGTAAAATACCACACGAGAACAACCTATGTTTTACCACACAAGAGCATCCGATGTTGCCTTTGGTCCCAGCAGCATTTAATTTACAATATGTTCACACAAGATGAGTGCAATATTGTCTTGAGTCAGGCCGGCTTGGCCCAGAAGGGCTGCACACCTCTTGCGTAGCTGCTGCAACTTCATCTGCAACTCATTCCATCCAACGCTTCTGATGTGGGTGCAATTGTTGATGGATGCTGCCTGATTTTTGCAGCAATCCACAGAGTCACACTCATTTTTATTCTGTTCAGAGTTCGCATCCATGTTTTGTGTCTGTGAAAGGCTGACAAAGCCACTATCCATAGCTGTTGGACAATTCACATTGCTTTCTGCATGCCGTATGTCCATGCTCTCCAGAGCGTCACCCAGGTTATCAGCATCCATTATGCCATCAAACTCCGCACCGACACACGTTATCAAGACCTGTCCCAGCTCACTCAGTGCAGTTTGGACAGCCTGTATCTCTTCCCTCGTCGCATCGGAGGCACCGACATTCTGGTTGTTCCACAATTCCAGCGCTCTGCAATGTGCACGCAATCACCCTTTTAGTAAAAGACATCGTACTTGAATACATGCTATAATTTACAGCCCCGAAGCATTGGTGGACAAGAGGGGGGTGAGTGGCCCCTGCTGAATGCTGAGATTTTCAAATTTTCAATGTTTAAAGTTGAACATTAAGTATATGCACACATTTCAATAAGGTTAGGCTAAAGGTTCATGCCTGTTATAAGACTGAAGCAATTATTTACAATTGTAATTTCCCAGAGCAGTATGCATGGCTGACTTACCCCCACTCCCCACCCTTGCAGTATCCTCACACCTCTTTGAAAGAACACCATCGAAATTGAATGACTGTGCAGGTTATCGTATTAAATAAAATTGTATTAACTACTCGTGATGAGCTTGGTCCCAATTGCAGAATTATTAATGTGGTCAGTTTTATTTATGTTAAATGCTTTCCAACGCTGTTCTTTTGAGGATAGCCATGTCGAGGGCTCCCCCTCTCGATGTGTTGTCCCCAACAGTGGGGTAGCGCTCAACACGGATTTAACGAAGGAACAGCTTTGGAGAGCAATTGCCACGCATGAAAACCTACATCAGTATAATGTATGATCGGAAATGATTACTGTGACCATGACTTTACAATAACGTGAAATTTGCCGTGATAATGCGATGAATGCGTTGCCAAGTTTTGATTATCACATAACGTGATTGTGCCCAAGGATTATTGTTGATGCACAAACAAGCATCGAGAGGTGGCATGCTTGGAATTACAGGGATGTAGAAAGGAGCATAGGGATTCTATAACGCGTTTATAGACATAGTGACTTAAGAAAGTACACACTTGGACTGGACAAGATGTACGTTGGAGCAGCAGCCAGAGTATGATATAGGCCCAAGAGAACGTTGAAAGTGAAGATGACGATAGGGTAAGAAGGCCTTCAGCAGTGGATTGATCGTGGCCGTTTATGATGACCACTAATGATGACATGATTGTGATGGTCATGAAGACGATCACGCGTTGCATCACCGCAGCGCTCCACTCAGCTGCCACGTGTGAAACGCCTTGCCGACCGCCCGGCCGAAGCCCTGGTTGAAACCGTCCTGCAGAGCACTCTCTTTGCCCTCTTCCAGGCCGGCCAAATAGCCCTCCTGCAGGAATTGATAGAGGATATACGTGGGTTGGGCAATCGTCTTGAGACGAGAGAACCACGTAGGTGTCACCAACATAGACAATGAACAACACTATCGGGAACGAATATCAGTGCAGGTGGAGATAGGGTTTAGGTAGACAGTGCTGCATTACCCAGTCGGAGGCCAGGTGCTTAGGGCACCAGCAAAGCAGGGGCACCACTTTTTTGTGGTGGTGACCACATTGTTGGTGATAATGTAATATACAATAAATGTGCTTTGCACGTACGAGGATTATGATTTGTAAAGATGACAACACTGGCTCAGCTCAGCTTGTCGAGGTATTTGTCATTGTAGAACGATATTGCTGTGCCGGGAAAAATCGCGTTTCACGGGTCACTTGACGTTCCCACAAGCGCGCTGACTCATACCCCGTTCACTTGAACATGGGATCGCTGGAGAAAACACTGCAGTTGCAATGTTTTTTGCACGCAGTTTAATTGAACAGGGAAAAAAAGAATTTGTTACTTTCACCTTCACGACAAAACAGTGAAAGACGGAGTACAACGTGTATTTCCAAATGT
>JAZEWT010000001.1:36982891-37004334 GCA_036362905.1 Mordacia mordax
TTCCGGGATAGGCTCCGGCTCACCGTGACCCTATATAGGATTAAGCGGTTTCAGATAATGAGATGAGAGAGAGATGAGAGTTGCATGGCGACTGCATGCTCAAAGACCTAAGAGAGGAAAGGTAAATTGGAGATGGGATGATAATTATCAGAGATGTTGCAATCGGGGCCGGGTTTTTTTTTTTGCAGAGGGGTAACTGCAGCGTATTTGAATAATGGGGGAACGATGCCGGAGCGAAGTGAGTTGTTGAAGAGATTAGTGACAAAGGTGGCAAGGGATTTGAAGTTTGCTAAGATGAGTTTGGATGGGAGGGGGTCCAAGGAGCAGTTTGTAGGCCAAGATACATCAGATTCCATTAACTCGGAAAATTCCCAGAGTTTTGAGATCAGGGTAGGAGAGGGAAAAATTGCTGAGGTAGTGGGTAGAGGTTGAGACTGGGTAGATATGCAAGTGGGCTTTGGTTTTGTCTGTGAGAAACAGAATCAATTGATCTATTTGGTCTTTATTAATGAAGAGATATGAGGGTGATTGACTGAGTGAATGATGGAGGTGATGGATGGTCGAGAGGAGGATCTTGGGCTTGTCCCAGGCATCCGCTAGGATGTTGGAAAGATGATTGGTACGTGTGCAATCAAGTGCCTTCTGGTAGCGATTGACTGGTCCTTATAGATTTGAGCGTCGATGGAGGTATCAGATTTTCTCCATGTCCGTTCGTCCCGGCGTGCATTCATCTAGAGGTCATCTCATCTCATCTCATTGTCTGAAACCGCTTCGTCTTATACAGGGTCACGGTGAGCCGGAGCCTATCCCGGCAGACACAGGGCGCAAGGCAGGGATACACCCACGATGGGACGCCAGTCAACCGCCGGGCACTGCGGGGCAATTTAGCCTGCGAGCCAATTAACCTATGCAGCAGCATGCTTTTGGACTGTGGGAGGAAACCAGAGTACCCGACGAAAACCCACGCGGACATGGGGAGAGCATGCAAACTCCACACAAAAAGGCACCCGAGCCGAGAGATTTGAACCCGGGACCTTCTTGCTGTGAGGCGACAGTGCTAACCACTGGGCCACCGTGCCGCCCTCATCTAGAGGTCCCAGAGTTAAACTTCAACAGTAGACCAGGGGGATGGTTTCCTGCCTGAGACACAGCAGGATTTGATTGGGGCCAAAACATACAGTTTGTATGAAGGTGAGCTGTTGTAAGTTTCAACTGTTATATCAGAGGCATAGTGAGCTGAATCAGAGCGTCATGAGCTGTTGATTGCAGTGGAGACTGAGTCTGGGGTGATGCAATTAAGATTTCAGAATTGGATTTGGCGCTTAGTGATGAAATGGGTGGCAGTACCTGAAAATGAAACCACAAAGTGAAGTGATCAGACAGACCAGGATCAGTGATGGACAGGTTGTTTACAAACCAGGTCCAGAGTATGGCCACGTTTGTGAGTCGCAGATGTCACATGTTGAATTAAGCCAAATGAGTTTAGAGTGGCCTTGAGATCCCTTATAAGGGAGTTCTTTAGAGAGTCAACACCGATGTTGAAATCGCCAAGCATCAGAATCCTCTCAGAACTGGAGCAAAGCTTAGAAAGCAGCTCAGATAGTTATTTGACAAAATAAGTAGAGGCGCCAGGTAGGCAGTAGAGCAGCAACAACTTCACAGGTTGAACTGACCTCCAATCCAGAGACAAGCTGGAATGAATGGAAGGTCGGCGACGGAATTGGACAGATCGAATGTCAACATTGACACGGTGTAAAACTCCAAGGACACCACCGTGGCCATGGGAACGAATCTTCTGATGGAGTGCAAAGGCTCACGGTTGAAGATGATGTTCTTACCTTCAATGTAAGAACATCATCTTCATGGTGCTAGGTCTCTGTTAGGCAGAGCAAGTCCAAATTGTTGTCCAAGATCAGCTCAGCAATGAGTGGGGCTTTTTCTATGTTCAGAGAGTGCACATTGAGGGCAAAGGGGATTTGATTTGCAGACAATGTGCTTGGTGGAGGGGCAGTGGCCAGTGGTATTGTCCACAAGCAACACTGAGTTTCCAAAGGCTTAATTTGCTGCTTCATCGGCAGCCGATATATAGGGCGTAATAGAGGGAAGGGATTAGAGACATCGGTCATGGGCAGGTTAATGAGTATCCAGCACCCCAAAGGATGTAAGGAGGGTGGTGAAATATCGCCAGCTGATTCCGTATGGTAAGAAGGTTGGGGATCGTGTGACGTGATTCGGGGTAGAGGCTCAAGAGAGCTACACATGTGCAAATGATTATGATTGAAGTGCTGTTGTGGCGAATGGATGGATAATAACATATAATAATAGTTGCATTTCTAGAATGCCTTTCAGCCGATGGCCACAAGCGCTGCACAGAATTGTGGATAAGAGGTGAGTAGTTAGGTAGTGAGGTAATGTCAGTCAGAATCAGTACCCGCTCAATCCTGTACAGGGCTGCGGGGGGCCATAGTCCATCCCGGCAGACACAGAGTGCAAGGCGGGGCCACACCCAGGATATGATGCCAGCACATCACAGGGCACTTCCCAGGGGGTATTTACTCTGCAGGCCAACCAAACCAGACAGCAGCATATCCCTGGATGGTGGGAAGAAACTGAAAACATGGCGAGAACCCACGCAGACACAAAGAGAACACGCAAACTCCACACAGAAAAGGCACTCATGCCGGGAACCAAACCCTGGTTTCTCCCTCTGTGAGGTAGCAGCACCACCCACCGTGTCCCCCATGCCATCGTGAGTTTGTAGAATGATGAGTAATTGGGTATTGTAGCAACAAGGTGGCGAGTGGTTAGGTGGTGAGGTAATGAGTGGGTGGATAATAAATGGTGGTGAAGAGTGAACTAGTGGAGAGTGGTTATAGTTATGTGAATGTGGTGGGAAGTGATGACAATGGAAGAGTTGAAGAGGATGGTGAGAAGTGAGTGACAGGATGGTTAATCTGGTGGATGAGGGTGAGAAGGAGAGGCGAAGGAGGGTCATGAGGGAGAGTGAGGTGAATGAGGTGAGGAAGGTGAGAGGAGTGTGATGTGAGATGGTGAGCACGCGGTGAGTGAGGGTGCTGGTACTGTTAGGAGACTGCTGGCGACTGCTGCTGCGAGGCAACGGTTGACTCGCAGTGGGAAGAGTAGGCCCCAAGAGTCGAGACATAATAAGGGAGGGCCCCCCCGGGAGGGCCCCCCCCAGCCCCCGCCGCACCACACACGGCACTCGGCAGCCTGCTCCTCCACCCGCGCCACCGCTCCAGCGGCCACCCATAACATACGGGCCCCACCGACTCCTGTTTCCACCGTCGAATTCACTCCCAGCCACTGCTGCACCACACATGACGCTCGGCAGCCTCCTCCACTCGCGCCATCATTCCGGTGGCCACTCGTAACACATGGGCCCCGTCGACTCCTGCCTCCACCGGCAAATTCACTCGCGGCCTCTGCTCGCCGAATCTGCAGCCCTGATCACTGCGCAGACTTTCTGTGGCTGCAGCTCAAGCTCCTGCAGCAGTGTGCCGTACCAGCCTGCAACCGCCCACACAGGCATGCCTCGCTCGCCAGCAGCTGCCCACACAGCCGTGCCGTGCTCGCTAGCAGCCGCTCGCACAGCCGTGGCGCGCTCACCAGCAGCCACCGACACAGCTGCTCCACCCTTGCCAGCAGCTGCTCACACAGCCGCGCTGCGCTCACTCCGCTCTCGCAACTGCTGCTCGCCGACTCTCCCGATGCTGGGCAGTGCTCAGCGCTCTCTGTTCGCGCAGCCACCGCTCGCTCCATGGCTCTAACGCTGCGCTGTTCCCAGCTCATTCTGCTGCCGCTCGCTCCGCGGCTCTCTCCGCTATGCTCTTCCTACTTCATCGTTGTGCTGTCCACGCACTTCCGAAATCCTCGCCGGCCTCGACCTCCCAGCGTGATCCCGATCCCACTTCTGACACCAAACTATTGGGGCACACCAACAGGCCTGCCTCCACACCACCCTCGATCACTCATTGATGCGCCCTGTGGATCCCGAGACGTACACGATGGCGCTCCTCCTTACACGGCAGCGACACCAGCGACGAAGACGGGAGGCTTCTTGTCTTTGCAGTACTTTTATTTGCGACGACACCGTAACAGCTTAACTCAACACTCCGCACTATGTGCGCCAACCAATCACTAACTACTAACACTGGTGCCGATCCTTTATCTGTCTCAATGGTCCGCCGTCCTACATGTTGTCCCGCCAGCTGTCACGTTCCCATCTGACTCACTCCTCGACTCTCTGCGCATCTCCTTTACATATCCCTCAGCCCCCTTCCAGAATGTTCCATCTGACGTTACCCAGTTGTTTACCCCAATGGGGTGACCCACCATTTTCCTTGCCCACCTTACCTCGTATGACCTCTCCTCGATCGACCACCCACAGCAACAGTCCCCAGCCAATCAAACTGTCGTAACCCAGCGACCGATCCGATTCCACGGCACGAGCGTCAGCATGCACCCAGCCATGCACGGCTCAACACCCCACTCGGCAATCCCCATTACGCAACTCGGCACCGCTCATCACCGTCACTTAGCACCGCTCATCGCAGACCACCCACTCACCTATGACATCGTGCCCCCCCCCCTCACGGCCCAATCGCTGGGTGTGGGTGTGCAGGTGCACCTAGCCTGGCACGGCGCAGGGCTTGATACCACATTTTTAACAGTAGCAGTTGAACAACGGCTGAATTCCGTTGAACATGCAAACCCCTTCCTCTCGATAAGGATATGATCCGTGGTGGGGTTTGAATACATTCATCCGTGAAACGCATGCAAAATTAGTGATATAAAAGTTTCTTAATATGTGATAACCAGCACCTTTGTAAGAGCACTCACATCACTGACAGTCTCGACAGTTCTATACCCTAACCCATTCAGGCAGGTATTCTTTACATAAGCATTTGCTTAAAGTAACTTGTACTTGTATCATGTTATTTTTGGAGCTGTTGTGGAGAAGTAGTCACTTGCAGGAGGCTTATTTTCATAAGCCTAAGGGCCTCAAGTGAGATTAAGGAAATTGCACAATTTTACGTGTATTGCCACTCACGTCAGCATGTGGTGCACTGTACTCAAAATATGTTGTGTCCATACCTGCAGGTGAGTGTTGTTGGGAAGAATTTCAAGAATCTAGTCCGAAGACTCAGGTAAAGGAGCATTGTTTAACTCACTACTGTATTTTTTGAGTGCAGACATGCGTACTTTGCTGATTTTTTTATGTGTGCACTTAATTAATATGTATGATTTGGTATTCATTGCACAGTATACTCATGCAACCGTTTCCTGTATTGAGACTTCAACAAAGTGTCTCTGGGGGAAAACAGAAGGGATTAACATTTCAAAGGGACATCTAATCTCAGTCAGAAACCGCTTAGTCCTGTACAGGGTCACGGTGAGCCAGAGCCTATCCCAGCACACACAGGACGCAAGGCAGGGATATACCCACGATGGGACGCCATTCCATCACTGGGCACTGCGGCCAATTTAGTCTGCAAGCCAATTAACCTATGCAGCAACATGTTTTTTGGACTGTGGGAGGAAACCGGAATGCCCGGCGAAAACCCACGCGGACACAGGGAAAACATGCAAACTCCACACAGAAAGGCACCCGAGCCGAGACTCGAACCCAGGGCCTTCTTGATGTGAGGTGACAGCGCTACCCACTGGGCCACCGTGCCGCCCTCAAAGGGACATATTTGATAATAATTGCATTTGTAGAGCGTTTTTCACCCGAGGGTCACAAAGCGCTGGACAGAGCTGCGTAGAGAACGGAACATCAACAACAACGACACAAGAACGGCAAATCAGCAACAATAACGATAATGGACTGTAGGGTCAAGTGTTATTGGCGAGTCACAGCATGTGTAATGGGGAGCGTAGCGTGTGAGACTTGGGTGTCCAGCACCTCGCCCGGCCGCCCCTCTCCAACCTAGTGGCTATGATTACACACCGCAGCAGGTTGAGGCTGAGTCGACCTAGGGGAGGCCCAGGACAAATGCAGAAAATCATTCCTGGTGTTGATGGCCATTAGCAGGAATGTAACTCGAGCCGCCGGGTTTGTAACGCGGCACGCTAACCGCTCCCCACAACAACGGGGATCGAACCGCCTCTGGCACCTTTTCTGTGTGGAGTTTGTATACATGCAGTTACATGCGCTTTGTAACCCTCGGGTGAAAGCGCTCGATAAATACAATTATTATTATATAAATACAAAAATGGGAATATTTGATTGCATGTGCCCTGTGCTGAGATATTGTGGACCTTAATGGGAAAAATTACTGATTACAAACACATCTCCAGATGCTTTACAGCAAAAATGCTGAGTTGCCCTCAAGTAATTAACAAAACATGGAAACAAAGTGTCTAAAAATAATTAAATTATACACATTATATAGGGTACAAACATATATTCTACAATCGCATGTTGCTGTCGTAATAATTTTAACATTTAAATTCACAAAGTGTCTTAACGCTATCACATCTCAAGACGCGCGCTTCAGTGGTGCGGCAGCATTTTAAAGCTGTACGAAACTTGGTCATGGCTGTCATGAATGGTACATATCTGAGCTTCCCAGTTCGAGTCATCCTTAAGCAAAAAGCTCCTTCACTGAATTCCCATCTTATTGTTATACTATTACACTTTAGTGGCATTGATCACTTTTGTGTTGTGCCATTTCACGTGCTGCTGTTTATTTCATGATTATGGGTAGGGTTGTATCTTTGCACAAATTGGTGCTGTGAGTTTATTTACCTTTTGATTTACACGTTGCATTGGTCAGCTCAAAATGTTTGTAGTGTCGCTGGAATTCTGCATCGAGAGCTTGCAAGCTCACTGGATACTTTTTGCTGTTATAACAAACATCTGTCAACTTATCCTAAGATGAAAACCTAGTGCAATACGTAAACATGAGTACCGTGGAGACAGGAGGCTCTAAATCATGCTGGCCATACCACCACGTTGCCATGCTGGCCGTCATAGCTGCTCGCTAACAGCACTTGTCACAACTGTATAAGGCTATGTAGGAGAAGTGTTTCTTTAACTTTGTGATGCAGGAAGCCCCACAGAACCGGCGGGACCACACGGCGGTAGTTTACCGTGGAGGAATGTACGTTTACGGTGGACACCACGACATAAAGGGGCCAACAAACGAGCTCTGGGAACTTGACTTGGGTAAGAGGCTTGAGGAATAGCGTTATGTGCTACATCATCATATTGTTATGTGCTTATTCAATATTAAATACAATACCCGTGTATCTATATGTAGTGAAGTAGTACTGTACCGAAGGAACAACGCGGCTGTGGTTTGTCAGTAGTCGTCACCCATCAATGAACCACAAGAGGTCACCTAGTGCTCTGTCGAGACCACACTCAAACGGGCCAAGTGGGCCCTGAGGTTAAAGATTGAGAACCCCTCGACTCCACGTCTATTTTTTGTGCTGACCCCTGGGCGTCATCGGGCTCGCGGGTTTACAGAGGGCCGCGCGTGGCGACTCTGCTCTGCGGAGGAGGCGAGGGGCGACGGGGGCAGCCCTGGGCGGAGGTGCGCCCACTCGGCGACCTGCCGGCGCGACCACATGTTCGTGTACGGGGGGCTCGAGCGCCTGCATGTTCTTGATGACTTTTGGGCATGGGACTTTAATGCAGAGCACTGGACAAAGCTCATGGGCAGGTGCGGTCACTGAACTCCTTATTTACGTATTGCAATGTGTCAATTAATTGTAACTGTGTTACGTTAAGATATACAAAGAAGACTTTCATAGCCATTGGCTTTTCAAAGCATCATGAATTATCTAGATAGCATGTAACTGTGCAAGAAATTATTGAAATGGATTGTTTTATCCTTACGATGTACATCCATTGAATAATGTGGTATTTATTAAGGGCATATCTGATGCATCTAAAATTTGTCTATTAATATTACAACAAATTAAATATTTGTCATCCCAAATTCTTCAAATTTCTTGACATGCTTGGCGGTGTGCCATTATGTGCCTGCTATTGTAATGTATAAAAAATTGACGAGCCAATGAGTAATTGTCCAGACATTTCAATGCAGAACCTTTCCAGAAAAATATTAAAAATCAACAGCAATGTTACAACTTATCATATTATACGCGAACAAAACTCAGGAATTGAATGCCACTTCATGAAAATGTACGGCAAAGTCCCTAAATGTGCATGTACGTGTGTACGTGTGTATGCACCAGGTCGGACCCAGGCCAACTGCACCATCACGCGACTTGCTTGATTGGTGGATGTGATGGGGGTGCGTTGTTCCTCTTTGGTGGTGAGAGCAAAAGCCATGTTGTGGGCAATGCGTGGCTGTACCGCTTCAAGGAGAGCGCCTGGAGAAGAGTGAGGATAGCGCCTAATAAAGAACATCCTCCTACCACAGCCCAGCATGCTCTATTGTCTCTCGATCAAGATCCGGGTGGCAATAGCCCAACCTGGAATGTCTCCACCACAATTTATGAATGTCGGGCCTTCAATTTAGAGGGCGTGCACGAGCATGAGTGGCTCGACCTGACGGGGACATTTCCATTTGTGGGCACAGACGAGTGTGGGGGGCATGACGTTAATAAATCCACAAACGTCTTAACGAATAAAGGCAGAGCCATGTCTGTCATGTATCCCTTTCTTTATTACCCTCCGGAGTGGGATTCATCCAAAATCAGCGATGATGGATGGACAGCCCATACGGGTGCCAAACACTCAACTGCCCGCCAAAATATGCTTCGTAGTCTCTCTGCATCGGAAGAAGATGGTAACAGCATGCACTGCTCAGGGATATCACTGGGCGATGAAATGCAGCTCGTATCGATGAAGGCGCTTGGTGAGAAACAGTCTCTCTCAGACAGTAAAGGTGTGGAAACTGCGGCCCTCGGGAGTGAGAGCAGAGATCTTGCAGGTAGCGCTGTTCCTAAAGTGGAGTTATTGCTGATAGGGGGAATTCATGGCATCGGGACGCGAAACATCTCTGCCAAACCCATCTTTATGGGAAGATTTGCAATATCCTAGTCCACTGCAGTATTTTCCAGCCATAGAGTGCAGCGATTTATAACTACCAATCCTCACGTTAAATGGTTTTCATTTTAAAGTGCATTTAATGCAGCTTTTTCGACAATGTATGAGAATTGTTCTTAAGAGCTGCTCTTTCAGGATAACCGTGTTCAGCAGTGAGGAGGAATGCTCAACATGGCTAATTATAAAGAGGAGCTCTTAAGAGCAGCTTTCAATCTAAAGTGCCTATTATATATTTTACAAAGAATGGCTGTTGACATTGAAACTAACACTGCTGTCTGAAAACTGATTTTTATTTTCAAACTTATTTTTAAATAGAAGTAGGGCATGGGCATTAAAAGCTTTTATACATTATTGCACCTAATGCATGTTGGTTTTGAGTACTACATCGGTAGCATGTTTTTTGTATGCAAAATATACTGATATATTATGTTTACCTTTTTTACTCATCTGTTGTATAAAATAAACACTTAAAGCCATCCCGTTGGACATACTTTACAGGATGGGATCTTGCGTGGGTTTAGTAGTGTGATACGGGGTTTTGTAGTGAGGTGGAGCTGAGTCGTGAGCTCGCCCATTCAAATCCACAGTGGCCTGGTTTTGCCAGTTGATGAAAGCTGCAAGCGAAAATGTAATCGTCGCTTGCAGCTAGGGCTGGCATCACCCCCCCCCCCCTTTTTTTGCTGATAGCATTTGGAAATGGGTGAGGTTCAGGAATTTGGTTCATGCAGCTGGACAGACCTCCGCCGACTCCCCCGGTTGTAGGGTGAGGTGTTCCCGCTAATTAAAGAAAAGCGACAGGCCCACTCCCACCGGCTGCAAATGCCACATCCGAGAATGAGGAAACTTACCGCAGCTTTTGCTCCGAGGTTTGGAGAGCTGTGCGGCACTGCAAGTGTAAGTGGTGGTCGTGAGCTGCTAAGGAGATGGAGTTTGCCTCAGTCGACCATAATCAAAATTCCATCTTAAATTCCTTCAAAAAAGTAACTTGCAGCATCACACGTATTACCATCCTTAATGAAAAGAATGGAAATTCGATCTGTGACTCCAAGTCAACGGTCTGTAGGTTTGTAGAGCATTTTAGAGATCTTAGTGGTGAAATCCTTAAACACAAATAATATTATGGGTGCAAGGTGAGAATGACCCTGCGGAAGTTGTAATGCCTCGATCTGTGGAAGAGGTAGCCACCGCCGCGAGTGGCAGGCTAAGATACCATCTGCTAAGAAGGTACGTAAAGTGAGCCCGAGACCAGGAAATGCACCAGGCAGAGATGACCTCCCGCGCGACCTGCTGAGGATGGCCTTTCTGTGGAGACTGCCCATATGTGACATCACGGATGTTTGCACCAGAGGACGGGTTTTACAGGATTAGAAGGATGCCGTGATGATTACCCCTCTTCAAGAAATGGGACTGCACCGATTGTTAACTAAAGGATGTCGGGCTGATCAGACTTGCCGATGACTGGAACCAACGGTGTCACAGTCGACCTCTGTTGAGGAGGTTCGTGAAGAGACTAATGAGCAGTTGCAGGGAGTCGTTCTCCAACAGCAGCAGAGGGTGGAGAGTTCGACGCTCACAACAGTGAGCGGAGCAATGGGCGGCTAAAACAGCGAGTTGGCAGAGTAGGGGGAACTCAGGTGTCGCCTTGCCATCTCAGCCCGTGGCACTTGGGTCTGTCCCGTGACCTGTTAGCGGGCTTTCAACACCTCGAGTGGCCTCAAAGTACACCTGGCCTGGCACAGGCGCAGTGGGGGGCATCACGGCCACTTCTCGTAGTAGAGTGTGGTTTAGTAGTGAGGGAGGGATAAATGAGCGGGGTTTATGGGGGAGGTTAGTAATAGATTTAGGGATAGAGGGGTGGGGATTGGTGGGGGGGGTCAGTAGGCGAGGTATTCAAATGGGAGGAAGGGTTTAGTAGTGCAGCCGGGCTCAGTAGTGAGCCGGGGTTTAGGGGCTGAGGTTTAATAGGTGAGGTTTATGAATAAAGGGGCAGGGGTAGAGGTTAAGAGGAGGGGTTTAGACGCGCGGGGCGGGTTATTACCGCAGACAGTTTCTAGTGAGCTTGCAAACTCCAGGATGCGGGATTCCTGTGACACAGCAAGCGTTACAACCACCGCAAATATTATTATTATAAATCATATTTACAAGCACAGGATTACAACGAATTCATCTCATCTCATTGTCAGAAACCGCTTTGTCCTGTACAGGGTCGCGGTGAGCCGGAGCCTATCCCGGCAGACACAGGGCGCAAGGCAGGGATATGCCCACGACGGGACGCCAGTCCATCACCGAACACTGCGGGCAATTTAGTCTGCAAGCCAATTAACCTATGCAGCGGCATGTTTTTTGGACTGTGGGAGGAAACCGGAGCGCCCGGCGAAAACCCACGCGGACACGGGGAGAGAACTCGCAAACTCACACAGAAAGGCACCCGAGCCGAGATTCGAACCCGGGACCTTCTTGCTGTGAGGCGACAGCGCTACCCACTGGGCCACCGTGCCGCCCATTAGAACGAATTGACAACCTTAAATTGTGCAAGGATGAAACATTACTATAATCATAAGGAAAACTGTAAAATAATTTCACAGGACAATGCGATCAATACTTCCAATATGTTAATAAGAGACAAGTGAATAAGTGCAACAGTGCGATCAGAATAAACACGTCTAAAAGGGACGTATTTCACAATACAATGAAAGATCATAGGCTTACCTTCAAACCACCGGTGAATGTGTGCTATTACATATAGGCATGACATGCCGTTCTCTCCATAGCTCTGTGCATCGCTTTGTGACCCTCGGGTGAAAAGCGCTCTGTAAATGCAATTATTATTAGTGAGGGGCGGGGTTCAGTATTTAACGGGGGGGGTGTAAGTACCGAATGGGCGGGGTTTAGTGTCGAATGGGCGGGGTTTTAGTGTCGAATGGGCGGGGTTTAGTACCGAATGGGCGTGGTTTAGTGTCGAATTGGCGGGGTTTTAGTGTCGAATGGGCGGGGTTTAGTACCGAATGGGCGTGGTTTAGTGTCGAATTGACGGGGTTTTAGTGTCGAATGGGCGAGTTTATTGTCGAATGGGCGGGGTATAGGACCGACTGGGCGTGGTTTAGTGTCGAATGGGCGGGGTTTGTATCGTGGCACGCGGGCTGGTTGTCGCGCATGCGCAGTGGTGGGAGACGGCGGCTCGTCGGGAGACTGCGGGAGGGGAGACTCGGAGACTCGCGGCGGTGAGGCGGCTCAGCGGCTCAGCGGCTCGGCTTCTCAGCGGCTCGGACACACGCGGCTACGGGATTGCTTGCGCTCAGTGGTTAGGGTCGCGGGCGCAAACGACTGGGGCTCGAGTTAAAAGAGTTGTGGTTGCGTCAGGCTTGGGGTTCGGGCCTTGGCTGCTGCGGACACGTATGTGTTGGGGGTCCCGGGTCCGGGGTTTGAGTTATTGGTTCGGGCCTTGGCTGCTGCGGACACGTATGTGTTGGGGGTCCCGGGTCCGGGGTTTGAGTTATTGGTTCGGGCCTTGGCTGCTGCGGACACGCAGCAGGGGTCCCGGGTCCGGGGTTTGAGTTATTGGTTCGGGTGAGACGCTAGGTCCGGGGCATCAGCAACGACCTCCGAGAAGACAGCGAGAGCCCTCGGCCTCCCCTTGTTTAACGTCTCCATCTCATCGTCGCGATGGTTGAGTCACCGCCACCGGTGTTGGAGACGACGTTATTAACTCAGTAACTCGAGCATCGCATCTGTAACCTCGCCAACATCATCCGTGGAGCGGTAATCGTCTTCACGACCACGGTGAATCCACCGTTATAATCGTCAACGGTACCGAGTCTCCTGGGTTTACGCATTTATAGTATCCATTATCAACATCGATATGACCGTCAAACTCGTTATCGGCACTCGGTCATCAGCACTCGTTAACAATCATTCCATTGACTTCGTAACTAACGTCGGCCGAACGTTGCGGCGTCGCGACCATGATCGCATCCACTCGTGGAGGGATGATGAGCCGGAGCGCGAGGTTTCAAGCCGAGCGATGTGAAATCCTGACCACGTTGGACGACCCGGGGAAGGATGATAGCAGGGAGGAGGGGGGGGGAGGCGTTGATCGTGATGACGACGGTGGTTGTTGATGAGCGAGGTGATGATGACGCAGACGGTGATAATGGTTGGGACGGAAGTGAAGGCTTTTACAGATGTCACTACCCTCACGTGACAGCCATTAACGGTGTAATGGATTGGGATTTCTGATCACGATGGACGTGCAACAGTGGATCCTCCTGTGATGTATGTAGTTTACATTTCGATGATTGCTTTGGGAACATTCACACACACCGTACTGTACAGCTTATGACTGGCGAACACGTAAGCGATTCCAGCACCCGCGATTCGACAGCTGTATCGTGTGCGAAAGGAATCGCGGAATCGATTCGCCCCGAGTCCAAGTGATGCCACGTGGCGATCGTGGCTTGGGGCAGGGATTCTGGTTAACACGCTGGGAATCACAGGCGCACACTCTCACAGGGGTTCGAGTCTCGGCTTGGGTACTTTTCTGTGTGGAATTAGCATCTTCTACCCGTCTCCAGGTGGGGTTTCGCCAGATACGCTAGTCTCCCCTCTGAGTCAAAAGACATGCTGCTGCCTGAGTTAATTTGCGCGCTGACTAATTTTCCCCCTGGTGCCCTGCGGATAGACCGTCATCCCAAACTGGGTTGAGTATAGCCCTGCCTTGCGCCGTGTACCTTTCCGGATAACCCCTAAAACGTAATGGTAATGTACAGACAGCCAGTTACGCCACTGTGGAAATAAGTGGTAAAATAAAGCCACTCTACTTTGAAATGGAGTACACTAGTGTAAATAGTAATCGCATGAACTGCATGGATGCGTTCCATTTCACCATAATTAAAGTGACGCGTTTGTCAAGTGGAACCATGTTACGATACGTAACCATATGTTTTAAGGATATACAATTAAATCAGTATATTAACATTTTACTCGCGCACTTTTTCCCTAATCCGTTGGTCACGTTCAGTTATTTTATTTGTATAAAGTACTGTCGTTTTTACTATCGAGCATGTATTTGTGTTTTGTCGGTTGTGCTTCCCCATTCTCTACTCGCTTGCTTTTTGATTTGTATTCTCTTTCCAATAAACATAAGGAATATGAGCCAATCGGTCCACTTTAACAAGCATATTGAACTGATTTGTAGTTCGCATATTTTAATTCACGTCCAAACATACGACTCAACTTTCATAGTGGTCATGGACCAGGTTTGAACTACTCATTGGGAACAAAAGGAGGCAAAGTGCCAAAGAGGTTATCCACCACAGTGATGGAGTGAATGAGATAGTACCGCTGGTCAACTTTTCACTCCACTCACATTGCTCACAGGTTCTGAGCAGGTGCTGGGTGGATTGTTGAGACAAACTTGGTGAAGCCTTTATCCAGACGTGGATTTTTCGTGGCTAATGACGATAATGATATTCGTATTTTGCCCCGGCAGGTTAAGGATCATCCACCATGGACCAGGTGATGACATTTGTGGAGCCCGGCAGGCAGTTCGCCAAGGATTCTATCCGACTCGTGAAGCGCTGCACAAAGCCCGACCGCAAGGGTGTGTATTCCATTGTTCACAGTTCCTAGGATTCACAACTTCCAGATGTTATGGTTCGTCGTGTGTGCCTGTTATTGGATGCTGGCTGTGTACTAGGATTTTTTAAAAAACTGCCATTTATGGGTGGCTGGGAGGTGGCACTGAGCCAGTGCCGCTAAGGACCCATGTTTAAAATCCAGGCAGCTGATTAAATTGAGTTATAGTGTAACAATTTTATGATCACAGTCCAGTTGGTAAATTGGTTTTGCATTAGTTTTGACTGAATTCCACTTTTGAGAATTGAAAAATATTGATTTGTCATGTGACGCTCCTGTTTGTACGTTGGAGTTTGGTTCGTGGTAAAATAAATGTATGCCACAGTGGGTAGTGCATTCTTCTGTAAACTTAACGACCTTAGGTCCGGGCCTCTGCTGGCATCAGTGGTGAGTTATTTTTGACCTTGTCGTTGCCCCCTCTTCACCAACCATATTGACCAGCATGGTGACCATGGGGGTGAAAGTTGATCTGTTAACACTCTTTAACTGACATGTTGGGAGACCAACACTAAACTGACCAAGGGCTGTACATTTTTAAACAATTACCCAACAAAGCCTATGGAGTTACAAATATTGTTCACCGGGCACCGGGCCCATGTTTTTTTATGATTGGACAATTTCTGTTTAAAGAGTGTTAAACTGGAGTTTAATTTTTTTTGTATCAGTACCTGCTTAATCCTGTACAGAGTCGTGGGAGGGGGGGGTGGAGCCTATCCCGGCAGCAAGAGGATGCAAGGCGGTTCTATACCCAGGATGTGATGCCAGTATATCGTAGGGCACTGGGAGAAATTTACTTAACAGGCCAATAAACCTAGGCAGCAGCGTGTCTTTGAACGGTGGGAGGAAACCGGAGGACCCATAAAAATCCATGTGGACATAGTGAGAACACGCAAACCCCACACAGAAAGGCGGCCGAGAACCGAACCGGAAACCTGCTTGTTGAGGCAGCAGCGCTACCCACTGCGCCACCGTGCCAGCCCATAAACTGGAATTACGGCAGAAATCCTACCATGCATATGTGAATACTCAGGTCTGCACAGCCAAACTTATGAACCTGCTTATTGTACTGCTAATCTCCTGGCCAACTCACAGCCTCGTCAGTTTGGGAGTGCCGTGAATACGTACAGTCTTAACTCTTGCCTCTAAATGGCTAGATCATAGGCATGCATCACAATACTGGGGGGCAGAGGTGACCTAATCAGTAGTAAAATGCAAATGTTTAACACTAATTTCATTATGTTTAATTACAACTTTTCCATTTTTCATTCCACGTATCTGAAAAACTGTTGTTTGAGACAAATGTACATGGTCAGATTATATTAAAATTTTCATGTGGGCAGATGTGAGGCTGGTTAGAGCAACTGAGCAGTTGAGAATTAAATGTTTGGCAAGTTAAGCTTTTGGGTTATAAAACAGGATTTTAAATTCCTGTATAAATCTTTCACTTTATAATTCAGTATATCTAATTTTTTTTGTTAAAGTGGTAAATATTGATCAAGGCAATAAAGTTGATTTAAAGGAAAATCGTATTTCTGTGTATTTTAGATGCATATGACAATATTGCAGTGTTATGCATCTGTGTTTTTAATGCAGAGTTTCAGAAGATCGCAATAGCGACGGCAATTGGCTTTGCAATCATGGGCTTCATCGGCTTCTTCGTGAAACTCATACATATACCCATCAACAACATCATTGTGTAAGTGGAGTATAGAGTTTCCAAGCGCATGTCATTCATTTGAATTCTATTGCATCACACTTAAGTGTTAATAATACACAATTTTTTAGGGTGTTAGATTTTACACGTCATGTTTCCCTTGTCGCTGAATTGTTATATTGAGCGTTTTTAATGTAATAGACTATGTTGGTGTAAATTATATAGTTTTTAACAATTTTATCAGTATTAACTGTGTTTACATTGCTTCCCTCAGAATTGTTATATTTTGAATGCCTACTGCAATTTCGGTTGTGTGCATGTCTTTTTTCAGTGGCAGTTAGAACGATCTGGAGTTGGACTTTGAAGAGATGCTGTCACTTCCGGAGATACCTTTTGTATCATCAACTGCGAAATTCCATCTTGTTGCAAAAATGTGTCCCATGTTTTACCGACGTTTTTGACGTTAAAATTTGTTTTGATGTATCAATAAAGCCCATGTGAGTGTTGATACAACTGAGGTGTGCCTTCCTTTAATGTACTGATAACACTGACTAAAAATAGGGGAGGTGTTTTATGGCTAACAATGCTTGGATCTGATAAATCAGTCACCAGTCTTTGTCCACTGTTGCATGAATGGCTTTAAACTCTGCATCATCCATAGTCTTGCAAAATCAGAGTTCACTTACCTCAGCAAATTAAATGATGTCATTTCCATCGAGGTGGTGAATATCCTCGAAGGAGGTTTCGTTGGCTTAATAATTTACAGTTTATATAACGCGTGCATATTTGTTCAACGTGGTAGCTGTTCAGAATATTTCAGATGTGCAAGGAAACTGCTGAAAGAGTGGGGAGGGGGAAGGCCACCACGTGATTAGCACCATTTGCCATTCACGGAAATAAGTATGTCATTGGCCAATTCATGAGGTTATTTTTCAGTTGTGGGACAATACCAGAGAACCTGGATGAAACCCACAGAGAACGGGGAGTACACAAGCTGGACTAAAGGGTGCCGAGGTGGGACTCAACTGCGTCGGGCAGGCCTTTCTGTGAGGTGCAAATGTTACTTTACGCCACCGTCATTCCTTGACATTTGTCAACCCTGTGATCAGGAATGAAGGGCAGTCATTCACAAAGCAGAAATCTTGCAAGTCAGCCATCTTGACTTTAGCGCAAGTGCGATTGTAATTCACAGAGAACGTAACTGGGAAAAGACTGTGTTTATGATCGGAGTAATTGGTTAATGATGCCACTTCTATAGCGCTGTTCATCCGAGGGTCACAAAGCATTGCACAGCTGTGGACAACGGCATGTCAGCAACGACACGAACAAAATCTGCAACAAAAACACTTTGCTTTTTTTTGTTACATAGAACAGTTAACTAAAAGTCAAATATAATTTAGAGGACATTAGAGATAGAAGACAATTGTTCAGCAAACAAGGAAGGAATGTTCCCGAGCAAGCGTGGTCGGCAGCGAGCCATTATCCCAGCATGACTGAGCCGCAACAACAGTCCTAGGCAGAGGACTTAAAAGCCTTGCGGACCAAGTGAGTCTTGAGACGAGATTTGGAAATGGCCAGGGACTCGGCTGAACGAATCTCTAATGGAAGGGTATTCCAGAGTATGGGAGCAGCTCGCGAGAAGGCTGTCACCCATCGAATGGAGGTGCGATCTGGGCACATGCAGCGAGCAGCCCGTGTTGGAGGATCGAAGTTGTGTTGAGGGTGCCTGAAGTCGGTCACGGATGTATGTTGGAGCAGCACCAGTGACAGCCTTGTAGGTGAGAAGGAGGATCTTGCAGTCAATCCTATATTTAACCGGTAACCAGTGGACAGACATCAGTACTGGGGATATGTGATCAAGGATGGGTGTGCGAGTGGGGACTCGCAGCTGCATTCTGCACACGTTGGAGACGATTGATCAGGTGGGCAGGTGTCAGGTTATGTAATAGGCAAGGGATTGTTTAATTAAACTTGTGCAGTGATGTTATCATAGAGAGGTTAACATAGTCCACTGCGAAATAAATAAAAATATAGCAAGAACGTCATGGCTGCATTCATGCATTTCACGTTATACAGAAATTAAAAATGTTTTGACCAATGCACAATCTTTGAAAATCCAATGACACGATTTAGAAAAGCATATAAACTGGATGGTCAACATTGGAATTTGATGCGTTTAAAGATCCAACTTATTTTTTCGCTGAGGGCGCCCTTTGATGTCAACAGAGGGTAGTGCAGCTGCTGATTAGTATGAGTAGAAGCGGTCGGGTGGAGGCAGTTTCGCAGTCGACCTTGGAACCCTAACTGCTTTGTTCGTGTCAGAAATTAACATTGATGGGTGCACTGCGAACACCCATTGTAACGTTCACAGAGACCAGGTTATCACCAAAGCCTGATCTGAAATATGGTCGCCATCATCAACGGGTATTCATCATCTCCTAATGGACCAAGGCAGCTATACATTACGTGCAATACAATTCAATTGCACATCAGATGTCAATGCATTTCATGCATACAAATTCGTCAAGCTATTTTTGTGGCACATGTATGTTATTGTTTCCGGGTGGGGTGGTCGTTTGTGCACTGTTAAGAACCGGACGCCTTGATTTTGAGTCTCCAACCGGGCAAAACACTGTGGGACTGACCTTGGGATCTCATTGATCCGTATTGACCGACGTGGTGATGAATGATCAAATATACAACGGTGTAAGGAGGAGGCCTTTAGCGCTGTGTTGACAACAGGAGTTTAATATAGTGTTGGGATGAACACGAGCGTGTAAGCAAGCTTTTGTGTTTTCATTTTTAATGTGTTTCGTCGGCTGCAAGGGTTTTTGTGTCAGCGCTTTGTCGGTGATTAGAATATAGAAGATGATTTTTTGCGGAATTGAAATACACTTCGGCTACGTTTGCAGTAAAATATATAAGAGACGTAACAATTATGTGCCTCTGAAATTAATCAAGTTATGCGATTGCTGTTTTGTAACAAATGTCTGCGTAAGCATATGCATACATATCGATTTTTCCTGTGAAATTTTAAAATGTACACACCATACTGAGCTATAATGTATTCTAGAGATTACTGTCCAAAGCACTCTGCTAAACCAGCTTTGGGGACAATAAAGATGGACTTGACACGGGGTGAATGCACGGACGTGGTGGGTGCAAGCCCTCTATAAATGCAATTATTATTATTACACAGACGGGGCTTGAT
This sequence comes from Mordacia mordax, assembly GCA_036362905.1. Lineage (NCBI taxonomy): Eukaryota > Metazoa > Chordata > Hyperoartia > Petromyzontiformes > Petromyzontidae > Mordacia > Mordacia mordax. The sequence continues at coordinate 37,002,437 of JAZEWT010000001.1, forward strand.
GCGGGATCACAAGACGGAGTCAGGCGTATGCAACCACGCAATGATAAGTCCGAGCAGCGTCACGATTGCATCGTCAATATCAATTGAATCACCCAAATGATATGAGAATCAATATGCACCCATTGCTCAACGAGTCTGCTTAGAAAGGCTGTGCACCCCTCTATACTTTATCGCAATGTTACCCATTATGGGAATCATTTGAACTTAAACGTGTTAATGTACTCTATAATTAATATATACAGAATATACAAGGGGCGGTGCGGTGGCCCAGTGGTTAGCGCTGACGCCTCACAGCAAGAAGGTCCCGGGTTCGAATCTCTCGGCTCGGGTGCCTTTCTGTGTGGAGTTTGCATGCTCTCCCCGTGTCCGCGTGGGTTTTCGCCGGGTACTCCGGTTTCCTCCCACAGTCCAAAAGCATGCTCCTGGATAGGTTGATTGGCTCGCAGACTAAAATTGTCCCGCAATGCCCGGCGATGGACTGGCGTCCCGTCGTCGGGTGTATGCCTGCCTTACGCCCTATGTTTCCGGGATAGGCTCCGGCTTCACCGTGACCCTATATAGGATTAAGCGGTTTCAGATGATGAGATGAGATAATATATAAGCGCTCGCCTCTGTTCGTATGTGGGAAATATGTGTCGATAGTACTTTGGCGTTAAGTGACGCGCTTGTAAAAACACCGCTGCCCGTCACAGTCGCCGACCCACACGCCAATCACACTCGTGCCGCAGTCATGCACTCTCCACTGCTGGTCTTGCTGCCTCTACGAGTCGGCCCCGTCGAAGCCTTTGCACCTTCCTCCTGGTAGTCGCTGTTGCAGACGCTTTGTCGCCCAGCGCAGCTCACCGTAGTCACGCTCGGTCCACTGTTGGCTTGGTTGTCTCGTTCACACGTCGCTGCTGCAGCTGCGCCGTTCAGATGCGTTCCACCCCCGCGCCGTTCACCCGAATCACGCTCGGTCTACTTCTGGCTTGTGCAGTCTCATCCCGCAGTCGAAACGTGTGATGCCTCGCACTCCGGTTACAATTCTGCAGTCTCGTAGCAGCGTTGTAGCTGCTGCCGCTTGTCACGCTCGTGCCACGGGTGTGATGTCGCTCTCAGTCTTGCCTGTCCGCCCTGTGCTTGCCGGTGCCGCTCTACGCTGCTCCGCACGCAGGACGCGTTGCGCTAGCGGCTCCGTTTAGTCGGTTCCTCGCTCCCGCCGGTTTCCCGTCCAGCGCGACCGCACCACGGGTCACAGACACCGACTCACTGCGCGTTTTTGCCGCAGGGATGCGCTCCTCGGCGGCTGCGCGCTGTACGCCTCTTGTCCGTCTGGTGTCAGCTGGCGGGTCTTCAGATGGCTTGATGTTGAACACCTTCTTGTCTTGTCGCTGTTTTAGTCAGGTGGCCCCGTGAGCTCTGCGCGCTGGCGTTTAATGCCTCTGTCGCTTTGTTCTCAAAAGTTCTGCCCTCGCTAGTCGGTTCTGGCCCCGACGTTTCCTCCTGCTCTCCCCTTCCACAGAGACACCACTGGTGATGCTGCTCAATCATTAACTCCTCAATATGTTGAGGAGCTGGCGCAGCAGTCACTTAGCTGTAGGTTTGAGCCGGTTTGTACAAAAAATAGCACCTCTGTGGTGTCCACCTTTCTCCCCAGTGTAGGTATGTACGTGTGTGCCCCAATACGTCCTTATCCGCGACAATTACCCAACAGAAAATGCGATAAAAATTACACAATAGCTGTTTGTATTGCACGCAACTTATCTTCACTTGTTCTAGATACGGTACCTTTATCAAAATAACTATAAAAATGTATCTCTTGTTTTATGTCCTTCTCTGATTTACATCCATTATTTTACTTTTAGGGCGGCGCGGTGGCCCAGTGGTTAGCGCTGACGCCTCACAGCAAGAAGGTCTCG
>JAZEWT010000001.1:37006783-37032430 GCA_036362905.1 Mordacia mordax
GGCACCCGAGCCGAGAGACTCGAACCCGGGACCTTCTTGCTGTGAGGCGTCAGCGCTAACCACTGCGCCACCGCGCCGCCCGACATGTATATAACAATATGTAAATATATACTGATGATTCCACCCTAATTGGCGCTGGTGTTGAAAGCCGCTGGTGGAAGAACCAGATATACGAGTTTTACAAGTTCATCTGAGTGTATTTGAAGCAATTGTATTCCTTTTATTCTCGTTACTCTGGTTTTATTTCTATTTTTATCCTTAAAATTCTTAATTATTCTGAACCAATAATTCTACTTGGCTCACAGAGAGCGAAGCCTTCATCTCGCCTTGCAGCAGCAGTTGCCGTCACTAAAAGCACCCAGCATCTCACTCACCACATAGCTCCCATCTACACTCACCCTCACCGTCCTCACCTCGCTCTTTCCCTCAAGACCCTTCGTCTCCTTATAGTCTCACCCTCATCCACCACCCCTTCTCTCCCTCACCTCGTCGCCTCTTTACACTCTCTATCCTCACCTTCTGTCGTCACCACCTGCCTACCTCTTTCACCACACCACCTCATTTATACATTTTTTATCAATCATCATCACCTACACACGCACGGCTCTTCTGAACCTCTCCTCTGAATCATTTCATCCTATCTCCAACCTTCTTGCCATATGTTGTCAGCTGGCTATAGCCTGGACGGCACGGTGGCACAGTGAGTAGCGCTGCTGCCTCACAGCAAGATGGGGCCGGGTTCGGTTCCCGGTTCAGGTGCCTTTCTGTGTAGAGTTCGTGTGTTCTCCATGTGTCTGCGTGAAATTTTGCCGGGTACTCCGGTTTCCTCTCACCGTTCAAAGACACGCGCTGCTGTCTACGTTAATTGGCCTGCTGAGTAAATTCTCCCCCCCCCCCCAAAAAAAAAAAAACCCAGTGCCCTGCGACGTATTGGCGTCACATCCTGGGTATAGCCGGCCTTGTGCCCTCTATGCCAGGATAGGCTCCGGCCCCCCACGACCTGGTACAGGATTAAACGGATACTTATACTAACTAACTAGCTATAGCCCACCACCCTCGGTAGATTTATCAGGGTGCTGATTACAAAAGGCTCATTAACATGCCCCTGACCAATGTCCCCAACCTCATCCCTGATTTATACCCTTTTATCGGCTGCTGAGAAAGCAACAAATTAGGGTATTGGCAGCTCAACGTTGCTTGTGGACAATAGCACTGGTCGCTACCCCTTTAGTACGCACATTGTCTGCAACTGAAATCTACTTTGTCCTGCTCAATTTGCAGTCTTAAGACATGTAAAAAATTTCCCCATGGCTTAGCCGTTCTTGGACAGCAATTTTTACCTGCTCTGCCTCATAAAGACCTGGCATCATCAAGATGCTTTTCTTACATTGAATCAGGTTCAATCAGTAGGCTCGTTTCCATGGCCTTGCGGTTCTACACCGTGATACTCTGGCTGTGCCTTGCACTGGCCGAGCTCCTACCTCTCTGACCAGAACCAGAAGCAGTTCGTCAGCCTTGGAGGATGTAACTCTGACATCCATCTTGTTTTGTCTGGTGTTCTTCAGGTTTCAGTCCTCAGCTTATTTCTCTTCAGCGTCTACATAAAACCACTTGGCCATATCTTGTGCAGCCTACATCTCAGCTACCATAGCTATGCCGATGACATCCAAATCTATCCACGCAAAGCCGTCAATCAATGCGTCTGGTCTTTGCATGTCGTCCTCGCTGTCAATTGTGAATGTCTGGCTCAATTCTAATTTCTTAAAACTAAATGGCCCAGTGGTTAGCGCTGTCGCCTCACAGCAAGAAGGTCCCGGGTTCGAATCTCTCGGCTCGGGAGCCTTTCTGTGTGGAGTTTGCATGCTCTCCCCGTGTCCGCGTGGGTTTTCGCCGGGCACTCCGGTTTCCTCCCACAGTCCAAAAAGCATGCTGCTGCATAGGTTAATTGGCTCGCAGGCTAAATTGCCCCGCAGTGCCCGGCGATGGACTGGCGTCCCATCGTCGGTATTTCCTTGCCTTGCGCCCTGTGTCTGCCGGGATAGGCTCCGGCTTCACCGTGACCCTGTATAGGACTAAGCGGTTTCAGACAATGAGATGAGATGAGAAATGGTGACGAAACAGAAATTTTGCTTTTTGGAACCCCGCACCAATTGTTCAAGACTGAGCCCGTCCATTTGATGCTTGATGACCAGACCATCGAAGTTGCTAAGACAGTCCAGAGTCCAAGGAGTGATTCTTGATTCCTCACTCACCTTCGAGACACACATAAATAAGATATTGCGGAGTCTGGCTATATTTCTGAGACTGCGCAATATCCTATCATCCTCTGACGCTGAGAAGATAATCCACATCCTCATCTTTTCACAAATCTATTATTGCAACGTGTGCATAAAGCGGGTGTTAGAGTCCTCACCTGCACTGCATCCATGATCACATATCCTCAGTGCCGGCGTCCCTCTACTGGCTACTGGTTAAATACAGGATTAATTTCAAGACCCTCCTTATCACGTACTAGGCTATCACTGGCGCTGCTCCGACACACATCCGTGACCTACTTCAGGCATCCTCCTCAACACCGCAACTCCGATCCTCCAATACGGGTTTGCAGCATTTTTCCAGATCGCACTTCCGTTCGATGGGTGATGACAGAGCCTTCTCACGCGCTGCCCCCAGACTCTGGAACTCCCTTCAATTGGACATTCGGTCAGCTGAGTCCCTGGGCATCTTCAAATATCGTCTGGAGACTCACTTGTTCCGTTAGGCTTGGAAGACATCTGGCTAGGACTGTTGATGCTCCTCATTGCTGTGTGCTTGGATGATGGTGCGCTGTTAACCTGTGATTGCTCAGGAATACTTCGTCCTTCCTTCAGTGGTTTCAGTAACGCTTATTTGTATGATGAGATGAGATGAGATTTGTTATTTGATGTCCTTCATTGATTTGTATTTGTTGTTTTGTTTACTTGATCTATTCTGATATTGTTGTTGACATGCTGTTCTCTCTACAGCTCTGTGCAGCGCTTTATGACCCCCGGGAGGAAAGGCACTTTAGAAATGCAAATATTATTATGTTAAACACCAATTAACACAAATGAATCAGGTACACTTTAATTCGTGAAGTAACTAAAATATATATTAGCAGCTTTGTCACACAGGGAGACATTTTAATGACCGTTGTTCACAGCGACAACAGATGTTTTCTGAAAATTGTGTTGGAGATATAAAGGTGTAAACATGTAAATCGACAGTCATTATCACGACCACTGGGAATTAGCTAAAGGGAATGATATAAACTCTTAAAAACATCAGCTGCAAAGTTGAGCGCAAGATAGTCATGAGCAACACAAAAGTCACGTTCGGTGAGTTCACTGAGAATGAGTGACAAAGGCAGAGGAATAACTTGTATATAATGGCTTGTTATTGGATGCATAGAGGGACTAAACTAATAAATAAAGAGGTTCATGCAAATGGGTTGGAAGAGTTTTGGAAATCTCATCTCATCTGATTGTCAGAAACCGCTCAGTCCTGTCCAGGGTCACAGTGAGCCGGAGCCTATCCCGGCAGACATAGGGTACAAGGCAGGGATATATCCACGATGGGACGCCAGTCCATCACTGGGCACTGCGGGCAATTTAGTCTGCAAGTCAATTAACCTATGCAGCACCATGTTTTTTGGACTGTGGGAGGAAACCGGAGTGCCCAGCGAAAACCCACGTGGACACGGGGAGAACATACAAACTCCACACAGAAAGGCACCCAAGCCGAGATTCGAACCTGGGACCTTCTTGCTGTGAGGCGACAGCGCTACCCACTGGGCCACCATGCCCCTCGGTTTTAGAAATGCATATCGAATTAACACAGTTATCCATGTGTGTAAAGAATGCCGTGTATATGGACATTGCTTGTGCAGCGCTTTGCGACCCTCGGGTGAAAAGCGCTCAAGTCCAATTATTGTCATTACCTGCTATTAACAGCGCGCAAAGCAATGGGGAGCGGCGCATGTTTGAAATTATACGAGTATATAGAAAGAGGCACACTCGCATTAGAGAACACACTCAAGTAAGTTAGAGATACCGTACACTGTTGACTTTAGTAATAATAATTTTTACATTTATAACGCGCACATAATCGTTCACTGTCGAAGGTTTTCATTCGACAGAGAACGACTCAGAGGCGCGAGGAGAGCACAGAGAGAGGCAGAGGAGGCAGCCGGGCGATTTGCCGGCACCACATTGCCACACACTGCTTCCTATAATATTAGGATGTCATCGGTCAATTAATTAATGAGTTTTTTTTTAAGTTGTGGGAGGAAACCGGAGAGCTCGGAGAAAACCCACGCAAAAAAGGGGGAGAATACACAAACTCCACACAGAAAGGTGCCTAAAGCGGGGGTCGAACCTGCTCGGGCAAAACCATTCTTTCTGTGAGGTGCAGATGTTACCACTACGCACTATGCCGCCCAAAAAATAAAAGAACGTGGACTTGGGCATGACACATCGCTGCAAGGGATAATAGCCAACGGTAATAATAATAATTGCACTTCTAGAGCGCTTTCCACCCGAGGGTTACAAAGCGCTGCACAGCACTGTGGGGAGAACGGCACATCAAAACAGCAACAACATATGAACGACAAATCAACGACAAAAACGTTTATGTTACAAATCTGAGCTGCGGAGAGAACGGCATGTCAGCAATAACAACGACATAAGAACGGCAACTCAACAACAATAACTTTTTTTTTGCTACAAATCTGAGCTGTGGAGAGAACGGTATGTCAACAACAACAACGACATTAGAGCTGTTCAACTTAAAGTTAAAGAATGGCTATTATTTAGAACTAATGATGGAGCGGCAGTCAGAGGAGGCAACGTATCCGAGAGGGCATCCGCCGCTCGTGTGCAGGCGTTGTGTGCATTTGCGCCATTGCAACGCTGAGAGACCACTTTGAGAGGGCCTCCGTGGAGTAGGGGATTTGATGGCTGTTGGTTGCATTCTATGTAATACGCAGACGTGTTTCTAAATTGCTTTTCTAAAATACGTTACCAATGTGCTCTGTATACTTTTACAATGGTGAGAAGCGGATATAATTAAATGTGGGCCAGGCACATTGGCTTGTGGAAGGCATGTCCCCTTGAGCATCTTTCATCTTCCTGTAATAATAGCGAAAAAAATCTGTATTGTCATATTTGCCATTCTATGATTGGCTGCTTCTCAATTGTATGAAGTGTTTTATTTATCTCAGTTTGTCACGAAGAGATAAACGCACGCCTTCATTCCATAATAAAGTAATTGTGTACCTACTAAGTTGGATATATGAGCTATTTTTCAGCAGATCAAACTAATTGTTTTCAAAATTGTGTTCCTGTTGTGTTGTCCCTATTCTGGGTCAGATATAGCCCTCCCCCCCCTGCCATTATAAACCACCATTATGGCTCTGTCACTTACAGAATGGAGTAGCTTTGCAATTGTATTTTTCTTTGGTATTTGATCTGGGCGACGCGGTGGCGCAGTGAGTAGCGCTGCTCCCCACAGCAAGAACCCCGGGTTCGGTTCCCGGCTCGGGTGCCTTTCTCTGTGTGGCATTTGTATTTTCTCCCCATGTCCACACGAGTTTTTTTTGCTGAGTACTCCGGTTTCCTCCCATCGTCCAAATACGCGCTGCTGTTAATTTAATGCGTTAATTGGCATACTGAGTAAATTTCCCCCCAAAAAAGTTCCCTCTGACGTTCTGGCGTCACATCCTGGGTATAGCCCCGCCTTGCGCCCATGTACAGCATTAAGCGGGTACTTATGCTGAATTGACTTGAACCGAATATAATGATTGCTTCGAAAAGCTGCTCTCTCGGGACAGCCGCGTCGATCGCTCCCTCTCTCTCCTCTCCTCGCGACGTTTCGCCTCACACGTTAGAGGCATCCTCAGGCGCAGTATGTGTGTGTAGTGCCTGTCGCTCCTATATATATATATGTGGGTACTATGTATGTGTCGAGTCATCTTTTGTTGTGTGGGGTCTACATCTGAATCACATAAACACTAATCTCCTTATCTTATTCCCACCCCGGAACTGCGATAACCCCCTCATGCTTAGTCTGTGGCTAGTCCCCTTACTTGCATCTCATGAAAGAAACCTCTCACATACCTGGCGATCCCCCTCTGATGTCCACACCCAATAGTTCTATATGTGTGCACAGGCACTACACACATACTGCGCCTGCGGATGCCTCTAACGTGTGAGGCGAAACGTCGCGAGGAGAGGAGAGAGAGGGAGCGATCGACGCGGGTGTCCCGAGAGAGCAGCTTTTCGAAGCAATCATCATGCATCGAGCCGTGAAAACCTACATCATTACTTCTCTGTTATATTCCAATTTCTCTGCCGATGTTAGCCGCTTCAGATGTATTGCGGACTCAGTGTTTTACACATTAAAACTCCGCATCATGTAGATTTAATGCATAACACACCTAGCGGCGATGCTGGCGGCGGCTTATTGGGTCATACACTGATTTTATAGGCCAGATGTGACGATTGGTTATTCTTCCAGCTGTTGAAACAGTTGCGCACGTTTCTCGAATAGCCCTGCCACTCTCTCTACCCAGCAGCGTAATAGGGCAGAAGCTCAACTTACTGTTTGCTTCATGTTCCTAGATGCACCTCAACAGTAAGGGAAGTTCCATGAACTTGAAGCTACAGCCACTACCATCGCTAAGCTACCTTAGATCCAAATATAACAGCGTTTTGGTCCAGCTGTCTTTGCACGAATTTACTGACCTTATTGAAGACTCTTCTTGAGTTAATAAACCTAACATGTTCTCATGTTGCCTTTGTACTGTTGCTCTTCTTTCGCTATTATTAATTTGCTGTGCTTTACAATCTTGAGTGGCTCCTGTTAACTTCACGATTATGGTTGTGGATCAATATTTGTACAAGTCGATATTGTGAGTTTGTAGAATTGTGCAATCTTAAGTGATACTGTTTACTTTTATGATGACAGTTGGAGGTTGTATTTATGCACATATTGTTTCTGTGAGAGTGTGTATTTGACCTTTGGTTTTAAGCGTTATGATATTGTTCAGTTCGGTCGTTTGTTGGGTCGAACTAATACCGCATCGAGAGCTTTTAAGCTCACATTTTATCTGTCAAAGTCAGTCAATCAGAAGGTCGTGTGTGGTGGCACTGAAATTTGGGTTATTACCTCTTTTTAATTATAATAATAATTGCATTTATAGGGTGGCGCGGTGGCCCAGTGGTTAGCGCTGACGCCTCACAGCAAGAAGGTCCCGAGTTCGAATCTCTCGGCTCGGGTGCCTTTCTGTGTGGAGTTTGCATGCTCTCCCCGTGTCCGCGTGGGTTTTCGCCGGGTACTCCGGTTTCCTCCCACAGTCCAAAAGCATGCTCCTGGATAGGTTGATTGGCTCGCAGGCTAAATTGCCCAGCAGTGCCCGGCGATGGACTGGCGTCCCGTCGTCGGGTGTATTCCTGCCTTACGCCCTGTGTTTCCGGGATAGGCTCCGGCTCACCGTGACCCTATATAGGATTAAGCGGTTTCAGATAATGAGATGAGAGATGAGATGTCAGCAAAAAAATAATAATTTCTTAAACAAACAAGGAAGGAACATATGTTCCCGAGCAGGTGCGGATCGGAAGAGAGCCAAAATCCCGGCAAAATGTCTAGCCAGTTGGGAAAAGTAAACCAAACATCAACTTAGTGGGGTTCTCCACAGCTGCCTCGAAGAATAATAACAAAGAATAATATAATTAACGTTCACAAATCCTATGGCTGGTCAAGGACGAGACTCGGATACGTAAACAGGAGAAAACCACAGACGGGGGGAGACAGCCAGACGGTGAGCCGGCCATGGCTCACCAGACACTACGTCATTTAAATTATGATGTTATTGGCCAATGTATTAGTGTTTTCTTATTGTGGGAGGAAACCGAAGAACCCATAGGAAAGGCACGCAGAACAAAGGGAGAACACACAAATTCCACGCAGAAAGACGCTCCGAGGCGGAGGTTCACCCACCAGCATACTCTTCAGGTGCGAGGAGGCAATTTGCAGGGATGCACCTTTAGCAATCATCGCTTTAATATGCAAGGCAAACGTTCCCGCACAGCTCGAGCTCGCAGTTATTGAAATCTCGCGGACAATTGCCGTCGTGATGGGGCGGGCGCGTGAGCCCCGGGTCCCACGAGGGGCCGTTCTGCGACCCGCACCGGCGACGCTGCGCTACTGACGCGTCTCCTTTCGGGACGAAGAACGTCGCACAATGTTTGAGAAAAGGACCACGTTTTTTTCTCTCTTTCGTACGGTTTGTTCCCGGTGCTATACGTCCTGGTCAAGTGAGCAGAGTCACGTGGTGGCGTTGATGTCGCTGATCTCCTCGACGCTTCCCTCCAATCTTGTGTCGGGGCCAATCTCAGTGGTGCGGCCGATGGTCGGACGCCTCCTGCAATCACACAGACGGTTAGCTGAGGTTAGTTAAGCCAGGGTATTGTACAGTCGTTCTGGGTAACACTGCAATAAAAACTGCATCTCATCTCATTGTCAGAAACCGCTTAGTCCTGTTCAGGGTCGCGGTGAACCGGAGCCTATCCCAGCAGACACAGGGCGCAAGGCAGGGATATATCCACGATGGGACGCCAGTCCATCACCGGGCACTGAGGGCAATTTAATCTGCAAGCCAATTAACCTATGCAGCAACATGTTTATTGGACTGTGGGAGGAAACCGGAGTGCCCAGCGAAAACCCACGTGGACACGGGGAGAGAACTCGCAAACTCCACACAGAAAGGTACCCGAGCCGAGATTCGAACCCGGGACCTTCTTGCTGTGAGGCGACAGCGCTAACCACTGGGCCACCATGCCGCCCCGTAGTAAAGGACCCTGCATCTTATCTCGAGCACTGGGTGTCTTGTCACGTGACAGAGAACATTTCCATTCATACATTTATAGCTTGCAGTGTACCGTCCTGTTTCACGAAAACGATGTCACTAACCGACCTTTTAAGCCACTTCATTCGGCATCTATCTAAACTCGGATCACGGATATGATCTGCCCTGCAAACTTCAGTCGTCTCACGTCTATTAATAATTTAGAGGTATTGGGTCTTGCATGTGGTGAATAAAGTAAAACAACATTTAGTGATCGCTGGGCTGAGACTAACTTTCTACACTTGGCACAGTTTTAATCACGGACAGCTGGGACCTGTATGAGAACCCAGCCATTCAATGGTGCCAGCTCAGTGCTCTAATCTCAACGAATCCTAATTTTCAACAGCCAGTGTATCTATCTCTCGGGGTTGGCTGGGCGACACGGCTCACGCTGATATGTCCTTGACGTTACTTGATTATGGGCACAGTATAGTATGTTGGTGAGGATCAGTGGGGACGTGGTTCAAGAACCATGCCACGATCCCAGCAGGGCACATCATCAGCTCATTGCAACTGGGTCTTATATTAACTCAGCAGAAAGAGTATCACTTGGTACATTGCACAGCATCAACATTGGCAAGACTAGTGGCTGACGTGCCGCTGGCCACACCACCCCCTATGCATCATTCCGACCTCATTAGGCATTCACATGAAGCATTTGCTTCTACAATATAACGCAGTATTTTGTGTGCGTGTGTGCGTGCGTGCGTGCGCGCTTCATGTGGAATCGTGGCGTAGCGTTTAATGCGTTTCACTATGTAGCCGAAAACGTGTGTTCAATTCGTGGCAAAGGCGAACATCAGTGGCGAGTGTTCTGTGAGCCAGTTCTGGGATCGACTCAGATTTAAATGAGCACCTTCGTATCCCACCTCTTCGTGTGCTGTGCCGTCTTCATCGGTAATGACACGGTCTACATAGGCTTCCCATCAGGCAACGTGTTATTTTTCTAAAAACCTTACTTTCGTTTTGAAAAATAAAACTCACAGCTTAGCCCCTGCTGCTCACTTAACGGAGCCGATCTCAGTTTACCATCCTCGCTGTCACCTCGTTACTTACGGGACCATGCTTTCTCAGTTCTTTCTCTCATTGTGCAATGAATAGCAGCTCTCATATCGTGACTCATAGACTGTGGAAAAACGTACAGCAAGGCTAAAGATACAGCGTTTTTAGATTGCGTTTGGAAATTAATTCCAGTCTTGTTGGCTCGTTTAGCTTGCAATGGCATAATTGCTATATACGCCTGTATTACTATCACTTCTGAATGCTTTCGTTGCCTTGTAAGGCGCCTTGTATTTGAGAAAATGTGTTAAAATGAATTTATTGAAAGTTAATTAAATGAAATGCAAATATAATTATAATTAATTGGATCAACACTTGCCCTAATAGTGTGTTAAAGGCTATAACAGGGGAACCTTTGTTTTTCCTTTTGAACTATTCCACTTACAGAAATGACAGATTAATAGAAAATGTGGTCCCACTGGAACCATATTGACTGCTAGGGCAATGACATTCTTTGTCTGACCTTAGACCTTAGATGAATTGGCGACAGGAATACATAGGCAGTGCGCTCAGGAATCTCACGGCACGGATTACAACACAGCCCTTCATTACAATTTTCTAACATTGCAATCACAGACAATCATCGTAGGCGCATGTCGTTTGCATTCATAACTTGGCTTCCATTACGGCCGACGTGCCCGTCCTGGAGCTGGCTTCGAGCAGTGGCAGAGATTTCCGTCGCTGTGTATGAAGGCGACCCAATCTGGGCCACAACTGCATTCTCAAGAGCGGAGAGTGCTGGAGACGTCGCGAGCAATTGCGTAACCAACTCCATTACTTGGGCCGCCGCGGAAAACAGATTCGAGACTTATTTATCTCAAAGATAGAGTGCTTCTGGATCATTTAATGGAACATCAGCCGGAGATGAATCAAGGGAGTGCGCTGCTGAGCCGAGCACGGAAGTAAATTTTTATTTAAGCTGTCAGGAACCCTTGAGCTATGTAGTTCTTTTTAACAGTTGTCCAGCGGGGAGGGGCAACCAATTTACAACATCTCAGGCTAACGGGGGCAATTTAGACGGGACACTTAATCTCGGCAACGTGTTTTTAGATTATGGCAGAAAACTGGAATAACCGGCGAAAACCCTACGCGGAAACGGGAGGACATGCAAACTCTGCACACAAAGGCACGTGAGCCAGGACTCGAACCTGGGGTATTCCTGCTGTGAGGCCATCACTACTCGCTGCGCCAACGTGCTGCTGGAAAGGCGGAGAGACATTGTATTCGTCCCTGGAAGGGGGACCCCCCTCCCCGACACACACACACACACGCTCTAAGTGTAACGAGAATACATAGCGAAGTAGGGGGGGCCCGGTGTGTAATTAAACCACATGGCACCCACGGGCAGGTGTAGCTCGAAGAGCTCGTCGCAAGATTGTGATCGCACTTTACATGTAGGGCGGCGCGGTGGCGCAGTGGTTAGCGCTGACGTCTCACAGCAAGAAGGTCCCGGGTTCGAGTCTCTCGGCTCGGGTGCCTTTCTGTGTGGAGTTTGCATGCTCTCCCCGTGTCCGCGTGGGTTTTCGCCGGGTACTCCGGTTTCCTCCCACAGTCCAAAAGCATGCTCCTGGATAGGTTGATTGGCTCGCAGACTAAAATTGTCCCGCAATGCCCGGCGATGGACTGGCGTCCCGTCGTCGGGTGTATTCCTGCCTTGCGCCCTGTGTTTCCGGGATAGGCTCCGGCTCACCGTGACCCTATATAGGATTAAGCGGTTTCAGATAATGAGATGAGACTTTACATGTAGCTCACGGGCTCGAACGGCAGCACATTTTCCACTTCTCAACCACCACTCCGCACCACATCTATTAATGTTCATGATTAAGCCTCATTCACAGGAAAATGAGGGCAATTATTCATTACAAGTGCACATCTGTTGATTAAAAAGCTGGAAGAGGGGCCGTGGGGAGTTAGGACGCCTGGAGTTTGATGAGCCCTCGGTTTAACCCGACGCGTCCTCCGTAAGATTGAGCTGCGTTCCTGGCACTGTGTTTAGGCTGCATCTCCAATGTCAATTACACGTCGTCATTATCATCGGCAGTCGAGGCTCATTATCTTGACTGAATTGCCCCCGGTGCCCTGAGATGTTACAGCTTTCTTACCTCCTCCCCACTGGACAACTGTTAAAAAGAGCTACATGGCTCAACGACTTCTTCCAGCTTAAATAGAAACGGACTGATTAACTGCTGGGTGGACTCCTACCACACGTCGCTACCATCCTGCACGGTCCCGCAACGCAATCCGCGCACAAAACCAATCTCACCACTCCACGTTCCTATGGGGCACTACCCATCCTTTGGCTGCCAATCAGTAGATAGTCTCATCTGAAACCGCTTAATCCTATATAGGGTCACGGTGAGCCGGAGCCTATCCCGGAAACACAGGGCGTAAGGCAGGAATACACCCGACGACGGGACGCCAGTCCATCGCCGGGCATTGCGGGACAATTTTAGTCTGCGAGCCAATCAACCTATCCAGGAGCATGCTTTTGGACTGTGGGAGGAAACCGGAGTGCCCGGCGAAAACCCACGCGGACACGGGGAGAGCATGCAAACTCCACACAGAAAGGCACCCGAGCCGAGAGATTCGAACCCGGGACCTTCTTGCTGTGAGGCGACATCGCTAACCACTGGGCCACCGTGCCGCCCTCGGTAGATAGTCTCGCTCTCGAATCGCTGTACATACGCACGGGAGAGCGGACTGCATGCGCGTGAAGTATGGTGCGTGTGTGTTCAGCAACAGCTGTCCACGCACAGGCAGATTCGGTGGGAATCACCTGCTGCTATTTAATATCGCTCAGTCGTTGTAGTTACTTCTTTTTTTCCGCATGAAATTTTAATGATGAGGCTAATTAAAACCTTTAAACGTGATTCGTCGACCCTTAATATAAAGCCTCGCCTCCTGTCACGTGGAAGACAGAGAGAGCAAGGGGGGTGGCCACTAGGTCCTGGCACTACGGGACTTACGATTATTCTTACCCTTTGGTTTTTATTCTCCTTTCCCGAACATTTAAGCATGGCTATATTAAAGGAAGATGAGGGTGGAAGAGTGAGAGGGTGAGAGAGTGAGAGAGTGAAGGTGAAAGAGAGGGTGGGAAAGAGTGAGGTTATTTTGTTCACACTGAAAAATATAATAAAAAAGTTGAAAGGATAATTAAACAGAAGTTCATAAATACAGAACTGACGTTTTAACTGATCGGCGAATAAAAAAGAGAGAGGGGAGAAAGGAAACATTTCACAACCCTCCCCTAAAATCTTTGAACAAGACAAAGATCTCATCTCATCTCATTATCTGAAACCTCATCTCATCTCATTATCTGAAACCGCTTAATCCTATATAGGGTCACGGTGAAGCCGGAGCCTATCCCGGAAACACAGGGCGTAAGGCAGGAATACACCCGACGACGGGACGCCAGTCCATCGCCGGGCATTGCGGGACAATTTTTTAGTCTGCGAGCCAATCAACCTTATCCAGTAGCATGCTTTTGGACTGTGGGAGGAAACCGGAGTACCCGGCGAAAACCCACGCGGACACGGGGAGAGCATGCAAACTCCACACAGAAAGGCACCCGAGACGAAGCGGTTTCTGACAATGAGATGAGATGAGCACTCACCACTTCCAACATGCTTCACCGGAGTGAACGATGTGCCTCGATGTATGAGAACTGCTTGAGGGAGCTGCACTTTCGGGATAGCTGTGTCGAGTGTTCCCCCCTCTCTCTTTCGCGTCGTTTCGCCGCCTACGTTGGAGGCATCGTATATCATTTATAAAGTGAATTGTTTATAAGGTCAATGGTTTATAAAGTACGCGTGCGTGGTTTTTCTTTGTGATGTTCCGAATTTTGGAGTGGAAGAGTAGGCCAAATTACCCACGAGCTCTCTGGAGATCCCTTTTGGTGGCAGTACTTCCGCCAGCAGCGACATCGACCAAGGAATTGTAGGGCTGCGCCGGTATCATTCGCCCTGTCGATTACACGTGTACAGTGGGCTGCTTTATCCAACAGGCTGCATGAAACACACATTCATCAGATAAAGAGCCAAGGGCATTAAAATATCGATAAGACGTTATTAACATTTATGAGCTCAACGTTTTAGGCACTGCGGACAATTATTTGAAAAATAATAGATATTTTTGGATTAAAAAAAAACCTGGTTGCAAGAGTTGTGATCGCGAGCCACCGGAGTGCATTTGATGGCCACTGGGCACAAGGGACGCATGTTGAGAAGGTTATAAGTTATAATGTTGCGTTTAATCACAATGCCATGCATGCATGCACTCGTGCGTGTGCACGACAGTGGAACTATGTGATAAAATGACACCATTTCTTTCTTCACAGTTAAGTGATCACTCATCACGTAGAAATTTGCGGTATTGATCGGCCCCAAGCAGTCTCCACGCATGCACTGAGTAAAGCATTGATTAAAGATTACTTTCCACTGCTAATTGCGTGGAAGAGAGTGAAGCTTCATTCTCTATGGAATTATGTGTTAGCGCCAGGATAATCACGAAGGCACCGTCACACTTGTCTGCCTCCCAACCAAACAGACGAATTTGCCATTGAAAAAAGTCAGCCTCTTGTTCTTCAAAGCGCTTATTGGCCAGTGTTTATCTCTCTTGGTGGGTTTAAGTTACTGGAAATATGTTCAAATTTCCATGGCGGGCAGTAAGTTTTTAGATTTTTATTATTCTAGATGATCACAAATTCCATCTTAAATAAGTGGTCCTCATGTCATGGAGTTGTAATACTGTCAAACATCAAATTAGTGGATTTCTTTACTGCGCATACGTACATGAAACATCACGTGCGGAATGGGACTTCACACACATATAGAAATTGTTAATTCAGACTACAGGGGATAAAATAATTCACAATTTCAAGGCTTTTCATCTACGTGAGCAAGTGGGATTCAGAAAAGGTGATCCTTCTATTTGCCATCGTGATCGTCAGCTTTGGTCAATGCACTACTCGATGACAGCATCTCTATATTGGGAATGGTTTTATTCAACAAGTATCGTATAATAATAATAGTACTTCTAATGACTGTCTTTAAAGAATGACCGTAATAAGGAACGAATTGACTAACGAGCGGAGGAGGGTTCAAGGTACCTGTGAGCCCGCCCGCCCCTGATCCATGCAGGGAGACGCCGGCCTGGTTGCTGCCTCGCCGGCCGGTAACACCCGCGGGGAAGAGCGCCGGGTACGCTCGTTAGTTAATTCGCTCCTTAATAAGTCAGTCTTTTAATACAGTCATTAGAAGTACTATTACTATTATTATTATATGATACATGTTGAATGAAACCATTCCCAATATATGTATTGTAGTCACTGATAATTTTGCATTTCGGGGCGGCATCGTGGCCCAGTGGGTAGCGCTGTCGTCTCACAGCAAGAAGGCCCCGGGTTCGAATCTCGGCTCGGGTGCCTTTCTGCGTGGAGTTTGCATGTTCTCCCCGTGTCCGTGTGGGTTTTCGCCGGGCACTCCGGTTTCCTCCCACAGTCCAAAAAAACATGCCGCTGCATAGGTTAATTGGCTTGCATACTAAATTGCCCGCAGTGCCCGGTGATGGACTGGCATCCCATCGTGGGTATATCCCTGCCTTGCGCCCTGTGTCTGCCGGAATAGGCTTCGGCTCACCGAGACCCAGTACAGGACTAAGCGGTTTCTGGCAATGAGATGAGATGATATTTGTGCGTTTTAAGATTGTAGTTGAAGGTCCGATAATGTTTTGCTTATTGTTCTACCCTCCCCCCCAAATTTTTTTGTTGCTGTTGATTTTCCATTCTGGTGCTGTTGTTGTTGACGTGCTATTCCCTCTACAGCTCTGTTCAGCGCTTTGTGACGCTTGGGTGAAAAGCGCTATAAAATACAATTATTATCATCCTCCACGTGATCTATCATGGACGAGCATTGCAAACGTGAATTCATGAAACAAAGTTAAACAACTGTGCGAGGGATGTGAAACGAAACAAAATGTTTAGCACTTCAACCCTCTATTGAAATCAAGGATTAAATGTCGGAGTAAAGGCAACATGCCAACGTTCCTAAATAAGAAATATTTGAAATTGTGTATATTACACGCCAGAGTGTATAATCTACATTAAAAGAATGAAATATATATGCAAAGAAATGTGCTTGAAATTACACCAAAAGAAGAACGCATGAATCAGGAAACAAGCACACATTTGACAGTCATATTGACTGATAATTAAGTGGGCTTTGGCAGAACACATCGTGACTAGAGGAGATGGCGGCCAACGGATGAGACGAGTGGTGAAATGGCAGCGATATAAAACCCACACCCTCGAGGACGATCTCGGCGGCAATGGGCGTAATGGGATCAGCCCGCGCATTGACGCATCACAAGACTATGAGCGATCGGCAGCAGTTAGAAAAGGGTTTCTTCCTTTCAGTGTTTGTGGGAGGAAACCGGAGAACGCAGAGGAAATCCACGCTAAACGGAGAGAACACACAAACTCCGCACCAAAAGGCACCCGCGGAGGAAATCAAACGGCTCTCGTGCAGGATCTTGTTTCTGCGAGGTGCTGATGTTACCACTGCGCCACCCTGTCGCCCAACGATGGCGCTGATAATTTCGTTCCATAGCTGTTCTTTCGGGAAAGCCGTGTTGAGTGTTCGAGCTTTCTCCTTCGCAATGTTTCGCTTCCAATGCTGGAGTTGTCCACGCCTATCCCAAAAGAACAGCTATGGAAAGCAGTTATAATACAGCAAGCCGTAAGCACAATGCCAATGATAAATGATGGGCTGGCAGTCGATTCTCTGATTGCATCACGCATTGAGCCACGGCAGCACCGAATATTTAATGATGCCGGATGCGCATGTGTTTTTTTTTGCTTTTCCCACAGTTATTCTCTCGTAAACACTTGTACACCTCCTCTCAACGCTTGCACACCTCCTCTCGGCCGCCTCAGCCTAAAATGAGTACCTGGTTCGGTGTGTAAACATCGTCACTAGGGAGACAAAGGCGGCCGGGCGTGGTGCCGGCCACCCACCCTCTCGTATGCCTTGTTACGTTTCATAGTTCCTCACTATAATAATAATTGCATTTATAGAGTGCTTTTCGCCCGAGGGTCACAAAGCGCTACACAGAGCTACGGAGAGAAAGGGCACGCCAACAACAACGACATAAGAACGGAAAATCAGCAACAATAACGCTTTTTTTGGAGGTTTTTTTTTTTACAAATTCGAGCAGTGGAGAAAACGGCATGTCAACAACATCAGGACAGTTCAACTGAAAGTCAAATAGTAGCAATCAATTATCGGACAAAAAGTAAGCGGAGAAAAAAATATAATTCTACAACAAACAAGGAAGGATAAATTGTTCTCGAGCAGGCGCAGGTTGGCAGAAAGCTATCATCCCGACATGACAACATTGAGCCGCATCAACAGTCCTAGCCAGAGGACTTAAAAGGCTTACAAAACAAGTGGGTCTTGAGACGAGATTTGAAGATGCCCAGGGACTCAGCTGATCGAATCTCCAATGGAAGGGCATTCCAGAGTCTGGGAACAGCGCGCGAGAAGGCTCTGTCACGCATCGAATGGAGGTGCGATCTGGTAACATGCAGCAAGCCCGTATTGGAAGATCGAAGTTGTGTTGAGGAGGGTGCAAGAAGTAGGTCATGCATGTATGTTGGAGCAGCGCCATGAAGAGCCTTGTAGGTGAGGAGGACTATCTTGGATTCAATCCTGTATTTAACAGGCAACCAGTGGAGAGACATCACTACTGGGGATATATGATCGTGGATGGGTGTGTAAGTGAGGATTCTAGCAGCCGCATTCTACACACATTGGAGACGATTGATCAGGTAGGCAGGGGTGCCCGGGAGCTGTGCTTTGCAATAATAGATTTGTGACAAGCTGAGCATGTGGATTATCTTCTCAGCATCAGCGGGTGACAGGATGCTGCGCAGTCTGGCTATATTTCTGAGATGGAAATAGGCCACCTTCGTCACCTTGTTGATATGTGTCTCGAAGCTGAGTGAGGAATCAAGAGTCACACCTCGACTCCAAACTGCCTTCGCAATCAGTGCTCTGGTCGTCAAGCACCAATTGGATAGGTTCAGCCTTGGACAATAGTGCAGGGTTCCGACAAGCAAACTTCTGTTTTGTCGCCATTTAGTTTTCTGAAATGTGAATTGAGCCAAGCCTTCACAGTTGACAGTGAGGACGACATGCAAAGACGACGCATTGATGGATGGCTTTGCGTGGATATTGATTAGGATGTCATCGGCATAGCAATGGTTGCTGAGATTGAGGCTGCGCAGGATATGGCCAAGTGGTTGTAGGTAGATGCTGAAGAGGATTGGGCCGAGAACTGAACGCTGACGAACTCCGGACAAAACAGGATGGATCTCTGAGTTTTGTCCTCTTCTCTCACTAGCAGCGCTTTACCCTACAGTCTGTGAAGGCTATACGGGAGATCTTTCTATTTTGTTGTCTGTGGTGGCTCACTGTGAAGGTTTGGGAGTCGTGTAATTACACCCAGCCTAGCCCGATACCTCCCACCAGTGATGCCCTGACAGCCTATGGATCTGCTCTTCGCGAGAACACTATTTTGATCCATCCAGTGTATAGCAGTCAGGTTTATATTACTGCTGAGAAACAGATAGTGTTATATCACAGTGGTAATTAATAACAGTTAAGCGGCGTTACAATTGTGTGTATGAGCTGTGTTGTACGGATATATTTTAATGGCTGTGGAGCCCATTAACGAATTTACGTTGAGCCATCGCAAAACGATGCATTGGAAGCCGTGAGAGAGCGTGGGCCCATTGATTTTCAAAGAATGGTTTGTCCAATATGTGTCTAATTAATAGTTCATTAATGACCGATGCACGACTGGTACTTTTATTCCCCTGCTGGCATTTTGGTGAACGTAATTTTCTTATCAGACATATGACCGATTTTATGACGATTGCTCTCAAATCCTCCGCATCGGCGGGCGAAGACATGCTCAGCAATGCCCTGCGTCATTTCCGATAGTCACACGAGAGCGTGGCTGTTTAATGCAGCAGCTAATCTCTTTAAAGAGGTCCCGCTAGTCACCCGCACACGAGAGGAGAGAGAGAGACGTGAACCCCGCTACGGGGGCTGCGTGCGGCGGTTATTAGCCCGCTACGGACCCGCCCACCTGGGTTCGATTCCCGCTCACGGCCGTTCCCAGTGGCGATCATCAAAACCGATTCTGCGCCTCTGCGAAGTCGACGGAGCCCCAGATGAGGACCTGCTGTGGTTTGTAAACGCCGGCACCAGGGAGACGAAGGCGGCTGAACGTGGCACCGATCGCCCGTGCCGTCGTGCGTGGGCCTTCACCGGTGTTCACCAACAACACTTGTCCCAATATTCCATTGATGCTATGGACCGGGCGCCTTTGCCTTTGGCGCGCCCAGAGATTGATGGTGATGATGACAGGCGGCGCATCAACTGCGAGGCGGCAGGACGGGGCAATGCGTTCTCTCAGAACGTCGCGTGAACGTAACGGCCTCTCTTGGCCCGAGTAGTCGCGTGGAACGGTTACATGGGGCATGGACAAGTCGACGGCGTACCGTCGACTGTAGCTGCGCGATTTTATTCACGTTTCCGGAGCTTACGGATTGATATTAATCGGCAAATCCACGCGTCGTTACGCACGTAATGTGTAACAAGTAGTCTCGCGTTCGAGCGCATTCGTCGCCTCTCCGTTTGGGATGCCAGTGCGTGGTTGTTTTCATGAGCAAGTAACTAGGGTGCCCATTAGTGCGTGCGGTCTCACTCCCACTTGCCTGCGTCCCACCATCTCGACGGTCAATAAGCCGTGATACGCGCATCCGTTTGAAGATGAGACGCGATGCCGCACATAGCGCACGTCAGCACATTTATTTAGTTAATGCGCGTTTTTTTTATATCAAAACGAAGCGTGATTGAATCAAATGCAATGCAAATGTTGGGAGCTGTTTTTTATTTGTGTTTTTTTTTTCAGTCGGTAGTGACTCGGTTGAGACTGGTCGGAATGCCGAATCTGAAAACGCTTCCAAGATGAAACTGAGGTGACGACAAAACGACTCGAGTACCGCATGAATAATGCAGTGTGCCTCCTTTCCCAAGGTCCACACAGCTGCCTCTGAGCTGTCCTCTCTTGGCAGCACGGTGGCGCAGTGAGTAGCGCTGCCATTCCACAGTCAGACGGGCCCCGGGTTCGATGCCCAGCTCGGGTGCATTTCTGTGTAGAGGTTGCATGCTCTCCTCGTCTCCGTGTAGTTTTCGCCGGGCACTCCAGTGTTCTGCCATCGTCCAAAGATACACTGCTGTTGTTGCCTAGATGAATTGGCTTAATAAGTTATTGCCACCGGTGCCCTGCAATTGACTGGCGTTCTCTCCTGGGTGCAACCGTACCTTGCATCTTATGTCCGTTTACTCTCCCCCCAAGCTCAACGGTCCCTTCCAGCTTGAATAAAAACTGATTGATATTCCCTAATATCATTATTGCATTTAGATGCTGTTCGCTGGAGCGGCATATTCTTAAATTATTTTTCGTGGACAAAAATGCCTGTGATATCTTAGAACAATGACTGCCCCCCCCCACACTAACCTCTCTCATCTCATTATCTGAAACCGCTTAATCCTATATAGGGTCACGGTGAGCCGGAGCCTATCCCGGAAACACAGGGCGTAAGGCAGGAATACACCCGACGACGGGACGCCAGTCCATCGCCGGCCCACACTAACCTATAATTGTCAAATAGATAATGTGCAAACATGCACCACGGTTAGTGCAATAATAACAAATTAACGCGGCTAGAATGTGCTAATTTCTCCTAATTACAAATGTAAACAAAAAGTAGCTAATTAGCACAACGTGTTTTTGACTGTGTACGCACGCGCAATTGCGTGACCTTTCCAGTCCAGTCCACTCGCGTATCGCACGCGTTCTAGCTAACGAGCAAGCCATTACTCGTGATCCAATTGAAGGATTGCTATTCCGTGCCATCAACACTCTTAGACAGCCGTAACATTTAACAAAAACAATAAATATCTGTCAAATGCATTTCCCTGATAAGAAATTAACGTGACAAATATTGTAAAGACTGCTCAGCGGGTCACTAATTCCTATTCTCATTAGTTAACTGCCAGATTGTGGGCAAAGTGCGTGCGTGTGTGTGTGTTTTCCCGTTTATATTTTAAGCACAGCATCGTCAGCAATGTCACACACGGACGCATAGTCCGCGCGCATTGTCACGTACTCTATAGGCTGTGCAAATGAGGCGACGTGCGCATTGAACTGCGTACCGTGCGTGTGCTGCAGGGATTCGCTCGTTCGCAGTTCACGGAACGGCGAAGTGTGCGCGCGCCTTCGAATGCTTTACACTGGCACGTGCAAGCATACTTCATACGCGTCTATCTGTCGCGCGGATTGCCAAACGCATTGGCTCATACCCTCGTGTCCAACATTCATTATTGTTATGTTTACTCTCAGCGAGCACTTTCTGAAAATAGGTAAACATTCGTTATTTTTTTTTATTTAAGAGCCTCACTACCTCTCTCACCATCTCGCCCCCAGGCACCACCGCCCCAAATCCAATATTACTCAAATTGACCCCCATCCCAACCGCTCTCACCTCGCAAAACAAAAGCTTTCTGTAAATGCAACCGCGTTTTGCCATTAAGTGCAACGCGGCTGGCTGTATCAATGTGAACCTCTAGGTGCTGAATGAAAAGTGACAGAAAATAACATAACAGCAGCTGCGGAGCAATTACACCGAAAATGCTACCGGCGACAGGGAAAGCTGCTTTGGCAAAGTTACTGGGGGAAAAGGGTCTTCTTGGAAAAAAAAAACTTCTTATTCAGCATTTTCCATCTTACATCCAAGCATATGTGCTTGGTCTTCAAAGGGAACATTTAAAAAAATGTTATAACGGCCCAGTAAGTGAAATGGAAAACGTACTTGCATCAGCCCTTTCGCCGTCAGTTTTTGCACTCTCATAGCAAATAGAAGTTTACACCATTTTCAGTCTTTCGAAGGTTACCAACTCCTGGGTTACCCGTTCGATGATGCGCTGGGTCGATCGAATAGACAATTCCCTAATTACTTAACTTTCCACAGACATCATTCAAAATGGCCCTCATCAATGCACGATAGCGATCGAACACTTCAGTAGTTGCCTCCGGAACAATTTACATTGTTCTGCAATTCAATTTCGAATCGGTATTTGTGATTGTACTCCCTTTGTTATCAAAAGTAAGTGTGCTTTAAACCATTTCATAGTTTCTTGGTGTCTGAAATCTTGTCTTACACATTGCGCCGTAGCCGTGTCTCAGCAAGCTGGCGTTGACTGCATGTGGAAGATATTTTATCTCTTGCGTAAAACTTTGACGGACTTCTTGAGACAATGTTACCTCTTGTTTCGATATCAATCTGGTCTCATCAAGCCTGCGCTCAGGATCAACATTTTGCTCGTATTCCTGGATGGCTGGGCGATGGTATTGGTGAGACCATGAGGGCAAAACAAATAGATAAATCAATTAATAAATGTGCAATTTGTCGCGGGCATTCGTTCGAAGAGGAAATGGCTCGGAAGCGCGAGTAAACGGAAGGGTTGGGGGCTGAAGGGGTCGGGAGAGGAGGTGCTAAGTCGGCGCCAGCTCGCCAGACACGGCATTCTATGTGTTATGATTTTATTGACTAATTAATGACGTGTTTTTGTAGTGGGAGGAAACAGGAGAACCCAGAGGTAACCCACACCGAAAGGCGCCCGATGCAGAAATAGAACTGCCTCGAGCAGTAACCCTATTTCTGACAGGTATGGAAGTTGCTACAGCGCCATCCTTCTGCCCCAAGAAGCGGTCATTAATCATCGACTTCATTTGGACAAGAAACGTCACGACTTCCACATTCGTGGCTTCGTCTGGAATAAAGTACAGTACCGTTATGTCTGTGAGATGGGAACGTGTCATTAACTGTACGCTATGATTGACAAGCGTCGGTCATCACGGACTTGTCTCACGGATTTGTCTCATCGTAATTGGGGCGGCTGGGTGGCGCAGTGGTGACATGTGCGCCTCACAAAAAAATTCTGCCCGATGCGGTTTGATTCCTGTGTCGGGCGCGTTACTGTGTAGCGATTGTATGCTGTCTGCCTCTTCTGCGTTGGTTTGCTCCGAATTTTCTGGCCGGTTTCCTTCCATAACTAAAAAAAAACACTCATTAATTAATTGGTCAATGATATCAAAATATATAGGATGCAGTGTCTGGATAATGCTTGCATCGGCTAACCACGTGACTGAATACCTTAACAATTGAATGAATACGTGCACGTTGTGAATTGTGTTCATTATTATTATTATGTATTTATTTTACGCAGCCAGTTTGCTGCATCATGAGCCACGGCAGTGAAATGCTTTCGGATTTTCAGACTCAAGTGTTCTTGTTTGAAGACCTTTTTTCATTTTTTCAAAGAAAACTTTCCAGTTCAATATATATTTATACAAACGCGCATAAAATATCTTAACAGCACATTTATTCGCAGGCAAATAAAAAAGGTGTCTTCACTAGGTTGCTCCTGGCTCCTGTGACCTAGTTTGAGAAGTAGTCAGATAATTGATATACCCCTTTTTTCCTCGTTATTCATCTAAAGTAAGTGTCCATAAATGATTTCAAACTCTTTCAGGCTCTGACGTATTGTCTTACATCCATTGTGCCGCAGCATTAAGCTGCATTTAACTCTCATCTCATCTCATTATCTGAAACCGCTTAATCCTATATGGGGTCACGGTGAGCCGGAGCCTATCCCGGAAACACAGGGCGTAAGGCAGGAATACACCCGACGACGGGACGCCAGTCTATCGCCGGGCATTACGGGACAATTTTAGTCTGCGAGCCAATCAATCTATCCAGGAGCATGCTTTTGGACTGTGGGAGGAAACCGGAGTACCCGCGAAAACCCACGCGGACACGGGGAGAGCATGCAAACTCCACACAGAAAGGCACCCGAACCGAGAGATTCGAACCCGGGACCTTCTTGCTGTAAGGCGTCAGCGCTAACCACTGGGCCACCGCGCCGCCCTGGTGCGACTCGGTGAAATACTTTATTCGATTCGGCCCTGAAAGAATTCTTAAACATAAATCAAATGGTATTGAAAATTATTCAGTAGGTTTGTAGCCTATGTTAATATACACTCGTATGACGTGGGCCTGCACCGCTATATACGGCTACAGCCGAATGTAAATGATATATTGATGCGGAGAGGGAGTGGGGTCGTGACCAGCTTGTGCCCTTTGGTTAGTTTATTGAAACTGGCCATCATGACAAATATTTGTTTTCCTCCTGATCTAATGGCAGTGGCACTCACACCAAGGTGGCAGGCGCTCCATGCAGTGGTAGCATCTGCATTTCACAGAAAGAAAGCCCTGCTCAAGGTGGCTCGACTTTGCTTCGGACGCCGATCTGTGCGGAGTTTGTGTGCTCTCCACTGGTTCCGCGTGGATTTCCCCCGTTTTTTCCGTTTTATCTCTCAGCTAAAAACGAAATAAATTGTTGAATTGATTGGGTGCTCGACCAATTAAGTAATTCATTGATTTACCGAATATTATAATAATTCAGGGCGGCGCGGTGGCGCAGTGGTTAGCGCTGACGCCTCACAGCAAGAAGGTCCCGGGTTCGAGTCTCTCGGCTCGGGTGCCTTTCTGTGTGGAGTTTGCATGCTCTCCCCGTGTCCGCGTGGGTTTTCGCCGGGTACTCCGGTTTCCTCCCACAGTCCAAAAGCATGCTCCTGGATAGGTTGATTGGCTCGCAGACTAAAATTGTCCCGCAATGCCCGGCGATGGACCGGCGTCCCGTCGTCGGGTGTATTCCTGCCTTACGCCCTGTGTTTCCGGGATAGGCTCCGGCTCACCGTGACCCTATATAGGATTAAGCGGTTTCAGATAATGAGATGAGATGAGATAATAATTCATGAATTGGTGAGTTGGCCGATAAGGACTAAGCGGTTTCAGACAATGAGATGAGATGAGATAATTTTGCATTTTAAAATTATAGTTGAAAATCAGATCACATTTTACATGTTCTGCAACGATGTGTATATTAAAAAAAAACCCTACAAAATGTTGTTTTTGCTGATTTTACGTTCTAGTGTCGTTGCTGTTGACGTGCCGTTTCTTCCGCAGCTCTCTGCAGCGCTTTGTGACCCTCGGGTGAAAAGCACTCTATTAATGCAATTATTATTATTATTAATTACCGCTTAATCCTGTATCGCGGGGAGCCGGAGCCCATCTCGGCAGACATAAAGTCGACCGGGTTATACCAAGGATATGACGCCAATCCATCGCAGAGCCCTTTTTGGGGGGCAATTTACTCAATAGGCAATGAATCTGGGCAGCAGCGTGTCTTTGGACGTGGGAGGAAAACGGAGTACCTGGCGAAAAACGCCGCCGATACGGGGAGAGAACACGCGAGATCCACACAGAAAGGCACCCGAGCCGAGGATCGAACTCGGGGTCCTTTTTGCTGTGATGCGACAGCGCTACCCACCTCGCCTCCACGCCGTCCGCATTGGAAATTTTATGTTGCGTGGTGGAGCAGTGGTTAGCGCTGACGCCTCACAGCAAGAAGGTCCCGGGTTCGAGTCTCTCGGCTCCGGTGCCTTTCTGTGTGGAGTTTGCATGCTCTCCC
>JAZEWT010000001.1:37032565-37059503 GCA_036362905.1 Mordacia mordax
CCGTCGTCGGGTGTATGCCTGCCTTACGCCCTGTGTTTCCGGGATAGGCTCCGGCTTCACCGTGACCCTATATAGGATTAAGCGGTTTCAGATAATGAGAGATGAGAGGTGTGCACAGCGACATTACACCGTTGGCACAGAGAGAGAGAGAGAGAGAGTCGACGATGCGACGTTTGCTCTCGCCGCGCAGGCAGCACGAGGCAGGGCTGCGTTTTCGCGGTGCGGCACATCGGGGGGCACCGCCTGTGCGTGTTGAGCCTCCTCGCATCAGCACGATGGTCAGTGCAATTGGAGGAAGTCAATGAGCTGGCTGATTAGTGTACACTCGGTACATACAGGGCAATTGACCAATAAAAAAAAACACGTGTGTGTCCATTGCCTCTGGGATGAATTGTAAATGTTGTGAAAATGTTCAAAGTGCTGTAATGGGATTCTGATTACATTTAACTATATATTGTTATAGGCGCACGGTGTCGCAGTGGGTAATAATAATAATAATTGCATTTATAGAGCTCTTTTCACTCAAGGGTCACAAAGCGCTTCACAGAGCTGCGGAGAGAACGGCACGTCAACAACAATGGCACCAGAACGGAAAATCAGCAGCAATAACATTTTCTTTGGGACCTCACAGCAATAAATCGCGGCTTCGATTCCTGGCTCGGGTGCCTTTCTGTGTGGAGTTTGCTTGTGCTCCAGTGTCTAATTGGGTTTTCGTGGGTACTCCGGTTTCCTCGCACTGTCTAAAGATACGCTGCTGCTTCGGTTAATTAGCCAGCTAAGTAAATGTCCCCCAGTGCCCTGCGATGTATTGGCGTCACATCATGGGTATAGCCCGCCCTGCGCCCTCTGTCTGCCGGCATAAGCTCTGCCCTCCACCCCCCGCGACCCTGTACAGGATTAAGTAGGTATTGACAATGATGATGATGACTTCGGCACTTTTACAGGGGTATGGAATTAATGAAAGCACATACTCTGTAAGCAAAGTACGAGCTCAGTGCGATACATTCCCTTACAGACGCGTGCACGCCACATATGTTCAGAAATGCCTGAGGATGCCTCCAATGTATGAGATGAAATATGGTGAAGGAGAAGGAACATCGAACACAGCTATTCGGAAGAAAAAAAACAACTTTAGAGAGCAATTCTCATACATTCGTTTCACCAACGTCCAGCCAATGAGAGGACCCCTTCCCTCCACGGCTGTAACGCCATCTACTTTGCGTCTGTGCTGCCGACTCCTTTCCCAGGTTTAAGTTTAGACTCTTCTCTCTCTGACTGCCCATGAGGGTCGCCACACCTCCCTGGCAAGCCACGATATGTCTGGGGAAGATGAAGAAGAGGCTCTCGTAACATCAGATGACGGGAGCACTTCATGTAAATCCACTGCCTTCCGCGGATTATTATTTAGCAGGACACAAATGGGGCCGCACGGTGGCCCAGTGGGATGCGCTGTCGCCTCACAGCAAGAAGGGCCCGGGTTCAAATATCGGCTCGGGTGCCTTTCTGTGTGGAGTTTGCATGTTTTCCCCGTGTCCGTGTAGGTTTTCGCCAGGCACCCCGGTTTCCTCCCACAGTCCAAAAACCTTATTGCTGCATAGGTTAATTGGCTTGCAGACTAAATTGCCGTCCGTGCTCGGTGATGGACTGGCGTCCCATCGTGGGTATATCCCTGCTTGCGCCTTGTGTTTGCCGGGATAGGCTCCGGCTCACCGCGACCCTGTACAGGACGAAGCGGTTTCTGACAATGAGATGAGATGACACAAACGACGGAATGTTTTAATGTCCGGGGGATTTGACTTGTACATTTCGTGGAAAAGACCCCGATGTGTGGGAATGCAAGTCCCCTTTCATAGTATTTCCAATTTGATTTTAAATTATATAAATAGCTCCTTTCCTCTCGAGGATGTTGATGCTCCACTTTTCTGCAGCATCTCGAGAATGCATTTGCACGTGAATGCTATATAAATCAAAAATTATGCTGTATATACACAGAAGGCCTCTTTAAATAATTGTTTATTCATGTAATACTAAGAAGCGACACAGTTGGGCACGATTGGGTTGCAAGTCATTTCATGAAGCAATAGATATATATCACATTGCGGCAACAAAAACAAATGGAGCCTTTTGAATTATTATTTTCCTTGGTAGTCCGGCACAAACTCCAGCATAATATCATTGAATCGACCCCATCTTTCCAATGTATAGAGAAAAAAAACTATCCAAAGAAGGAAGATCGTTTAATTAGAGTGGTTTTCTGTGCAGCTAAGACGTAATTACGAATGAAACACACTTGCAGGATGGAACGAATCAGGGTGGTGGAAGAACGAGACAGCGGCGGCCTTTACCTCACCTGTTCGTTGTCTAGACTGGCGTTTATTAACGCCTACGCCAATGCGTGGGCAGTGTTGGCCTTCATAGGTGCTTATTAACAGCACTGGACCCTACAGTCTGCTAAGGCTATACGGTGGATCTTTGTATTTGTAGTGGTACTATCTCATTATCTGAAACCGCTTAATCCTGTATAGGGTCACGGTGAGCCGGAGCCTATCCCGGAAACACAGGGCGTAAGGCAGGAATACACCCGACGACGGGACGCCAGTCCATCGCCGGGCATTGCGGGACAATTTTAGTCTGCGAGCCAATCAACCTATCCAGGAGCATGCTTTTGGACTGTGGGAGGAAATCGGAGTATCCGGCGAAAACCCACGCGGACACGGGGAGAGCATGCAAACTCCACACAGAAAGGCACCCGAGCCGAGAGATTCGAACCCGGGACCTTCTTGCTGTGAGGCGTCAGCGCTAACCACTGCGCCACCGCGCCGCCCACAACGCACAATCGATTTTGATAAGATACGTGTACTGGCTGCTATCCATCACAAAGATCCAATATTAATCCGGGAAGCAATATAAATTCAACAAGTCAGAAAAATAACATGAAACGCAAACAAGATACGAGAATTAAACTCAGCCAAATCTGGCAGCCAGTTTTTTTTTAAGCAACAGTAAATAGCCCTAAATAATGTAGTATAGACAGCATTAGAAAAAAAAACCCACCCACAACAGACTTGCAAAATAACTTGGCAGGCATTCATTAAATACAAACTCAAAGTTATTGGTAAATCAGGGGTGGGACCGGACTACGTTAATTTAAATTCTAATACGCGAAAAAGACAATGGAAACTTTAAAAAGGGAGCCACTTCCATTGTCCCTTGGAGGGAGTTATGCAGAATGAGAGGCAGTGATGCAGAGCGAGAGAATAACTTGACGACATATGAACAGTACAGCGACACAGACTTGACCCACAGAACGTCTGAGGATGACTCCAACCTGGGGGTAGGGGAGCGAAACGTCGCAAAGGAGAGAGGAGAAACGATCGACGCGGCTATCCTGAAAGAGCAGCCTTCAGTTTTACTTGAGACTGCAAACATGGCTTGTAATTTACCAGCGCCTAAATCGGCAGTGTGTTATCGCATGTTTACACGGGCCAGAAAATGTGTACTGATAAAGGACACACTGTTGAATTATAAGATAATGGTATTACGTGTAACAATGTTAAGGATGATCTGTAGTACAGAAATATCTCGTAAATGAATTGTCATTAAGCAATACCTTTATAACATATGTTTGGGTATGGACACAGGCTCGAGATAAGCTAATTAATCTCAAATCGTCGAGATTAAAAGCACCCCGGTATTAATTAAATCTCCGTTGAGCTCGACTGAGCATTGCACGGATGGGCGCAGCCACATCGCAGGAGATAGCCGCATTTTTGCAACTGGAGACAAACGCAACGCAGATTGTGAATTCAAATGACACAGATGTTCTTGTTTGGTTTGAAGGGCTACAGGGAAAAGCAATTTTTTCGGTTGTTTTAAGCATAATGGACCTTTGCAGGAAAACATGTTTGAATTATCCAACCAACACTGGAAATAATATTTCAAAAAGAGCCTCCGGTAAATGGGAATATAACAAATCGCGTGAAAAAAATGATCAATGCGCAAGCGTGACATAAAAAGTGACGAGGAAAAAGTTCAGAGCAACGCTAAAAATAGAGTTGTTGGCCACTGGTTAAGGTAATTCTGTGTAAATGTAGCTCTATTACTGCAGCGGTTCGTAACGAATAAGAGAATATCGCGCTTGACGGTGGCGAATTCAACGGCATGGAGGCGTAGTCTCTCCGTAAGGTACTTAGCAATCAGCACCTATGGTAAAAAAAAGTCCTCCGTTCACGGTTAGGAATAAACACATGCCCTTATCCGTCACGAAGGTGAAAAATGTAATTGGAAAAAAAACACACAAGAACCATAAATCTTGAGTGAATTATAATATTATAGCTGAGGTTTTACATTGTGAAGAATAAGTAATTGGCTAAATGACTGCGAGATGTGGGTAGATTAGGCTTTTTTTACTTGCGACGGGCTGCGGTGACTTCACGAGGACGAGCTTCATTCTAATTCTGAGGAGCGCTGCGTATAGTCAGCACAAGGATATAAGTGCGAGGCAAATGACTCTTAACACCAATGAAGTTTACGTAAGTTCCTGTGAGTGAGTGATGTTATCCAAAGAGCCCCGTAAGTTACTCTGCAGGGAAGTTGTGACCAAACAAAGCCTTAGGTGAAAGTGATTTTTTTGCGTAGGATTTGCGCTTCGAGTCCATACATTCGTTATCGGTAGGCGCCAGCCGGCCTATGCCGGCTGACGCGGGGTGCAGAACAGGGCTAACCTAGGATGTCGTGCAGGGCACCGAGGTCGGTTTAGTCAGCAGGCCAATTAACCTAGGCAGCATGTCTGTGGGTTGTGGGAGGCAACCAGGATACTCAGCCAAAACCCACATGGACACAGGGAGAATGTGCAAACTCCAGACAGAAAGGCACCCGAGCCAGGAATCGAACCTCGGTGTTTCTGACTGTAAGGTGGTAGCCCTACTCAGTGCACCAGCCTGCCGCCCCACCGAATATTTTTGTGTATTTTTTGTTGTGAATGTATCTGCCTCCACTGGTTGGAGAGGTCACAAGAACTCAACGCGTACAACAGACGTGAATGTAAACAATATTGACTATAACACGCGTGTTTCGGTGCGTGTATCGTGAGCCCAAGAATTAGTGTCAATCGATGCATCGATGCATAGATACACCTCTACTTTTAGGCCGAACGGTCAATTGCCATGCCGTCTTCAGGTCTTCGTTGCCTGCTTTAGAGCACACGGCGCGCTCCTGTAATTCCCCTCAAGAGCTACAAAGCAGCTCTTGGGAAGTAAACCGTCCACTTCGATTTTAACGCGTCTTTCCCTGGTACACACCCCTCGGTCCCGAGAGCCCTGGACGATGGATTGTGTTGTGCGAAGAAGGATCTTTGCTTTGTCTACTGACGTTAACGCAATTAACGTTCACGTTTAACGCCCTATGTCTTGACGCGCAACAATGCACACAGTCGAGGAGGCATTTGCAGTTTAAAATGTCATCTCATCTCATTGTCAGAACCGCTTTACCCTGTACAGGGTCGCGGTGAGCCGGAGCCTATCCCGGCAGACGCAGGGCGCAAGGCAGGGATATACCCACATTGGGACGCCAATCCGTCACCGGGCACAGAGGGCAATCTTGTCAGCAAGCCAATTAACCTATGCAGCAGCATGTTTTTTGGACTGTGGGAGGAAACCGGAGCGCCACACAGAAAGCCACCCGAGCCGAGATTCGAACCCGGGACCTTCTTGCTGTGAGGCGACAGCGCTACCCACTGGGCCACCGTGCCGCCCCGGTTTAAAATGTGGTTTAGTTATCGCGGTGTTAAAACATCACCCGCCGTTGTCGTTTGCATTGAAATCGTTTCATGGATTGAAATAATATCTGCAAAGTCATTGCTTTTATGTTTAAATATTGTATGTGTAATTTAAAAAAAACAAAGTTTAGTTTTTTTCCCGTTCATCATTAATTAACATAAAATTTTACCAAATAATAAAAAATAATGTAGTCGTAGACTTTATGCACAGCATACCTACATTCGCTGAAATTAACCTGGCGTTACTACGGCAAAGGTCAGCTGTAATGGAACCCGAGTGTTTAATAAAGAAGAAATGTTAATCCGTTGATCGACTTAATATTGCAACGCTATAGGTCTTAAAGGGCCTTATTGCATTATTATAAGTTAGTTGACGCCATATATTCTGATAAGATATTCATATTCCTGAAACGTGTAAGGTTGTACAGACAATTAAACTGTCCTTTAACTTTCGAGTGGTTATTCTTGCCGCAACGAAACCTCAATTGTCAAAAGTCACACATTTTTGCAGGCGGAGAGGCTTTCACTCACTTTCTATACCAATGGATTACGTGAAACGTGCTCTTAAGAGCTGCTCTTTTGCCGTGTCGAGCGTTCCTCCTCTCTCCTTTGCAACGTTTATTCTCTAACGTGGGTGGCGAAACGTCACGGCTAACCTGACAGAGCAGCTGATAAGAGTAATTTCCATTCATCGAGCTACGGAAGTCTCCATTAATACAATGTGCCATATGACACGCGCTATATGCTTGTCATCAAGGCTGATTTACATAGCTGGCCGACGAATTTTATACCCTTTTACCCAACATCGATTTTCAAACGTTATCGTACCGCCACAATAAAAAAAAGATCGCAATATTTATTCAGGGCGACACGGTGGCCCAGCGATAGCGCTGTCGCCTCACAGCAAGAAGGTCCCGGGTTCGAATCTCGGCTCGGGTGCTTTTCTGTGTGGAGTTTGCATGCTCTCCCCATGTCCGCGTGTGTTTTCGCCAGGCACTCCGGTTTTCTCCCACAGTCCAAAAAACATGCTGCTGCAGAGGTTAATTAGCATGCAGACTAAATTGCCCGCAGTGCCCGGTGATGGATTGGCGTCCCATCGTGGGTAAATTCCTGCCTTGCGCCCTCTGTCTGCCGGGATAGGCTCCAGCTCACCGCGACCCTATACAGGACTAAGCGGTTTCTGACAATGAGATGACATGAATATTTATTCATTCATTATCAATACCCGCTTAATGCTGTAAAGGGTCGCAGGGGGCTGGAGCCTATTCCGGCCGACAGAGGGCCCAAGGTGGGGGAATGCCCATGATGTCACGCCAGGATATCGCAGGGCATACTTTTTGAGGCAATTTACTCAGCAGGTCAATTAGCTTCAGCAGCAGCGTGTGTTTGGGCGGTGAAAGGAAACAAGAGTACCCGGCGAAAACCCACGCTGTTATCTCATCTCATCTCATTGTCTGAAACCGCTTAGTCCTATACAGGGTCACGGTGAAGCCGGAGCCTATCCCGGCAGACACAGGGCGCAAGGCAAGGATATACCGACGATGGGACGCCAGTCCATCGCCGGGCACTGCGGGGCAATTTAGCCTGCGAGCCAATTAACCTATGTAGCAGCATGCTTTTTGGACTGTGGGAGGAAACCGGAGTGTCCGGCGAAAACCCACGCGGACACGGGGAGAGCATGCAAACTCCACACAGAAAGGCACCCGAGACGAGAGATTCGAACCCGGGACCTTCTTACTGTGAGGCGACAGCGCTAACCACTGGGCCACCGCGCCGCCCAACATCAACTCTTATGAGACAAAGATGGCTTGGCATGGGTCTGGCTCCACCACCCCCAACGTGCATATTAATAGGTGCTCGCTAACGGCGTTTTCCTTAATAGCCTGTGTGGCAATGCAGAGATGTTTGCGTGTGCAGGGATGCAGAAGTTCGTGAGCTACTCATACATTCTACAAAATTATTTGGTGATGCTGCTGCATTTGACAGTGGCACACGAGGGAAAAAAAACCTCAACACGTCCTACATCAATAGGTTCAGCACATTCGTCAATAACCCTGCCTGCCCTCAAGAAAGGACTATATATGTAAAATTGGTGACATTTTGGGCAATGACCTTTATATTTTGAAAGTGGGAACCATTGCCCGACACGTTATATATATTTTTTTCTCTCTTAATACCACAGCGCTATTGCCGATTGTGTTTATCATTAAACTCCGACTTTGTCGCTTTGCTACGCGACCGCACGCATCAGACGCACGTCCCAGTAAACGTGGAACGTTGACCCAACATTCGGGCACAGGATCAAACCACATGCCCGCGTTGACCGAACGTTGCTCGGTTCGTATATATGATAAAGGCGGTCGCGCGTGCTACTGACATTGTAAACTGCCTCCTTCCCCCCACCCCCTGTGTACAATGTTGGATTTAACAAGCGCTCATTAACAGCACTTATCTCAAAAGTTGAATTTTATCCAATTGGAGGTTATTGCCTTCTTAGTCTTTTTGTATCCGCATTGCGATCGACGTCTCCGAACAACGCTTGGATGGCAGTGTGTTTGTGCAGTGGTAACGTCTTCAGCGCCTCACAGAGATAAGGTTCGACCCGAGGCGGTTTCATTCTCGCCCAGGCGTCGTTCTGTGCAGTGTTGGTGTGTTCTTCCCTCGCTCTTCATGAGTTTCCTCCGGGTTCTCCAGTTTTCCCTCGCAAAAAAGAAGGCCTCATTAATTAATCGGTCGTCAACATCGACGCCCGGGTTCGGCTACCGGTTCGGGTGCCTTTCTGTGTGGAGTTTGCGTGTCCTCTCCCCGTGTCCGCGTAGGTTTTCGCCAGGTACTCCGATTTCCTCCCACCGTCCAGAGACACGCTGCTGCCTAGGTAAAGTAAATTGTAAACAGTGCTCTGTGATGTGCTGGCGTCACATCCTGGGTATAGCCCCGCCTTGCGCCCTATGTCTGCCGGGATAGGCTCTGCCCCCCCTCGCCCACGACCCTGTACAGGATTAAGCGGGTATTGATAACGTTGATGATCATAATACATAGGACGCAGTACCTGGAACATGTTGGCATCGGCTAACGACGTTGCTTTCTTCCCTCCATCTCTGTGCAGTTTCATTGTGCCCCTGAATCGCTTTGTATTTGAACACCTTTGACACTGAACGATTGTACGCGCCTTATAAATGGTATTAATTATCATAATTTCTCATCTCATCTCATTATCTGAAACCGCTTAATCCTATATAGGGTCACGGTGAGCCGGAGCCTATCCCGGAAACACAGGGCGTAAGGCAGGAATACACCCGACGACGGGACGCCAGTCCACCGCCGGGCATTGCGCGACAATTTTAGTCTGCGAGCCAATCAACCTATCCAGGAGCATGCTTTTGGACCGTGGGAGGAAACCGGAGTACCCGGCGAAAACCCACGCGGACACGGGGAGAGCATGCAAACTCCACACAGAAAGGCACCCGAGCCGAGAGATTCGAACCTGGGACCTTCTTGCTGTGAGGCGTCAGCGCTAACCACTGGGCCACCGCGCCGCCATAATTTAAACAATGCAGTACCCACAATACGTGGATAGCCGTGCGGCGTAACCACGGCAACTCACACAGGTGCTGCTTGTTATTCGAATTATTATTCGTGTTTTCGCAGGAAAGTCACATCGAGTCCCATGAATCATTTTTTTTCTTTCAGAAAGGCCCTGCCAAGTTTTCACGGCAGGGACTGATGATTGCAACTATATTCTGCCAGTTAAGCAGTTTGCGACTTGAGTTTTACAAATTTCGCAAATTTCGACCGTAGTGCGGTCCAAATTTGCAGTGGGGTCCAAATATGCAGTGCGGTCCAAATTTGCAGTGCGGTCCAAATTTGCATGTAGGTGAGTGGGTAGGTGAGGGGCTTGGTAATTAGATAGGTAAGCAGGCAGGTGAGGGGGTAGATGAGTTGGTGGGTGAGTGTATATGTGAGTAGGTAGGTGAGTTGGTAGGTGAACGGGTAGGTGATTGGGAAGGTGAGTGTGTAGGTGAGCTGGTAGGTGAGCGGGCAAGTGAGGGGGTAGGTGAGTTGGTAGGCGAGTGGATAAGTGAGTAGGTAGGAGAGTGGGTAGGTAAGTAGGTAGGTGAGCTGGTATGTGAGTGGGCTGGTGAGCGGGTAGGCGAGTTGGTCCGTGAGTGGGTAGGTGAGGGGGTAGGTGAGTTGGTAGGTGAGCGGGTATGTGAGCGAGCTGGTGAGGGGGTAGGTGAGCGGGTTCAGCATTAAGCCAGCATCAGTTAACACGGTAGCAACCACGTGCTGTGTGCTCAGTCGCCGATTTACTCTGCTGCTTGCGGAGCGGCGTGGAGCGGTTAATCCGCTACGAACCCGACGACCGGAGTTCGATTCCCGCTCATGGCCAACACCAGTAACGATTATGTGAACCGATTCTGGGTCTCCCTTAGGTCAATTCTATCTCGAAGGAGTACCTGGCGCGGTGTGTAAACCTCATCTCATCTCGTTGTCAAAAATTGCTTAGCCCTGTACAGGGTCGCGGTGAGCCGGAGCCTATCCCGGCAGACACAGAGCTTAAGGCAGGAATACACCCACGATGGGACGCCAGTCCATCGCCGGGCACTGCGGGGCAATTTAGCCTGCGAGCCAATTAACCTATGCAGCAGCATGCTTTTGGACTGTGGGAGGAAACCGGAGTGCCCGGCGAAAACCCACGCGGACACGGGGAGAGAACCTGTAAACTCCACACAGTAAGGCACCCGAGCCGAGACCACCCGCTCCCTCGTGTTCCGTGCTGGCCTTCATGGGTGTTATTTGCCAACACGGCACATAACTGGATGGTCTGTTAAGGCTGTACGGGGGATCTTTGTCTCAATCTTTGGAACGATGCCACTGGATACTTAGCGTCCGCTGCGAAGCAGACGACGCCTCCTGTGCGTGTGGCCAAGCCGCCGAGCGCGGTGCCATGCGCCGTGCCCGGACACATTGGAGCAGCAGCGGGCGGCAGCGACAGCCAGCATCTCACGACGGGACAGCCTGCTGTCATTCTTGATTGGAGCTTCCCAGAATTAAGCCAAATAGTAGTTGGAAACAAAACACTTGCCGTTATGTCCAATCGTCCTCGACGGTGAAAAGGACGTAATGATGAGGGAATAATAATGGCTACGCCTCTGTGAAGAGCAACAGTGCGGCACGGTTTACGGTCAATGCCTGAAAAACCGGCGCTGGGAAACGGTTGATAAACGCACTGCCCTTTAGACAAACCCAGCATCTTTCCGAGAGCGAAGGGAAATAAAAGCTTTTTATTCTTTAAAGCTCTAATGCAAAAAAAAAACACATTGATGCTTGATGATTGCCTCGAAAAGATACATCCTCAGGCGCCTGAGGATGCCTCGAACGTGTGAGGCGAAACGTCGCGAGGTGGAGAGAGGAAGCGATCGACGCGGCTGGCCCGAGAGAGCAGCTTTTCGAGGCAATCATCATGCATCGAGCTGTGAAAACCTACATCATTACACATTGATGCTTTTGAACAAAACCACATTACTGTTATTGTTATTCGTCGTTAATATTATTATTCCTTTAACCGAGTTTACTAATCAAAATTACGATATTATTACAGCGACCTAGCCAAACAGTGCTGTGACAAATAACGTAATATTTGGAATATTTATTGTTAATTTTCATTATGTACGAGACCTAATCAGCATATAACCGCTATTTGAGCGGCAGTGTGGTGGAGTGATAAAATCTGTGCCGCACAAAAAAAGAAACTCCTGTCTGATGCGGTTGAACGTCTGCCTTGGGTGCCCTTCCATGGCTTCTCCTCCTGTTCTACGTGAGTTTCCTACAGGTTCCCCGGTTTCTTGCCACAATGAAAAAACGCTCATTAATTAATCGGCCAATAACATCATAATATATAGCAGGCAGTGTCTGGCGGGCTGGCGCTGGCTCACCGCCTGGTTGCCTCCCCCCCACCCCTCCAGTTCTGCAGTTTTATCGTGCCTTGGTATCCGTGTCTCGTCCATCACTTGGCACAGAATTTGCGCAGCGCTTTATAATTTGCATTCATCATCTTCTTAAGACTATGGGTACTTTTTGCCAGTATACATACATAAGATTACATACATACATAAGATCTTAACACATACATACATACATAAGATTATGCAGGTGTTAAGATCTTAACTGGCGATTATGCCAGGTGTTAAGATCTTAACTGGCGATTATGCCAGTTAAGATCTTAACACCTGCATAATCGCCAGATATCTTCTTAAGACATTTCTAGTGAATGATCAAGGAATAGACTGGTCGACGCCATAGATATGTGGAATTTCCACGAGTAGCTCAGGATTGTTGGTGGAGATATGTGTTGTGTCAGAGGATAGACTTAATTTTTTTTTACCCAAGTTTAATAACTGTTATGTTCCATGTGTTTCTATAACAATAACATTTAATCGTAAATTAAATATTTTCCTAAAGTTTTATACAGCTTATTTTTGAAAAAAATATCACGAAACGGACGAGTAGCCTCTTCTGTTCCTTGGTTTGAAAAACATACTCATGCAGCTTTGAATTGTAAACATTATAAAATGCTGCAAATTCACCCATTTTTTCNNNGGCGCAAGGCAAGGATATACCGACGATGGGACGCCAGTCCATCGCCGGGCGGTCATCTCGTCATCGGGGGCAATTTAACGCTGCTCAGGTTAACGCGAATATGCATAATAATTTTTCACAATGGAAAAAATTTAATTATTCGAGCCACTTTATAGCCTTTTCAACGTGATTCCGTTTCCGCGTGTGGGTGCACAGCTTGCGTGATTCTTGTCAAGTTTAACATAGGTACGCAGACAATTTGTCTCCTTAATGTGTCTCTCGGTATAAATTTTTAAAGAATTTCTTACCCAAAGCCATTGACCCCACGACCTTCTGGCAGCACACCATTCCAGCAGCATTTGGATCAGTACGAGTAAATTCTGTACCAGTTTTGACACACCGTGCCTCATCAGCAGAGTCAGGGTTGCTTGAATCAATGCTGGTCAGCTATCAAGTGTTACAGGCAAGGCTTCTCGCTTTAAGATATGGGTCTTGTCATGTTCAGGCGTTTGCAGAGTTTCGTCCACTATCGGTGCTTACATGGTGCTCGCGTCCACACCATCAGTCAGTGCTGTTCGCTTTCAGCATTCGGTGTCCAGATACTGCCCTTTTCATATATATATAAATAGATTTTTATAAATCAAAGCTTCATTCTTACCAGCCTAAGAGACATTGGCAGTATTTATATAAAAATAACCCAGTCCACGAGGGAGGCCTGGTCAAGGTGTTCGGTGGGTGAAGGTCGTGGCTGCTAATAATATATTATCACAGGAGGACAGGTATGCCGCCCACACTTGCCCAGCATGCCTTGTAGCTCACAAATTCCCCACTCCAGCGACACCTGCCACATGCGCCGATGCACACTTCTGCGCCCAAAGTCATTGTGCATCGCGACTCTGAAACGTTCACCTATTGCAATGCGACGGCGTTTGTGCGTCATTACGAGCGAGGCCCCGAAGTTCACCCTTCATCGAACCCACAACATGGCATGGCCCCTACCCGGGGCGTGCCGTGCGGTTCGGGTGATGAGTGACTCGGGAGGCGTTCGGGTGGGGAAAACAAATACATAGTCACGCACGCGGTGGGCTAGCCTGAAGTTGTGTTTTCGTGGTGCAGCGTGATCCATTTATAGATGCCCCACTAATATCTGTGGACCCCTCTTACTTTCTCGTCAACTGGTCATTGATACCTGTGGAATCGATGGTTCCATATCCTGCAGGACGTTAAATTGTTCATTAAGATTAGTGGGAGACACGCAGAGGCTTTGAATTGAAATGTTATTTTCTATTTCTCTTCGCGTACAGCAATGTCTCCATATTGGCATTGTAATGTATCTGTTAACGGTTCAGGCTGAGGTCCATTTACGGAGAGCAAGACGATCATTCGTCTGGTATCATGTCGTGACAGACATTTCAAATCGAAACTCTTCACAGAGGGCCGTATATCACGTGGGGGTCATGGAACAGCCCAGGAACATGATCTCTGGCCTTTTTTACAGACATTTAAAGTCCAACGCCAGAGAGATCGTCTATTTGTATGGAATTTACAACATCACCATCTGCAGCCTGACTACTGGGAGAAGGAGGGGGCAGTGTGTGTGTGTGTGGGGGGGGGATACAGACCCCAACGCAACCACTCAAACGAGGTGGATGCGCGATCTGACGACGAAGTTCTGCGATGAGCGTGAATGGAGGCCCAGGGCAACATAAGCAAGGGTGTTGACCGTGTAGTTTGGACGGATTTAGCCGAGGGATTATAAGAGCAGTCATATATCAATAATGGAAAACGTCCGCTGGGTCTGCAGGGAGACGAAGAGTTAGGAAAGTTGGGCGAGATAAGGAGTTAATTGAGTCTGACATTTGCCGTAGCCACGAGATACCGTTATCGGCGAGTCGGCCTAACCAAGCGCGAGCGCTCGTGGCAGCAGTGACGGCGAATATTAGTGACTCAGACGACAGTTGAGGGCCCATGGTTCACTCGTCATCTTCATTGATTTGCGCGAAGTGACAAAAAAGAAAACAGGGAAAAAAATTGTAAAAGAACTCAGAGAAAGTAATAAAATGAAAGCGGACATTTTAGAGGCGTATCATGACTTGTGACAGGAGATCACGTTATTTGCGAGCGAAGGTTTTCGTGCGAAGGCCCTGTTTGTCGGTGGGTTCTGATGCTCTTGCTGTTTGTAGCATCACGATGGATGAATGTGTGATCTGAGAAATGTGGGGCCCCAATGATGTAGTTTCAAACGACCATTTATTATGTTGCTGATCAATTAATTAATCTTACATTTGTCCATATGAACGGCGAGCTGATGGATCGTTTTTAACGGCTATTTGTCTGCCCCTTAATGAAAATGTGTGCAGCCAATCTCCCAAAATGAAATCATTTGTCTAAGTGTGAGTTGTATGAGAGAATGTATATTCAGCAAATGTGAGTGATATAAATAGTTTGTGTTTAGCACCATCAGTTGCATATGCCAGCTAGCACATGTTGCGTCCCTAGTCTTTGTACGTTATTGGCATTTTATGTACGAACTTGGTGTCACCTTCCCTTTTAATAAATTGGCCTGAATATGGGTGCTCTACGTGGTGCAGTGTGTTCACATCTCAATGTCGGTAACAGGGAGACCAACGTGATTTAATGTTCACAGTGTTGGCCACGCAAGACTATCGCGTAGGAGAGAGGAGTGCTAAACGCGGCTATACCCAAAGAACAGGCGATTATCATGCATCCAGCCGTGAAAACCTACATCAGTGCAATGTCACCACCCACTTAATCCTGTACAGGGTCATGGGTAGCGGAAGGCGGAGGTATACCCAGGATGTGACACCTGTACATTGCAGGCCACACTTTTTTGAGGCAATTTACTCAGTAGGTAAATGAACCTAGGCAGCAGTGTGTCTTTAGACGGTGGGAGGAAACCTGAGTACCCAGAGAAAACCCATG
The DNA here is from genome assembly GCA_036362905.1 of Mordacia mordax. Lineage (NCBI taxonomy): Eukaryota > Metazoa > Chordata > Hyperoartia > Petromyzontiformes > Petromyzontidae > Mordacia > Mordacia mordax. Next base: position 37,047,864 of record JAZEWT010000001.1, read on the forward strand.
TGGACACGGGGAGAGAACACGTGTAGTGCCATGGATTTCACAACCAACACCCAACAATGGTGCAGCCCACGCTATGGGTTCAGATCAAACCCTCCATTAGGGGGGTATACATTCCAAAGTTTTCCCCAAGTTGTGGAATTTAGTTCAGCCGGGGGCACCACCAAGGGCCAGATTCCAGCACAATCGTGTTCAGAATCAGAGTAGCTGCCATATCAGAGACGACGACTGACCAGTGAGGAGCAAGAATACTGGTGGGGGGAGAGTGGAGAGATGGGCCAATGGGGACAGAGTTACGGACGATAGGTTGGACGAATCGGAAGAGAGGAGGGTACCTCCGGGAAGGAGGAGAGAGAGAGTGCGAGCGTGTGGTGTTGCTGAGGAGAGAGAGCAAATTAGGCTGAGAGGAGTGGACAGGTGACCATTGGGAATACAGAGAGAGAGAGGAAGAGACGGGGGGCGGCGCGGTGGCCCAGTGGTTAGCGCTGTCGCCTCACAGCAAGAAGGTCCCGGGTTCGAATCTCTCGGCTCGGGTGCCTTTCTGTGTGGAGTTTGCATGCTCTCCCGGTGTCCGCGTGGGTTTTCGCCGGGTACTCCGGTTTCCTCCCACAGTCCAAAAGCATGCTCCTGGATAGGTTGATTGGCTCGGAGACTAAAAATTGTCCCGCAATGCCCGGCGATGGACCGGCGTCCCGTCGTCGGGTGTATTCCTGCCTTACGCCCTGTGTTTCCGGGATAGGCTCCGGCTTCACCGTGACCCTATATAGGATTAAGCGGTTTCAGATAATGAGATGAGATGAGAAGGGCACCTACCAAAGAAGGCCTAGGAACAGAGGAGAGACGAGTGGAGACCCAGGAAGGCTGGTGAGATGCCTAGGCATCTGTAGGCTGACAATAGACGGAGAGATAGGGGGAAGGGGTCACGTGGTGGGTGAAGGAGCCGCCATTTTGGGCAGCAGGAGGAAAAGGGTGAGAAGAATGGACGGGGAGCGAGAGCAGTGATGGACTGGATGGGCAGCGAGGAATAAAGTTCGTCTTCAACATCATCCACGTGTGTATGTAATTGTATCGCTGGTAAGTGCAACGGAGAGCGGTGATGCAGCGGTTGGTGCATTGGGTGTGTGGAGCGGTGGCACAGTGGTTAGCTCGCCGTGTTTGTGTGTCTGGAAATCCGTGGCGTAGTGGTTAGTGTTTCGTGAGTGGGGAGTGTGGGAGGGCGTAGAGGAACGGGTGGCCCTCGCCAGGTAGATAGAATTCTTTGAGGAGGATGAAGAGCGGCCAGAAAGTTGGGCCCCTGCTGGGGCCCGCCACAGCAGGACCCCCCTCTCCTCGTTCCTCGTGTTGGGTCTCCCTTTGAGGGGCCCGGGGGTCACAACGGGGTGGGGGCAGCAGCGGACAGTCAGAACCCTCGACTCCTTTCTCTGGCCACTACCTCACTCGCGGACACGACAGTTATTGAGAGGGCTAGGGACAGTAGCCCCTATCCCCGCATAGGGGCAGCGACCCCTACACACGCACACAAACACCACGCAGAACGGCACGCGAGCCGGGAACTGAACGATGGGGTTTCTTGCTGTCAGGCGGTAGCGCCACTCACCTCGCCACCACGCCACCCGACATCAGTCGATTCAAAAAACATTGCTAGGGTGGGAAATTCGAGATTCTGCATGGTAGCTGCATTTCAATAGTCACAGCCATGGGTCGGCAACGCAAGCTGCTGGAGACATGGTACAGCAAGTACTCAAAGATAGTGTACAGCAAGCACAGGTGTACACCAAGAATTGATGCACTTTATACACAGCGTACATTTTTTTGGGAGGAGGGGGGTTAGAAAAGTCGAATTTAAAGGGTGTTGCATTTAGTTTCTAAAAGCGCTCTTTTGTTTGAAAGGTTAGCGACCACTTTTATGCTCTGTGAAGACAAAGGGTCGAGTGAGCGGTGCTAAAAAAAAACTGTCTTTATTTTGACAGAGATTGAAAAAGTATTCCAGCATCTGCGGCGAATAAATTGGTCGCACAGATATAAATTGGATGTATTTACTCAGCGATGGCTTTAAATTAACCCAGACCGAGCACTGGGCCTGGTGGAACAGTGAGGAGGGAATAGGGTGTTCTCAGAGCGAAGGCTGGTTACTCAGTCCTGACCCGTTTGGTTATGAAGTGAGTACAAACGCTGAACTTGGACCTGTGGGCCATTGTAAACTTGAGCATGTAATGTCGTGTATTTTTGTCCTTTGTGTTCCTAACCTTCAAAGCGCACACAGGGGAGATTCTCTGCCTCCATACCGGGAATGTTCCTTCATTCTATGCCCTATAAAAATTCAACAGCATAATAAATGATTAATTAATGATTCCTTTTCGCTCATGGATTTGAAATTCAACTCAGCCTGCGCTCAGGTGAATGTCAAGCACGCCTGTGTTTAGCAAACTCGGCTGCATGCGCCCGTCTGTCACTGATCTAGGTCTGTCTGATCACTCCGCTCTGTGGCTTGATCTTCAAGTACTACCTCCAATTTCCATCACCAAGCGCCAAATCCAATTTTTAAACTTTAACGCCCTCACTCCAGACATTCACCGCAGCAATCAACAGTACTTCATTTTCTGCCTCGGCTCGCTCTGCCTCTGATGCGACAGCAGAAACTTACAACAACGTGCGATCAAGCACATGGGATGATTTGGCCCCATTAAAATCATGCTATATCTCTTTAGGGAACAGCTCCTCCGCCACTGGAAGGCACTTGACTGTGCCCGTACCAGCCATCTTTCCAGTATTCTGGCTAAAACATATGACAAGCCCAAAATTATTTTCTCGACTATTAATCAGCTTCTTCGTCCAACCAGTCACTCGCCTTCACCTCTCCTCACTAATAAAGATCAGGAAGATCAGTTGATTCAGTTTGTCTCAGAAAAAGATGAAGTCTACCGTATCTCTACCTAGCCTCAACTAACAACCAACACCTCCATAAATGTTCCTCCGCCTAACTCTACCTCAAAACGCCTGGAATTTTAAGAGTTAACGGAATCCGATGTCGCTTCGTTAGTTACCAGATCTCGTCTGACCAACTGCTCCCTGGGCTCCTTCCATTCCAAAATCACATGGGCAAATGTCATATCCCTTGCCACTTTCGTCACTAATCCCTTTAATAACTCACTTCGCTCGGGAATCATTTCCCCACTATTCAAATGTGCCGTGGTTACGCCCCTTCTCAAAAAAACCTGGCCTCGATTGCAACACTCCTGATAATTATCGCCCCATTTCAAATCTACCATTCCTCTATAAGGTCCTTGAACGTGCAGTAGTCACACAACTCCAGAAACACGTTCTCAACAATGACCTCCTCGATCCCTTCCAATCTGAGTTTAGATTCGGCATAGTACTGAAACTGCTCTGGTAAAAGTAGTTAATGGTCTACTCGTTGCTGTTAATGAAGGCTTGCCAAGTATTCTTGTCCTCCTGGACCTGAGCACTGCCTTTGATACCGTTAACCACTCAATCTTACTTGAGTGACTGGAGGGTATTTGGGTTTCTGGCTCTGTCTTGCGTTGGCTGAGTTCCTACCTCTCTGATCAGATGCAAGTTCGTCAGCCACGGATTACAAAACCAGAGATCCATCCTGTTTTGTCTCGAGTACCTCAGGGTTCAATTCTCAGCCAACTCCTCTTCAGAATCTATATTAAACCACTTAGCCATATCCTGTGCAGCCTCAATCTCAGCTACCACTGCTATGCTGATATCATCCAAATCTATATCCACGCAAAACAATCTATAATTGCGTCTGGTCTTTACATGCCCTCCTCACTGTCAACTGGGAAGGCCTGGCTCAATTCACATTTCCTAAAACTAAATGGCAACCAAACAGAAGTTTTGCTTGTGAGAACCCCGCACCAGTTATCCAAGGCTGAACCTATCCAATTGATGCTTGACGACCAGATCATTGAAGTTGCTAAGGCAGTTCTGAGTCTAGGTGTGACTCTTGATTCCTCACTCAGCTTCGAGACACACAACAACACGGTGACGAAGATAGCCACTTCAGAAATATAGCTATACTGTGCAACATCCTGTCACCCTCTGATGCTGAGACGCTAATACACATCTTCATCTCACGAATTGATTACTACAATGCACTGCTCCCTGGCACCCCTGCTTACCTGATCAATCGTATCCAACGTGTGCAGAATGCGGCTGCTGGAGTCCTCACCCGCACACCCATCCACGATCACATATCCCCAGTGCTGATGTCTGTCCATTGGTTACCTGTTAAATACCAGATTGAATTCAAGATCTTCCTCCTCACTTACAAGACTCTCACTGGCGCTGCTTCGACATACATTCGTGACCTACTGCGGGCACCCTCCTCAACCCGACCACTCCGATCCTCTAATACAGGCTTTCTTCATGTTCCTAGATCGCACCTCCATTCGATGAGTGACAGAGGCTTCTCGCGCACTCCTCCCAAGCTCTGGAATGCTCTTTCATTGGAGATTCGATCAGCGGAGTTCCTGGGCATCTTCAAATTTCGCCTCAAGACTCACTTGTTCTGTAAGGCTTTCAAGTCATCTGGCAAGGACTGTTGATGCGGCTCAATGTTGTGCCGGGATGATTGTTCTCTGCCGATCTGCGCCTGCTCGGGAACACGTTTTCCTTCCTTGTTTATTAAAGAATTATTATTTTTTAAAAATTGTTTATTTTATGCCATATAATTTATTGCTATTATTTGACTTTCAGTTGAACTGCCCTGATGTTGTTGTTCTTTCTACAGCTCGGATTTGTAAAAAAAACCCCAAAAAAGTTATTTTTGCTGATTTGCCATTCTGATGTCGTCGTTGTTATTGACGTGTCTTTCTCTTCGCAGCTGTGTGCAGCGCTTTGTGACCCTCGGGTGAAAATCGCTCTAAACGCAATTATTATTATTATTATTGCGCAGTGTGACCGCAGGAAGTAGTTGTGTACGCAGACGCGTTCCATCCATACGTGAATAACCGCTACATTTCAGCGCACGGGTAACCTCCCTGGGGGAATAATTTTACACAACAATGGACATTTTAAGCAAGTTCCATTCCGATGGAAAGCCCGCAACGAGAAGTGTTATGACATTAAAAATAAATATGCATTAACTGCAAAACAGTGAACCACTTATCTGTCACTGGGCACTAAATAACACTCTCACCCCGTTGAGGCCAACATATTTATCGTTCGGGTGAGCGGCAATTGCATGCTCTTGAATGGCTTCAGTTTTGAAGGGGGAAAGCGACGCTCGCTGAAGACTCAATTAAAATCAATGCCGATTGTCCATAATTGCCTCCCACATTTCCACTGCATCATTGGCGCTGCGTTGCGGTGTCTTGTGACTGGGTGGGATTACGTTGCCGCGTGGAAATGCTAATCACAGCGAGCGCGACCGGACCTGTGTGTGTGTGTTAAGCTTCTAAATAGCTCCCAGATTTTCTTAGGCCCCGGGAATTCGTTGGGAAGGAAAATCACTATGTGGAGAGAGGATAATATTTATCCGAAATGTGTTGGAAAATACGCGGTGTATACATGAGTGTGTTGTGAATTAAGAGAAGTGATTCTTGGAACTGAAGCTACTTCTTCTATTCGTAAGGACAAGGTGAAGGTAGCAGCTTTATCGTGTTATCTGTATATCGAGGTTATGAAGACGTTGCAAAGTCTCTATGGAGGCATGGGAGGTTTTTCGGTGATATGTCGATTAGACACTCGTGATTTTACAGCACTCAACGGAGTCAAGTGAATTTTATTGTCAAAGGATAAATACAATGCTGATACCAGATTTTGTATGAAACAGACAAGGTTTCTCAATGGTGCAAGACCAGAGACGTAATGTCAGCCACGTGTTAGCACATCAAAGTTTGACAGCTTCCTGCAAAATTTTCAAAGCGTCTTCTTCCACAAAAGAGCGGTGAGCAGCGGCCATCTCCGCTGCCAATCTCCACATCGCTAGAACGTTGCTAGAACGGATGATGGCCCTCAATCGATAATAACGACGGAGTGACAGCCAAATACCGTGCCGCGCCTGGGGCACGTCCGCCGCGGAGATGGAACGATTTACAGAGGTAATTTGTTGGACTGGGGTGAATTGTTACATTGCAGTTCCCACGATAGATGCTAGTGGCAACACACACCTTGGAGACTCCTTTCATCCAGACTCTGATTGAGCATCCATATGTCATATTGTACACATCTCATGCCCTTTAATTGGGTCTTATATCTTTGGTAGTTGCTCCACGTAGAAGCTCTTTCGGGATAGCCGCGTAGAAGCGTTCCTTCTCCCCTCTTCGCGACGTTTCACGGGCAGTGAAAACCCACATCAGTGTTTTCATGTTCAACCCATCTCATCTCACTCATCTCATTGTCAGAACCGCTTAGTCCTGTACAGGGTCGCGGTGAGCCGAAGCCTATCCCGGCAGACACAGGGCGCAAGGCAGGGGGTATACCCATGATGGGACGCCAGTCCATCCCCGAGCACTGAGGGCAATTTAGTCTGCAAGCCAATTAACCTACGCAGCAGCATGTTTTTTGGACTGTGGGAGGAAACTGGAGTGCCCGGAGAAAACCCACGTGGACACGGGGAGAGAACATGCAAACTCCACACAGAAAGGCATCCGAGCCGAGATCGAACCCGGAGCCTTCTTGCTGTGAGGCGACAGCGCTACCCACTGGGCCACCGTGCCNNNCCCCCCCCCCCCCCCCGCTGCTTGCCTCTGCCTGCCGGGACTCATCGCGCGTCCCCACCCCGCGCGCACGCAGAGGTGCGCGCTCTTTGATGGAGGTTTTGTGCCTTCGTTCGCACTTGATGGGACCGCGTGCTGCGGCTTTCAGCGCTTTGGTCTCTGCGGCGGTCAGCGGCACGAAGCAGGGACGCGTCCCGAACCGTGCGGACTCAGCCGCCCACGCCGACCTCTGTGCCCCGCACGCGGACTTCCTCCTTTAATGCTAAAGTGAGAAGCGCTCTCCATATCTGTTGCTTCGAGACAGCCGTGTCGAGCGTTCCTTCTCCGTCGCGACGTTTCGCCTCCCACGTTGGAGGCATCATCAGGTTCAGCGGAACCATTCACGAACCCGCGAGGATGCCTCCAACGTGTGAGGCGGGAGGGACACTCGACACGGCTCTCCCGAAAGAGCAGCAATGGAGAACAATTGTCATCGAGTTCGTTTTGTAAGATGTGCATCCACCGCGACTTTATCAGAACCAATAACCGCGCGAACCAAACACTCGAGAGTCGTATAAATATTTACCTTTCCACAAACGCGAGGAACACACGCACCAATACACCGGGGCATGCGGGCGAGCGCACTGAGTGGTACAGTGTAACACGCTGATGCAGCCTCCGTGGGGAGGCACACTGGAAGAGCGCGGTGAGAGAGAAATCTATGCGTTCTGTATAGAGCCCAAATCCTCGGAGATTGCTCCCCCCCTCCAATATAAAACCCGTGCGTGCCAAGACCTGTCCGCCGCGTGCGACGGGCCACGGTTCGAGTCCGCACCTGGTCCCAACAAAGTCGCTTCATCTCGTCACGGGGTCAGACCCGCTCGGCGCGGTGTGACTCCACCGCCGCGGCTGCGTCTCTTGCGGCGTTATCCCTCGGGGAAGACTCTGCTTCCTGCTGGCCGATTAGTAAATGATACCGCAAAGGACGATCGCAGAAATCCACACATCCCCACAATGGTCTCGTGTTGCCGGAGTAGAGGTCACCTCGGTGCGCGCAGCCAGCCCCCTGTCCGAGGGAAACACCGTGTGCCGTTGCCTAGCTGGTGGAAACTGCTCTGGTGCCCGTGATTGCACAGTGTGCGGCCAGCTTCATTTTTACACAAAATTGCTGCCGTGAGTTCCTTTATTTACCTTTTGTGTGTACACGTTGTTGTGTTGGTCAGCTCGAACGCGTGTCGCATCGCAGGAATCCCGCATATGGAGCTCTCAAGCTGACCGGCTACTTTCTGCTCGGACGCTAAACATATACAGCTTCTCTCTCGCGGTTTCCGCAGCACGGGAAGTCGTCTGACATTAAATTGTGGCTGCAATCGCGGCCCGGGGAGCGCCGAGATTTACAGTCAGTGCTTCTGGTTATCGCTGTTAAAGATCAGTGCGTAATCAAAGTGAAAGCAGCGAGCAGCGAAGCCCAGGCTACGGCTCGCTCGAGATACGCTCGGCTGCCGCGCGAGGCATCACAGCCTCGATACAGAAAGTGGCTGACACTGCCCTGCTCTCGGGAAGCATGGGTCTGGTGTAAAAATACTTCCAGCGACCCATTAAAGGCACGATGGACTCAGCGCGGTGCTGAGAGCGTTCCTTGGTCATTGCTGAATTTAACCATTGAAAGACTGCTTTGGCGATGATGGTCAAACACAAATCAAGATAATAATTACCCACATTTGTCATTGGTACTGCCTCATCATTGTTCATTTTGTCTAACTCATGGACTGACGTTTCAGGCAGTGGTGCTTCTTCAGCATAGACAACGCAAAAAGTGTAACTGACATGGCTGGAGATTTTTCAATTTTCTATAAACTGACCAGTTCCACGCCCACCCTAGTGACTTGTTGATTGGCCATTCCTATGTCGTTATTGTTGCTGACATGCCGTTCTCTCCACAGTTCTGTGCATCACTTTGTGACCCTCGGGTGAAAAGCGCTGTAGAAGTGCAATTATTATTATCAAGAAGGGAACGTTGCCTGAAAATGCTAACCTACGATACATTTTTGTGTTATCTGGCAAGACCTCCTGATTTCTCTGTCAATTTTTGATAATCTCTGTCCAGCATGTGGCACCTTCCACAATCACTCAATCAGCCGACTCTCTGGGTGTCGACATTGTGCGTGTTGCTGTTTATGTCACGATTATGGTTAGGGCTTGAACTTTGCACAAATTAGTGCTGTATGTTTATATACCTTTTGATTTAATGTTTTTGTATTTGTCAGTTCAAACGTTTGTTGCATCACACGAACCCCGCATCTAGAGCTTGCAATCTCAGTAGGCATTTTCTGCTGTAATAAACATCTAATAATAGACATATAAGAGCAATATCTGTACGACGTGTGTTCGAGATGCAACGCACGTGGCTTGGCCTGGTATCCGACATTTCACGCGGAATCAGGCATCCTGCCGAACAAAGCTAAACCCCGCACGAGCGACACAGGCGCAGATGCCTGCTCTGTAGGAACCATGGAGAATCAGGTCTTCTTGTTTAAATCGTCTCGACGAGCCATATAACGCGGTTATAAACGCAGGCGGTTGATTGAATTCCCCACGCCGTTCACATAAGGAAAGCTCGGCGACGTGGGGTGAACTTCGCTTCGGAGAAATCCGTTCAGTACCGAGCAGGGGAGTCTGCTGCTGTTCTCCACCCGGCGCGACGGAGGAAGTTAGGCGGAGACCGTGGTCAGCCTCTCCACACCAATCCAGGGCCCTTTGTGACAAACACCATCCTTTGTCTACACGAGCCAGCGGTTGATTGACTCAATCAATTGAGCTCTTGCTTCGTACGCTGAGTGCTTTCGAGTGGGTGGCATATATGATATACGCCGCGAGCGGTGCATCTGTGCGTGTCTGCTGCCTGGTGCAACGCAAAGGAACTCCACACATTCGCCCACTCTGAAAATTATACTCCTTCGTTCTCGTTTCTTACGTTGTCAGTTTTTTTGTATGTCAAGACGATATGTGTTTATCTTTTTAGTTACGAGAAATTACATTTGGAGAAGTAATGTTTTCTCCCAGCACTGTGGTAGGAGCAGACATGCTGGTGGTTTAGTCGTGGTGAACCCGGAGCCTCTGCCGGTAAACATAGGGCATAGGCAGGGCTGTACCCCTGATGAAACGCCAGTCCATCGCAGCCCCCCGGGTGAAATTTAGTCAGCAGACCAATTCACCTCGGCGACAGCAGTGTGTCTTAGACTTCGGGAGGAAACTGGAGAATACGACGGAAACCCACGCGGATGCAGGGAGAAACGTGCAAACTCCACGCAGAAGGGGGGGGGGGCGTGAATGGAACCCGGGGTGTCTGTGAGACGACAGCGCTACTCACGGCACCACCGCAGTAGTTGTGTGTGCTTATCATCGCAGACAATAGACGCGCGACGCAAAATCTTGGTTACGTCGCTAAACAACCCCCCCACCCTCCCGCGAACAAAGAGCAAAGCAAATCCCGGTACAACGTCCTGGCATGTGTGCAGCGCGCAGCCGGTGTCTGGGCGACACCTGCCAACTCAGACACCTGGTGGCGTCATCCAGGACGAGGCGTTGGGAGTTGGGGTTGGGAGGGGGTTCCGTTGGGAGTAAGCCGGAGCGAGCAAGGGTGCGTATTGGCCAATATAGAAACAAAGCCATACTTCCCCACCTCGAGCGTCCGCCAGTTCTATTACATTGTATGAGCATTGACGCAGCTGGTCTGTCGCAGCACCAGTATGTTCGTTTTCACACTGCTTAGCAATGTTTCATGTTATTCAATGCATATTCGTCAATATAAGATACCTTATATAGTCTGAGACGCTTTTTCGAGTTATAACGTATCCCTGATATTGTACAAATATGAACATACATAGCACACGCGTGTTGTATCGAACGACATGTTTGTGAATGTCGATGTTTTCTTGTGTGTTGATATTAATCGTAATAAATTGCATTTACAGAGCGCTTTTCACCCGAGGGTCACAAAGTGGTGCACAAAGCTGAACGGCACGTCAATAACAACGACATTAGAACGGAAAATTTGCAACAATAACTTTTTGGGGTTTTTTATATACATCGCTGCAGAAAATACAAAATTACCAGTGTTAATAATACAAATATTGGTAAATGGTTGAATGTAACATTTATCGTATGATAATAACAATAATTGCATTTCGAGAGCGTCTATCACCCGAGGGTCACAAAGCGCCGCACAGAGCTGTGGAGAGAACGGCACATCAACAACGAGATGAGAACAGCAATTCAGCAAAACACTTTTTTTCGGTTATTATTTGTTTTACAAATCTGAGTCGTGGAGAGAACGGCATGTCAACAACATCAGGACAGCCCAACCAAAAGTCAAATCGCAATAAATTATAGAAGGGGGCGGCACGGTGGCCCAATGGGTAGCGCTGTCGCCTCACAGCAAGAAGGTCCCGGGTTCGAATCTCGGCTCGGGTGCCTTTCAGTGTGGAGTTTGCGAGTTCTCTCCCCGTGTCCACGTGGGTTTTCGCCGGGCACTCCGGTTTCTCCCACAGTCCAAAAAACATGCTGCTGCATAGGTTAATTGGCTTGCAGACAAAGTTGCCCTCAGTGCCCGGCGATGGACTGGCGTCCCATCGTTGGTATTTCTCTGCCTTGCGCCCTGTGTCTGCCGGGATAGGCTCCGGCACACCGCGACACTGTACAGGATTAAGCGGTTCTGACAATGAGATGACATATGATAGAAGGACAAATAAATAAAAACAATTTATAAATAATTATTCTGCAACAAACAAGGAAGGAAAAATGTTCCCGAGCAGGCACAGGTCGAAAGAGAGTCATTATCCCGGCATGACAACACTGAGCCGCATCAATAGTCCTAGCCGGAGGGCTTGAAAGTGGTACGGAACAAATGAGTCTTAAGACGAGATTTGAAGATGACCAAGGACTCAGCTCATCGAATCTACAAAGGAACGGCACT
>JAZEWT010000001.1:37072546-37113709 GCA_036362905.1 Mordacia mordax
TAACCACTGGGCCACCGCGCCGCCCTTCTAGATTGGATTTTCAGTGTAAAAATAAAATAAAAATACGTATTGTGATGATGTAGGTTTTCACGGCTCGCTGCATGATGATCGCTTCCAAAAGCTGTTCTTTCAGGATAGTCGCGAAGGAGAGAGGAGGAGTGATCGACGCGGCTATCCCGAAAGAACAGCTTTTGAAAGCAGTGATCAAAAATACGTATTTAAAAAATAATTATTTCTGCCAGCTTTCCCAGGCGTGTACCAAATTCCACATTGCTCGATTTCAATTAAGAGAGGTTTCACTGAAATTAGGTGGGTGTAGATGATTGATTACGACTCAAGCTGAAAAATGTTAAAACAATAATCTGTTTAGCCTACTTGAAGTTGTGCACCCAAAACACAAAAGTTTGTATACTATATGTATTTTTCTTCATAGGAAGCAACTTTTGTGTTGAAGACACGTTACTTTTTTTGATGAAGATTTTGTAAAACAGAAAAGTACCATGCGCTAAGACAGCGTTTTGTATTCAAAGGATACTCGCTTTTATTCTCTTGCTATGCATGGGCCTTAAAAGGTGGCTGGGCAAGACATAAAACATACGCTGGAGCTTTGGAAATAAGTAGCACTGCCCGTGGTGACCATAACACCGTCATAGTCCCATCCCCCCATGTATCTTAAATTACTCAGGTGTCTATCCAAGCAGGCCTAAGAGGCTTAATTGTGGTCCCTGTTGGCCTTGCATCACATGCACATTGAACGCTTGGCAGCTGCGCAAGTTTGAAGCTCTCTGACAGTTGTCAATGTTTGAGAACTGCGACGCAAATAGAACGTTTCTCTCGCCAATAACGTTTGGATTGAGTTTTTTCGCCACGTTGCTCGACTTGTCGAGTGTCAGAGCGTAGCGGGCTGCCTTCCAAAGGGTTCGCAGGGGTCAAAGTAGAGAATGACCTCACTCCGTGCACTTTGATGGCAGCGCTTAGTCCGATGGTGGTATTTGTAAAGTTTAAAAAGCAGTCGGTGCGAGGTAGTTCGAGAGCGTTCTTGGTGTCCAAATCCAAAACATATGTTATATTCTCGTTATTTCCTCCGATAACCTCCGTGCATATCAAATTATGAAAATGTTGCCACGAGGAAGAGTGTAGTACATACGTGATGTCATCTTAACTTTAAAGGTAGCCGTTTCAAGCTGCGTTTTTGCAGCTGGTGGAGAATTTGCATTGAGCTGAACATTCACAGCTGTCACCATAATTGTCACGGCTGCACTTTCTGTTGGTATATAAAAATGCTTGATTCTTCGCCTACTCTTACCACTGGCACTCTGTGGTGGAGACTATAATAATTGCACTTCTGGAGCACTTTTTACCCGAGGGTTACAAAGCGCTGCACAAAGCTGTGAGGAGAACGGTATGTCAGCAACAATAACGGCATGAACGGAAAATCAACAGCACTAACGATTAAAAAAAAAATTGTTACAAATTTGAGAGTGCAGAGAACGGAATCTTAATATCAACAACAACATCAAAGTAGTTCAATTTAAAGTCAAATAATGGCTATAATTTAGAGAACGACGTAATTTTTTTAAATTGTTGTTGCTTTATAAGATTAGAACAGGTTTTACCGTATCTAGCGATTATGCAGGTGTTAAGATCTTAACACCTGTATAATTAACACCTGCATAATCGCCAGATACGGTGAAACCTGTTGTAATCTTATATATGTATACTGGCAAAAAAAGTATCCATAGTGTTGTTGCTTTACCGTTCATACGCCGTTGTTGTTACTGCTGACAGGTCGTCCTCTCCACAGTTCTGTGCAGCGCTTTGCGACCTCCGGGAAAAAAAGCGCTCTAGAAGTGCAATTATTATTACAAAATAAGCGATGAATATAATTGTTCAACAAACGAAGGAAGGAGTGAGTGTTGCTGAGCAGGTGCAGGTCGACAGCGAGCCATCATCCAAGCACACAGCAGTGAGTTGCAATAACAGTCCCAGCCAGAGGAGATCGAGGCCTAACGAAACAAGTGAATCTTGAGACGAGATTTGATGATGCTCAGGGACTCAGCTGACCGAATTTTCAATGGAAGGGCGTTGCAGTTTCTGGGAGTTGTGTGGAGAAGCCTCTATCACCCATTGAATGGAGATGCGATTTGGGCACATGCAGCAAGCGCGTATTGGAGGATCGAAGTTGTGTTGAGTAGGGTGCCTGAAGTAGGTCACAGATGTGTGTCGGAGCAGCGCCAGTGAGAGCCTTGTAGGTGAAAAGGAGGCTCTTGAATTCAATCCTGTATTTAATCGGTAGCCAGTGGAGAGACACCAGCACTGGGGATATGTGACCGTGGATAGGAGCGTGGGTGAGGATTCTAGTAGCCGCATTCTGCACACGTTGTAGACGATTGACGAGGTAGGCAGGCATGCTAGGGAGTAGTGCATTGCAATAATCGATTCGTGAGGAGATGAAGATGTGGATTCACTTCTCAACGTCAGAGGGTGACAGGATGTTGTGCATTCTGGCTATGTTTCTGAGATGGAAATAGGCACCTTCATTAGCTTCTTGATGTGTCTCCAAGGTGTGTGAGGAATAAAGAATCATTCCTAGACTCCGGACGACCTTAGCAACTTCGATGATCTGGTCCTCAAGCGTCAGTTCGATGGGTATAAAATATCTCTGATAAAATGCAATGAACTTGAAATTAATTGATTCATGTAGAGATCACGAAGAAGTTGTTCATAGGGGTGGAGTGGCTGTGCAGTGGTCTGTGCATTGTGCTATGAAGTCCTTTACACGATTTCCTTCCCTGGCCATGGCGAATATTAGTAGTTAGCAATATCTGAGCCGGATCTCTTCTTTACCAACCCACACTGAATGGTGAAGTGTGGTCCGATACCCCTGTGACTGATACGGCACGTAGGGGAGGCTTTTCAATCGGCGATAAGAAAAAGGGTTGAAAGTTCTTATTTTTTTAAGTTCAAGATTTTTTTTTCTCACAAAAGGATTAGGGAAGGATTAGAAAATCGTTGAACTTCACTGGTGACTTTTATGTTGAGAATGGGTACCCAGTGAAATGCATGGCATTTCAAATAATAACGTCTCTTGCAGGTCAATTACCCATACCGCAGTGGACAATTATACCTGTTAATACATTATAAATATTGTAACATTCATTCTCAAGACTCACTTATTCCGCAATGCCTTGAAGTCATCTGGCTAGGACTGCTGGTGCTTTTCATTGATGGGTGCTTGGACAATGAATAATAATTTCACTTTTAGAGTGCTTTTATCCCGACGGTCAAAAAGCGCTGCACAGAGCTGTGGAGAGAACTGAATGTAGGCAACGACATATGAACGGCAAATCAACAAAAATATCTGTTTCTGTTGCTTTGTTTGTCTGTTATAAATCTGTAGACCTGTGCTCGCTCAGGAACACTTCTTCCTTTATTTATTTGTTTTGTTGTTTTATAAACATTTAATTTTACCTTTTTGACTTCTTTCATTTCTTCCGATGTTGTTGTTGACATGCCGTTCCCTCCATAGCTTTGTGCAGCGCTTTGCGACCCTAGGGTGAAAAGAGCTTCAGAAATGCAATCATTATTATTACTCCCCTTTTTAGTCCGTGTGTGGCGTGTCCAAGCGCTGTATGTCCAGGAAAGCAAATAGAGTCACGTCGTGGTGATGAACTTATTGGTCGCTTCACGTGTTAATTATTCGGATGTTACTGATTGATCGGTATCAGTCCGCGGCTGGATGAAGCGCTCCCTATGCCGGTTGTAACGGGGGCAGCTGAATGTGACCCTGGCGAGTGGGTTCTCCGGTCGGCGTTTCGCCGCTCGGCAGTGCCAGCCCATTTCGCACACTGACGCCTTTGCCACCTGATTATTTCAAACCTCAGAAGCGCAGCAAAACAGGGACATTGGCTGCGAGATTAAGTCTCGGTGCACTTCTAATAAAGCAGCAGCAGCAGCAGAACCCCGGTCATTCCATTTGTTGGCTGCTTTCACCAGGACCGAAATAGACTCTGCACGAAGAGCAGCTCGAAGCTGGCAAAGCTTGGATTTTTGCACAAACCTTGGAGAGAAGAGAGGGAACTAACTGATGGCGACTATACCCCCACTGTCCAGCGAACTAGTAACATTCCAGCAATGTAGAGGAAAATAAGAATAATTCACTTTATAACGGATGCAAAGTCCATGCCTGGTCATGGAGAAGACACGAATACAGAGGTGCGAGGAAACCGTGGGGGGAGGGGGGGGCAGTCAAACATGCGGTTATCCAGCACCAATGCGCTAAACACTGCTTCCTATATGTTGTCATGTTTTCGGCCAATTAATTAATGAGTGTGTTTTTTTTTTATTGTGGGAGGGAACCAGAGAACCCGGAGAAAAACCACGCAGAACAGGAGAACACCCAAATTCCACAGAGAAATGCATCCCAAGGTGGAGATTGAACTGCCTTGGGCAGGACTTTCTTAATGTGAGGCGCAAATTGTTACCACTTGCACAGACACCCTGCCGCGCTTCTCAAACCAGAACCTGTGGATGAAATGTTTTGCACAATCTCTCTACTTTGGAAAGAAAACAAATTACTGGATAGGTTAATCCTCCAAAGGATCGCCCCCTTTATTGAGGGCACCATCCCGAAAAGGAGCAAGTTGGCTTTTTTAAACAGATCGGGTAGCAGCAGTCCTCAGAGCATGCATTGGGGACAGGATGTGACGCCAGTTAAACACTGGCACAGCCTTCACAGACATGGCATATGTATAGCACACAGTGTGAAAATACGGACTAATGTCCAAACTCTCCTCAACAACGTACTCTGCTCGACACAAAATATATACATGCCTTCACTCGCCATCTGTGACAATCGATGGGATGCATTCACCTCTTTTGAAAAACAACCTTCTACTCTGTCACACAGTGGCTTGTCAAAGTCCCGTCTTGGCGCTGATAATCTTCAACATTTACGTAAGCGACAAAAAATGAACACATCTCCAAAATGTGCTGATGACATTGCTCTGGCCACTGGACGCGGCGATCTTAGCGAAACAGACGCCATGAGACGTTCCCATGAATACTTGCCGTGCAGGTACCTTTGACGGAAGAGCGAGACAGGCCTGTCAGACTTGTTGCCAAAAAAAGGTGACCAGAGAGATATTATAATGCGACATTGTGCGGCTTGCAAAAGTGAGCCACGGACAATCGTACCGGGATTTGCAAGATGTGGACACTAACAGCAAGAGAAAGAAAAATATACCATTTCCAGCGTGCTACCGTGGCGGACCGCACCACGATCCATTAAAGGAAATGTCATGCCGTACGAGAGGCTTGCATTTATTATCTCCTGAGGCTATCAAGCGGAATTCAAATTTGAAAATCTGTTATGATTACAAGCATATTATTACAAATGGCATTGTTCAGTGCGGGTTGGAAAAGGGGAGGTGCCCAGGACCGGTAGAGGTATAACTCGTCACCAGCGTCATTACGGCTGCGAATTACATTCACTTTCCCAGGGTTCGTAGCTCTGTGTTTATAACTGCCCATCATGTTACTGTGCATCTTATTAAAGACACATATATATTCATATGTATTTTAAATCTCACAAGTATTCAACCCGTGCCAACTGTTCGTGAGACCAAAATCACTGATTGAGTATAGATGCCAAACTGTTTGCATTGGGTTCCAAATTGCTTCTTGTAGCCTGGGTGCCTTATAATATCCCTGCCATTCAGGGCTGTAGCGCAATACAAAAAAACACGGCTCACAGATGGGCGCGCAGTCGAGTTGTGTATTGATGCTCATTGAGCAGAGCGGTCTTCTCCGTGCATTGTGCCTCGTAACACAATTCCTCTGGATTATAATATTTTCATTTCTAGAGTGCGTTTCATCCGAGAGCCACATATTGCTGCACAAAGCTGTGGATAATGTCTAATCGTGTTTGCTTGTTGTGCTGCAACGTTGCGTATATTTAAAGAAAAAACCCCAAAAATGTTGTTGCTGTTAATTTTTCATTCTGGTGCCGTTGTTGTTGACGTGCCGTTCTCTCCGCAGCTCTATGAAGCGCTTTGTGGCCCTCGGGTGAAAAGCGCTCTATAAATGCAATTATTATTATTAATCCTGAAAAAAACCGGTAGCGAGTGGAGAGACACTTGCACTGTGACCGTGGATAGGAGTGTGGGTGAGGACTGTAGCAGCAGCATTCTGCACACGTTGTAGACGACTGACAAGGTAGGCAGGCATGCTAGGGAGCAATGCATTGCAATAATCGATTCGTGAAGAGATGAAGATGGGTATTTGATTCTTAGCGTCGGAGGGTAACAGGATGTTGTGCAGTCTGGCTGTTAAAAGATGGAAACAGGCTACCTTCATTACCTTGTTTATGTGTGTCTTGAAGGTGAGTGAGGAATCAAAAGTCACACCTGGACTCCGGACTGCCTTGCAGCTTCAATGGTCTGGTCGTCAAGCAGCAATTGGATAGGTTTAGCCTTGGACAATTGGTGTTGGGTTCCGATATGTAAAACGTTTGCTCGATCGCCATTTAGTTTTAGGATATTTGAATTGAGCCAGTTCTTCACAGCTGAGAGTGAGGAAGACATGCAAAGACCAGACACATTCATGGATGGCTTTGCGTGGATATAGATTTGAATGTAATCGGCATAGCAATGGTAGCTGAGATTGAGGCTGCGCAGGATGTGGCCAAGTGGTTTTATGCAGATGCTGAAGAGGAATGAGCCGAGAACTGAACCCCGAGGAACTCCAAATAAAACAGGATGGAGTTACATCTCTCATCTCATCTCATTTTCTGAAACCGCATAGTCCTATACAGGGTCACGGTGAAGCCGGAGCCTATCCCGGCAGACACGGGGCGCAAGGCAAGGATATACTGACGATGGGACGCCAGTCCATCGCCGGGCACTGCGGGGCAATTTCGCCTGCGAGCCAATCAACCTATTCAGCAGCATGCTTTTTGGACTGTGGGAGGAAACCGGAGTGCCCGGCGAAAACCCACGCAGACACGGGGAGAGCATGCAAACTCCACACAGAAAGGCACCCGAGCCGAGAGATTCGAACCCCGGACCTTCTTGCTGTAAGGCGACAGCGCTAACCACTGGGCCACCGCGCCGCCCGGAGTTACATCTTCCGAGGCTAATAAACTCCTTCGTCAGAAAGGCAGAAGCTCAGTCAATGCAAGGCACAGCCAGACACCCCTATGCCCTCCAGTCGCTCAGGTCAAGGAGGACAAAAATACTTAACAAGCGTTCATCAGTTGCCACAAGTAGGTAATGAACTACTTTGAGCAGAGCAGTTTCAGTACTATGACCGGATCTGAACCCAGATTGGAAGTGTTCAAGGAGGCCATTTTTGAAGAAGCGTTTCTGGAATTGCATCGCTACTGCACACTGATAGGACCTTAGAGATGAATGGTAGTTTTAAGATGGGCCGATAATTATCAGGGATGTTGCAATCAAGGCCAGGTTTTTTGAGCAAAGGGGTAACTGCAGCACATTTTAATAGTGAGGGAGCGATGCCAGAGCAAAAAATGCAAAAGGTCATTAATATTCATATTTACGCCACCCATAAATAATTTGTGTGAAGGTGTACCGGTGTGGCTCATTTCCCCCATCGCCCACGGTGAGAAAATTCAGAGAAGTGTGTGTAACCTTTTGCGCGTGTGAACGCGGTGGGCAGTGCTCCGTGGGAGGTGACGCTGGGTGAATTGGGGAATGGCGAGGAATTGGGAGGTGAGCTCAGGGTCAGGAGCGGTCTGTGTACCTAAAAGAAGATGCCTGCCGCCAGCGTAAAGCTGAGCGCCACTTATCTCGCTGTATCGGCGCCACAGCATAAAAATAAAATCTCATCTCATTGTCAGAACCGCTTAATCCTGTGCAGAGTGGTGGTGAGCTAGAGCCTACCCCAGCAGACACTGGGCGCAAGGCAGGGATATACCCACGATGGGACGCCAGTCCATCACCGGGCACTGAGGGCAATTTAGTCGCCAAGCCAATTAACCTATGCAGCAGCATGTTTTTTGTACTGTGGGAGGAAACCAGAGTGCTCGGCGAAAACCCACGCGGACATGGGGAGAACATGCAAACGCCACACAGAAAAGCACCCAAGCCGAGATTCGAACCCAGGACTTCTTACTATGAGGCGACAGCGCTACCCACTGGGCCACTGTGCGGCACTAAAATAAAATGGTTAAAACGGTAGATGTGGTACCATGTGGCCACTTGACAGGATTATCTCTTGGGACTCGGTTAGTTTGGTGTTAAAATGACAGAAATTCTGTTCGGTGGGCTGCGGGGAAAATGGAAACGTTTAATTAATGCTTTTACGGTTCGTCTGTGTTTCCGTGAAGCTCTGTTGTCTTGGTGCTGAGTAAATGCTTGTAATTCGCCCTTTTTTTTCAAAAATTTAGATTTTTATCAACCCCACACCACAACCCCGGTGATATTTTAAAAGTGTATGTTTGTTAAAATGCATTTGCTATTGAATATATACTAAGTACGGGGTTTCCTTTCTGCTATGGAGGGGTAAACAAATACATATATTTATTACGTTAAAAGTCGCCACTTGTGGCGTCATAAAGCGGTTTCAGTCCAAATTAATGTCTTGTTCCTATCGTGGAGTAGAGAAAACGATGTGGATACATTTTGTATTGTAGGCAACAAAGGTATGTGCACTTATCCATTGTTAACGCATCTTAATCATGCCTTTAAAAGTCAGTGGCATAAAACACTTTAACATTTTTAAAATTGACATCTGTGAAGAAAATTTCACATTTTTTTTATATTGGATGATTGCTTTGAAAAGCTGCTCTTAAGGGATAACCGCGTCAATCGCACCTCCTCTCCTGCGAGACGTTTCGCCTCCCATGTTGGAAGCATCCTCAGGCAGGCGCAAAGGAGAGAGGTGGAACGATCGACGCGGCTATCCTGAAAGAGTAGCTTTTCAAAGTAATTATCATGCATCGAGCCGTGAAAAAACTACATCATTACAATCTGACATTTGGTAAATCAGCATTTGCATATTTCAAACAAAACGGCCCATCAACTGATAAGAGCAAATTCGTGTATCTTGGCAAAGCGCCCCCTTGCTCACGCAGTCGTACCCCTGCGTGCTGAGAATGTGCGCCGCGTACTGCATCAAACATCCCCCTCGGTGCGGCCTCTAACAGACTGTTGGGGCATCTGCTGTCCACGAGCGCTTCTGTTGGTTTGTCACGGTGCACTGGGGAGGGGGTTGGGGGGGCTTGCTGTGCCGATCACCACGTCTGGCTGTCTTTATTTCCCCACGGTTGATGTTTTACATGTAATATTTGAGGCCAAGTCAAGCGAGGGGAGCCCCAGAACTGGTTTAAATGTCACTCGCCACTTACGTTGGCCGTTACCAAATATCAGATTTAGTTCCACGGAGTTTGTACTGCAGTGCGCTAACCACTACGCTGACACTTCACGCACATAGAGACGAATATCCCCTGTAAAGCCTTAAAAACACACTGGCGTGGTGGTCAGCGCAACGCCCGGCCGCGCCTGTCTCCTATTAACGACGTTGACACACCGCGCAGGTACTAAATTGAGGCTGAGTCTACTTAGGGGAGGCCCATGACCGGTTCGGAAAATAGTCACTGGTATTGGCCGTGAGTGGCAATCAAATGCGGGCGAGCGGATTCGTAGCGTAGTGCGCGAACCTCTCCACACAATACACGCATGCCACAGCGTAATTACGAGCAATGTTCCATCCTTCTCAATCTTAAACATTAGCTGACTACGTCCTTTGTGGCTTCACATCCGTGCAGGTGACCTGTGCTCTCTCGTCTGATTGTGAGCACTCGTTCAGACCTCGCTCGTACTTTAGAGGTTCAGGCGTGTGTTAATTGTTAGTATTTATCTGTACGCAGAGAGGCTGTTGAACGTAACAGCTGATGGGGATACTCAACACAAACGGATTTTTCCCCCGGGACAGTAAGTCAATGTGTGACATCAAGAAATCAATACGAGCACGTTGCATACTGTTTAATTATAATCAGAATATGACTGATTTGCCTCTCAAATATCAGCTGATGAAGCAGAAACACGATTAATAATAGGCGTGCAATCAAGTCGGACGTGTCATTGCACAAGTGCCAAGTTACGCGATCTATGTTGTCTTAGTAAGCACACTCCTCGTCAACCACGAGAGGTAAGAGCTGCACGCAGCCGCACCACCATCTCAGAGGCACACCGGCGAACGCGTGGAAAGGTGTTCAGCGTCACAAACAAACTGAAATTACGGCCGAGTCAATTGTGTACTTTGGGACCATGATCTGAATGTCTGAAGGTTACGTTCCTCATTAAAAATGTCTTGAGGCATGATCAATCAACTGTTGGATAAATACCTCCTCCCCACACCCGATCGCACCTCCATCAATGACAAGTCCTGCGATGCGATAATCAACGTAGTACCTGTGCACAAGCTGATATCATCGCTTCATCCTTAGCAAAAAAAAATGTATAATGAATACGAATTTTGGGCCGATGGCCCATTTTATTCTGAGGGAGTGCGGAAGATGATGACGTAGTTGGACAGAATGTTGTACAAATTGCTCCCAAGACCAGGCTGAAACTGGAAGAACATTTCATGTGCGGAATACCAAAAGCTCTTTCGTAAATAATATCAAGCTGAGCAAGCCAGAATTGAACTCCACAATATAATCAGGTGTGTACGTGAACAGATGCAAACGCACGTATGTGAGCTGATATGCTTGCCTTCTGAAGCACGAGTGATAGTCAAAAATACATTTTAAAGGAACCTGCCATTATCTAAACGCCACAGAGATCTGGGACCTGGTATTGGTAAATTGCGGTAAATATCAAATGGACAGATGTGTGGACAGATTACATGGACGGATGGACGTAATATTTCTCAGGAATAGCATATTTGTTCGGTCTGTCGTCCCTCTTAAAGATTAATATCTTTAGTTGAAAGCCACGGATGAAAAAATAAATAGTCTTCACGCTGGACTGTGCTGCTGGTGCATGCTCTGGGAAGCAGATTAGCAATATTAGCGTGTGAGCAACTCTCGCTTGCCAATTAAGGTGGATTTTGTTGGTGACAGGTTTCGTTCACCAGTAGCGCGGTTTATGATGTATCCACCTGTGGTGCAGGGAAGATTCGACGTCCCACTGAAGCCCAGGCTCCTCTGGTTGGGACACCCCTGACTGATAAGCGCACGCTCATCGCGTGTTCATTGACTCCATTTATCCACTGCTTCGCCGGGGGCGCTCACATACACAGTACAGAGTCCCTCCACTCTTCCACCCGCACGGCTTAAATACCCCTTTTGCCATTGTCATGGTAATGTCCCACTCCCCTTACTGTGCTAACAAGTGCATGCCACGCTCCTGCCCACTCTAGAATGCTGATCGGCCCCCATTGAAATTAACGCACCCTCCCAGCGCCTGCCCTTGCCACGTTTCGTCCACCTAATCACTCCGTTCATATGCTAAAGCAGAGCGTTCTGTGATGTCGGGAAGTAGTGAGTACGTGTGTTGTCAGCGGGGTCATGTATTGAGCCAGGATGAATGTCCAGCAGTGGAGGCGATGTGATCAGGCCCATGTGATAGGGGGCTGCCTGTCCGCAGGACCACTTTGCCTCCTCGATGGCAAGCATCAGCTCTGGCTGTAACCGCCATCGCTACTCCAGGATGCTGACTTCGGACTCCTGCCAGTGTCTTGTGGTGTGGGGGATTCGCCCAGCTCATGCTAGTGTGCTGGGCCCCTCCAGCTGGGGGTCCCACTACTGGTGTGGCCCTACGTCCACTATCTCCACCTCTGCAGAGCCGGGCCTGTGCGGAGGGTTGGGCACAGGAATGGGTACTCGGTCACTGTGCAGCACTCCAGGGTTAAGTGGGGATCTGGGCCGCTATTGTCTCTCATCGTCTACTTACTCGTCAGATTGCAATACGTCCTCATCTTGGCTGGAGACGGGGGTGCTTGGGCCACCTTCCCCCGCTGGGCCACAGGTCAAGGCTCCTCTTCTCCGGGGGGGCGCTCTCTGCAACTTTAACCACCGTACTTTAATCAATCGCTCCTCTGGGAAGGTGATCGGCTACACAGCACAGTGTGTGCGCGGTGAAGTCAGCTTGCCCACCTGGCCCGGTCTCACGCACGGCACGCAGAGCCACAGATTCGCTCCTGCAGCATACGTGGGGGGCTCAACACTCGGGGCGGCGGCACGGGTCTGCCGCTGATGGGCAGCTTCTCCTACCATGTACATGTGGCCACGTGCTTGTGGTTGCGTCTCTAGCAGCTGTGGCAGAAGCCGTTTTGACACTAGGAGTAGTTGGGGGTGGGGGGAGACTCCGAACAGCAGATCTGTATGTAGACGAGACTGACGATCAAATATCAAAAGGAACGGGGTCTGCCCAATGAACAAGTATACTATCGTACTGTAGGTGAATGTTAGGTACGGGAGGTGTGTCCCAGTCTCACTGGTGTTGGTCGACAAATTGCTTCAGCTTAACAGTCAATATCTGACTCATTCGCTCTACCAGAGGGTTGTATGCCGTCGTGTCTTCCTTCCGTATCTCCATCTCTTGGCAGAGGATACATAGTATCTCGTCTCATTATCTGAAACCGCTTAATCCTATATAGGATCACGGTGAGCCGGAGCCTATCCCGGAAACACAGGGCGCAAGGCAGGAATACACCCGACGACGGGACGCCAGTCCATCGCCGGGCATTGCGGGACAATTTTTAGTCTGCGAGCCAATCAACCTATCCAGGAGCATGCTTTTGGACTGTGGGAGGAAACCGGAGTACCCGGCGAAAACCCACGCGGACACGGGGAGAGCATGCAAACTCCACACAGAAAGGCACCCGAGCCGAGATTCGAACCCGGGACCTTCTTGCTGTGAGGCGTCAGCGCTAACCACTGGGCCACCGTGCCGCCCTACATAATATCACTGTCTCGAATTCTCACCCCTGGTCCGTCAGGACTTGTTCAGGCACGCCGAGCTCCATGGACGCCCGCACGACCAAAGCGGCGGTCTTGTCGGAGATTGCCACCACGACTGGGTATCGTGTGAAATAGCCACCCTCTACCAACACGTACTGCTTTCCCCGAGAGGAGACAGGGAACGGGCCCTGTGGGTCGATTCCAACCAACTGGTTAGTCTGGCTTACTCACAGTCGTTGGAAGGGAACAGCATACCTCGGGGGCTTCCGTCCCCCTTACTGGCAAGTGCAGTAGCCTTGCACCCACGCCGCCACATCTTATATCTATCCAGGCCACAGGTAGTCCCGTCGCAGGGTCACTCTCACTGGACGTTCTGGCCACCAAGGGAGTGGTCAGGCACCAGCCATAGCAGCTGCGGCAGTACCTGCAAGGGAACACACACTGCTTCAGGCTTCCGACCTCCCCGTTACCTCCTGCACCATTCCCTCGCTAAGCCCCAGTTGCCCATACAACCCCCGCCAAGGCCCCTCGACTGCCGGCGTGTGGTGGGTGAGAGCATTGCCCGCTGCCGCCAGGCTAGGGTCGCAATGTTGGGTCCAGCGGAGCTGTGCTGTGCTCAGTCCCGGGAAGGCACAACCAACACCGGCCTCCGTCCACTCCGAGCTCATGGGTCACGCGTTGGTGCACGAATCACATGTGCGGTCAGACCCCACCGTTCACACCCTACCCAGCAATGCCCTCACCGAGTCGCCAGCCGTCGGGGTTTCCGAGACCCGTGGGCAACTGGTACCATCAGTCAGTGAATTTGGGGCATGCTTGTTCGGGGAGTGTCAGGGACAACCTGGGGCCGGCGTGACAGCGCATCGGCATTCGTATGCGCTACTTAACTAGCAGGTTGTACTCCTGCAGCTGGGCTTGCCATCGCGCCATCTGCCGCCATGGTTTCTTGAAGTTTAAGAGGAGTTTTAAGTCGTAGTAATTGGTGCGCACGCGACACCCCCGTCCATACAGACACGGGAGAAACTGCCGGCATGTGAACATCACCGCATAAACTTCCTGGCGAGTCGCACAGTAATTTAGCTAGCACCCACCTAGGGTCCGACTGGAATACTCTGGGTCTCCCGACCACTGTGAAAATACTACGCCCAGGCCGCCGTCGACGCATGCGTTCGTTTTTAGTGTCATTTCGTGTGAGAAATTGGCGAAAGTGAGGATTGGGGTCTCCGTCAGAAGGTCTTGAGTGTCACGAATATTGCAGCGCACTACTTTGTGGACTTGAAGGAATGGTTAAGGAGATGAGTTGGGCTCGGGGGGGGGGGGACCCAATTTCACTAAACCCTCGCACAAAACTACCATATCAGATCGCGAGACCGAACAAAGAGCGGAGTTCAGTCACGTTCTTCGGCATCGGCCGTTCCATGGTGTGGGCTGCTAGTGTTCTGTTGGGCGGTAGTGAGGGCGCGTGGGCTACGCACGGGTTTGTGTATGGAACTGGGATGAACGTCCAGCAGCGGTGGTAATGTGGCCGGGTCCGTACGCTGGGGGAAGGCACCACAAACCCACACATATTACAACCAAGCCCTCTTTATATCAAATGGGCTTCTTTATATCATGGGTCTCCAGCTGAGCTTCTGATGTTGTAAAGTGGAGTGTAACCTTTAAGAGCATTGGCAGTGTTGCACCCCTGGCTGCTTTGACTCTGGGACCTCCTCGGCCGCTGCTGATCCTCCGGCCTGGCCTGTATGGTCTATGGGTAAAAACATAAATTCCATATCGTCAAGAGGGCATAGCGGAACAGCCCTGTGCTCTGGTGCTTTGTACGCAAGGGTTAGCAGATCTGGTAGTGGGCGATCTGTGAAACGTCTCACGCCCAAGCAGAGATCCCACTCGGCCAGGAGATTGGGCAGGAAGGCCAGTAGATTCGTGACCCCGACTGTGCGCGCATTTGAGTGCCACCCATCCCCTTCGAAATTCACGGTGTGTGTTTTTTGTTTGCTGTTGTGATCGTTGCGCTATTTTTTAACGCACGTCCGCGACAAAGCTCGACCTTGCGTGCAGGGACGAGACTGGAAGGGAACATTAGCGTTTATATGAAATGTGTCGTCCCCGTCGCTTGCATAGAACGTCCTCCCGTGTGTTGCAGCGGCTCACCACGCGGGGCACTTCCTCTCCTATCTGTGCTCAAGGCTGACAAACGCTGCTGCCGTCACATTTCCCATTAACTTTTTTTTTGCGAACAGCGTCGGAAATAAAGCCGAATCCTTTTATGCTCACGTGTGTTGCCGTGTATTCCGTTTGGCTTCACTGTCCGAGGTAAAGCTCTGTACAGGCGTGTCACTGTATACAATATAAAGTCTGCATGTATATTATACGGTAGTGTTGTATACAAAGGTAATATTTATATATGTGAGAGTGAGTTGATGAGCTGCAGTGGTAAGCATGCGGTGGCTCTAAACCATACTAACACCTGAGTTTGATTCCCAGCTGCGAGTAGCAGCAGTGGCGAGTACCATCCGAACCAGTCCTGGCCCCGGGTTCACTAACTTGCACCGATCATCGTGGTGAAGTATGATCAAACAATCCCCATGACCGATAAAATGTGGAGAGATCGTCATCTACCAGAAAAATGAGAGGGGTTTAGGTCATTATCGATGAGAATCGTTCTCCACAGCTGTTCTTTTTTCAGAATAGCCGCGTTGAGTGTTTCTTGCTTTTCCTTCGCGATGTTTCGCCTCTGAAGTTGGAGGCATCTCATCAGACATTCTGGGAGGCGAAATTTGGTAGACAGAGACGGCACACTCTGCATGGCGATCTTAACCAGAGCAGTTATAGAGAGAAAATCTTATGCAAAGAGCCATGAAAACCCATTATTAATATCTACACACTTTTGCTCATGAAAATATAGTACACCTCTTAATGATTAAAAACCATCTCATCTCATCTCATTGTCAGAAACCACTTCGTCTTGTACAGGGTCGCGGTGAGCCGGAGCCTATCCCGGCAGACACAGGGCGCAAGGCAGGGATATACCCACGATGGGACGCCAATCCATCACCGGGCACTGGGGGCACTACTGTCGGCGAGCCAATTAACCTATGCAGCAGCATGTTTTGGGATAAAGCACCGGGACATACGATTGAATATTATGCAATGATATACTAAATACATTTACGAATTGGTTGAACACACATTTATAGTTAAAGACTGATGAGCAATCGTGAGCACCGGCTCATCTCATGTCATGGCAGCGTTCCCGCTACACTCTGGTTCCTCAGCCATCGTCAGCTGACATTTTCCGTGAACGTCTAATCTCATCTCATTATCTGAAACCGCTTAGTCCTATACAGGGTCACGGTGAAGCCGGAGCCTATCCCGGCAGACACAGGGCGCAAGGCAATGATATACCGACGACGGGACGCCAGTCCATCGCCGGGCACTGCGGGGCAATTTAACCTGCGAGCCAATTAACCTATGTAGCAGCATGCTTTTTCGACTGTGGGAGGAAACCGGAGTGCTCGGCGAAAACCCACGCGGACACGGGGAGAGCATGTAAACTCCACACAGAAAGGCACCCGAGCCGAGAGATTCGAACCCGGGACCTTCTTGCTGTGAGCCGACAGTGCTAACCACTGGGCCACCGCGCCGCCCTCCGTGAACGTCGCTACACCGAATTAATCACGAAATCATTATTTTCAAAACCAAACGTCTCAACAGCGATCGTACCTTTCATATCCCCACTATATGCGTTTGTAAAGTTGTGCAGACTTGCACAGCAGATTTAGAGAGCCTCATGAAATCGTTGTTTTTTTAGTCAGCGGTTACATTAAGATGTTCATGGCAACAAGACAGGTGTGTGCGAGGCATTGTCCACTGTTGGCCGCTGCTGTTGCAAGAAGCTGCTTTGTTGGGTCTCTGCACGGTTTACTAAGCACAGCGCCTATCAGCGCCTGATTGCTATTTGCACATGTCGACCAGCTTGAGGCAGGGAATTGCCGCATTGTCTTCCCGTGTTTACGTCGCAGCCATTTAAGCATTTAAAGGCATTCGGGGGAAGGCTCCGCGTAATCACCTCCAGCATGACACTGGGGATGAGATTGGTTGGAGCTGGGACTGTCGCTTCCGCTGGGAATGTGGTCACGGCTGTGACACAAACTAAGGCAGCCAGTGGCTCCAGAGCAAAAACTTTTTAAACACATTTCAGTTTCAATGGGATATACTTTTTTAAAATCTTACTGTTGTATCGGTGGTTGTTAAATGAAGACTACCTTGACCTATACTTTGATGTGCATTACAGAATGATTTTCTATTTCTCTGTCGTTCCGTGGAACAAGTCATCTCACCCACCTAAGGCAATCGTTTGGCATTCAAAACGTAATTAAGTTCCCCATGCTTTGAGCCGCTGATGTATATCTCCGTCGTATTTCCTCTCCAACTTCAGTCGTCGATTCTCCAATACAACGTTTCCGTTATTGGTGACCACTGAAAATGGTTAACACGGCTCGTACAAAGTGGAGGCACGGAGAATGCTTGCACGTGTAATGTCCTGAGAGGCTGAAGAGGCAGCATATAACGCATATGTATATATTTTTTATAAGCTGTGATGTTTGTGGAATGTCACACCTGTATGGAATGTCACACCTGCATAAAATATGGGAGAGCTTTGCAATCTATGCCATCATTTGACCCCATTGTAATAAATTGAAGTAGGATGTGTGACGGAATTATTACGTTTTATTATATTACATGAAATTGGCAATCTTCGCCGGAATACAAGCCCGGTTAAATGAATTGAGCACTTTAATGCCAGCGGTGCTAGGCTGTTACCGTATGAGTGAAAGACAAATGTCCGAGCAAGCAGAATGTTTCAGGATTTGCAAAGCAAAAATCACCACCTCCGTGTTCTACTCACTGCTAGATGATGGCATTTCTTTTTCACGGCTTTTCAAGTAAGGCTTTCAAGCCCTCTGTCTAGCACTGTTAACACGGCTCGCTATCCTGATGTTGTTGTTGTTGACATGCCGTTCTCTCCACAGCCCAGATTTGTAAAAAAAAAAGTTATTGTTTCTGATTTGCTGTTCTTATGTCGTTGTTGTTCATGACATGTTATTCTCTCCACAGCTCTCTGCAGCGCTTGTGACCCTCGGGTGAAAAGCACTCGAGAAGTGCCATTATTATTATCTCCACCTCGTCATCAAACTTCGTGGTGTTAGGAATCAGTAATCCGACTCGCTCTTGCATTTTTGCTGATCTTTCGACAGAGTTCTCTTTTTATGCTGCCATTCCATCACAACTCTTGACCGCTGGCCATCATCATTCCCAGTGATGCGCACTGCCAAGCTCACTTGACTTGACATTAGCTGTGGTGTCTTCAACATGCACTTAATTGCACGTTTTTGTCCGATTTCTACGAGTATAACTCCCAGCACAAATCTCTCCACGTTTATTTGCATATTCTTCGACTCTTGTTGCATCTGAATGTGTCTGCGTGTGTCTGCGTGTGTCTGGGTGCGTTTGCATTTATGTGCGTATATCTGCCTGTGTTTGTGTATATCTGCCTGTGTTTGTGTATATCTGCCTGTGTTTGTGTATATCTGCCTGTGTTTGTGTACATCTGCCTGTGTTTGTGTACATCTGCCTGTGTTTGTGTACATCTGCCTGTGTTTGTGTATATCTGCCTGTGTTTGTGTACATCTGCCTGTGTTTGTGTACATCTGCCTGTGTTTGTGTATATATGCCTGTGTTTGTGTACATCTGCCTGTGTTTGTGTACATCTGCCTGTGTTTGTGTATATCTGCCTGTGTTTGTGTATATCTGCCTATGTTTGTGTGTGTCTGTCTATGTTTGTGTATATATGCCTGTGTTTGTGTATATCTGCCTGTGTTTGTGTATATCTGCCTGTGTTTGTGTACATCTGCCTGTGTTTGTGTACATCTGTCTGTGTTTGTGTATATCTGCCTGTGTTTGTGTGTGTCTGTCTATTTCTGTGAGTCACTGTCTACATTTCTACTCCACATGTCAGAACAATCAACATGTACGATTTAAACTTTGAAAACCTTCAAGCATAACTACATCTATTTTTAAGTACGGCAATGTTAAATCGCACGATAATGTCAAAGTCACTGTAACCAGAACCCAAAAGCTGGCAGGAAATGTACAGCTATACATTTTGTTGTTGTAACTGAACAGTTTTGGGATAATTTGATGTCATCTTTGGAATGGATTAAAAATTGCTGCTCATCAGGAATGATGATCATACAGTAGTTAGCCTGGGGTTTCATATCTCCTGGGGATGTTTTTTTTTATTATGGAAGAACTAATCAAATTCTCGCTATTGGATGTTGACAATCAATGTTCTCTTAAAAGGGTACCCATCTGGGCTTGTGCCGGCATTGATTGTGTCAATTTACTCACAAAACAACAACAACGTCATGTTTTTTTATCCTCGAGTGTAGAGAAATGACTCCAATCTTGCCCCAACTTCCTCGGATTCCCACGAGACTGAAACTTTCTCTTCATCTCGCGCTTATCTTCCGTGATCCCTTGCCAACCGCGCTATTTTGCGTCTTGATACATCTCTTGACTTCATCTGTCGCCTTGTTTGTTCCTCTTCCCCATATGGCACTCTTTGCCGTGGGCGTGTGACATATTCGTGCTCGTTCGTAACATTGCAAACGTGGTGATTTTGTCGCAATATTTGGCAACTTTTTTGGGGTTTTCTCAGACGACAAATCCAGCCACGTTCACTGGAACAATGATAGCAGGTGCTTGTAAAGCAACACGACCGTCTCGCAACCGTCAACAGCCTCAGCCACGAACGAGTGATGAAGAGCCATCCGTATCCGACAAGAGGTACTAGGACTTGGACGAGGGTCATATTCAGATGTAGAAGCAATTCCAGGCATGTATTAAGGATCCTGCATCGGTGAGCATCGTGTAACACTCGGTATATTCTAATAACGTTACCTGTTTATCATCCCGTATCAGTGCACTATGAGTAATGCCGTGCATCGTGCGTTGTCTGCTAACATTTTGTGATCATTGAGGAAGGGGGTGTCGGTTTTCTACATACACAATGGAGTAAACTGCGCGGCGTAAGAACGGCTGTGCGGCCACCTTCTCCGTCTTCGTTTAGGGACGCCGTGTCACTCGCTGTGTCCGCGCGCGCAGGCCCTGCGTGCGACCGCCCGCTCGAGTCGCTGCTCGGGCCCAGGGCCTACAGCGCCTCCTCGGAGCTCTCGCCGGCGCTGGCCGCTCACTTTGCGCGCCTCAACAGCAGGGAAGGTGCGTGACCACCTGCACTCTTCTTCCAGGAGTTTCATCCTATCTTGCTTTTCCGAGGATCGAGCTACTTTTTTGGGGGAGGGGAGGGGGAACTGCAGTTGGCCCTGGGAAATACGCAAACCAACCCAGGAGGTGAACTTTCCTGGTTTCATTAAGAATAATAATTGCCACGGGCTGCACGGTGGCCCAGTGGGTAACGCTGTCGCCTCACAGCAAGAAGGTCCTGGGTTCGAATCTCGGCTCGGGTGACTTTCTGTGTGGAGTTTGCATGCTCTCCCCGTGTCCGCGTGGCTTTTCGCTGGGCACTCCAATTTCCTCCCACAGTATAAAAAACATGCTGCTGCATAGATTAATTGGCTTGCAGACTAAATTGCCTGCAGTGCCCAGTGATGGACTGGCGTCCTATCGTGGGTATATCCCTGCCTTGCGCCCTGTGTCTGCCGGGATAGGATCCGGCTCACTGCGACCCTGTACAGGGTCAATAAGATGAGATGAGAATAATTGCCACTTGTAACGCGTTGCGCAGCTTTGCTCATTCTACAATAGGGAAAGAGGAGAGCCAGTCAGATGGGTGAGTGACTGTGGAGACGCGAGGGAGAGAAAAGGCAGTCATATGATAAGCTAGCCCAGTTGCTAGACACGGTCTATCCGATATATCAGGATGTTGTCGGCCAAATAGTGAGTATTTTTTTTACTGTGGGAGAAAACCGGAGTACCCGGCAAAAACCCATGCAAACACGGAGAGAATAATGTCCCGTTTTTTTTTCCGACTCGACCTTATGCAGAATTAACACGCGGGGAATAATTATCCATTGAATTTCAAAGTGAATTACACTCGGTGCTGTCATCATAAAAAGTAGATGTCGGGTGACTACATCTTAATTTCTGGCAGACCACGTGAACTGCATGCCACAATGAAATGAAGATCCCCCATATAGCCTATACACCTTCGGGGCATGCACTGTTACCAAGTAGCTATGAATGCTAGCATGGCACACAAGGGAGTGGGTTGCCAGGCACCATGCCCTGCCACCTTTTTCTCCCTCGCGACGATGTTGGCACATCTTCGTGTAGGTTTTGGCGAGGTGTTTACACATCACACCAGGTACTCATTTGATGTTTAGTCGACCTATAAGCGGCCCAGGACTAGTTCTGGTATTGGTCACTGCTTTTGGATGTGAGTGTGAATCAAACCCTGGTTGCCACGCACTGTTTGTGACCAGCCTGCAAGCAGTAAAGATTTCATTTATGAGGTGGACAGGGGAAAGCCTACAAACACGGCTGTAATAGCATCTCCTTGTGCACGGTCATCAATTGTCGGCCATGGCCAATCCACTGCTGGATTGAGTCCTTCTGGAACCGTCATCATCTCTCATGGTTCTGCAAAGGAATAATTCACCTAATAGCTGTACAAGAACCAATGTCATGTCATCTCCTTGGCAGATACTCTCAGATGCGTTTCATTCCTCATCTGACAATGTCATCATTCTTGATCATTGGCTATTATACTTTCAAGCGACATAGCCTCATCAAGCCCACTTATTTTTCTATTCATTCCTGAATTATATGAATTATCTGCATTTGAATTGTACCTGTTCTCGTGTGTTTCTCTCTGTTATCATGGTCCATGATAAAAAAAGGTTGTATATGTAAAACTTGAATGTAGTGCTGCACACTCGTGGCTGCACTGGAATCATGGAAGCATTTTTGTTTCTTGACCTCACACCACCTAACACAGGGAAGTGATTTTGGCCATCAGCAAGCCCTGGGGCATGCCATCATCCTGCTTCCAACTGTGCTATTGAAAGAAGCCTTACGCGCGCGGCCTGCAATAAAACATCTGAAATTCTGCCACAGAATTTGACATCCTCAGAATTTCATTTCACTGATTGACCCTGCCTCACTTGACGTTGAAAATATTTTTTTCCAGAGAAGAACCCTTCTTTTCTATTCAAAATCAAAGGTAAAAGCACAGTTTTGCAATAAAGTGTAGAATAATTCCATTCCTTAAATTATAAGATTAAAAATAATATATCAAAAAGGTACACAATCACGAGACGGTTACCTGACATGGCTGTACAAAAAAAAAAGCACGAGCACGCTTCGATTTCTTGAGCCTAATTTAAAGTAGGTGCTGCACGGTGAAGACTGCAAGTGGAATGGTTGGATTATGCTCGTGCTTGATTATGGCCTCACACAATTAGGCTATAGCTGGAAAAGTATAAGCGGATAAAGCTTCTTACCCCGGCGTGAGAGAGCGAGATGAGACGCGCTGCCGCCGTTGCTACCGCTGCCTTCGGCGTTTGAAATCGTAGGAGGGGGCGGCACAATGTTTCAAATTCCACTCATTCCCTTCTCCATACTCAGCGAGAGATTGAAAAAAAAAATGAAAATTCCCTTGCACCGTTGTGTGGTGTCGCGAATTTTTCAATGACTGAACGACAAGGCGTGTCATGGGTGCCACCTCGGCAGCCCCACCGGGCCTTCGCTTGGCACCACCGTGCGGCTGCTGCTGCCGCGGGCGTGTGCGCTCTACCGACACAGCGCTGCACCCAGACGAAACCGCTGTAAACTCATTAAAGAGGGAGCCTCCGTCCGTCTCGGAAATTACTCTTCATTACTTATATAGCTAGCCATGAGCAACCAATCTATTGGCGACACGAAGTCAATACAACTTTGTGGTAATTATGGAATGCTTTTGATGTAAGCACTTTAATTTTGCGCTGCTTATGCTCAGCGCGTTGAGTGAACCGCGTTTCAGAAACCTAAAGCTTTTAATTTTCACGTAAGTTTCAACAGTCGGCAGCGGGTGAAATAACGCGGCTGTGCCGAGTTGGATTCCAAACCGATCCTGGCGGCAGTGCCCCAGTTTGTATCGCAGAGGAAAGTTGCCGATGACCATTCCCTCGACTGCACCCACCTTGCTATGTGTAGCCGGCGCCAACCTGCACCGTCTCTCTCTCCATCCACGATGCGGCCGCCGATCGCACGAGAGACTGCAGGCCGGCGCCCAGGCCAGTTAGATGTCAGATGACCAGGTGAACTCGGCGCACGCGAGTGCACACGTGGCGAGGAGGGGGAGATTCGGATGGTAAAGTTCTGCGTTGTGTTTTTGTTCAATTCCCTCCTGTTGCTTTGCATGCACCGCTCCTGGTTCGCCGACACTCGATACTCTTTTCCACCACAAGGACTTGATTCCACACGCATCTTCCCTCAAAATGATGTTTATTACTCTGCAGACACAGCACCTTGAAATTCACCCACCAACACACGTAGTCACATCAACACTCCACAGTCCTGCGGATAATACAGAACACCTTATTATTAAACAACTACAGATATAATTTTATAAATATGTGCAGAGCTCAAGCAACAAGCGCTCTCACCTCAATCACGCACTCACACTGAGGAACGCTTCCGCAAAGGTGGGCTGTGTTTCCCTATACGTGGGGGCGGGTGCGATGCCAACACGCCAGCATTCTAATGTGCGACATGAATATGTACAGCTCATTACCATAGCCACCGGTCATATTTGCGCTGAATATTTTGCCTAACGCTATTACCTCACCTCACTTTGACGCATCCTGTCCCTCTGCGCCGCGTCACAAGGCCCAGCGGCTTTCCTCAAGCGAGGAAAGCGAGTGGTGTTTGTCCGTCTGGGCAGTCGCAACAACAGCCAAGTCAAATGTATAACCAATCGTGCTGTATTTAATTTCCCCCGGTGCATCAGAATTAATGTATAAACAATGACGAGACGTGAAGTCCCTTGGCTTTCATTCGCCCGGCCATACTTGTTGAAATCAGCGGAGCTGCATTATCATCCCATCAGAGGATTACAGGGAGGATTAAAGGATTGATGCTCTTGTATTGCGCCCATCTCTGTCCTTTGTCCACGTGTCTCCTTGTGGATTTTTCTGACGTCCCTGACCACTGTCCGTGGCTTATTTTGTGTACGTAGTAATGCTGGATAATGGACAGAAAATAGTTGAACAGTAGCTAATTCTCAAGCTTTGGGCGCATTAATCCTCTTCAATTTGGGCTAATTGCGCATTGCTCGAAAGACGATGAGTTTAAAAGAAAAAAATACCTTAACAGTTTGATGCATATATACTACTTAGTGCTGCCACGGTATAATGTAACCTTTCACTTGCCTTCCTATCATGACCAACAGAGTTATGTCGATGGCTCAGTGACCGAGAGGAAGGAAGTTGTTTGAAATTTTAAGTGCCATTGAGTGTTTTTTGTTGTTTTGCAAATATCCATTTGCGTTAAATGTTGATAGAAAAAAAACCGGTAATATTTTTTATAACAAGGGCCCCCGTCTCGTGGTCGTCTGTGCCTGGAGTCAGATAGCATAACCTGTATCTGGCCGTGTGTGGTCGTGTCACTGGAATAACTGGTATCTTCCGACTGGTTTGACATCACCAAGCATTGATCTGCATGCACTTCACTCATCATTTCAGATTCACCACAAGCTGCCACTGAAGACTTGAATATTTGATTTCCTTGTTCTATGTATGGGTTTGTCCATAACCATTGCATTATACATTGGCTTTTTTTTTACTGTTGACGTATCAGTGCAGTATCATGATTTTAATCCACTGCCTGATGGAGGTCTCTCGGAACCGTCATCATCCATTAAATGTGTAATTTGACGACCCCCCTGCAACTTCCACACGAGATGACCTCATCGCTCCATTTCCTCCCTCATTTGGCTGCTGCTCCACAGTCAGTCTTGACTGTCGGCCACCTTCCCTTGTAGTGACGTATCCTGCGAAAGCCAATTTATATTTCCAATTAACTTGTATCTCTCTGTCTCACAACGTAATTCCCAGCATACATCTCTGTGATAATTTGCTCGCGTTTGATCTTTTGCTTGGCTTTCATTACTGTCGATGTTTCCGATTCGAATGTCATAGCAGGTAATAATTCAGGCACATTGGTTTTTCCTTTTCATTACTGTGTTCAGCTTTAATAACTGTCATCAACAGACGTAATTTTACATGAAGATAACACCAGAATGCACAGTAAAAGGGTAAGTCATGTAAGATGAATTTCTTCAGACATCCTACTTATGGGGCGGCGCGGTGGCCCAGTGGTTAGCGCTGACGCCTCACAGCAAGAAGGTCCCGGGTTCGAATCTCTCGGCTCGGGTGCCTTTCTGTGTGGAGTTTGCATGCTCTCCCCGTGTCCGCGTGGGTTTTCGCCGGGTACTCCAGTTTCCTCCCACAGTCCAAAAGCATGCTCATGGATAGGTTGATTGGCTCGCAGACTAAAATTGTCCCGCAATGCCCGGCGATGGACTGGCGTCCCGTCGTCGGGTGTATTCCTGCCTTACGCCCTGTGTTTCCGGGATAGGCTCTGGCTTCACCGTGACCCTATATAGGATTACGCGGTTTCAGATAATGAAATGAGAGAGAGATCCTACTTATGTGGGCTTTCGCGGCTCAATGCGCGTTGAGTTTTTCCGGGATGGTAACTTCGAGCGCTGCACCTCTCTCTTCCACTGCGTTTCGCCTCCAACCTCGGAAGCGAAACGTCGTAGCTATCCTGAGAGAACAGATTCGCTTTACTGTTATTTACATGTGCGTCTGCAGACTTGTTGGATAAACCAGACGTGGACGTATGTGGAGAAAACATTTACCATTGTCAGATTTCTTGATGTTTACGTCATAAATGCACCCATTCATATGTTTTCGTGGAGCAGTGGGAGTCTGATTTTCGTGCTACTCTCGACACAGCTCCCCGAGTTTGACTCCCAGTTCCAGCTTCACATCGGTGAAGAGTATTCCTGTCACCAATCCACACCGACCATGCTGTAATACGATGACTGCTTTCCACAGCTGTTGTTTCAGGACAGCCGCGTCGAGCGCTCAAACAAGGCTATCTTCATGCATCGAGCCGCGAAAGCTTACATCAGCACATTCTGAAGTATGGTCGACAATATAAGCGACACTGCACCAGGAGGCCTTCATTTCACAGGGGATTGACCAAAGACTTTCAATTACCTATTTTCCATTTTATATCCAATTCAAGTCAGTGTCTGCCTGCTCCAATAAATAATGTTGCAGAGTTTCTCCCCACGATTCAGCCGGTGGTGGAAATTCTGTATTCCGCTGGCACTGGCCCTTCTCCCCATGGCATGACTACTGCTGACTTCCAAATATCGGTTCTTGTTTTATCAGCTCCGGGGGAGTGGGGGGATGACAGGTTATTTATGCTGTCATGATATAAAGCATAAACAGTATTTTTCAATCGTTCTTAAACACAAGTGTCTCATTTATGTTGACGCCTGATGACATTTTAACCCACGTCACAGGGGAGAACGCGGGGGAACATTACACGAGCTATGACGCGGTCCAGTAAACGACTAAATGCCACGTGTGATGACAAACACCTTCTCAAAGGACGGAGCTGTTGTGAATTATTAATTGAGGATAGCGACAGTAGTGAGAAAAAGTTCCTGAGCCCCTTAGAATGGTCGATATTTCTGTACAAATTTGACCTAAAATGTGATCAGATCTTCATCTAAATCGGAATTATAGATCTAAAAAAATCTGACAAAAAACCCCGAACTCAAAATAACCTACTTTTGCATGTATTTATTGAGCTAAATGATCCAACATTCAACGTATTTGTCGAATAAAGTTTATGAACAACTGGGTCAATCAGCTCAACTAAGGAGGTAATTAGAGTACAGTCACTGCAATTAATAGGATGACACTCAGGAGTGAAGTTTGGGTGGTGCTGGACTATATTAAAAACATAATGGTCGTCACCATCAGAGTCGGGCGGCACGGTGGCCCAGTGGATAGCGCTGTCGCCTCACAGCAAGAAGTTTCAGGTTCGAATCTCGGCTCGGGTGCCTTTCTGTGTGGAGTTTGTATGCTTTCCCTGTGTCCACGTAGGTTTTTGCCGGGCACTCCGGTTTCCTCCCACAGTCCAAAAAACATGCTGCTGCATAGGTCAATTGGCTTGCAGACTAAATTGCCCTCAGTGCCCGGTGATGAACTGGCGTCCCATTGTGGGTATATCCCTGCCTTGCGCCCTGTGTCTGCGGGATAGGCTCTGGCTCACCGCGACCTTGTACAGGACATCAGAGTACGGTGTTCACCACACAGGTTGTGGAAACGTGTAAAGCCCCCTGGATTTCTTACGACATCAGAAAAAGAATTGTCGATGCTCATCGGTCTGGATAGGGTGACAAAACAATTTTGAAAGATGTTAGACTCTACTAAATCTACTGTCAGGCAGGTAATATAAAAATATAAAAAAAACAATCAACATCATTGTTACGCTTTGCAGGAGCGATCGTCCAGCGAAAATCACTGCAATAGCAAGGCGTACAATAATTCGTGAGGTCACAAAAAATTCGAGGGTAACGTTTAAGGATCGGCAGGCCTCTTGCATTAGCTAATGTTAGTGTTTATGAGTCGACCATGAGGAAAACACTGAACAAAACTGGTGTGCATGAGAGGAAAGCAAGGAGGAAAGGTTTTCTGACAAGAAAATTGAATATTGGATCATTCTGATGATGATAAAATGTATTACGGGCTGTAGAAACTCTTCCCTGGCAATAGGCGAGATACGGATATGGAGGCGTGAGGAAATTGCGAAATTGCGGGGGGGCGGTCAGTTCGGCGGTGAGCCGGCCTCAATCCCCCAGACACTGTTTCCGACATATTGGCCAATTCATTAATGAGCGTTTTTTAGTTGTGGGAGGACACCGGAAAATCCGGAGGGAAGCCCGCGCGGTGCAGCGGGAGAACACACACACACTCTACACAGAAAAGTACCCAAGATGAACATCGAACCGGCCGGGCAGGACTTTCTTTCTGGGACAAGCAGATGTTACCACTGTGCCACTCTGCTGTCCAATAAGTAAATGAAAACGTAACTGAAAGGAAATGAACGTAAAAGTAAATGCATGTAAATGAAAACACGAGTGAAAAAGTTGATGTGTTTCATGTGCTATTTGTTTGATCAGGGTCTCTTTATCTCTTATAACTGAGATGAAGAGCTGATCACATTTTAGGTTAAATGTCTGTAAAAAGACAGAGCATTCTAAAGAGTTCACAAACTTTTTCTCACCACTGCGTGCGGCGACAGACGTGTGCTGTGTCACATTCGGCACGCTTTAAATTAAATCTCATCTCATTGTCAGAAACCGCTTAATCCTGCACAGGGTGAGCCGGAGCCTATTCTGGCAGACACAGGTCGTAAGGCAGGGATATACCTACGATTGGACGCCAGTTCATAACCGGGCACTGCGGGCAATTTAGTCTGCAAGCCAATTAACCTATGTAGCAGCATGTTTTTTTGGATTGTGGGAGGAAACCAGGGTGTCCGGCAGAAACCCACGCGGACACGGGGAGAGAACTCGCAAACTCCACACAGAAAGGCACCCGAGCCAAGATTCGAACCCGGGACCTTCTTGCTGTGAGGCGACAGCACTACCCACTGGGCCACTGGGCCATCGTGCCGGCCGCTTTAAAATAAATGCTGCGCGCAATGTTGTTGGGAGGGTATATTGAGATTATTTGTCACGTTGCCTGTGCACACGTCCACGAAATTCGAAAACACCAATTCTTGCGATGATATGCACGGCTGGTGCCTTTATTTATGCTTCTCAGTTAACTGTTCCATCGTTTCTCTGAAATGATCTCGATACCTCTCTCTGCGCACTTAAGCAGAACCCCTATTGTGGGCTCCGAATGAGAATATTCCTTTACCGAGTTGGAGCTTTACTACATTAACCGACTCTCTCTCAGCTCCTTAACGTGGGGCCCACACGTCACCTCACCTGGTGGAAACCTGCCGCGTCATCGGTGGCTCCTGCCGAGCAGGTTCCCGATGCAGGGTAAGGTCTTCATGCAGCCCAGCCTCCATCGTTGGGGGTCTTCAGCACGGCCCAACCTGCAACCGTGTCACTGCGCTAACAATGTCACGCACTGTTGATGATTGTCCAGTGTCTAGTCGGTCAGCTCGTCAGTTTTTATTTCAGCTATAAAGAACTGTTGAGATATGCAGTTCTTTTTAACAGTTGTCCAGGTGGGAGGGGAAAGCAAGTTACAACATCTCAGAGCACCGGTGGCAATTTAGTCAGACCAATAAACCTGGGCGGTTTGTCGTTGGATTGTAGGAGGAAACCGGAGTACTTGGCGGAAACCCATGCAGACACGGGGAGAACAAGCAAACTCGGTGGAGAAAGGCCAGGAATTGAACCCGGCTCCGTATTGCTGTGACGCGGCAGCGCTACTCACTGTGCCACCGTGCCCCCTACTTCAGTGGAGGGCCACCAGAACAGCACAAGACCACCGAGGGTGCTGCTTTAAGGCTCGACGATTAAGCGCAGGATGAATGAACCAGCGCAATCATTTATTCATTATGAGCATCTGCTTAACCCTGTACAGGGTCACAGGGAACTGGAGACTAACCTGGCGGACAAAGGTCGCAAAGCAGGGGTATATCCAATCTTGGTTGCTAATCCATTGCAGGGCACCGGGGGCAAATTTAATCTCTCCCATGAATAGTTTCCTTGCAGGGTGTTCCCTGGCGAGTGGTTAGTAAACGCTCGAGAGAGAGAGAGAGTTATCAGTCACGTGCGTGAAAACGTTTACTCTCGCGCGCGTCTCAAACTCGTCGTACGTATGTAAACGCAAGCAGTTGATAAAGTGGAATCTTTGGAAATGTACAGCTGTTCTTTGGCTGAGCGAGGAAGTGAGCACCAGGTTTGCAAGTTGCATTAATCTTTCACGTTTGTTGTAGGTGTTCACGGACCTTGTCGAGTTACTAAGGCAGAGCAGTTTATTTTCATCAGAATCCCCCTCTCCCATGCTTTAGAACACACTTGGAAGCCGTACCATCAAACGTGATTTTTTAAAATATCAAAGCAATGATAATCATCTCATGAGTGACCGTGGAAAACTTCGCAAAGTAGTTGTGTTGCGATTTGGATGCCGATTTGGTGCCGACAACCGCCGCGTGCTGGCAGCGCCGTTCAGATTCCGCTGGGCTTTGTGGCAGATTATTCTGTAGCTGCGCTGCACTCACAGACATTAGCAGGTGGGCGATACACGGGATATTTAGTATGGCAGCTCCATGAAATGTAAATGCAATGAATAAATCACTGGTGCCTCGGGAATGCTCGGCGCTGAAGAAGGCTAACGTCTGTAAAACCCCTAAATTAGGTGTAGCTTGCTGTCTGTGATTTAACGTAATAGACAGCTATTAAAACATTCACCCACTTCTTTCATAGAGACCTGTGCAAACAATTGCCATTTGCCTTCCTATAGATCTGTTCAAACTGCAGCTAATGCCTTTCCTCATCATCACCATGATCAATATCAGAACCAACCTAAGTCTGTACAGGGCCTGCAGACACAGGGCACAAGGCAGAGATATAGCAAGGGTAGTACGCCAGCCCATCACAGGTCACAGAGAGCAATTTAGTCAGCAGGCCAGTTAATTTAGGCAGCATGTTATAGGACGATGGGATGAAACCGGAGTACACTGCACAAATCCACGTGGGCGCGGGAAGACCATGCATGCTGAACACAAAAAGAACCTGAGTGGGAATCGAACGCGGGTCCTTCTTGCTGTGAGGCAACAGCACTACTCACCGCATGACTGCCACCCACCCCGATTGTCTTTCATAAAAATCTATTTTCTCACGATCGAAATTATCTTAGAGAACCATGACACCAACCTTATGTCTAGGCTTAGGAACAATGTCATAGAAAGAACACATTTGGCTGCTTTGTAGTGTAGTGATGTTGAGGTCTTTTAATGCAATCGACCTCACCATGAACGGCCGCTCTCGTGGATGGTTATTGAAGGCAATGGATGATGCGTTAACAACATCACCATGAAGTAAATGCAGACATCGATGCATGTGAACAACGTCCGCAGTGCCGGGCAGTGTGCGTGTTTACGGCACCGATGGGCTGGTATGTGTCTCTGTGTCTGCGTCCATGTGTGCACATATCATTGAGCACTTACCTGGATCGACACAGTTCACCATGAAACAACCTCAAAAACAAGACTGTGTGTCGACCGTGAAGCAAGTAGACGAGCCACGAGACGAAACTACTTTATGTCTCTGTCAATAATTTAGAAGGTGCAGTTTCTACCTTATTAGTGTGTGTAGGATACGATTAACATCATCTTAGAAATATATGAAATAATAACTACAATAGTTGCCCTTCGAGAGCGCTTTTCACCCGAAGGTCAGATAGCGCTGCACAAAGCTGTGGAGAGCTGTGGAGAGAACGGCATCACAACAACAACAACATCTGAACAGCATCACAACAACAACAACAACATCATCTGGCCACATTCGTCACCCCACAAGCACACGCACCCTGCAGAACAGCGTTGAACGCGGGGTCACCATGCACTCTCATGTTATGATTCAAGACTGAATGCCATTGTCCATACCTTCATGACTGTTAGCGCTGGTAAATCCAGCAGGAAACTCTATTTTATTCTCTAGCTTTTTTACTTATATTGTGAGTTTCATTATTACTTTTGGCTTTTATCATAGTTTGTCAACATTATAAATATTTATATAGCCAGTGCAGCTATTATTAGTGTTATGATTATTGCTTTCCCTGTATTTAGATTAGATTTTGTGTACATCTGTGAGTATAGTTTTTATTTCATACATTATTAATTTCTCAGTTTTGTTATATAAAGCACTTGGATATATTTAAATATTCAAGGCTCTTTATACAATGTATAGTATTCATATTCTTATGGCGTTATTTGCCTGCGTGCACGACCACAGCGTAGCGATCAATGCACTGCGCTATGAACCAAGCGACCTGAGTTCGAGTCCCGCTCTGGGCCAGTTAACTGAACTTGTAATGGTCCTACCATAGGTCGACTACCGTTCAAATGAGTCCCTTGTCTAACAGGTAAAACGAAGCCGCTGGAGAGACAAAGCCGGCCGGGTAGGCGTGCTGTTGTCTACCCACCCCACTTTCTACCGTGCAGGCCTTCATGGATGCTACTTGTTGGCAGCACTTGTCCATACTGACTGTTAAAGGGGGTGGCGCGGTGGCCCAGTGGTTAGCGCTGACGCCTCACAGCAAGAAGGTCCCGGGTTCGAATCTCTCGGCTCGGGTGCTTTTCTGTGTGGAGTTTGCATGCTCTCCCCGTGTCCGCGTGGGTTTTCGCCGGGTACTCCGGTTTCCTCCCACAGTCCAAAAGCATGCTCCTGGATAGGTTGATTGGCTCGCAGACTAAAATTGTCCCGCAATGCCCGGCGATGGACTGAGGTCCCGTCGTCGGGTGTATTCCTGCCTTACGCCCTGTGTTTCCGAGATAGGCTCCGGCTCACCGTGACCCTATATA
This sequence comes from Mordacia mordax, assembly GCA_036362905.1. Classification (NCBI taxonomy): domain Eukaryota; kingdom Metazoa; phylum Chordata; class Hyperoartia; order Petromyzontiformes; family Petromyzontidae; genus Mordacia; species Mordacia mordax. The sequence continues at coordinate 37,105,113 of JAZEWT010000001.1, forward strand.
GGATTAAGCGGTTTCAGATAATGAGATGAGATGAGACATTCTGCAGCAACAAAGTGCTCCCTTTCACTTTTCAGTTTCCACTTAATGTCAGTTGGAGGACTTTCACGTGATTCCAAACGTTATCATCTGGTCAAGTCTCATGTCCGGCACGCACTTTATAGTGCAAAGTGAGGCAAAGGTGATCCACGAAGGTAAGCGTCTAGGGGTGGAGGTGGTGAAGGGGGTGGTGGGTTGCGATAAGAGCGGAGCGGTAAGACTCTTCAGTTACTTCCACCCGTGTTGATCTGTGTGTCTTCTCTTTGCCCTCGGGCGCACGCCGCAGGTGCGGGTGGCTGGGCTCCGTCCCCCGCCGACCCCTCTCCGTGGCTGCAGCTGGACCTGGGCGCCCGGTTGCGTGTCACGGCCGTGGCGACGCAGGGCCGCTATGGCTCGTCCGAGTGGGTGGCGCGGTACCAGCTGCTGCACAGCGACACGGGGAGCAACTGGAAGCGGTACCAGCGCGACGACAACTTCTGGGTGCGTGCCGCTCGGTCGCGGAGTGATGGACGGCGAGCGGGTGGCACGGCGGCGGGCAGGGTGGTGGCCTCGCTGGGGCGCCCCTGCAGTGGGTGACGTCAGTGTGCGGCGATGTCTCAGTCTGTAGGCTCGTAGTCGGAACATTGCATTACTCTTCCACTGATCCAGGTTCGACTCGTGACCATGTAAACGAGTGGTCTCCAGCCTTTAATAACACAAGATCACGTTCAGAATCTAAATGCAACACAAGATCTTCCCTTAATAATTTATTTTAATTAAATGCCAAATATGTACGCTATGCATAACACCTATTCTTAGTGTGACACATTTTCTTGCACGCTATCTGCGAGTGTTTGCACACTCTTTAGCAGCTTGAATTTGCAACACAGCTGCCACAGGTTTGAATGCTTCACAGCACATGCTTTCGATCTTTCCAATATTCGATGTTTAAAGAAATTTTTAGCTCGACTCTTTAAGACTCTGGGATCGATCTGTCGATCAGTATCGACTAGCTGGGGACCACAGTAGCGTACAATTGGAATTTGCTAACGAATGTAGCCTGGTCTCTCCTAGGTGTGCGTAGCCTAAAATGACTGCATGTTATATGAATGTTAGCACTGGGGAGAGAGTTGACTATCGCTTAAGGCACCGCACATCACAGCAGACATAAACACACAAACACTTGTAGAAACGTTCCTTCACGTGTAATTAATGCTAGGCATGGTGTTTATGCAGTGCCTCACAGAAAGAAGGTTCTGCCAGAGGCAATTTGATTCCTGCCTCAGGTGGCTTTCAGTGTGAAGTTTGTATTTCTCCCCCTATTCTGCCTGGGTTTGCTCTGGGGTTTCCGGTTTTCGGCCACAGATAAAAATAAACAGGCGGCACGGTGGCCCAGTGAGTAGCGCTGTCGCCTCACAGCAAGAAGGTTCCGGGATCGAATCTCGGTTCGGGTGCCTTTCCATGTGGCGTTTGCATGTTCTCCCCGTTTCCGTGTGGGTTTTCGCCGGGCACTCTGGTTTTCCTCCCACAGTCCAAAAACACGCTGCTGCATAGGTTAATGGCTTGCAGACTAAATTGCCCGCTGTGCCCAGTGATTAACTGGCGTCCGATCGTGGGTATATCCCTGCCTTGCGCCCTGTGTCTGCTGGGATAGGCTCCGGTTCACCGTGACACTGTACAGGACTAAGCGGTTTCTGACAATGTACGAGATAAAATCAACTTTATTTATTAATTGGCTGATAACATCCAAATATTTATTAATAATAATAATTGGATTTTTAGATCGCTTTTCACCCGAGGGTCACAAAGCGCTGCACAGAGCTGTGGCGAGAACGGTATGTTAGCAACAACAACTATTGAACCTCTCCCCCCACGAAAAAGCTTTAAAACTTGCATCCATTAGCTCACGCTGGAACCCCCATTGAGATATCTGAGAGGTCCTTCCATGAAATGTCCAGCGTTCGCAAAAAAGCAGAGACATCACTTTGATGACTGGCGTTTAACTACCCTTGTCTTGCCGATAAATGCTAATAGCGCAAACCCGCTATGACGATTGTCGTGCTTGGTCGCCGGTGAATAACGTAAACGCAGAGAGCTCCCCGTGGCCGCAAGATGAACATTTCCCTGCGTACGTTTTCGAGACTGGGAACAGCGCTTGTTACAATCCTGCAAAACGGCTCGCCGCACCTGGGCCCGCCTGTGGGGGTTTCATTGATATTGTTCCCTCCCCCCCCCCGGAGATGTTGCAAGGTCCGTCCAGGGAGTTATGCGTGCACCACAGTGAGTGCTCTCCAGCGTTTTTCGCCATCTGCGCGGATTTGCACAAAACAATCCTCCTCCTCCCCAAAGCATTAACCGGCCGTACGGTCAAGTACCGTTAGCGAGTACCTATGAAGGTCGGCACAGCACATGAGGAGGTTGGGTGGCCAACAACGCCACGCCCAGCAGACATGCCTCTCTAACGGCGATGTTTATCCACAGCACAAGGTACTCATTTGAGGTTGAGTCGACCTAGGGGAGGTCCAGGACTGGTTCATAAAATCATCACTGGTGTTGGCTGTGAGCGGGAATCGAACTTGAGTCGCTAGATTTCAAGCCCAACGCGCTAACTACAGAGCCACCGCTCTTCCCACATACACACACCCAACTGGAGGCGTGTGTCATCGTACACATAGAAATACAACTATTGTAGATCTTAATCAAGTACAAGATGTAAAAAATGTACCTTGCATCAACCTCAGGAGTCTGTGATGAGGTTTCTTAGTGGTATAGTTTTTACGCGCTCTAATGGCCATATTAAATATATGCTCATTCACTTTGATATCTACCACACGAGCAGACACTCAGAAATGTGAGATTACTGCAGAAATTGAGGGATTTGCTTTCCCTTTGGCAGAAGCAATGTGTCGCCAGATCTACAAAACCTTGTCAGAAAGCATTGGCAATCTTGATCCCACTCATGATGGAATCGCAGTCGTCAGAGCCTAGGCTATTGATTCTAATTTTTTGAATTGCATGTCAGCAACAATCTGAGATTTACAGATTTTTTTTCAAAGTTAGAATTCAACGTTGAGAAGCTTCTGCAGCCTTCACCACCACGCAGAGCATTGTGCGTGATTTTGTTCTTTTTCTATAAAGGTGATAACAGTGGTTATTTTCGATACGATTATGCAGCAGAAGGAAGCAGAGCTGGGATTTTATCTCGGTAGCTATAATTTCAAGTGCTGATTGTGAAAAAGGACACTTCGCCACAACGGCGTATTTGAATATAAATTTTTATTTTTTTAGTTTGACAGGAAGCTGTAATGGGATGCAACAGAGATATGTGATGTTTAAACGGCAGCCTAACCAAACCGACTCTGTCACGTCACCCCCGCGCCAGTGGCATCTGCTGATGAAGGTGACTGCAGCGGAGGAAAAGAGATGGAGAGCGGGGGGAGAGAGAGAGATTAGAGGGGGATAGAGAGGAGGGTGAGGGAGGCCACCCATAGGAGGGGAGTAAGATTGAGGGACATAGACAGAGAATCATGTGAAGGGTTAGGAAAGAGTGGGAAGACGGATGCAGACAAAGGAAGGAATATTTATTTCAATTCATCCTCCCTCCCCCCTCACCCCCCTCACTCCCCTTCCATGCATTATCTTTCTTGAGCAATGGTGCATTGGGACACGAGAGAGCGATGCTGGTTCGAAACCCCCTCGCCCGGACTAAATGCAGGAGGGAGAGGGGTGGGAAAAGCAACATTGCAAAACGCAATGAGGTAGTGTGGACGTGCGGCAAGAGCCGAGTCTATTGGATAGTGGTTTCAACATTACAACGAGCCCATGAGATGCACAGCAGTGGTCGTAAATCATCGCGTACAATTCTGCTTCGGGGCTACGATGGCAAGCGGTTGTATTCGATGTCTCCAATGGGGAAAAGAAATCCATAGGCGTGGTGTCTGACGGAGTACCGTTTTATTTCAAAGTGAGGCTATCTGCATTAAAGGCAACTACTTAATAGGTAACCGGCGGTGCACGCGTGTTGTTCGTGGGCTCCAAAGGCATGTGTGCCTTCGAGCGCACGTGTGTTCGTAGCATGTTGTAAACGGCAACAACGCAATAGGAGCAGCAGCAGCAAACCGATCAGCTGGGATACCGCTGAGGTGTGTGGGCCGGAGAGGTGCGGCGGGAGGAGATGGTAAACAGGTGGCGCCCAGAGCCATGGGCGTAAGGTGTCCAGAGAAATTCCCGTTGCTGTAGAGTAAGAGATTGCGGGTATATAAAGAGGGTGGTGTATGGTTCGTGTATGAGTAAAATGGAAATTGAATTAATCTAATGGCAAAGGGAGGGAACACATCAATGTGCTAATGCGTCTGTGGATTTGCTTGCAATCGCGGGCCCATGTGAGATGGTGACAGCTTGAGCCACCGTGCGGCCGTGGATTGGTCATGGTTATTGATGATGGTCACCGCAATGGCACTTGGTCCGCATGCCAGGGTGTACCAGACATCTAACGACCTTCGTACAACCAGCAGCCAGGTTATCGGTAGCGCCTGTCACCCGCACACACCTACTTGTCACCTCCCACTGCCCGCCTGTCACTACCCCTCTTTCCGCCTCCCCCTGCTAATGGGAGCATTTCCAATTTAGCCGTTCTCATCAGCACCTCTTAGGAGCCGAGTGGCTGGGGCCCCAACACCCCTTAATTAGGCCGTCAGTCGAGATTAAACTCGTTAAAAATATTTTTAAATATGTTTATGGAGAAAGGCGGAGACAAAGTGAGGATTGATTATCTGGAGACATATCTTCGTTTAAAGTAGACTACTCTATTACTCATATAAAATAAGACATTGTAGATGCTCGACGGAAAGACTGCCCCTGCCATAGGAATGTGTCATTCTTTCAGGCTCAGGGCTACCAATGGAGATGAAAGCCGTACTGCGCAGGCTTTCACAGCTCTGCTGCAAGTGCTGGCTGATGGGTTTCCAGGTCGCCGTGCGTGCCGTTTGATGCAATGGAGTGAAACGTGGGACCTACTTGTCCCCCCTCCCACGTGTCCCCAATACTCCACATAATGAAGAGATGACTCTAAATGTAAATCACAACGGCCAGTGATTATGTAAATATATATATAAATTATTTATGTTGACTCATGGTACGAGATGGGATTTCAGGAAATTGGAGTTGTACTTATATTGGTTTTCAATTCTCGATGAACGTGAATTGCTGTTCATAACTGTTCTTTAGGGATAGCCGTGTCGATTCTTTTATTTCCCCCCTTCGTGACACCTTGGCTGTGCCCTGCATTGTCTGAGTTTCTACCTGTCCGACCAGAAGCAGTTTTTCAGCCTCGGAGGACAAAACTCAGAGATTCATCCTGTTTGTTTGGAGTTACTCAGGGTTCAGCTCTCGGCCCACTCCTCTTAAGCATCTATCTACAACCTCTTGGCCATATCCTGTGTAGCCTCAATCTCAGCTACGATTGCTATGCCGGTGACATCCAAATCTATGTCCACGCAAAGTCATCCATCAATGCCTCCAGTATTCGCATGTCATCCTCACTGTCATCTGTGAAGACCTGGCTCAATTCAAAATTTCAAAAACGAAATGGCTACAAAACAGAAGTTTTGTTTGTAGGAACCCCAAACCAATTATCCAAGGCTGAACATATCCAATTGATGCTTGACGACCAGACAATTGAAGTTGCTAAGGCAGTTCGAAGTCTTGGTGTGATTCTTGATTCCTCACTCACCTTCGAGACACACATCAACAAGGTGACGAAGGTGGCTTATTTTCATCTCAGAAATATAGCCAGACGATGAACATCCTCTCACCTGCTGATGCTGAGAAGCCAATACATATCTTCATCTTATCACGAATCGATTACTGCAATGCACTGCTCCCTGTCACGCCTGTCTACCTGATCAATCGTCCCCAACGTGTGCATAATGCGGCTGCTAAGTCCTCACTTGCACACCCATTCACGACCACATATCTCCAGTACTGATGTCTCTCCACCTACAAGGCTCTCACTGGCACAGCTCCGACATACATCCGTGACCTATTTCAGGCACCCTCTTCAACACGACTGTGATCCTCCAATACAGGCTGCTGCATATACCCAGGTCGCACCTCCATTCGGTGGGTGACAGAACCTTCGTGCGCACTGCTCCAAGTCTCTGGAATGCCCTTCCACTAGAGATTCCTTCAGCTGAGTCCTTGGGCATCTTCAAATCTTGTCTGAAGACTCACTTGTTCCGTAAAGCTTTCAAGTCCTCCGACTAGGACTATTGATGCGTCTTAGTGTTGTCGTGCTGGCATGATGGCTCTCTTCTGACCTGCGCCTGCTCGGGAACATTTATTCTTTCCTCCGGCTTGAACTGTTGATGTGGCTCAGTGGTGCGGTGCCGGGATGTTGGTTCTCTTCTGACCTGCGCCTGCTCGGGAACATTTGTTCCTTCCTTGTTTATTGAAGATTTATTTTTCTGCTGATATGTCCAATAATTTATTGCTACTGTTTGGCTTTCAGTTGAACTGTCCTGATGTTGCTGTTGACATGCCGTTCTCTCCACAGCTCGGATTTGTAAAAAAAAAAACCCAAAAACGTTATTGTTGCTGATTTTCCGTTCTCTGTCATTGTTGTTGACGTGCCGTTCTCTCCGCAGCTCTGTGCAGCGCTTTGTGACCCTCGGATGAAAAGCGCTCTCTAAATGCAATCATTATTAATTATCATTGGTGACGATTCGAGAGAGTTGGTGTTCATCAATCGATGATGGTTTTGACGGATGACGAATTGGACGGTGTTCTGCGAGTCGCATGTGATGGAAACCTCCCTGCTCACTGCATTGGGGTCATGGAGTCTTGGTCACCTTTTGAGTGGAGGGCTGTAGCAAGGGACGGACAATACTTCGCCCCAAATATTTAAACTAAAAAGTAGTAAGCACCGATGCTTCTATTTGTGTAGAGAATCAAGTTAGTTTTTTCTTTGTTTCTTATGAAATACATTCATCTATTCATCAAAGCCATTGTCTTGTGCAATAAAGTGAGATACACTCTACTTTCCGCAGGATTTTTCCAGCGCTGCAAAAAGAAAATAGAGCAGCACACATGAAACGCATCCTTCTCTCGACTAATAACATTCCCAAACATAATTTGCACCAGTTTGGAATTAAACTGCCACACAGGAAGATTGGCTGATGGCTCGGTCGAAGTAATTTACCCATCCGAGCTCTCCCTCGGCTACATCGTGTGCAATTTTTCGAGCACGCTTTCTCGACAATGCTGTTTGTAGTGCTGCAGGCTGCTCGTGTCCTTGATTTTAACGCCAACCTCCTCCCTTCAAATCCATCAAACGACGTCCCTTCTACGGAGCATCCGCGTTTGTGTAACGGAGCCATATGTTGTGATCATAATTATTGCGCCATTACAACAATAATTAAACCAGCATGTTTAATTGGAGATGTTTTGTCATGCTCTTGCAAATACATCGTAAGCGATGGTTCCCAAAAAGGACAATCACGACAGCTACAGAGCTGCCTTTGTTCAACAAACACCGCTGGATGTTTTACTCTCCATGCCGTCGATATCCCTAACGATCTTGCGATGGGATAACTCACCTGACACCTGCACATGTGCCGATTCCATAGTTCCATCTCCCGCCCCGGTGGACGTCATCCTGCTCCGTGCCCTGCGCAAGCCACTACTTTATGTCTTTTGACTGCGGGTGTTCTCTAAGCCGTGTGCTCTTCCTTCTGTCTCTCAATGCAATTCCAAGCGTGCGTTTCTGCATGCTTATTTGCGCGAGTGTCAGTCTTTGTTCCATTATATATGCGCACAATTTTGTTTCATTGGTCCATTTGGAATAAACATGGATTATGGACTCATTTATGCGCATGTGTAGGCATCCCAGGAGAAGAAACACTCTGTGATGAGTGTCTACCTCTAGGTGGCCTTGCCCTTTAAAGTGTTTTATATTATACTGCGGCAGGGTGGCGCAGTGCTAACATCTGCACCTCACAGAAAGAATGGTCTTACCCGAGCAGGTTCGATCTCCCCGCTTGGGTACCTTTCTGTGTGGAGTTTGTGTATTCTCTCCCCCTGTTTTGCGTGGGTTTCTTCCGGGCTCTCCGGCTTCCTCCCACAACTGAACAAAAAAAACTCATTCATTAATTGACCGATGACAACCTAATATATAGGAAGCAGTGGGTGGCAAAGTGGCGTTGGCAAACAGCCTGGTTGCCTCCTCCGCCTCTCTGTGCTCTCCTCGTGCCTCTGAGTCGTTCTCTGTCGACATGAATACCTTCGACAGTGAATGAATATGTGCGCGTTGTAAATGTAAAATTATTATTATTATTCATACTAAAACAAACGGCTCAGGGACAAGTTGTTTCACCCCTGCCAAAGCGGTCTCCTCACGTCTGGATCATGTAGAATTTTAGATAAACTTCCATCCCCCCCCCAAGGATTATAGCGGTGGAGGTCAGTAGAGAAGGAATGCTCCCAGCCAAGATGGAAGACTGTAATTATAGCGGGCACTTTCCAATGCGGATAATGCATCATCGCACTCTGCGCACTGTGCCCGAAACACCCGTGGTCTTCCCACA
>JAZEWT010000001.1:37117881-37173989 GCA_036362905.1 Mordacia mordax
TGCTAACCACTGCGCCACCGCGCCGCCCCCCACTCATCATGTTGCTGCCAAATATAATGTATGGTTCCTCGTACCTTTGAAGCATCCTCTCTCGTTGACAGCGAGCGAATCATGGTGTGCATTACAAGTTGAATTTATTGTATTTGATGACTTTCGAAAAAGTGATCATTTTATTAACCCTGGGACAGAGGAATTATCGGATGAGTGGAATTGAAAACATCCGTTGTAATTTGATAATGTTACAACAACATGTTAAAAAAAAAACCGTCGATAACTTTAGTGATCGTGTGTCATGTTCGCGCCACCCCAATACGAAAAAAGACTGTAGCAAAGCCATTGCGGATGTCCTTTCTTGAGGGTCGAGAAAGTGGTTTCTCTTGATGACAACAGGCCTCTGTCAAGGGTACCTTACAAACGTGCGTTTTTTATTTATTTCCAGCACGCGCACGCACGTACAATTTCCTGCAAGGACAACGGCTGCTTTGTTGTAGTGCCGAGACTAGGGCAGAAAGTCACTGTTGTCAAGCACAGGAATTAATTAACCAGTGCGTGACCCGAGCCCGCCGTGATCGGAGCAAGTCCCGAGCTCCAGTGCTTTGCGGACCCGATGAGTGGGTTATGTGAGACAGCAAAAAGAGTATCTTCCCTGATTTTAACAACAAACGATGACGTTATTTTTGTTGTTTATTATGTACAGAGACATATACGGGAAGATGACATATTATCCGTTTGTATGTTTTATACACAACAATGGTCATAATTGTTTTATATAATGTAGTGTTTCTTCGAACCGATATCAAACAGAGAGGATCTTTGCTTACAGTCGAGGCATCTGGCAGTTCACCAGCATGAGATTAAACAAGCCTGGCTCTGCTGATGAGACACTGGACCTCCAAACCAGTGCAGATTTTGTGTGTGTTAAATAAATGCTGCTTGAAAAAAAAACGCCTTCCCGTGAAGCAGTGTGAACGATGGGATGTGTACGAATTGTTCTGCAGCTGCTGTGTCGAATTGGCCAAATCGAGCGTTTTCTCCTGTCTCCTTTTCGACTTTTCGTTTCTTGCTTTTCATTTCATTACGCTGGGATGTGTAAAAGCATTCTTTTTTTTTTACATGGAGAGACAGACATGGGACCGCCGGCATACCGCGTTATTCGATTATTTATTTTGTTACTCGTCTTCTGCATAACGGTGGGAATGCTAATTAATTTCCATGAATTTGCTTGCATATCCGGTGCAAGCGATCTCCAGTCTTAAAACTCACCGCTGCATATGGTGATCGGGTGATGAGGCTGGGGTGCATTCCCCTAGTAATGGTCGACAAATAATCTGCTCCCGTTGGATATGGCGGTCAATTAAGTGGCGATGTCAAACGTACTCACGCATTAGGGAGATTTATTTGAAACCGTACGATCGCAACAGTGCACCAATCATTATACTGCACCCACACGCACGCACCCGCACGCACGCACCCACAGCCACGCAGACCTTTAGACTTTGACTGGTACGTGCACTCTGAAGAGCCAGGCTCATCACTCGCCGATTTAAATCGTCAAATCTCATTCACCACTAATTACGCGATATTCAGGGCAATTCGTGACAACTTCTCGCCGTGGAATTCACTCCAACGCGCAACGTATGATCAGTGGTGCTGCACCCTGCATCCTCTGATTGTAGGCGCGCCATGATTTCAACAATAGCAGGACGTGCATAAAATCATTATGCTCAGAAATGTTTGTTCTTTTGTTGAGATCTTCCGTCTGTACGACCCATATTGAGTTGGCTGTCACGTTCTCTGTGTAATAGGCCACCCGTTCTTTATGGCTTCACTTACTCCGTCTATAAATCTTGTCCCTGGTTTGCCTCTCCGCCCTTGTACGCCGCCATCTGTAAATCCACATGGTACCGTAACACGTACTCTCCCACACGCTCTCTATCTCCAAATTGATTGAATCGGCGCGCGGTGATTTGTCGAATCCCTGCATTGTGCCATCACAAATGCCAGTGGGTAGGCGAGAGTGTGTACAGCGGAGATTTCGTTTGTTTCTGCCGAGGAAGCGCAGGAGCGCATCCTGGACTCGCTATTCATAGCCCCCCCCCCCCGCGTGCACACGGGCTTCCCGCTATTCGGCCGCTCCGCAGCCGCATGGAATCCAGGCCGCGGCGTCTTCGCGCGGTACCTCCTCGTTCTAATGGGAGCACCTCGGGGGCCAATGCGATTTCTGATGGCTTCTCATGCACCTCGCAAAATTGTCCTTATTTATTGTCGCGCCGCAACACTCCATCCATCTCCATTGTGTAATCTCTATATTGTTGTTCGTGCTTCTTGTAGCTCTGTGATTAACGCCCGTGGTTATGACCGTGTGCATCGCCCATTCGGAGGCTGGTGACATACTTCTTTCTAAGTGGTGTGCACTCTTAATGTTTTCCCATTAAAGGCTTAGGACCGGGATACAGTGAACTTGTGTTATGAATAATAAGTCTGTTCAGATTTCATCTGCATGATTTAGTAGTCTTGGTGAGTCATCATATTGAAACATGTTTCTTTTCTAGAGATTCGTTTCTGAGCCCTTTCTCTCCCACTGTTCGGAATAAGTATCGCTTTTAAGCATTAGCCTTCAACTGTATTAAGTGCGGGTACGCCATCTGTATTTTTCCTTGATACAACATCAAGACGTTCTATAATGACCTGGCTAAAGTATTTTGAAACACCACATAAAAATAGATGCATTTTTCTTTGATCATAAAATATGTTGATCATGTTTAATATCTCATTATTAACTTTGTGAGCAGATGGCATTCCATTTAATAGCATATACAAGCCGAATTGACGTAAAAAAACATTACAATTTGTAATACACGCAAATTCGACACCTGGTCATGGGCAGGAGGGGGAAGGCGGCTACGCAATTAGCTGGCGCCAACATTTCACAGAAATGACGCCCTCTATTCCGAGGTAATAAAAATATATATTTGTGGAACAAAACCGGAGAATCTGGAGGAAACCCACGCAAAACAAGGGAAGAACACACAAACTCGAAACAGGAAGGTGTTCGGGGTATGACTTGAACCACCTCCAGCAGGACTTTTTTTTTCGTGAGGCGCGGATGCTACCAGTGTGTCACCTTGCTATAAAAATATATCTTATTTTCAAATTCAACATCCAATCGGGCTGTCTTGAAATGGAGTGGAAAATATAAGCAATAGTTGTACTAACTGAGTGAGAGGTGTGTGCTGTGCTATATGCTACCTGATGTCCAAGGCACACATTCCTTTGATCCTTTAATTTTAGGATCACCTACATGAGTAAGATAGACGTACACTCTATCTCCTCAATCTTAATTCCGCTGAGGATTTTGCCGCACTACACATGGCTAAAGAATGCCTCGCAAACCCTTCCTGACTAAAAGCGGCTCAAATTTAACTTGCGAATGTGGACACATGCGTGTGTGGGATGATTGGTTGCGTTGAGCCAAGGGTGGCTGATTAGCAAACTCCTCGCCTCCCAGGAGTGTGTGCGCACAGATGTTTGACAAACGACTCGATTTGATAAACGTGTCAATTCCCACCGCCCAAGCCTGGCAAGTGCAGCCCAGATTTATCCATGGGTTAACAAGTCACAGTACGCAGCTGCTAGCATTATTTGTAAATGCAAAACACCTATACCGCTGTTTATTCCTTTCACTGATGGCATATGGTTAAAATATGGGATCATTTGTCGGCAATAGATAAGCTTGTACATGGTGCCCCAAACAAGCAATTTATCACTGAAATTAATACGCATGTATCAGATCAGTGAGTCATGTACAAGCCTCACCTCCTCTTCCACCCACGGCCCCTCTTTAAATAAAAAGTAGCTTATTCCGATGTCTCAGGATCACACATACAAGATAGTGTAATATATCGTGTGGTCACATTTTTTTTCATTCCGATTTCATCTGATTACTCTCGCCGCCTCTGGGCAATTGCCTAAGTACAATAAATCCGAAGGAATTTTTTTACTCATTCAGTGTCAATTTGTATAAGAGCCAGATGCAATTATCTAATGCCGCGACTTGGACACTTGATACAATCGGTTATTTTGTGGTAAATCAACCGAAATAGTTTATATTTAAAGATGAGCGTCCATCTCCCCACGAAAGCTCTGACATCCATTCAGAGGTCAGGTGCGCCTGCATGCAGCGGTAAAATAGAGACAGCTCTCGATCGATTATTGCCAAAGGTGGCAGAGTTCTCAAGTAGACTGTAGAGACCGTTGTCAATTATAAGGCGATTCACTCTGTAACAGTTACCTTTTACGAAAGGTCTCTTTCAAGTGGGTGGGTCGCTAAAGTGGAGGTTTACAGGGTTTTTGGTTTAGTCAAGAATGTGGGGGCTCTGCTGCATTGATGCAGTGGTTGACATTGAGGGTTAGGGATTTGAAGACTTAGAGAATAGGGTTTGGGATTAAAGGGAAGGCTTGGACCTTGCCGCTGAGAATTGTCTTTAGCAAAGTCAATTGCTGTCTGCTTCATCGTGCCAGTCTGACCCTCTGGCGTAACTGGAGAGCCATTAATAAGTTATCTGTTTATCTTCATTTTTCAAAACACGTGAACCTGCCATGTGGGTCCGGGGAGGGTGGAGGGAACTACGAGGCAGTGTGACCTCCATGTAGACGCGCACGACGGACAACAGGCCCCGCTTCACGGCGACGGGGTGCAGTCTGATGGCGTGAGACTCCACATGGCTCTTTACACAAGGACATGCGTGATGCCCAGATCCGTAACCCACCGTGATGGGATCCTGTTCTCTAGGGCATTGTGCAACTTGGATCAGAGTGTACGTAGCACGAGGCGGCTATCCTGTAAAAATATATTTAAGAAAAAATATAGTTGCAAATAGGTAACTGAAAAGCACATTCTGTAATTATGCAGGGCGATTCATTTATAGATACCTCACTATAACGAAAGTGATATATGGAGAAAAATTACGTTTCATAACAATGCCCTTACAGGATTCCTGCCAGTCGCAGTACGTATGTTAAAACGCTTAACACCGTTAGCGATCACTTTACGCTATTCATTTGGCAGTTGACAAAAGGTATGAAGGTCATTATATTTCAGTAGCGTATGTCTAAATAGATCACGCAATAGTTGTGGGAATTTTTTCTTCCAAGGATACAATTTGAGTGCGAGCAAAAGTTATTGATTTTTCCATCATCTCCACGATGGGAACCTGTCATACGGGAGACTCCCAAAATAAAACTAGATTCCCGTGGGATTTTCTACATCCAGTGTCAAACCGTAATTTCACTAACGCATGACCATCAACGATATCAACATGAATAATAATTAACCCCACTAAGGTCATTCACTAACAGCTTATTAACTCCGAGGGAAGACCTCCCACCAGCATTTTGCAACAAATTTGCCCCAATGTATTTGCACCTGTGTCTCATTGTGTCGCGCCTGGCCGTGTCACGTCATACAGACACTGTCGTTGCAGCCACTCTGCACCGCACTGTGCAGTGCTGTACAGTTGCATGTCGTGTGTATCCTGCCGCATCACGCTTTGTGCTGTTACATTGTTTAGTCTCATCTCATCTCAGTGTCAGAAACCGCTTAGTCCTGTACAGGGTCGCGCTGAGCCGGAGCCTATCCCGGCAGACACAGGGCGAAAGGCAGGGATATACCCACGATGGGACGCCAATCCATCACCGGGCATTGAGGGTAATTTAGTCTGCAAACCAATTAACCTATGCAGCAGCATGTTTTTTGGACTGTGGGAGGAAACCGGAGTGCCCGGCGAAAACCCCACGCGGACACGGGGAGAGCATGCAAACTCCACACAGAGGCACCCGAGCCGAGATTCGAACCCGGGGCCTTCTTGCTGTGAGGGGCGACAGCGCTACCCACTGGGCCACCGTGCCCAACCATTGTGTAGTGTCGCACTCTATTGCATGGCGACGCACCGCATCACACTGTGTGCTGCTGCACCGCGCTGTGTCCGCAGGCTTTCGGGGGCAATGAGAACTCGGACGGCAGAGTTCGGCACGAGCTGCCGCGGCCTCTGGTCACGCGGTTCCTCCGCTTCGCGCCGCTCGATCCGGGAACCCCCGCCCGCATCGGGCTCCGTGTCGCCGTCTACGGCTGCCCCTACAGTGAGTGCCTTCGGCTGCCGTTCGTCAACGCATCGTGCACCGATGGACGTTCCCACGGCTGAATGCGTCAGCACCGCCGCTCGTTCCGGACAGCCGTGGTCGAGCGGTCCTTCCCTGTCGGGCGTTTCTTTCTTGTCTCTCCTTCACGACGAATCACCTCCCACGTTGGTGGCATCATCAGGCATCGAAGTGAGTGATGTCAATACGCGTGCATCCGCAGGCTGCGAGCGACCGTTCCCGCTGTCTCCGTTACGATGGCTTATCATCGGTGCTGTAGCCACCGCTGATATAATTAATAACGTCGTTAAGGCTCGTCGCAGCAGTTATGGCTCCGGTGATGACGGTGGCAATAAGCCCTGTCATGTGTAAGCGTTGCTATCATTACTTATTAATGCAATAGCCATCCTTTGCAATCCGAAACGGTGCAAGTATATGGTCACAGACACTGTTGGACGTTGGAACAGCCACAGAATATAGGGACCCGTGTATTCCACCAAATTAGCACAAGACTGGGATGTTGTCCTCATTTCCGTTTTTGCAATCACTCCTTATAATCTCCCGTGCCTGTTTTTTTGTACATATACGGTATTTACCCGTACGTATAAAATACCGTACATTACGGTATTTACCCGTACGTATAAAATACGTACGGGTTAATACCGTACATTGCGGCTGCTGTAACGTGAGCCAAGGTATTTAAATAAGATATTTATTTTTTAAATTGTTGTTGATTAAAAGTAATTCCCCGGAGTGCCTTACATTGACATGATGGCTCGAGGTGTTTTATGAGGTTGCAAAAAAATCACAGACGTGTGAATGAATTCCCTCGCAGCAAGTCAGCAGCACAATGCACGATTGTGGGCAGCACACAGAGTACTGAGGGAACGGTCCACAGGTATCTTAGGATACCTCACATCTGTCAAAAGTTACAAATGAGCATCCTCTGGGTTTGCACTTTCCACGTGGGATCCTACAGTGATTTTCTTTTTCACACTGTAAAATATAAACCTGACAGTTTCAGCACGCCTGAGGATGCCTTTAACGTGGGAGGTGAAGCGTCGCGAAGCAGAGACGGGAAACACTCAACACGGCTATTCTGAAAGGAGAGCTTTGGAAGCTGGACATTCCAAAAACGCCCCGTCAATCTGAATAAAGCTCTGGCACGTTTGTAATTATGTAGGTTTGCACGGCTCGATGCATGATGATTGCTTCGAAAAGCTGCTCTCTCGGGACAGCCGCGTCGATCGCTCCCTCTCCATCCGTCGCGACGTTTCGCCTCACACGTTAGAGGCATCCTCAGCGGGAGCGATCGACGCGGCTGTCCCGAGAGAGCAGCTTTTCGAAGCAATCATTATGGCACGTTTGTCTACGCGAGTGTGAATTTGAGGAATGGTGGCACGGTAGTTGATGTACTAGAATTCTAGCGACCGGAGTTAGATTTCTGTCCACTGGTAACAACAGTGAGGGATATCCGAATTGGTTTTAGGGATCCAGCTAAGCAGTGTCTGTGACCTTCCACACTTAAGAGACGAATTTGGCCAGGTAAGTGCGCACCTGCATGTCAATGGTAATTGCCCCTATAGCCCCTACGGTTGAACGATGGACATTGTTTTTTTTGAGTTTGTTGCGTATGTATGCACATGCGTATGTGTGTGCATGGTAATGTGAGGGAGAGGTAGGATAGTAGTTAGCGCTGTGCTACGAAACCGGCAAACTGAGTTTGAATCCCGATAGCGGCCAACACGAGTGACGATTTTCTGAATTGCTCCTTGGGCTCCCCTAGGTTGACTCAGCCTCAAATGCGTACCTGGTGCGGTGTGTAATTATCTCCAGTAGGGAGACAAATGCAACCGGACGTGGTACTGGCCAACCATCCCATTGTAGGCCGTGCTGCTCTTCATAGGGACTCACTGCACTTGATCTTGCAGTCTATTAAGACCATATGGGGGATCTTAGTATGCACGCGTGTGTGTGTGTGTGTGTTTTTTCCCTTGCGTTGTAAACCACTTCATAAGGCCATTGTGTTTGCGAACACGCTTCGGCTGGGAAGTGAGCACTGCATTCAAAGTTTCACTACCGCTTGAATCGCTTAGATTTGCATAGAATTCCATGTGGTGCTGGGGACAGCACTTGAGAGCTCTAAACACGCGGCAGGTTGGCGTGCTGTACAGTACGTGAGCGGACAAAACACGTCCCTTTCACTGCACTGCCCTGCACCGTCTCCTGGAACCGCACAATAAAGTGCCACTATTGTTTAAATTGTTTGCGTGACATTGCGTTGCCTTCCACAGAAATGTATGGCTCGTCGTTAAAGCACCGTGTGTGTTTTTGTGATATTACAGTTCGGACGATCGTAGTTTTAAGCGTCACTCGTTGCTCCGGAAAGCACATATATGTATTTTTGGAGAGGTGACGTGCAGGTTATTACAGCGATTGAGACGTGCAATTGCAAGTGCCCCAAGTAATGTTACATCTTCTACACCGAATGGAAAGTGGTCCTGCAGGAATGCTCCACTAGAAATGGAAATCTGGCTGCGCTCAGGAGAACGGAAAATTGTGTTACTCGCTCCATTTATTCCTGGCTGCCCACGTGGCCGATTCGTACGATAGCTCCGGTCCCAAGACTGGCAGGTCATCCAGCGAGGCAGCGCAATGACGATGTATGATGAGGCTTCCGACAAAGCATCGTTTGAGGGCTTGCGGGCTCCGCGACTCGAGCGCTCGGAGCTGTCATTAACCCTGCAAATAGCCCACCTTGCCGCTGATGGATTTGGCTGAACTATAATGAACTATAATTCCTTAGATTACATTGATTGTAAGCATAGGCGATGGGCGTATGCATATGGTCATAGAGCGCGCACATAGAAAATGCGCGCGCGTGTGCATAATCAGCTCATTTCTCGCCTTGCAATTGTAATAGACCTCGCTGTTATGATGGTAAAGAAAAAAAAGTATCATATATTAAACAAAAATAAATAAATTTAACTCGCGAGCGCAATATGTTTGACGCATTGACTATTGCGGTGACATAACGCTAAACGTAACTTATTGAATGTGCAGCTCAAGGTCCACTTGTCGGTGTGCGTGGGATCCATGCACAGACGTTCAACACAGTGCCACGCGCACACACACATGTTGGTTACCCTGCCGGTGACATGGGACCCTCGGTGTGGATCATGTTTATAAGAACGCGGCACATAAATCAAGCCGGAATGCTTTCATCCACGGGGGCATTGTTACGAATGTTACTTGTCGCAGATGCCCATGTCTCATTCTCTGTCGAGACGTCCGCACGCGGATAAGTGATGCTGTTGTCGCGAGGAGCTCGCCAAAAGGCGTGACAGCCGCACAAGAGTGGTGTCCTCAGCGTCACATTAATAACGGCACGAGATACCCGTTATCGTGCCTGCCCTGGCAGGCTGCGCGCGCGTCCATGCAATCGAGTGCGCGCCCGCTGAGAACACCTTAAGCGCTGTCAGTTTGAGAATCACAACCGGGAGTCAAGGAGGTGGCTGCCGCATGACCATTGCAGCTTCCCTTTCGGAGAATCAACGGTTCACTTGGATCGTCGTTTCTGCGTGTGGGGAGCGATCACGCATCGGTTAGCGCTCTGGCCCAGGAACCCGGCGACCCGAATTCCATTCCCGCTCACGGCCAACAATAGTGACAATTTTATGAACCTGTCCTCTAGGTCGATCCAGCCTTAAGTGTGTCTGATCATCACCACTATGGGGATAAAGCCGGCCAAGCATAGTGTTGGCCACCCACCTCCTCATGTGCCTTTCCAGCCAAGCACTGACAGCGTTTGACCCTACTCTTAAGGCTATACAGTGCATCTTTTTGTCTTTTCTTCGCGTGAAATCGTGATGAGAAGGTTTTTTGTTGAATACTGTTATTGTGGGATATATTCTTGAGTGTCCACTGTACGCTGCGCTGGCGCGTGTAGGAGTCTCGCGATTTTGAGCGTTATGAAAATAGCACCCGATTAATTGAGGCCGATGCACTCCATTGCATCTGTTAATCTATTACAGAGTCCTCGCGTTTCTATTTGATTTGCCTAGGTATCTATTTTTAATGTGATTTAAGTCCAATAAAATGTATAATGTTATCACACTTTATTATCCAGAAAATTGTTCCCGAGTATCTTTATCAGGGATTGCTGGCAAGCTCCGTGAGTTATGCCGCACCTGGAAGCCAACCCAAAGTGACTCGTGACTGAGGGCCTAACTCAAAGTCTGGACGGACGGATGAGCAACCTATTTGCCACGCTGCCTCGGACTCAGCCATCGGTCGGTCCCCTTCTCCGACCCGATGGTAACGGTCCCGCAAATCGGCGCGATCGACCGTTTTTAATCACGCCCATCTCCCGTTTCATCGAATGTCGCACGGAAGTTCCAGTCGGGTTTAAACGTGACAGAAACCCCGTGCATAAAGGTTGAGCCCCGTGCACTTAGCGAAGGTGTTTTTTTTGTTTATTGCATGATGAATGCTTGTGCTGCGGCCCGGGATTGTTGTGCCTGCGTGCGTTGCACTCAATCAGTGTAATGAATGCTGAGGTACAGGCTGCAAACGAGAGCAAGCTGTGCAAATAGCCCTGTCCGATTAAAAAAAAATGGAACGCTTATTATGGGCATTTAAAAGCCAGACAGGTCTCAATATAACCCGGATTTTCCTTGGATTTTTAGTGAGGGTAACCTTATTCACTTTGTGAACAGTTTTTGTTCAATGATTAATGCTGTTTTTTGGTGTGAGACTGAAGGTGCATGTGCATGGGGTCTCAGCCACCGGGGTGAGTGATTCACAGAGATGAGGGCTGCTGACCCTGTAGGTCAAACAGAAAATTTCGTTTTCACCAAAAGCAGTTAACCCAGAAGCCTCATAAAGTATGAACCCATTTTCCTAGCTCTGAATCAGCCACTCACGAGAGCCTCCGAGCTGCTGACAATAGTTTTATTTATCCCGGAAAAAAAAACGCCAGCTGTCTGTGTATTTTCTACTGCAATATCGTGGATTTGATTTGCGTATATGTGGGAGCTCAGATGCCAGAAAATATCAAGGATCATTAGTAGGTTAATGTTGTATGATGGGAAATAATCTTTGCTCACCGCATTTATGCAAATTAAACCTCATACGAACAAGGACGAAATTGAGAATATAGTATATATCGTATCTGTGCCAAAACATGTTGAAAAAATGGAAGAGGATATGTTTTTGCAGGTCCTCGTGTGTGTGGATGTGTATGCGTGTGTATCCGTTATTGTGTGTATGAACGTTCGTGCGTGCGTTTGTACATCCGTTATTTTGTGTTTGTGAACGTGGTGTCCCGAGTTCGAATCCCGCCAGTGACGATTGTCTGAACTGGTTCTGGTCCTCCGCTAGGTCGACTCAGCCTCAAATGAGTACCTAGTGCAGTGTGTAAACAATGCCACGAGGGAGACAAGAGCGGCTGGTGGTGCGAGTCACTCACACCCTCATGTGCTGTGTCGGCCTTCATAAGTGCTCGCTAATGGCACGTGACCCTTAACAGGCTCGAGGTGATCTGTGGGTGTGTGTGAATGTGCATCCCTTCTAGGGTGTACGTGCATAAAAGTGTGTGTGCGCGGGTGCGATATCATATTGAGGTGATGATGGCATTTAATGAAAGCACTCGCTCTTGCAAGAAACAGAGCAGATTTATGCGGCTTCTCTGGAATGGTGACAAACACTAGAGAGTCACATTCGCTAAAGAATGATGCTTTGGTTTTGGCTAGAAATATGTGTACATCATTAGGAGACTGATGTTCTCTATATAGGCGTGTGACTCATTTGATGGCTGGCGTAAATAACTGTTCATAACTCCAGTGCCAATGCTTTGGAGGGTATTCACTACACAGCACCCTACACTCGCACGTGAGACGTGAAGGATGACTGAGATCACCTCTGGTTATCACGCTGTACGGAGGCTCCATTAATTTGTTTTATAATGAAAGGTCATCAAAGAAAGGCGCATGGCGTGTCATTTACCCCGCCTGCCCTTTGGTGTTTGCAGAGGTGGCAGATGGAATAATATGTATGGCTCAAGGTGACACGGGGCCGTGCACTGCTCATCCTATAACTCATTGCATGTGACTGACCTTTCCGCCTGAGGCGAGGGTACTGCCACATTGATGGAAGCCAAAGTTCATCCATAAAACGCTGCCACGCCGCACCTTTGCCCAGCGACAGTGTTGCTGGCGGGACAATTTAGCACGTTGGGAGATGTGGGCTCTACACGCAGAGTTATAGGTTACCCTCTTTGCTGTAACCGCAAAATTCCAAACCCGGTGGCCATAAATTCAAGGCATCAGCAGGCTCGGGTGAGAGGAAAAAAAATTGTAAAGTGCCCTCTACGCTGATGAATGGTAAGGCTCCAAAGTCAAAATTCGCATGCAAAGAACACTTAGAAAGAATTGTATTTTAACGCATATTTAATGTAGCCGTGATATTTATATATTTACCTTCTTCACTCAAGTGTAAAGTCCGCAATCAAACCACAAATTAATAATTGAATTGTTTGTTTATTTGTAAGATTTTTTCTGTTCACAAACGGCACCGCTTGAGCTAGTTTCGCTGGCACGCGCCTGGCACGGAGCACCTGGGAAGCGGTCTTGGGCGGTAGTCAAAGGCGTCGTGACATCAGCACGTGCCCACCGTGGCCGCTGTCCTTCAGAGCGAAGTGAAGATGCAACAAAGTGAGCGGATTAGACGCTGCTTTTCAGAAGCTCCCTGATGGCCAGCAGCATCTGCTCCTTCTGTTGTCTTGTTGATGAAAACCTGCTGCGTGTGAATTATAAGGCGTTTGGACGTCTGGGAGCGATCGCTAAAGTGCGCCGAGGATGTGCAATATACCAACGCGGCCGCGTTCATCCTTTCACTGCGTACACTTCCGCAATGCGCATCTCTCCGCATGCAGCTTCTCGTCCCGAACGAATGACAAAACATCGACAGAGTGGACTCGGTGAATCCGAATAAACGTGGGGTTGCGATCGGACAATGACATCGATTTATTGACCTTCGACTTAGGGGAATAAAAATTAACACATTTTTTTTAACCCAACGCACTTTGCACCTCCTAGTCCCGTATGTGTACGGTTGTAAGTTAATTAACACGTTATGTTGTTATAACAATGCCAGTGCCCCACAGCCGTTGGTGTTCTGAGTTTTCCAGCTATTCGAGCGGTTTATTCTTATTTTGCAACGACGGCTTTAAAAACCGCGAACGCACAGTATCTTAATTTCATTTTGGGCATAAAATCTGTGCCTTTAGTTAATAGCGAAAAAAGTAAGTGTAAAGAGATATAAGGTTTCTGCGTTACTGCTCCGCACTTCCTCAAAGGACCATTGTAAATTTCGCAAATCGAACGTAACTGTTTTATGCATTCAAGTACATCAGTGTGCACATTAACCAACTCCCTAGCTGTGGCCTGGCAGGGAGATATAATTATTATTTTTAAACCTATCAAATTTAATTCGGCTTCTGTCGCGCGATCTTCACTGGGATGATTAAAACCAGGGGCGTGTGCATTTCACTTCCCTTCACTGCCCCTACCTGCACACAGATTGAATATGGCTTTCCTTCCCTTGAGCCCTCCCATCTTTAAATTCCGTCTCTGCCTTCTCCTGCCTTCTTTCCTCTGCGTTCACACGCCACCCGCCACCCGCCCGCTTCTTACGGTCGCGCGGCGTAAGCGATGGATCCCCCGCGGCTGGAAGTTATCACTAATTTTGGTCATTCCTCACCGCGTGGCGCTGCGAGTGCTCTTGCGAGCGTCGTTATCGTCGCATCGCCACCGCCACCGCACGCTGCGTCACGTGCTTTGCAGGCTGTCGGCCGTTTCCTTCCGACGGGCGCTCATTACTTCATTTTCCGCTTCGCGAAGAGAGGAAACTGTCGCAAAATGTACACTCCTCCCTTGCTGGTTTGGCTAACACCCCCACCCCCTCCTCCCACCATTTGCCTCACTTTTATTTGGTTCAAGTTGCTTTCAGTTGACGTGAATTTCTCAGCGCCCGTGCCACAGCCCCAGAAATCAAAGTTAAGACAGATGGTGCGTAATGCAAATGCCAATGCCTTGGGAATTAATGTGAATAGTGGCAGAGATCATTTTTATTGAGGCCACAATCTCTCCCCAGAGCGGTAAACACCACAAGTGAGGTCCCCTTTGTCGGGCATTCGGAGGGCAAGGCTCTTTCTTGTGGGTTAGCAGTGGCACTTGCCATGTGCGTCAGTTATATATTCCCAAAATCTATACACCTTGCAAAGCTGTCTGTTTGGAGTTTTATTTTTAAACATTGATGCTGCTGAGTAAAAACAGCTTTAAACATCACTTAACTGAAGGAAAAGGAAGTCAGTGTCTCCCTTGCGAAATGAGCCCTTAAGAACTGCTCATTACTGTGGGTGTAATGATGCACAGATTGATCGATTAATATTGATTCTTAAGCTCACAAAATGCATCAAACTCTGTGCGTAATAAATTGCTGTTTTTGGTGATTCCTACACGTTGTATGTAATGGATTTACCTGAGCTCTATAGCCAGTAGAGGAGTCTACATTAATCACAATAAAAAGAGAAACATCTTGAATCAAATCGCAATCCTCAGTTGTGGAAAAGTATTGAATCGCGAGGTCCGCGAATGATTGTTTTCCTACTCACCGTGGCCGGTGGCTCTGAAGGAAGCGATGGACATTCCTTATTCTTCTGGCAGGGGCTGATCTTTCCATAGCATGACCACTGTCGAGATAATCAACAAACCTCTTCTGGAAGGTGTGGGAAAATTCGGCAAATTCCAGCTCGATAGCGCCGTGGCTTATTTCAACTTTGTCATTTTCCAGGGATTAACCTCCACATTTTATTAGGAGGCAGGCATCATTTGTGCATGAGACGAGCATGCAGAGTGCAGCGGCGGTGGCGGTGGCTATGCGAATGTGGCGTCAAAGCTGAACGGCTGGATACAGTTTGTGCCGGTTCCGTTGGGGTGAGGGCAGTTAGTTCTGAAATGCAATGATTTTTAGCGACAACAGAAATGTTGACCGCTTTCCTTTAATCACAGCATTGCCCCAGCTATTATGTAACTGGTTGCTACATTTCACTTATGAGGAAACTGTGAGATTTCATAACACATCACCTGGGATATCCTCTGGGACTGGATTGGTAGCCGGCAGACGGATGAGAATTGGACAGGAGGCTGCAAACGTTTTCACCGCCGGCTATTCCTCTCACCACGATGACTTCGCGTGCCGTCCCAACGCGTCAATGCGTCACGAACCGGATTATCAGCGACGCACCGTTTCCTGCGTAAAGCCACGCCGGTGATGAGTTGGTAAATCAATGCATGATGGAAGGCGTCTTGGCCCCGGTGTCGTCGCTGGCAGAAAATGTGCGGCTGCGTTCTGATTCGGTGCGAATGGGGGCAGTTAAGGGAAAGGTTTGGGGGAAAAGTGGGAAGGGTGCCAAAGCCATTACTGCAGGTCAAGCGAGTAATGTCCGATAGACTATATGTGGATTCAAGGGATTCAATCCGGTGTATGGGGATGGAGAAGGCAATTTAAACATTACCGTGTCACTTGCGGAGCTTTTTTTTTTACCATACTTCACCACGTTGGTTCTTGTGGCTTAGTTACGGTAGTTGGGGGGGGGGCAGTGTATTTTGCACTGTGCCTGATATGTTACGTTATGTTAGTGAAATTATTTTTCTGTTATGTCGTAGAGTATTTTTCAACAAAAATAGCACCTTTCTTGTTCAAGCTAAGTATTCATTGATGGGTTTGAAAGCGTTAAGAGAGCATCCTCCCCCTGACCCTGTCATAATGCTTTGCAAATTTGCGTGGAAAGAGTTGTTTTGTTATTTATTCTTATACGCACACTGATCTGAGCAAGATGACAGGCCACCCTGCAGGTGGCGACCAGACACTTTGGCGCGTTCTTATCAAACAGTTAAAATCAATTTGGCGGTGGGGGCCATTCAGTGATACGTGACATGGGGGGAGGGGGTGGGATGGGGGAACTCGTAGCTCTCGTAATAAATAAGGGACAGGTCAGGTCCCGTGGGCTGACTGAGGTAACTGGTCGAGGCACCACTCGTGCTCCCTACTGAGTCAACTCGCTGAGTTTTATCTGTCCGGTGCTTCGCTCACTATTGTGAGCATCGCTCCTCTGCCTTCTATTGTTGTTGTTGGAGAGAGACTGCCTCTAACAACAACAGATGAATACTTTACGAAGCTCCTCCCCAAATGCCAATCTTGATACTGCTCATACCAGTCTTCAACAAGTCCACTCAGATCCATGTCCTCCTGTGCCACATCAGTCCATATTGTCTCCAACCAACAGAAGTTGTTTGGGCATACAGGGGCTGAGCATGCCGGCTACATGACCCAGCTAATGTAGGCTCGCTTGCCGGTGGAGTTCACTGATGGGAATGTGTCCTGATCTTTTAGGATCTGTGAGTTCCTCAAAGAATCCAGTGGATACACTGGCGTCTGCATCACCCTCCTCAACCCACCGTCCTCCACTCTCCCCAAGACAAAGATCCACCGTATAACGTCAACAGACTTCAGGGTTGAGTGCTATTAACGAGCACCTATGAAGGCCAGCACGGCACACGAGGGGGGTGGGTGGCCAGCACCTTTCCCGACCGCCTTTGCCTCACTCGTGGCGATGTTTACACAACGTACGCACTGCTCATTTGAGGCTCGGTCGGGATAAGGAAAGCCCAGTATTGGTTCAAAAAATCGTCACTGATGTTGACCGTGAGCGGTGTGGTACTCAACTATGACGGCGCCAGGCCGCGTGCATGTGGGGACTATGTCGGGGCCCTACGGGGTTCCTACCAACGTGTTACGTGGTGTTAAAGGGACCGGGGAGCGGGGTGCGGGGAGGACACTCACGCTAGGCTCCGACTAGGGGACAGCCACTGAGTTGTTGACCCGACGTGGGTTGGTCGAGCTATTGACCGGACGGTGGCAACAGCTTGGTGGACCGTGGATTGGTTAATTGGGGCTGGACAATAGCGGGACTACGCGAGGGTTTTGGGTGGGATGAGGTCATTAGGGCGCTGAGGGAGCTGGTGATGAGTTCGTGCCGGCGTAATTGTCGTCTGAGTGGCCAAGTGGTCGTTTGCGCGTTGTTTTCATTAAACCCCGTCCGCCCTTACGATGGAGTCTGCGCCTGATGGATTATCCCCGCGGGAGAGTGGATCTCGGGAGTCGACCGTTCCTCGGCCGGTCCACGGCAGCGGGACTGGAACTCGGGCCGCCGGGTTCGTTGCACAGCGCGGTAACCGCTCCTCATTAACCCCCCCCCCTCCTCCCCACCTCCTCTTCTTCTGCCTCTTCATCCTCCTCTCCCCCGGGCAGCCTCTGACGTGGCGCACCTGGACGGACGCAGCGCGCTGGCGTACCGCTTCGCGCACAAGAGCATGCGCACGCTGAAGGACGCCGTGTCGCTGCGCTTCAAGACCGCGGCCGCGGACGGCGTGTTGCTGCACGGCGAGGGACAGCAGGGCGACTTCCTCACCCTGGCGGTCCATCGCGCTCGCCTGCAGCTGCACCTCAACCTCGGTGCGCGAGAAGCGCCGCGGGTCGCTTTGGGGGTCTTTGTGACGGAGTTGAGACGATGATTAAAGGGGAGAGAGGACAAAAAAAAGGCCTTTCGCCAGTTCCTTGCAGCAATACAGAAACGTCTTCAGATGTTCATACAACAATAGGCAAGCGGGCCGTTTGCCTCTTGGCAAGCATTTGGTCAAACACTGCTGAGGCAAGGTCTAACAGTGGTGAGATAAGGTCTAACACTGCTGACACTAGACCTATGACTGGCGAGACAAGACCCAACACTGCTGAGATGGCCTAACACTGGTGAGATAAGGTCTAACGCTGAAGAAAACATATAATACTGGTGAGACACGGTCTTTCACTCCTGACACAAGGTCTAACACTGGTGAAGAGAAGGTCAAACACAGGTGAGACAAAGTTAAACTGGTTAGGAGTCAACAAATAAGGCTGTCTCCGGTTATTGTCCAGTTTCAAGGACAATACTTACATTAACGAAGCGTATTGTGTTCACGAATGTGGTTATTGCAAACTTAATGCCTTGTAAAATGTATTTGGTGTCTAAACCGCTTAACACCAGTGTTCTTGACAGAGAGGGTAAAGCCTTTTCTCTTCCCAGCATTGTGTCATCGTTACCAGTTTAGATCGTGACAGTGTGGGGGTGAGTGAGCTTAATGCGACCCGAAATATTTCACGTTAACACTCCGGTGACCCGGTTTAATTGCTTGAACTCCTATTGCACTGACGCTGAGACCAACAACCTTACACCAATGACAACACTCGACACTTTCAGTTTAACGCGTCACACAGTACAATAATACAATTCTTCCGATCCCTTCCGGCAGCCTTTCTCCCTCGTCTGTTCGGCGATATTTCTCAGTTGCGGCGATCAACTCGAAGCTTCTCCGCTTCACGTTCTGCTTCGCGTTGTCTCCCAAGCAGATTTCGCTCGCTCTCTCTGCCTCTCGTTCCCTCTTCTCTCGTGTGCGTTGCCGTGTGTGGTACCCTGCTTAAACACGTGTTTAAAAGCATCGCAATGAAAATATCCCGAACGTTCTTACCCCCAGTTGTGTTTCTGCCGTGTGGATGTTCCCAGTGTTGCTGTTAACAAGCTTCTCGCTGCAGTTAGTATTATACGTTCATCTATTTTCCCTCGTGCCCCAGCACTCCGCTCCATATGACAGTATAAAGACGACTGATGTCTTATATACTCCCACTTTTATGTCTGTTGAAATGTATTTAGCATTCCTTATCTTGGAGTTTCCCGAAGGCAGCAGCAGCAGCCAATCCAACACCTTATCCTCATATTTTCATCACAGCTTTATTCTCTCGTATCAATCCTCCAAGATATGCAAAGCTCACCAGATACCTTCTTCAGCGTTAACACACCTTCTACGGGTTTAGCCGCATTTTCCTGGGAATGTATGGACCCACTGTACGAACCGTCACGTTTATCAAATGTTCTTCTTTTTTCAGAGGAGAAATTTGATTTGAGTTTTTCATTGAGTGAACACCATAAATAGCAGCGGTGAATGCTTAAGAGAGCAGCTTTAGAGTTTTATAATTACAAACCAAAACAATAATCGTGCTGTTCGTCAGTAGCACCGTTTGCGAGCTGGCACCTCGATAATGATGTGGGTTACGGTTGTGAGATGTTCTGTCTATCAGACTCACAAGTCCATTGGGGTTGTCAGGGTAATTGGGTACCAGGCTAGCTTGGTGGCTCGAGGGTTAAAACACTGAGCCAGCAGCACTGATATCCTTGGTTTGGTTTGAATATGGACCTCAGCCATCTGTGGGAAAATTGTCCTCTCGCATGCACCCTATTCATGCTGTTAGTCTGGCCACCACTGACTGCACATAAACCATGATACTTTAGTGTGAGTCTTCACTGAATTTTGTTAAATTAGATAATTCGAAAATGCTTTTACAGTCATGCAACGAATATAACTACATAGTTATGCACATGTGAAAATGCATCCCCTATAGCCTGGGTAGAAAGGTCACGAAAATGGGTCACAGGGCAGAACAATACAGTGGTAGTTCTGATATCCATATCCATGGACTTTTTTCATAGCTTATTGGCTGACGGTACTGCCCTGTGAGTATTCTTATCTGATTCTTTCTATCATCACGTGACGCTAATGACACAATGGGATGGAACGTGTGGGAAAGAAAATAATGGAACACAATAGAATTAAACTCACGAGACTAGTTCAAACACAACTCGTGTGCACGGATTTGGCAGGCGAAGGCCACCCAGTGACCTCGGTCACCCCAGTGACCCGCGCGTGCTTGCCCATCCTCCAGGCAGCAGGCAGCTGCGCCAGCCAACAGGCCACACGAGCGTGACCGTGGGCACACTGCTCGACGACCAGCACTGGCACAGCGTGAGCCTCCACCGCCACGGCCGTCACATCAACCTGACGCTCGATGGGCACACGCGCCACCTCCGCACCAACGGCGATTTCGACTACCTGGACCTGGACTACCAGGTGGGCTCCAACTCGGGAGTGTGGTGGACAAGCAGGGCTTAGCTGGTTACCAGCTAAGCAAGTATCTTGCCTACCAGTTAGATGCAGTCTGGGACATAGCAACGAAGTAGAGACTACATTGAGGCCACCTTGGAATTGACAAATAATGTTTTACTCAGTAGAGAGCATTTGTTGAGAATTATTTCAACAGACCTTCAAAATAAATCAAAGACTTGAATGAAAAATGCTTTATAAGTAAGTGGTTCTACGATTTTTTGAGCAATCATGTGTGCAGTTTATATTTTATTGTGACAAATTACTTAAATTATACCATGTCTTCCACTCGTGGCAGTTGGAACTTTTGATGCCTTGTGGCTTAGTGGCAAGGAGTGATTTCGGTTTAATTCCCCCCCCCCCCACTTGTTGTTACATGCTTATATATTTGAAGACGTATAAATTGCTCCCGTTTTCTATTTGTTCATTTCTTTTAAATCACATTCTTTAATATTGTGGCAAGCTGTGCTTGTTGAATCACAAGACCACTAAGAATGCAGTCAGAAACCAAACTAAAACGGACCTCCTTGGTAGATTGAGCATTCCCAAGTGTGCGTATTCTATTGGCAATCCTGAACGCTTCATAACAAATTACACATTCCCTTGACAGGGACCAGTCTGTTCATAGATGAATTCAATGCTTTTACAGATCGTCCATGCATTCGCCCACAATGTTAGCATTTTAGATTTTAACTGAGATTTTAATATGCAAAAGACGTTTTTCTTTCACAAATGTTTATTTATTTACTACGTTTCTACAACAATATCGAAAGTTCTTTCATGTTAAAAATATTTTATTAATCTCCCAATGGGCTGCCATCTTTTTTTTAGAGTAAGGCATTTATCAATTTGTCCACGCACAGCTTTAATATTTTAGACATCAGATCCTCCCCATGCTTTGTAACACTTATAGAGCCACCACTGCTTGTTCAGTTAACAAAGGGCTTTGTGTTTCTTCACAGATAGAGGAAGCATGCAGAAATGGTAATAAATGAAGCAGCTGCATGCAGTCCGATAGTTGATATGTGGTGAAATATGATTAAGGGCAGTGCAGTTGGGAGCAGGCCACAAGTCTAGAAGAAGCTATTGTTCAAGACAAAAACAATGCTGCCTTACATTTGGTATCAGTAGCACGCACCAGGCATATAGAATTAACATTCTATGGATGCACTCTACAGATTTGATGATTACAAGCTGATTGTCAAAAACCGCTTAGTCCTGTACAGGGTCGCGGTGAGCCGGAGCCTATCCCGGCAGACACAGGGCGCAAGGCAGGGATATACCCTACGATGGGACGTCAGTCTATCACCGGGCACTGCTGGCAAATTAGTCTGCAAGTCAATTAACCTATGCAGCAGCGTGTTTTTTGGACTGTGGGAGGAAACCGCAGTGCCCGGCAAAAACCCACGTGGACACGGGGAAAACATGCAAACTTCACACAGAAAGGAACCCGAGCCGAGATTCGAACCCTGGTACCTCTTGCTGTGAGGTGACAGCGCTACCCACTGGACCACCGTGCCGCCTTCAGCTTAGTCTGGAAATGGCAATTATTTCTTGACTGTTATTCTGATGAAGATTCCTGATTTCAAATATTTAAGAGATGTTTCACTTGAACTGCATTAGTCCAACCATGTATTTCTAACACATCAATATAATTCTCCAAAATTTCAATGAAAGGAATTTAATATATCGAATAGGGAACCTGTACAAGATTTATCTTTCGATTCTGCTGCAGTTGGATAAAGCATTGTGGTGTAGTAGTATTGTGATGGCCTTTTGAAAATGTCATTTTTAAATATTGGGAATTTTATGAGTTGGCAGTGGTGAGAAAAAGTGTGTGAACCCTTCAGAGTTTTCTATATTTCTGCATAAATTTAAACTCAAATATTGTTATATCTTTATCGAAATCCTAATAATAGATAGGGAGAACCTGATTGAACAAATAGCACACAAACATCTACTTTGTCGTGTATTTATTGAGAACAATTATCTGACATTCAATTTCTTTGTTGGAAGAAGTATGTGAACCTTAACATTCAGTTACTGGTGGTGCATCCATGATCTGCAATAACTTTAACAAAATGTTTTCTTAACTGTTGATCAGTCATGGACATTGGCTCAGAGGAATTTGGCCCATTCCTCCTTACGAAACTGCTTCAACTCAGAAATATAAACTGCTCACTTCAGGTTCTGCCACAACATTTAAATAAGGTTAAGGGCTGGACATTGACTTAGCCATTCCAAAATGAGACATCTCTTCTGCTTCAGCCATTCTGTTGAAGATTTACTTCCGTGTTTTGGAACTTTGTCTTGCTGCATGACCCACTTTCTGTCAAGCTTCAGCTCACGGACAGATGCCCTGACATTCTCCTGTAGAATTTGCTGGTACAATCCAGAATTCATGGTTCTATCAAAGCTGATAACCCGTTCAGGTCTTGAGGCAGCAAATTAGCCCCTATCCATGATTCTTCCATCACTATGCTTCACGGTTGGAATGAGATCATTTTGTTGAAATTTTATGCTTGGTTTTCTCCATGCCAAAGGTTTCTCAATTAAGTCTAAACGTTCCACGTTCGACTCATATGTCCACAGACTATTCTTCCAGTAGCCTTTGGGATCATCTGGGTGGTGTTTGGAAAGCTTGAGATGGGCATCAATATTCTTCTTGGAGAGCAGTGAATTCCTCCTTGCTATCCTCCCATGTACACCATTTTTGTTCAGTGTTTTCCTGATGATTGACTCATGAACACTGATAGTAACCAAGGCAAGATAAGCCTACAGATACTTATATATTACCCTGGGGTTCTTTGTGACCTTCTGGATTATTGTGCGCCTTGCACTTGGAGGGATTTTTGCTGGATATCCGCACATGGAAAGAGTAAGTGGTGTTGAATTCTCTCCATTTATACACTATCTGACTGAGAGTAGATCGGTAGAGCCCAACACCTTCATTAATGGTTTTGTAACCCTTTCCAAACTGATGAGCATCGACAACTTTTTTTTATAAGGGCCTTAAAAATATATTTTGTTTGAGGTATGACATGCTTTCATAAACCTCTGTGGCCAAAGTTTATGATTTTCATGCATGGCAGGACCACCAAACTGACTCCTGATTGTCATCCCATTGATTGAAATAACTGGACCCTAATTATCCTTTTAATTGAACTGATTAACCTTGACTTTTCTAGCAAAGAAATTTAATGTTGGAGTAAATGAAAAGTAGATGTTTTTGTGTGCTACTTGCTTAATGAGGTTCTCTTGATCAATTATTAGGCCTTAGGTAAAGATCTCATCATATTTATGTAAAATTTGTGCAGACATACAAAACATTCTAAAAGGTTCACAAACGTTTGCCCCCAACTGTATACATTTACGTTTACCTGAAATGCATGAAATTATACATAGAATTAGTCTAATTGTTTTAACTATTT
This sequence comes from Mordacia mordax, assembly GCA_036362905.1. NCBI lineage: Eukaryota > Metazoa > Chordata > Hyperoartia > Petromyzontiformes > Petromyzontidae > Mordacia > Mordacia mordax. Next base: position 37,141,541 of record JAZEWT010000001.1, read on the forward strand.
CAACGTGCTCTTTTTCTTTAAAATTCGCCTTATTGTGTTTTCATAATTATCCTCCTAAAAGGGAAACGTTGTGTAAAGAAGTAAACGGAAAATTAAACGACAAAAAAATATATAAATATAAGTAACCAGATCTCTGCCGGAGCTGGGCACGGAATATTAGCCTCTACAACGCCCTTTACTTGCTGGCAGATTTTTTGTGCTTGACAAATGAACGGCTTGCCTTCACCTCCTTGGATGCCAACTACGTTTGATTTGCCACTTGGATGACTGGCCATTTGGCAAACTTTACAGGCAGGGCAGCCAAGATCAGACGGCCGTCTGCCGTTCTGGCTCTCTGTGAGTGCTGGCTGTGTGTGGGCGGTCTACTGCAGCAGGGTCACTTAATTGGGATGCGATCCTTTTTGCTGAACGATGCTAATCGCTTGTGCTGCACGCAGCGGGAAGGAGAAAGAACCTGCGATCAGATTTTTTTTTTATCCACCTGGCCATTGCTGACGTAAAAATCGAAATTTGAAGACAATGAAAGAAGAAGTGGGCTAAAACGTAATAAATTGATCTAGGTTGTCAACGCACGTCCGAGTGGGACGTGTTCTCCTGCTTGTGGCTCCCTTGCATGGTTTGTTGAATTAAGGGGCACCTGTGATTTAAATGCACTTGGGGAATGCCATGTCCATCAACCAAAACATCAATTCCATTGCGAGCAATTCGTTCTAATGATGCCCATCTTAGAAGGTGCCAGCTCACAATAAAGAAAAGAAGCAAAGTGCTGTTTATCAACTTGCAGTCTTTATATTGGCCATCTGCCCAAGCAAACCACAAATGTTTCATAAAAAATTCCCAAAAGGGCTTGGCACAGGCCACTCTTCATTGTGGCGTTGTGTAATACGGAGGAACGGAGGGTCACAGTGTGTGTGCGGCTATAACGCTGTATGCGTTTGAGCGCATGCCGAAATTATTGCTTGGTTTGACCCGTCTCTGGCTTAACATGCCCCATGGGATCCAAGGGTCTATTTCAGAATAAAAAAAAACATGAGGTTACGTTTTTGACGCACGACTCTCGTGCCTTATTGTAACCTTTATTGACCGTCTTGGAATTAGGTGTGCAATACAATTTTAAATCTAGTTTACAGTCTACAACAATGTTTTATGTGTCCCGTGTGGCTCAGTTGTATATTATGTTGGGTTTTTTTTTGTAATTATAAAAAAGAAAATAATTTCAGAGATAATATTCCCTTTTGCAGTGAGATGCTGGTCTCTTCCGCTGTGGTCCCTGCTGGATTGTGATATTGGTGGTTCTGTGAGGACAGCTGCAAAAGAATATTCGCATTATTTATTTGTTTATTTAATATTTCACCGCAGTTGTGTTTTGGAGGGCTGTCCACTCCCGGAAAGGGACGGAGCAGCTATAAGCGGAACTTCCAAGGATGTCTGGAGAACGTCAGCTACAACGGTGTCAACCTCATAGATCTGGCCAAGCGGAAGAAGCCTGCCATATACATCACGGTACACAGTTCACTGCACCGACACACAAGTCATGCATGCATTCACCCATGAACACATGCCGTCCTACCGAATATATTAGCATATTACACACAGTGCTCTGTTGTCTCAGTATTAATGTTCAAGCACATTCTTCAGACATCTTCTTCGACGTTGCTTGATAAAAATACCGCTGGTTAGTTCCGCTCTTCCAACATGCACATTGCCTGCAACAGAAACCCACATTTCCCTGATTAATGTGCGCTCTCTGGACACCAAAAGAGCCCCAATCATTGCTGGGCTGATCTCGAACAACAGTCTGGATCTACTCTGCCTAACAGAGATCTGGCATCATCAAGATGATTTTCTGACATTGAATCAGGCGATTTCAACATCTATATTGACTCCATAAAGAGCCCTCTTGCAAATGATTTCATCGCCACTCTGACCTCACTTGTCTTCACTCAACACGTGACATCTGCCACTCACAGATGCGGCCGTACTCTCGACTTGGTTTGCTCATGGGGCATATCGGTAACCAACCTGTCCGTCACTGATCCTGGTCTCTCTGATCACTCCGCTGTGTGGTTTGATCTTCAAGTACCCCCTTCCATTTCCATCACCAAGCGCCTATGCAATTTCAAAACCTTAACGCCCTCACTCCAAACATATTCCACACAGCAATCAGTAGTACTTCACTCTTTCACTCTCTGCCTCGGCTCACTCTGCCTCTGATGCGACAGCAGATACTTACAATAACGTGCTATCAAGCATACGGGATGATTTGGCCCCATTAAAATTTCGCTATATCCAGGCAAAAAACCATACCCCTGGTATACTGCTAAAAATCTGGATCTCAATGTGAATGCATGCAGGGCTGAACGGACTTGGAGAAAATATGGTCTCACCGTTCATGGTGAAATCTTTAAAGAACAGCTCATCCGCCACCGGAAGGCACTTGATTATGCCTGTACCAGCCATTTTTCCAGCATTCTGGCTGATACCTGTGACAATCCCAAGATTATTTTCTCTACCATTAATCAGCTCCTTCGTCCAACCAGTCACTCGCCCTCACCTCCCTTCACTAATAAAGATCAGGTGATTCAGTTGATTCAGTTTTTCTCAGAAAAAAACTGAAGCCCATCACATCTCTACCCAGCCTCAATCAGGAACCGATACCTCAATAAATGTTCCTCCACCTTCCTTGATGTTAAAACTCCTGGAATTTTCTGAATTAACAGACTCTGAGGTCTCTTCTTTAGTTAACAGATTTCGGCCCACAAACTGCTCCCTAGATCCTTTCCCATCCAAAATCGTCCACGCAAATTTCAAATTCCTTGCCACGTTCATCACTAATCTGTTCAATAACTCACTTCGCTCTGGTATTGTTCCCCTACTATTCAAATGTGCCATAGTTACCCCCTGCTTCAAAAACATGGCTTCAATTGCAACATTCTTGATAATTATCGTCCCATCTTAAATCTACCATTCATATCCAAGGTCCTTGAACATGCCATAGCCGTGCAACTCCAGAGACACGTTCCGAACAATGACCGCCTCGATCCTTTCCAATCTGGGTTCAGATTCTGCCATAGTCCTTAAATTTCTCTGGTAAAAGTAGTCGCTGCTGATGAAGGCTTGCCAAGAATTCTTGTCCTTCTAGACCTGAGTGCAGCCTTTGATCCCGTTGACCACCTGATCTTAGTTGAGCGACTGGAGGATATAGGAGTCTCTAACAGTGCCCTGCATTGGCTGAGCTCCCCTGTCCAACCGGAAGCAGTTTGTCAGCCTCGGAGGACAAAACTCAGAGATTCATCCTGTTTTGTCTGCAGTTCCTCAGCGTTCAGACCTCAGCCCACTCCTCTTTAGCATCTACATACAACCTCTTGGCCATGTCCTCCGCAGCCTCAATCTCAGCTACCATTGCTCTGCCTAGGACATCTAAATCTATATCCACGCAAAGTCATCCATCAATGCGTCTGGTCTTGCTCAATTCAAAATTTATATAACTAAATGGCAACATTTAGTTATATAGTTGAAAGTCTGATCATATTTTACTTGTTCTGCAACGATGTGTATATTAAAAAACAAACAAACCAAAATTTTTATTGTTACTGATTTTCCGTTCTAGTGCCGTTGTTGTTGACGTGCCGAGGGTGGAAATAGCTCTATAAATGTTATTATTATTATTATATATTTGCAAATTTTCACGTATGTTGTCGTAGACAGCGGTTTGGCCGAGCATAATGTTAAATGTCAATGAGCGTGAATTACAATTTGAATTTAAGTTATTACCCGTTGCCGTTTATATCTTATAATGTGTTGGCTAAACACACACGTAAGTGCCTCACGTTAATTACAGCAACACGTAATGGTGATTTAAAGTCAAAACTGTTGCCAAATTGTATATCAATGTGCCATGAGAAGACATTTAAAAAAAACAATACGTATTACCTTCTGTGACACACGGATCACAAAAACGGACATTGATAGGAAAAAATAAAGAAAAGTTGAAAAGTCCAAAGAAGCATGGGTAGGTGCCCGCTTTGAATGATTATTAGAGGCAAAAAGTCATGCAAAGATCAGAGTGTAACACCAAAGAGAGAGTATGGAAATATAACAATATTTCTCTTTCGTGTGTAGGAGATAGCAACCAATCATTGGACCATGAGACCGTGACAGTTGGTGAAGGCTTGCAGAGGCCTTCATTAGGCAGTGGATAGATCTGGCAATAAACTACGAAACAGGAGTTCTCATTGCGTCTGTTTCCATGTGATGACTGGCACTCGTGATTCCCAATTACACCTGTTCGCCAGACTCATCCAGTAGAGGTGGCCTTGAATTCTAATGCACGTGACAATGGTGCATGATGAATTGGCATTGTGCCTTCGTGATTAAATGCTCTTCACTGATTATGCATAATGAATCGCCAAAGTCAGATTTCCGTCAAACTGTCCGACTCATACCTCCTCTCATGCGGATGCCAGCAGAAGATCATCAGCTCTCGGAGTGCATCATACTTGAGTGATTTTGTTCGCTGCATTTGTTAATTTACATACAGTGACGTGTACTGTCACATTTTTGAGGATTTGAGGCACATTTTCCGGATGTTCAATGGTTGATTGCAATTTGATATGTGCTGTGAAGTGTGAGAAAAATGCTGTTTCAAAATATTCAATTCGGTAGAGCGTCATCTCGTGGCAGTAGGAATGGGCAGGTGAGAGCATGTGGAGAGTTGTGCAAGGGGAAAGGTAGGTGAGATTGCCAGCAATTTATCACATTTGCTTTGTGCAGACACTCCTTCGCAGGGACCCTTGGTGGTAGCCGTTGGGCTCGTGAATTTGATATTTAATTCATCACAGTCTTACTGTTGCTGGGGGAGTTCTCATAGTCAATGTTGAGCTCAAGATCTGAGTTGCAAGCATTTCTCCAAGTGGTGGGTGAAAGTTTGTATACCTATTCATGATAAACGCTTAGCGGAAACATGCATGCAAGAGTTCTTCAGTCACATGTGTATTTTTCGATTCACTTCCCTTATTCCTTTACCAATAAGAGTTCTGGGAACACTGGCGGCGGCACGGAGCCTGCGTGGTGAAACATTGTGCGCACGTGGCCATGCCAGGTTCTCACGCAAATGTTAATGTTGTCTGGCGTAGAGCTGACCCCGGTGCATAGACACGATCCAGTGGCAACAAGACAGGCGCTTATAGTTAAAACAAACACGGGCCGTTTCAGTGTTGTGTGCGGAGGTGCTGCAAAGAGGAGCAGCAATTTGTGCCAGTGGCGTATTCCACGGGCTTGCTATAATTGATGGGAGTGCCTATTATATTAATGACCACTCATTATGGTTGATGAATTTGAGTAGCATTTGGCTTGAATTCTAGTCACTGGTTGACGAATGAGTGCATGGTAACCCAGCTACAGATCTCCATGAGGCGCGAAGCACTGGTCATGGTGGAGAAGAGCCCCTTTCAGAAACATGTGTTGCATATATTGTGGGCTGTGTGTTTGACTTTATTAGCTGCTGTGATGTATCTTGTAGCATTCAACTGTGATTGCTGGAATGTTTCTTTTGTCACAGGTTGTGTTGGCTCAGTGACTCTTCGTGACCCTTTTTCCCATTGAATACCTTTTTTGCTGGCAAGAATAGACATTTGTGTGCATACGTGCACGTATTTCCAGCCGCTAGCTGATAGTCTGTACTGCAGTTTGCAATGCATTACAGGGGTTTGTCAGAATGTCACGTTATAGGGATTTGAAATTGCCATATTGTATTCGATTGTTTTGTTTGCACCGCGTTTTGATTTTTCTTCCAATGTAGAGTTTACACTATAATGGGTTTTTTTTTTTACCAGGTAAGCAGCGGTAGTTCATGCATTACGCCGTAGACCTGGTGTCTAAGTTTTATTCCCAGCCGTGGCAAATAGGAGCAGTGGGAGATAGCGCCCACCGGTCCTGGCTTCTCCTCCCTCCCTTTCTAATCAATACTTACCAATGTGGTGATGTATAGCCAAACATCTCCCATAGGATACAGCGTTTTGATGCCCGCATCTAAGGGTGAGTTGACAAATGACTGTAATTTATTGTTTAAATGTTCTGTTCAGTATCAGTACCCGCTTAATCCTGCACAGGGCCGTGGGGGCCAAAGCCTATCGTAGCAGACACAGGGCATAAGCTATTCCCAGGATGTGACGCCAGTACATAGCACGGCACTTTATTTGGGGCAAATTACTCAGCAGGCTAATTAACCTAGGCAGCAGGGTGCCTTTGGACGATGTGAAGAAACCGGAATTCCTGGCGAAAACCCACGTGGACATGGGGAGAACACGCAAACTCCACACAGAAGGACACCCGATCCAGGAATTGATCCCGGGAGCTACTTGTTGTGAGATAGCAGCGCTACTCACTGCACCACAGCGCCGCCTTACACATTTGTATGTTAGTTAAGTGAAATTAAAAGGAGTGCACTTATATGCAGTGGGCTGCAATGGTAAAGACCACTGTGCATCGTCTGAGTATATTACTCATTATCTGGTGGTTAAAGTAGCGCAAAGAACGGATCTCCTCGGACATATGAGATCATCAGTGCATCGTGATGGTATTTAAAAATAAGCATCCGTGCTAGCGTGAGTATTTGCGTGTGTCCCTCAGAAAACGTATCTCCGTTATGAGAATGCATGGCATTATATTTTCGTGATGGAAAAAAATAACATTATTAAGTAGTTCCTCCCCCCATTCCCGCAAACAGTACAGTATTAATGAGAAGATTAATTGTACTCTATCCTCTTTCCCCACGATACACATTGATCTAACAATTACTTACTATAAATAGCACAATTGAGCAGTATTATTATTTTTCAGAAAGTGCAATATTAATCCAGTGATTAATTGTGCACTATCTTCAATCCCGGTGAAACTCATTTATCTAGCCTGGTTATCCCCTCCCTAACGAAGAGTGCTGTTTGTGTGATAGCAGGCATAATGCCCCGTGATTTTTTCACACCGTTTTTTTTGTGTACCACACAGAATGCACTTAAAGTCATTTCATCCAAAAACAGTCCGTAAAATTCCATGTCGAGATTGAGGTAATCTTTCTTGGAGGCATCGACCATTTCTGATATGTGACTATATATTGCAACAAAGCTGAGTGGCATTCCTTCCAAATAAAAAAATGCAACTGTGTATGCGTAATATTGCTACGGATGTCTTTCTGACTTCGGAAGCGTACAGCATATTTTAATTAAAATCAGCGGGAAATGCAGTATTTTGGCTTTAACCATTTCACAAAGATAATTTGATTTCAAGCTGATGCATTTAAATGTATATTTTTTCGCACATACTGCGTTTATTCAAATGAATAGATGTCTTGTTTGAAAACTGTGTGCACATTAAGCAGAAGCTGACGATTTAATGTATGCTAATTGAAATTTTAAAACAACTGCACCCAGAAACGGGTTGAAAAGGCTTCTACTTTTGTTGCTCAAATTAACAACATACTTTCTCCAGATCCCGGAGCAAAGCTTCTATCTGGAGTATTTGTTTTACTTCGTAATAATTGAAGAAACACCCCTGAAACATAAACCCTAAAACATGCTTAATACAAATTTCACATCATTATCTACATTTAAATGCAGCATCAAATAATGTTACCATAATAGGGTGTGCCTGAGCGTCGTTTTCTGAGCATATTTAAGATACGTTTTGTATGCGTTTCACACGTAACACACAGTCGCTCCTTGTCTCATCTACAAAATGTTGCCTCCAGGGTAAGAAACCGCTCTTCAGCATCGTGGCTCCGTCACATCCCGGCCGCTTCCTCACTCCCATTCTCCATCTGGCTCTCTTGCCCTTCGACTCTCCTCTCATTTTCCCCATTCCCATTGGGTCTCTTCCCCCAACTATCCCCCCCAAACCCCCCCCCCCCCCCGACTGTCTCCCTGTCTTCTCCCCTCGTACCTTCAGGGGAACGTGTCCTTTGCATGCGCCGAGCCGAGGGTGGTGCCCATTACATTCCCGAGGCCCGGTAGCTCCCTGTGGCTATGGGGGCCGTCGCGTCACGAAGCGCTCTCCGTGGTGCTGGAGCTGCGCACGTGGAGTGCTCACGGAACGCTCGTCTACACGACTTTTTCACCGCCTGGCCCGCGCGGGGCCTCGCTGAGCATCGGCTTGGACGATGGCCGTCTCAACGTGACTCTTTTGCAGCGGGGCCGCGCCACCTTGCACCTATCTGCCGGTGTGTGTGCGTGTGGCGCACATTTGCTCGTCATCTCAGCAAACCATAACTCCTGCGCCTGTCCCGTGACCTCCTATCGAAGAGCCTTCGACACTTCACGAGCCTACTCCCTTGTTGTGCCATGTCAGTTTTTTATAGGTGCTCGCTAACAACACTTATCTCAACAGTTTGTTAAGGGTCTATGGGCATCTTTGTCTTTACTGTTTACAGTGGTGGTGCTATTGAAGAGGGCGGCTAGGAAGGTAAGTAGATGTGGATGGATAAACAAAAATTGAAAGGCGCGATACGCACTGGGAATATACTTTTTATGCTGCCATCCTAATGGTATCTCAAGTGGACACGATGTGACTCATCAAAGTTAATTTCTCGATAAAATGGCTAGTCAACAAGAAATTGGTGCCAGCCATGTCTTCAATGGAGCAGCGGTAGTTTATGTGCCATCTCTGTGAGATGAGGCATGGAGGTTACCTCTTATATGAGCTTTATTAGATAGATGTTTGTTGTTACAGCAGAAAGTACCCAGTGAGCTTTCAAGCTCTAGATGAGGGATTCCTGCGACACAACAAATACTCAAACTGACCAAGGCAAGAACATGTAAAATCAAAGGGTAAATAAATAAACACAGTAACAATTTGTGCAAAGGTGAAAAGTATGATCATGAAGTACATGATAACAGGCAAAATAGCATAGTACAAAATTACCAGTAATTTCAAAAAAATAATAAGAAACAAAGAGTACCAGAATAACAGTGGCATGGGAATAAATCGAAGAAGCCTTTTGCTTAACGAAAAGAAAGAGCACACACAACCCTTCAAAAACACCAATCAATGGTTGCAATCACAGCAAATATGTGAATTCTAATTAGGATCCAAAGTGGTTCAACGACGCTCGAGACTGTAGCCTCAAGCTCATGGCAATATTGTTCCAAAAGCGAGAGGCAGTCACTACAAATGCCTTTTCCCCGAATTTTAATGTGCCTTTAGAAATATTAACTAGAGAGACAGACGGACAGGCTTAAGTTTGGTCATTTCTATTGACACTAAATCCATCAATTATTTTGTGGACCTTAAATATGAATAGAGCCTGGTAAATATTTCTACGTTCGAAATTTTATTGAAAACATTTGGAACAGAATAAGTCGTGTAGTGTCATTGTGACCTTGCCAAGTTGTGTCCTTGGCACCGTAGAAAATGAAAAATGTGCCCAAATTGACGGTGTGATTGTACGGCTGCAGTTCAGTGCAGTATCAGTACCCGTTTAATCTTGTACAGGGTCGCGGGTGACTGGAGTCTCTCCTGGCATACATAGGGTTCGAGGCGGAGCTATACCCAGGATGTTACGCCAGTACATTGCAGGGCACTTTTTGGGGGCAATTTACTCAGCAGACCGATTAATATAGGCAACAGCGTGTCTTTGACCGGTCGGAGGAAACTGGAGTACCCGGCGGGCACGGGGAGCGAGAGACGCAAACTCCACACAGAAAGCAGCACCCGAAAAAAAAAGCAGCACCCGAGACAGGATCTGAACCCAGAACGTGTTGTGTGAGGCAGCAGCGCTGCCCACTGCGCTACCGCGCTGCCCTCATGGTAAACGTTTACACACCGCGCGTACACATCGCATACTCACATGACAGTGTCATGTGTAGACACACGTCTAAACGCATGCGTCATGAGTACAGTAGAGTGTATGCTATGCGCAATGTGGAGCACAACATGTACTGTTCTTTACCAAGGAATACACGGCTCGGCTAACTAAAAAGGAAAAACCAAAGCAATGATTGTTTGACTTTGAAATGTGATCTATTGAGTTAATCACGGTAGCGGAGAACTGAAGCTCATATATTTTCTCACATAATTCCAGTGCAGCGTTATTTTGTCGATGCTGGGAGCTCAGTGGGATTCATTATCTTTCCCTTGCAGATGGCCTGTATAGATTCCGCAGTTCCTGCTGCCTTAAAATTGAAGGCTTTTGTACCCTTTGTTATCAAGTGCATATTTCGTGTGCTCTGCATGACTGATCATGTTCATTGAGTGCGAACAGAACTATCGGCATGTTTTACCATGTTTAGTCTACGTTCAGTATCAAAAACGATTCAAGCCAATTAAAAACGTCATCTGTTGCTCTTAATGGAAATTGAACTGCAGCAAGGCAAGCAGCATAATACACACGTATGACATAAAGGGTCACGTGCCAGGCACTATGGCAGTGTTAGTGCGTTAACGCAAACGGCCTATTAACGTTTTTGTTAAAATTACGGAATAAATGGTTTTAATCTGTATTTGGTAGTAGCATGTAAACTTAGTACATTGTAACTGTGGTCGACGGCATCGTAGAGTTAATGAACCAGGTTCCCGTCACGCAATGTTTAAACTACATGTTCACGTGAAGTTTATTTATTTTCATTCCGGCGCCTCAGCTTAATGGCAACGCGTGATGGCTTGATGCTGTGAATTGCTAAACGTAGTGACTCATGTTGACTGCATTTCCACTCACCGCCTGTTTCGCTCATCTGTGATGCAGGGTCGGCTCTGAATGACGGCCAGTGGCATTCCGTAAGCGTCTCACTGCGGAGGAACTTTGCTGGCGTGATCCTGGATGGGGACGAGGCATCTGCCATCCAGTCGTACAGCCCACTGGACGTACTGACGGGGGATGTTTATTACCTAGGAGGTAAGCGTGGAGAGTGGTGATGAGGGGCAGATGGTAAAAAAGAGTGTGGGAGAGAAGACAGACACCAGGGCATATTGTTAATGTGTGATTATTGCGTTTCGGATTGGCGACCGTCTGCTGTGATGTGCCTTTACTTAATTAGGCCTTCCCTCTAGGAATAAAACAGTCACATATTACAGATCCGGCCGCAACAAAAAAATGGCACAAGTGCAGCTGATGCAGGTAATTAAATATATTTGACTATCTTGTGTGACAGCACCATAGAAGCTCATCTCATCTCATTATCTGAAACCGCTTAATCCTATATAGGGTCACGGTGAGCCGGAGCCTATCCCGGAAACACAGGGCGTAAGGCAGCAATACACCCGACGACAGGACGCCAGTCCATCGCCGGGCATTGCGGGACAATTTTAGTCTGCGAGCCAATCAACCTATCCAGGAGCATGCTTTTGGACTGTGGGAGGAAACCGGAGTACCCGGCGAAAACCCACGCGGACACAGGGAGAGCATGCAAACTCCACACAGAAAGGCACCCGAGCCGAGAGATTCGAACCCGGGACCTTCTTGCTGTGAGGCGTCAGCGCTAACCACTGGGCCACCGCGCCACCCACCATGGAAGCTGCAATGCTCAATTGGCTGCTGGGGCCACACCTTGTGTAGGGAATGCGCAGACATCGACCAGACGACTTCAGTCTCGAAAGCCTGGAGCTGTGCTGCTATGTGCTGTCATTAGTTCATGGATGGGTCTTCGTAATTCTTTTAATGCGTTTCAGAGGATGTGAGTGATGTAGCAAATCAAGGTGGCTCTCGTCATAGGGAACTGCTGTACTATTGCCCTGGGGAATACACATTTCTCATCTCTCATCTCATTGTCAGACCCGCTAAATCCTGTACAGGGTCGCGGTGAGCCGGAGCCTATCCCGGCACACACAGGGCGCAAGGCAGGGATATACCCACGATCGGACGCCAGTCCATCACCGGGCACTGCGGGCAATGTAGTCCGCAAGCCAATTCATCTATGCAGCAGCATGTTTTTTGGACTGTGAGAGGAAACCGGAGTGCCCGGTGAAAACCCACGCGGACACGGGGAGAGCATGCAAACTCCACACAGAAAGGCACCCGAGCCGAGATTAGAACCCGGGACCTTCTTGCTGTGAGGCGACAGTGCTACTCACTCGGCCACCGCGCCGCTCCGGAATACACATCTCATCTCATCTCATTGTCTGTAACCGCTTAATCCTATACAGGGTTATGGTGAAGCCGGAGTCTATCCCGGCAGACACAGGGCGCAAGGCAAGGATATACCGAGGATGGGACGCCAGTCCATCGCCGGGCACTGCGGGGCAATTTAGCCTGCGAGCCAATGAACCTATGTAGCAGCATGCTTTTTGGACTGTGGGAGGAAACCGGAGTACCCGGCGAAAACCGACGCGGACACGGGGAGAGCATGCAAACTCCACAAAGAAAAGCACCCGAGCCGAAATTAGAACCCGGGACCTTCTTGCTGTGAGGCGACAGTGCTACTCACTCGGCCACCGTGCCGCTCCGGAATACACATTCACATCTTAAAATATTTTTTTGTCACTTTCTCCCCCGATTCTATCCAGATTGTGCTAACCATGTCGTCTCATGAGACGAAGCAATCAGTCGTGTAGAGAACAATCCATCGAAGCAGATATCACGTAATTGTTGCTGATATTCTTTGAAGTGACCTCTGGTCCACACAGTCACCAAAGACGATCAACGCACTGCAGGTAGGGCAGTAAAACCAATATTTTTTGTTCGAAAGGCTGGAATTTAGCCCAATCAATTGCAGAACCAAATTTAATGCAATGGAGGTTTTATATGTGTTTTTTCTCTGCGGTTATTGGCGACATAACTAAGACAACTCTATTTTAATGTTTCGTGGCTCCCTGGATTCAAACCCAGATTTTATGCAGTGCTCTGTCCTTCAAACCCACCCGACCACATCTAAAATGTCCCTCATTTTGCCTCTGCAGTGGACTGGGAGTCTGCTGCACTTTAGTGAGAACGAGAGTTGCTCATGGCAATGGATGCTTAAATAAGGGGCGATTTGTCACTGTGCCCTTTGTGGTTCATGCAGCTGGCAGAGAGGACTTGGGCATAAATACTCATTTAGTAAGCCAAAATGGATGCACAGTGACAAGCAAGCCCACAGGACCAGATTCCAGCCAAGGCCAGACATCCAAAGCGGGACACATAACGAATCAGCGAGCACACAGCCAGAACCTTTTGTAGCGACAGTCAAAAAAGCCGCTGCCCAACAAATGTGGCTATGTCTTATGTGGCTAGTGAGCGATTTGGCTGTATCAGCACGACTCTACGCTGAGCCTGTGGTGTGGATGGATTGCAGTGCCGACCCAATGATAGGTGTGGCAGCCTCTTTCTTGGCAGCAAATCTGTTTGGGTGCAATTGAAAGTTTCAAAAATGGAGCAAAGTGGATGAAATTATGTTTATATTCTGTATTATAAAAGGTCACACACACCCAGGAACATAAGACACCAAGCGATTGTACAGATGCTATTGGGTTGTTCTTAAAGTGGCTTGAATAATGTTGTGGTTATGTTCTCATTAATCAGGTCAAGGAAAGGTTTTAAATGAGAAATTATCTGTAGCATTTTTTATGTTTTCTTGCCATTGCTCATTCCTGCAAACCACATAATGGTTAATTGCTACATTCTGTGTTATGGATTTTTTGAACAGGATTGTAAACTGCAATAAATCTGGAAGCACACTTAAAGTTCTTTAATACCTAGGTTATGTGACATTAGAGTTTGTGGCTTGAACAGAAAATAGCAGACCTAGTTATATAACGCATAAAGAAATACAAACGAATGTAATTTATAATATCGATTATAGTATAGTGTTAACATAATAGGCTAAATCAATCAGCAAATATGTAACTGGAAGATGCCATAAGGGTGCATTCAGTAATGTTAACCCAGTTACAATATAACAGCTGTATTTAACTTGAAGTGAATTGGTAATTAGTACTGATAAAATAATTAAGGTGAGAGAGAACAACACACTAAGTAATGATCCTCGACAACAAACGACTTAAAAAAAAACAGTGAAACTAGATCCAGAAACACATACTGATGCAATGACCACAAATACACATTCTTTCTCTTCAAATTATCACCTTTGGCTGCTTCTCATCAGATTTCCATATTTATAACACAGGTGTTGTTTATCCAGATGTGTTTTGCCTCTATGTGTGGGTGTGAGTTCAAACGTGTCTATGTTTATTTGCTTGGAGCTCACGAATAACATTTTCCCTTATGCTCTCCAATGCTCACTGCAACACCTTTTCCTTTTAATTATGTGCGTGCATTTGTAAGAACTTAGTGGAGAGTGGTAACTCAGCAGTTGACACGCTGGGCTACAAACCTGGAGGTCTGATTTCGAATCTCGCTCAGGGCCAATACAAGTGACGATTTTCTGTATCAGTCCTGGGCCTCCCTTAGATCGACTCAGCCTCCAATGAGTACCCAGTGTGGTGTGTAAACATTGCCACTAGGGAGACGTAGGCAGCCCAGGGTGGTGTTGGTCACCCACTTTCTAGTGTGCCGTGTCGATCTTCGTAGGTACTCGCTAGCGGTACGTGACCCTACAGTCTGGTAAGGCTATACGGGGGATCTTGTCTTTGTATTTGTATTGATATGTGTGCATGCATTCATGCGCACGTGTTCATTTAAGTAGCGTGTAGATTTGGCAATACAGTATACACCTGGCGACCCGACTTCGATTCCTGCTCACGGCCAGCATCAGTGACGAATACTGATTCTGTGTCTACCCGTAGGTCAAACCATCCTCGGCTGGGTAATCAGTGCGGTGAGACAAAGCGATTGAACGTGGTGCGAGACGCACCAGCCGCTCATGTGCCGTGCAGACCTTCAAATGTGTTCGCACTTGCCTCGACAGCCTGTGCAGGCTACAGGGGAGATCTTTGTTGTGTGTGGCGTTGTGCCGCCGCAGGTTGCCCAGCTGTTACAGCGCAAGGCCAGTGCCGGACCCCCCACGGATCGTTCCTCGGCTGTCTGCGCTCCGTGCGCGTTGCCGAGCAGGACCTGGATATGGGTCTCGTGGAGCAGGGCATGCTGGGAAATTTTACTGGTGCACAGCTCAACACCTGCGGCATCCTTGACAGGTGTGAAGCAGAGCGAGTGTGGTTGTTGTAACACTTTCCAATATTTGTTTGTCATTCGAACATGAGCTTTTTTAAATTTATTTACGCGCAGTACCTGCAGTGACGTTTGATTAGAAACGCGGACAATAACCTTTCACTGATGCGGGTTTTTACGGCTCAATGTACGAAAATTATTCTCAATATCTGCGTTTGCATACATTTTCTTCGCGACCGTCTATTGCTTGGCTTTCGGTTCTGCGGCATGGCTGTTTAACTCTCATCTCGTCTCATTGTCTGAAACCGCTTAGTCCTATACAGGGTCACGGTGAGCCGGAGCCTATCCCGGCACACACAGGGCGCAAGGCAGGGATACACCCACGATGGGACGCCAGTCCATCACTGGGCACTGCGGGCAATTTAGCCTGCGAGCCAATTAACCTATGCAGCAGCATGCTTTTGGACTGTTGGAGGAAACCGGAGTGCCCGGCGAAAACCCACGCGGACACGGGGAGAGCATGCAAACTCCATACAGAAAGGCACCCGAGCTGAGAGATTCGAACCCGGGACCTTCTTGCTGTGAGGCGACAGCGCTAACCACTGGGCCACCGTGCCGCCCGCTGTTTAACTTGCACATCATAATCCAAACGCTGTTATTTGCAAGGACTGCAGCACAGTCATCCGCTACCATGCCTTGCAATGTGTGCGTGTGTGTGTGTGTGCAATTATACTGAAACTCTTTGATACAGATCACATTCGATGTGCAAATTAAACTTGGGGTTTTAATAATGTTTGGGTGGTAATAATACTGAAAACATTTATAAACTCAATATTTGCCGCATGAAACTGGTAAAATGTAGAAAGCAAATTAAACTCATCTCTGAACAGACCTCAAACGTTTGTTCTTATGAAGAGTGTGGCAAGTAGAGAGACAGCGTTGATTTATTTTCTGGCTAGTTATACAGACCTACAGGGCTTTTCATGCGACCTGTTCATGAAACACAATGGCTGATAAATAGAATTTGACGTTTGCTTCTGACATTTCATCTTTTAAGCTCTTATGAAACCGCATGGTTGGCTGTTGACGTTCCCTTGCCCCTCATTAACAGAGGGCAAGTCACACGTCAATGGTACCAAGACAGGCGTACATCCCCACAAAGACTGCACATGCAAGGGGTATTCAGTGATTACATCTTTTCACTGCACGCTCTCTATCTCTACCCGAGATGGTTGTTGTGGTGGTAGAATTCATGAAGCTGGATTATTGGGTGGCCAAAACAAATCGTATACAACCATAATGCCACTAAGTCTTGGGTAGATTAAAGTATTCAAAAAGCATATTTGAACAATTAATCTGGATTTAATTTTCAGTTTTTACACAATCTTATTACATTTTCGATTCTGTTTGAAGGGTATCATGAAAGAAAAAAAGTACACGTTACAGTCATATAAATGTTGCATAATGGGCCTGCACCAGGCATTTGATGTCTAAAATTCAATCGATAGATTTGAGTTGTAGTGGCCATCTGATAGATCGTGCCATCAAGGGCCTTTGCGGCATGGTGTGGACACTTTATTCCTGTGCCCGAGGTTTCTGCACACCTGACATTATCAGTGGCTCGGTGGATTTTTATTAAATAACCTTAGCATTGCCTCTTGTTGCCAAAAGTGATATTTTACTACATTGACTGTTCGTGGACTTGCAATCTTTTATCTGCTTGTGTGGGTGTTTATTTATATATATTTATATGTTTGCTCCATACGCACGCGTGCTTGTTTGTATATGCGCGTGCACGTGCATATTTCTCATTTAAACACCGGTGCAGGAGCGCTGTCCGTTGTTAATCAGTCCGTTTTGAGAATGCCACGCGCACTTTGCTGTGCATCGGTGAGGTTAATGAGGCCATAAAGAAATTTTATTTACAACCGATTTTTTGTTTTTGATACAAACACGGCGCAAATCCAAATTTTAATCATTATGCAGAGTTTCGGTCTCCACCTAGGGTGGCACGGTGGCCCAGTGGGTAGCGCTGTCGCCTCACAGCAAGAAGGTCCAGGTTCTAATCTCGGCTCAGGTGCCTTTCTGTGAGGAGTTTGCACGTTTTCCCCTTGTCCTCGTGGGTTTGAGCCAAGCACTCCGGTTTCCTCCCACAGTCCAAAAAACATGTTACTGCATAGATTAACTGGCTTGCAGACTAAATTACCCTCAGTGCCCTGTGATGCACTGGCGTCCCATCGTGGGTATATCCCTGCCTTGCGCCCTGTGTCTGCCGGGATAGTCTCCAGCTTACCACGACCCTGTACAGGATTAAGTGGTTCTGACAATGACATGAGATGAGTCTTCATCTTTTACTCAGCCATAATTTTCATTGTTACTTTTTTCACAAGCAAATATTAGTATTCATTTAACCGATATTATATATTATAGTGGTATGAATTCCTGGCTTTCTTTGAAATAATTCATACGTGAAAATATGGCTGTGGAGATAGCAGTGGGGTAATCATTCCCAAAGGAAAGATTGTGTGCGCTCTGGAAACCATTTACATTTAGTCGCTGATTTTTTTGTTTCAGCACAAAACGTGTAATAAGATTCAAATTTGAGAAATGAATATTAAAGTTATTGCTAAAAAAAGCACGATAATTGGCAAGATTTTAGCATGTGTTCTTTGAACATTTATGTAGTCATTTACAAATGATATATTTTCGAAAATCGGTTTTTAACATAGTCACTTATCCCAGGAGTTATGATCATCGTCTATTTCTCATCTCATCTCATTATCTGAAACCGCTTAATCCTATATAGGGTCACGGTGAAGCCGGAGCCTATCCCGGAAACATAGGGCGTAAGGCAGGAATACACCCGACGACGGGACGCCGGTCCATCGCCGGGCATTGCGGGACAATTTTAGTCTGCGAGCCAATCAACCTATCCAGGAGCATGCTTTTGGACTGTGGGAGGAAACCGGAGTACCCGGCGAAAACCCACGCGGACACGGGGAGAGCATGCAAACTCCACACAGAAAGGCACCGGAGCCGAGAGACTCGAACCCGGGACCTTCTTGCTGTGAGGCGTCAGCGCTAACCACTGCGCCACCGCGCCGCCCCATCGTCTATTTGACATCAATATTTGACAGAACTGGGCAAGGCAGCTTGGCGTTAGAACGAGCGACTCCCCATAAAAAAGTTACGAGTTAAAATAAGTACTATTTTGTGGGGAAGTCAACAGGGGTTATTCTATGCGTAAATTTGTCCCCACCGTAGGAACAGATGTGAAAATTTCATCCCTGGCTCAGGCCTCTGAACAGCAGCTTCACCCCATTGCTCATTGAAAACATATAATTCCACAAATAACAGTGATTAACATTTTCATAGCACCTTTCACCCAAAGGTTGCAAAGCACTGCGATGATTATATTATTTTAAATAAAGTGATTGTAATTAATAAGTCATAAAATCTCAAAACGTGTTATAACTGGGTGTCCTGATGGAGATCTATGGATAATTGTTCTTCATTGTGTAATTTTATTAGAAACTCTGAAAAAATGGGCTTCCTGGTGGATGTCCACTCACTAGGGGATAAATATTATAACTCTTCATCGTTAAAATAAAACCCTACTGGCTGATACTACTTTCAGAGACCTCACTGCTCTGCAGGTTGGTGTCAGGTTGACATTGGGTCTCATCGCGATTCTTCCATCTCACCTCCAAAGCTCTGGGCTTATAAGCGTGTGCTGTCTTGTCCGGCACCGTGACCAATGGAAACGTTGATTGTAATAATAACAAGCATGAGCAAAGGTGGTATTTAAAACAAAAATCTGTCGACAAAATCCCCTTCTTAAGGTGGGTGAGTGTCCGTGTTGTGGATGACAGTGACAGATAATAACCATGCTCGTATATAAATTTCACTTAGAGTTTTAAATTAAAACATGACTTGTCCTTGCAGCATGATAGACGCTATTTCATATTTATTTTGTATTTAATGACATTATAGTGCTGCAGCACTAAAGCACTGTGATTTTTTTTTTAAACATATATAAAATAAATCTCCGTTAATAAATCTTCCTGAAAGAAAATATTGGGCTTAATAAATTGATCAGGGATTTTGATTATATTTTGCAGCAGGAAATAAAAAAGGATGACCTCCTAATGCTACTTGATGTGCAGATGGCAGCGCGTGAACTGCTGGGTGTTGCCTGTGCTGCGATGACAGCCCCGAGAAGGTGGTTTATTAACGGTTACGCTCGTAACAAGGCACCCACCCTTACTGCGATGGTTTTGATGATTTCTGTTTGTCCTCTACAGCCAGACTACCGGTATAACATTATTCTTAAAATTATGAAATCCCACTTTGGCCCGCGGAATGCACTGCAAAGGATAGGCACTGAGTGCCCACGCGGGTTATTATTACACGTCCCCACCTCCTACCTATTAAGCTGTCACTCTTCTTGCTGAACCTCGGACGAATTGTGGATTCGGCTCGGGCCCCGGTTGACATTCAATCTGATGTGGGTGTTGTCTCGTTCCTAGGGTCTGGTTTGTGTCATTTCCTGTTCGATCTATCGAGTTTGCAGTTATCTTTGCTCCATTAGCCTTAATGTCAACATTAGCATTCCGTTTGCGTGTAATTTGCATATTTCCGAAATTATTTATGCAAATGACATGGGCATAGCGATCAATGTAAATGTGCATAGCAGAGCGATAAATGGAAATTAAGTTCTGAAAATGATTGAAGAACTTTGCAAGGAGGCTGCAAAGTTGAGCTGAAGAAAAAATATGAGGAAACCAAAAGCAATATACAGCACAACAGGTTTGTCTATGAAAAGTAAATAACAGTTGGAAAATTATAAATGGAAAGCAGGATGAGTAACTGCATACTTAGGATAATTATTGAAGGTCATTGGAGATCTACAATTTTTCAATGAACAGCAACACACTGATGTACATTTTTGCTGCCATGAAATGGATTTGAACGGTAGACGAATAAAAACACGGAGCACATTGATAAGGAAGACAACAAAGCGTAGAGGTGTGCGTTACAGGAATTACACTGAGACAGAGAGGATCATCTGGATCAGAGTGGAAAGTAAATTTAGAACCCTTGTATTGACGATTAGGAGCCGTAAGCGTGCTTGGGCTGGACGCGTCGTGAGAAGGAATGTTCGCCGATGGACAGAGAATGACCTCTGTGAAGAAAGACTGAAGCGGTCAGCGCGTGCGTAGGTGAAGGACGGCTCTCGGCATGGTGAGGTGGTGACGACGTGAGGAGGCCTTTTTACAGCAGTGGATCCATCATCGATTTCATCACTCGCAATGCAATGCGGGGCGGCGCGGTGGCGCAGTGGTTAGCGCTGACGCCTCACAGCAAGAAGGTCCCGGGTTCGAGTCTCTCGGCTCCGGTGCCTTTCTGTGTGGAGTTTGCATGCTCTCCCCGTGTCCGCGTGGGTTTTCGCCGGGTACTCCGGTTTCCTCCCACAGTCCAAAAGCATGCTCCTGGATAGGTTGATTGGCTCGCAGACTAAAATTGTCCCGCAATGCCCGGCGATGGACCGGCGTCCCGTCGTCGGGTGTATTCCTGCCTTACGCCCTGTGTTTCCGGGATAGGCTCCGGCTTCACCGTGACCCTATATAGGATTAAGCGGTTTCAGATAATGAGATGAGATGAGAATGCAATGCGTAATCATGACGATTCAATGCCCAGTGACATATTTAATCACGATTACTTATATAAACAAGGATAATTCTTTTACTTATTGTTGGAATTACGGTAGCTCGTGTTATGTTTATTTTCATCAACGTCCGGTAGCATTTTTATTTGATTTCTCAAATGATACATTTTCAGAAAATCTCGAATAAAAGAAAATATTGGTGATGTCTCCGAAAAAAAACAGTAAAGTTGGATTGTTTCATTCAAGAAAAAAACATCTTAATTAATGAGAAAATTCATGTAAAAATTAACACCTATCCCGTATGGCACAATTTTTCTCTGGGCCACTGAAGAAGCTGTGTGAGGAGCGGTGTGAGGGTGGCTGGAAGGCAGCTTTGCAGGGTGTGAAAGGGAGACCGTTTGTTCTTGCACAGGTGCCTCCCAAACCACTGTGAGCACGGAGGGCAATGCAGCCAAGAGTGGGACTCATTTTTCTGTGATTGCGATGGCACGGGATACCTGGGAGATACCTGTCACAATCGTGAGTCGACAAGCATCCCTCGCACCATTTCTCCATCTCGGTGTCAGAGCTGTAAAACAAGCACGCAGTTGATAATTGCAAAGTGTCCAAAATGTCCTGCACCAGTTTAGCATGTGTTAATACGTTGAAAGCAAAACATCGCTGGCTTTTTGGATTTCTGTATATCTGTGAAATTAGATAGCATTAAAGGGGCGTTTACAAATGTGGACGAAAATTGAACACTGTGCAGGTGAGCAGCGTTTTTCTGCCACCGCAAGTCACAGCCATGAGCTTGCTGTGACCCACAGTTAATAGTTTCTTCTGCTAAACCTTGTTAACAAGTGTGCTGCCGATTTGTGTTTCATTTGCACCCTGCCGAGAAGTAATTTTTAGCGATGGCTTCTCACATCGAATTGACGGTTGGCATGGCAGTGGAGAGCGTGTAGCTGGCGAATTTTGGCAACTCGAATAGGGCCCTGATGGCACTATATCTTTTACACCTTCCAACCAGCAATGGCACACCAAGGGCTGGCGCAGCCAACACTTTTTATGACAGCCTCACTGCAGCTCGCTCGCGTGCAATTTTTAACGTCAAATTATCTGCCTTTGTGTAATGTGCGTTCCGGTAAGATATGACTCCATGGACTGTTGTATGTATTTATCACTGCGCTTATTGCAAATACATTTACTCTGCTGTGCCTTTGAAACAGGGATGACCCCATCATGATTCTCAGCAGGCTGCAGCCCAGCTGCTTATGCAGGAGTGCTTTTTAAGAGCAGGCAAAAGATTGAGCAGGATCGGGGGTTGTGTGTTGTGGATGTTTGTCAATTCGATTGCGTTCTACAACCATTGGCCATAAACACCGGGGGCACTGATCTATTTGTTGTTGGGTATCTTTTATTTGAATTCTGATGAGCAATAGTCACCACACAGTGTTAAAGATAAGATTTTGTATTTGTTGTGTAAACATCCAAATATGGGCCATAGTCAAAAGGTACAATTACACGAAGGTGTTTGTGTGAAAAGAGTTTTATAACTGTGGCACCTAGGTATTTTTGGTCCTTGCTTGTAAATACGCCACTTTTGACGTAATTCTTCAGGTATAATTTGAGCCATCAAATAACCCATCCTGGATGACATTAACATTTCGCAGGCGAATGGATATTCTCGTACAACGGTGCCGCGGTGTAGCATGCGACTGCATTTCACAGAATGTTGCATTTCCCGCTGAGTGACAGAATGATCATAAATTAATCGCAAGAGCACGTATGTGCATGCGTTGCTAAGTTTTACGTGTGGGCGGTAGGGGGACGACAACAACAACAACAAGAGCAGCAGAGCAGCCAGGAGGTTGATGTGGCTGCAGCGGCTCAACTCTTTATTGTCCTCTTCCTGTGCGTCGTTCCCCTTCCTAGCTGTGTTCGAGCGCTCCTGCGAAGCGTACAAGCACTTGGGTGGCACGTCCGGCTTTTACCACATAGACCTGGATGGCAGCGGTCCTCTGGGTCCTCTGCTCGTTTACTGCAATGTCACAGGTACCCGGCGGAGTGATCGCCTGCTGGGAATGCTGCCCTCCCATCGTAGTCATTAACAAGCACTGCCTTTCAGTGGAAAATGCATAATGAGCTACAGTAACATATTGGGCAGTGGCCATTCTTTCTGAGAACAAGGGCAAGCGCAAGACATTTACTTAGAATAATACACCATTACACAATGCCACGCCAACAGAAGATTAATATTTATCTGAAACAATTGAGGTTGCTTTACAAATAGCAGCAAATTTTCTTCAGCAGATATTAAGAATCGAACCATGGTGGTAGATACGAATACTATGAGTAATATTTTTGTTATTTGAAAAAATACGTGAGTAAAATAAACCTGTATTATTTTCCTGATGTCGTTTTGGGAAAATTGCTGCTGGCTCTTTGAAGTTTTGGAAGCGTACTGAACACGTGGGAAGTAAAGCTGGAATAAGACGTAAAAGCCCAGCACCAATGATACACATTCACCACGGTGAAGAGCATGACAAAACCACATGTCACGGTGGAAAGTGCTACCCACTTTACAAAATATAAAGAAGTTTCTGTGAGGGCTGATAGTCAAAGACACGTGAAAGTTTTGGTGAGTGCGAGACATCATTATCACTGTGTCATCGTACATTTTACTCTGTGACATTGAATTAAAATGCTGTGTGGGCGTACATTTACATATTTTTAAATAATATATACTGGCTGTGGTGTCATGGTTAGCTCACTGAACTTGCATTCCATTTGTCACCGGTACTGTTAAACCTCCCGACGTGGCAGTTGGATCAATGGCCAAGATTCTTGGCAGCAGTGCGGTGCTGCGGTAACGTCTGCACCTCACAGAAAGTTCTACCCAAGACGGTCCAAATATCACCTTGGGTGCCTGTCTGTGTGGAGTTTGTGTATTCTACCCATGTTAATGTGTGTTTCCTCAGGGTTTTCTGGTCTCCTCCAACAGATAAACTAATAAGTAAATAATTAATTTGCAGATTACATCATAATATATAGGGCCGGCGCGGTGGCCCAGTGGTTAGCGCTGACGCCTCACAGCAAGAAGGTCCCGGGTTCGAATCTCTCGGCTCGGGTGCCTTTCTATGTGGAGTTTGCATGCTCTCCCCGTGTCCGCGTGGGTTTTCGCCGTGTACTCCGTTTTCCTCCCACAGTCCAAAAGCATGCTCCTGGATAGGTTGATTGGCTCGCAGACCAAAATTGTCCCGCAATGCCCAGCGATGGACTGGCGTCCCGTGGTCGGGTGTATTCCTGCCTTACGCCCTGTGTTTCCGGGATAGGCTCCGGCTCACCGTGACCCTATATAGGATTAAGCGGTTTCAGATAATGAGATGAGATGAGATCATAATATATAGGATGCTCTGTCTGGCAAATATTGGCAACAAGTGATTGCACAGCTGCCTTCTCCCCCCCCCGCGGTTTCTTCGCAATGCCACCGTATCCATGTCTCGTCCATGACCAGGTGTGGAATTTGCGTGGCGCGTTCTGAATTCTATTATTCTGAAATCTCCTCAACAGTGTAATGGATTCACCTCCCAGTCAGGCGGCACGGTGGCCAGTGGGTAGCGCTGTCGCCTCACAGCAAGAAGGTCCCGAGTTCGAATCTCGGCTCGGGTGCCTCTCTGTGTGGAGTTTGCATGTTCTCCCCGTGTCCGCATGGGTTTTCGCTGGTCACCCCGGTTTCCTCCCACAGTCCAAAAAACATGCTGCTGCATCGGCTAATTGGCTTGCGGACAAAATTGCCCACAGTGTCCGGTGATGGACTGGCGTCCCATCGTGGGTATATCCCTGCCTTGCGCCCTATGTCTGCCGGGATAGGCTCCGCTCACCGCGACCCTCTACAGGACTAAGCGGTTTCTGACAATGAGATGAGATGAGAGCTACCCTTCATTGATCCGCGCGCCGTGCGTTATGGGGTAAAGTGCGGATATTGCCGCCGCTTCTTCCAGGATGGATGGCCAGAGGGGAAGAGTAGGCCAATATACTCTCCAGTGAAGGTCCTTCCACCAGCAAGAGGCGTGAGCAAGAAATTTCAGTGCTGCACGTGTCCTTTTGTAATAACAATTGGTTAATGTGAAACTGCCATCAATCGAGTACTTTCAGGGATCAAATTGTCTGCCGCAGGGCCAATTGCAAAGTTAGCTACATATGGCCTCCATGGTCCACACTCTTAAGGAGGTGAAACAAAAAAATGGGTAAAATTCTTCAACTAAAATGCCTTGAGCTGTGCATTTGATTAAGTTGGACCTCGCTGCGCTTAAATACTTAGCCGCTTCATGCTGAATTTAAAGACAACAACTCCACGGGATTCGGTGTAGGACTCGGAAGAATGAGGCTCGACTTGCTGCATATTAATGAAGGTACATGGAGAAAAGGGATGTTTGGGTGTTAGCTGCTTGTGTTGTATCATCCAGCCACCGAGGCGGACAACATTAACGTGTGCAAAACTAGATATGTGAAATGAAACTCTTTTGCTGATTACTATTCAGATTGATGCCAAGTGGCTGGCTTTTCTTTGATTTCAAGAATACATTTAAATCAATTTTTTATTAAGGTGACACTGTAGGGATTTTATGCGTGGAAATTATTCCGTATTTTTAAATAAACTCTTGGGGTCACGTTGAGGTGAGCCCATCTGTGTTTCTTTATATTTATTGAAAATCTTTGCGTTTGGTGGATTCATTCAACTGAAACGTGGAGATTAATTAAAAAGGGTGCCTGGTTTCACTTAGCCGCAAGACACTGGTAGCCCTAATAGAAAAGCGTTTAGCACAAAATCACCATAAATTACAAGACAATGCATGGACATTTATTCTTGGAGATTGGAAAAGAGAAGAAAAGCGATCCCAGATGAATTGAGGCTGATAAATAAGCACATTCTGTGGCCAGACAAGCATGATCACACATTGTCCACATTGTCAGCTAATGTGCAATGCTTTATATATTTAAAACATATTAATGTGCATAATTTATATTTTTTCAATATGCACGTGCCCTTGAGTTTGCGTGGTGAAGTGCACTCATGCACTTACGTTTAGAGCAAATATTACACTTTATGCTACGTTTCTAACAAATTATTTTTTTTATTTCAATTCTTGACAGACCTTGTGGAAAATTACGTAGCTACAGTGCAGTTGTCAGTCTGCAACCCTTCGTTGAGATATTATATTATGGCCAAACACAAAATGGGTGCCACAAAAATATGGAATTTCAAGTGGTGGAAATTCTCCATTACTATTATGAGGCACAGCCTCTTCAGAGAATAACCATTGTTTACATTCCATAAAGTTATACTTATTTTTGACACGTTTTATTCAACACCAATGTAATGATAAGTGGAGCTGGCCAAGAGTCAGGTGCTTTGATGGTGTTGCCACCCTGCTGGATTTCACCCTTAATATTACTTCTCACATGACATTTTTATTGTGACACCGATGTCTATTTGGTATAATATTTCTACAGTGTTATAATGCCTATAGTAATTTAATGCCCTGCAGCGTTATAATTATAGTTCTGTTACAAGCGCCTCATTATGCCACCAATTGCCAACGTGCAGAGAGCCGCTGTGTCTTTGAGGAGTCTATGCAGTTTGAAATGTCCTTAATTTGTCCTTGAAGCACGGAGGGTGGAGCAGACGCCCGTGTATAAATCTGTGCCCACATGGCTCCACGATAGTGGTGCAGTGGCTTCGTGGATTATTGTACGAACCCTACAACCTCGGTCTGATTTCAGATAAAATGAGTTGGGAATATCTGCATCAGTCCCGGGCATTTCCCTGGGTCGCGTCTGCCTTATATGGGTAGCAATGGAGAGACATAGATGGCCGAGAGTGGTACTGACTCCACCCGATATTCTCCTGAACCGTTTCAGGCCTTAATAGTTGCTCGCTAACGGGAGATGCTCAAGCAGTCGGTTAAAGATTACCCACCCGGTTGAGGGCTGTCCCGCAGGCGTTTGTTTCTGTCTCGTGCCCATGACTCTCATCTCCGTCAATGGCTCGGCTCTCGCAGAGGAGCGCGTGTGGACCGTATTGGTCCACGACGGGGCCGAGGCGCGGCGGGTGTCTGCGGCGAGCGTGGGCCACTTCTTCGTCGCCCGCTTCCTCTACAACGCCAGCTCGGAGCAACTGTCTGCGCTCGTCGACCAGGCTGAGCACTGCCAGCAGGAGGTGGTCTACTACTGCCGGCGATCGCGACTTCTCAATTCTCCAAGTGAGCGCCGCCACGCTGACGGAACGGACGGGCGTCGCTCGGTCGCGGCCGCGCCACCCGGGTGCCCGCGGCGGCGGCGGCGGCGGCGGCACGAGGCACAAGTCAATGAAGCAAGAGCCTAGGACTCCATGCTGTTCGGAGGGGGCATGGATTCATGAAGAAGATAGGGTTGTACTAAATATAGCTCAATTGACATGCTAATGAGCAGTTCTCCAGACCAAAATTGGTCTGGAGAACTGCTCTTTTGGGATAGCCATGTCGAACGTTACTCCTCTCTAATTCATGATATTTGACCTCTCACGTCACAAGCATCGTCAGGATTTTAATGCTCACACTTCACGCATTGAGCATCTGCATCAAGACACTTATAAACCAATGTAAAAGCGCTAATGGCGATATCACTGACGTTTCATAAGCTTAATCTGGAGGGTGTTCTTTGTAAGTTGAAGTGGCTCCGACTGCTTAAATCGCTGAAATTCAAACCAAAACCCACACTGAGACCGCTTGCCCTGCCCACCCGCATGCAGACGGGCCTCCCTTCACCTGGTGGGTGGGCAGGAACAACGAGAGGCAGCACTACTGGGGCGGCTCCAGCCCGGGCGTGCAGAAGTGCGCGTGCGGCGTGGAGCGGAACTGCACGGAGGAGCGCGTCCACTGCAACTGCGACGCTGACCGCGATGAGTGGTGCGCGTCTCACGCCAGGGTCTCCCTCGCTGCGCGTGGCAGCGCAACCGTGGCGTTGACACGGTGGTGGTGGGTGGGTGGTACGCTTGGTAGTGGTGGGGTGTGGCGCTGGTAGCGATACTGTAGTGTGTTGTGTGGAGATGGTGGTGGCACGGCGGTGGTGGTGACAGTGTCATAGTTAGCAGTCGCCCTCCAACATCAACCGAGTGTGGAGGAGCGACGCTCACAACAACGAGCGGAGCGTCGGGTGGCTAAAACACAGCAAGTTGGTACAGTAGGGGGCATAGGTGGTGCATCTGCCAGTCATCACAGTCAGGCAGCCCATAACACCTGGGCCTGTCCCGTGACCTCCTGTCAGCAAGCCTTCGACACTTGACGTGGCTTCAAGATGCATATGGCCTGGCACAGGCGCTGTGGTGACGTCACCGCCACTTAGTGGCGAATGGCGGTTGTTGTAGTGGTGGTACGGTGATGGTTGTGGCACGATAGTGGTGGTATGTTGGTGGCGCTGTCTGGTTATTAGAGTGGGCGCTTGCGTTCAATTTATTTTTATGAGCCCCCCTCCATGGTGAGCATGATAACACGGCCACCTTTTTATCTTCAGCGCCAGAAGAGTGGATTTTTTAGAGGCAATTGCTGTTCGAAACACACAAACGAGAGGAGTAATGGTGTGCGTTTCTAATTTTCTGTTTCTTGAATTGAGGACATTTTCTTAAGTGCTTATTTTAATGGCAGTTCAAACTTACAATACTGTAAAGTATTATATTTTGAGGCTGCATGTGAGCTTAATGACTCTAGAAGTTGGTGTTTGCATGCACGGTGTGTGCCGTGGCTTGCAGGCTTCCATCCTGGATGCGATTATAATTTTGAGATGTTGCGGCACTCTACTTCCTTTACAAAACGTGATTGTGTTTATAAACGTGCTGAGAGTGCCTATGTTTTTTTTCTTTCTTGTCCATTAATAACAAAATAGGAAATAACCGGCTGCCAAATAGGGAAAGACATCGTCAATCAATCAATACAGCTACCATAAAAATAACACGTTAATTTTAAAATTAAATGTCCTTGTATAATAATGAACAGGAATGCATTGGCGTATGTACTATCTACAAAGGTACCATCCACGAATGAGTTTGATCAAAC
This sequence comes from Mordacia mordax, assembly GCA_036362905.1. Lineage (NCBI taxonomy): Eukaryota > Metazoa > Chordata > Hyperoartia > Petromyzontiformes > Petromyzontidae > Mordacia > Mordacia mordax. Next base: position 37,170,309 of record JAZEWT010000001.1, read on the forward strand.
TATGCACACACAGACGGTGGTGTGGAGATTACATCGAGTATCATCGCTCTCATCCTTTGTGTGTTAGTCCTGGTGTTAGTCACACACATCTCATCCATGTTTGAGAGTCCAAGGTGTTTGCCAACATCTGTTATGTGCATCTTGGAGTTGACTTTATAATAATAATTGCACTTCTAGATAGGGCTTTTTTTCTTTGTTTTACCCCTTAAGCATACCAGAACCTTATTGCCAACAGTTTCAGACACTCAATACATACTACTGTGGAATAATCCTTATTAGGGATGATACCTTTATGCACACACCCAACATTTGGGCTTATTGAAGTTATTTAAGGTGGATTATGTAACATAGAGCCCGCGATGTGTGAACACTTTTTTTTACATTTTCTGACATGAATGAAATAGAATAATAGAGAAATGTGATTTTGGACACAACCAACATGTGAGTATATTTAGGTCCGTATCAGTACTCGCTTAATCCTGTACAGGGTCACGGAGGGCCACAGCTTATCCCAGCAGATATAGGGCGCAAGGCGGGGCTATACCCAGGATCTGACGCCAGTACATCACAGGGCACTTTTTTGGGGCACTTTACTCAGCTGACCAATGAACCTACGCAGCAACGTGTCTTTGGAAGGTGGGAGTAAACCAGAGTACTTGGCGAAAACCCACGCAGACACGGGGAGAACACGCAAACTGCACACCTGTATAGTAGTGCCAACACAAGTCACGTTATGTAACATACGGAGTGCACGATGTGTAAACACGCTTTATTAAGATCTGTACGTAAATATGAAGCATCGCGTTTCTACAGAAACACGGTACAGGTAGAGGACGAACATCGGCGGTGCGCGATGCGGTTGTCAGTTGAAGGCGGTGCCCTCCTCTATCCCAATGCTGCACTCGCAGGATGCAGGATTCTGGTTGGCTGACGCACAAGGAACACCTGCCCGTGATGCAGCTCGTTATCGGCGACACAAACCGCTCGCGCTCGGCCGCCAGCTATCTCGTGGGGCCACTGCGTTGCCACGGCGACAGTAAGCCTGCCTTGCCCGCACGGATGGAACAGAAGTCTCTTCCAGTATTAATTTCACAGCATGCAGAAACCTCCGGGCAGGGAAGATGAACAGGTTTTCCAATCTTATTTTGATTCATATGTTTACGTTTAGTTACCTACTGTGGACAGTATATTTCCACGTGTGTGGCAAGTATTTATTATATTTCGGGAGCTGTCATAAACCAAAGCTGGAGTTGTCTAAGATAAATGCAGCATAGTAAATTATCAGCATTTTTACAAAAAATGTTTGCCCATTGCAAGATATCACTGCACTTGACAGTCAGGGTTTCCCAATATTCTCCTATATCACTTTTTATTTAGAAAAGCTTTCACAGTGATACAAATTGAAAACATCCATCACAAATGATGCCATTTGTGTAAGTGGGACCTTCTGAGAGCAATCACTACAGCCACTGAGTTGAATTAAGCAGGTTTCCATTCTGAAGTAAAGTGGAGGATTATGGGTTTCCAGGTACATCTCGTCTGACTCGAAATGGCTCAGACCAGTGCACCATTCTCTCACATTCACGTCCACTTCTTCCTTGAGACCATGTCCCCACTCAGAAACTTACCCCCTGTGTGCAAGCAATCCGTGTAGGACCGCACGTAAATAAGTCTCAGATGGGAAAAGGTATGCATGCTGCCTTCATGTATTTTTGCAATAGTTCACCGAAATAGTGGTACTACATTGTCATCACATCCAGTGATACATTCGTCAACATTATTGCCACCACCACCACTGTTACCATATCACCATCGCCTTTATCATCACCACCATTACCATCATCATCATCACGTCTATCACCATCACAATCAGCAGTTTTCCATCATCACAAACTGTCATAAATAGCATTATGGTAATCACTCAATACCCATCACTATGAGGTGGATGGTGTCAGCCCTGAACCATCACTAGAGTCACGTGAAATCTATGCAAGGTCTCATCTCATCTCATTGTCTGAAACCGCTTAGTCCTATACAGGGTCACAGTGAAGCCGGAGCCTATCCCGGCAGACACAGGGTGCAAGGCAAGGATATACCGACGATGGGACGCCAGTCCATCGCCGGGCACTGCGGGGCAATTTAGCCTGCAAGCCCATTAACCTATGTAGCAGCATGCTTTTTGGACTGTGGGAGGAAACCGGAGTGCCCGGCGAAAACCCACGCGGACACGGGGAGAGCATGCAAACTCCACACAGAAAGGCACCCGAGCCGAGAGATTCGAACCCGGGACCTACTTGCTGTGAGGCGACAGCGCTAACCACTGGGCCACCGCGCCGCCCATTGTCAGTCTAAATTGTTATTTCGTTTTACATCCCCATTGTTGTCTTTTTTTATGCTCTATCTCACTTTGCGAGATTTAGAAGTGTTTATTTTGTTATTGGGGCTTTGTGGCTCTCAAACCCATCTCAGCTAATACAGGTTGCCTCGTAACCATCAATGTAATGTACTCACAAATGTATTTATTTAGAGTGGAAGCTTTTCAGAATTGTAAGGTCTGGGGTTTACACGAACGTGGATAAATGTAGACATGATAATACGCTCGCTGCCTCACTGTGGTAAGCTTTTGGATTTTCTCCTTGTACGTCCCCTAATATTTTATTATCCTCTGCAGAACATTTTTGGAATGCCGCATCGTTCTCCAACCGCACGGCGTACCTGCTGTTCCCAACATTTCGTGGCGAGAAGAGCGCTGACATCTCGTTTTACTTCAAGACGGTGGCGCCGTTTGGAACCTTCCTGGAGAACCTGGGACTGCAGCACTTTTTGCGTCTGGAGTTAAAGAGTGAGTTGCCACGGCTCCGATAATCTAAGTTACACCACTGTCGCCTCTCCACATTCTCTCTGCCACACAGTCTCATTAGCGGTGTCGATCAAATCAGCTGATGATGTGTTTCCACGAAACCTCAAAACTGGAGAGGGAAAGTGGGCTCCGCCCAGGTTTCTGTGACAGCCTGTCATGGCCTGGCAAGCTGTAACCAAGCAATGTAGCCGACTTTATTTAGACCGCATGACTCACTTTACGCATAAGCGTCATAGGGGTCAACGAGGAACAATCATATGATGCTGATGATCGTCAGCTTCAGATCTGTGATTTAATTCTGACAAACGTAGAATCAAAATAACCAATACAACCATTTTTGCTTCGCGTAGTGCAGGGTAATCCAAGCATCCATGACATCCTGTGAGAATTTTTTTTTATGATCACTTCCCAGCAGCCGTGGAGGTAAGGGACTTACCTCCATGGGTAAGTCCCTTAACTCCAGAAAGGCACCCGAGCCGAGATTCGAATCCAGGACCTTCTTACTGTGAGGCGACAGCGCTACCCAGTGGGCCACCGTGCCGCCCCCAAAAGCTAAAGATCATAAAGCCTCATGAAGGTACGAGAGAACAGACAATTGACAAGGGCCACACGATTTTAAATGTCAGTCCAATTAAACCAATTATTAATCAAATTAATTGTGTTTTGACAAAACTAATACTACTAATATTCATAAATAAATATATATTATGCATTACAATTCCATCCATCCATCTTCTTCCGCTTATCCGGTGCCGGGTCGCGGGGGCAGCAGTCTAAGCAGCGATGCCCAGACTTCCCTCACCCCAGACACTTCCTCCAGC
>JAZEWT010000001.1:37179643-37208899 GCA_036362905.1 Mordacia mordax
CTCCGGCTCACCGTGACCCTATATAGGATTAAGCGGTTTCAGATAATGAGATGAGATAATACAAAAATGTTCCAGGTATTATACATATATTTGCTGCGTATTATAGTCGATATTTAAACGTGTTTGTTTACACTGATTAGTGAGGCACTTGGTTCACACGATTGGACAACTGTAACCAACGTATTCTGTCGAGCGCAACCACATTGCTCTATTTTTACATCCCAGTCCATCGCTACTCAAAATGAGGCTCTATTGTCTTAACGGTTTATAATTAACTTCATAGGTCTGCTTGTACAGCAGGAATCACCTTTCCAAAATAGTTTTATTTATAAATTCCTTTTTGAAATATTCATTTGATTTTAAAGGGCTGTGTTTATAGATGATTAACATTTCTGTTGTGCAGATGAAATACATTAGTGAGCAAGGGATTTGGGGCACACACTGAGTGGTAACACAGTTTTTAACAGCTTTTCATCATGTGTTGCATGTTTCTTTTAAATAATCCTCAAGACATGAACTTTAGCAGTAGCATATTAATTTTAGATAGCGAGGTGTTAAATTGCCAAGTGACAAGAGCGTGTTGACTACGGAGCTATGCTTCATAGTTTTTTTTAAGGCACGCTTCCAAGGACACGTGCAAAATGAGACGCATCTGCAAAGTGTTCAAAGACGCAAATAGGCCCGCATTGTCTGCTCCTATCCGCGAATAGCAAGGACATTAAAGTCGCCAATCCCAAAGGTGTTAAATGACGTTTTTGGTGCCATCCATTACTGAAATTAATTCAGCTCATCTCATTGTCAGAAACCGCTTAGTCCTGTACAGGGTCGAGGTGAGCCGGAGCCTATCCTGGCAGACACAGGGTGCAAGGCAGGGATATACCTACGATTGGACGCCAGTCCATCACCGGCCACTGCGGGCAATTTAGTCTGTTAATTGTTATTTTAAATAGTAAATTAAGTAGAATTCTGTGTTTTTTATTTCAACCTATTCATCTTCCCCAAGCAATTACTTTTCATGACATTTTTTAAGGGGCTGAGAGCAGGTTTTGTGATGGTGTTTGCTTTTTCACCGTTTCACACGGGTTTTGTCCGTTTTTTTTACAAGTCGAGTTGTTTTGTTTTTGCACCGGGACCACGAGAAACGTAATTTCGTTCCTGTAAACTGTAATTGTATAAGGATAGAATGACAATAAAGTTTATCTATCTATTTAAACGCATCATCATACATAAGAGGCCACGAGATTGCACAGCACCACATACAGCTGTTGCAAGTAAAAGCAACACCTGCCCCCGAATGGCACGTTAACAACAATGATGTAGGAACGGAAAATCTGAAACAATAACGTTATATATTTTTTTTTTTACAAATTCGAGCTGTGTATAGAACGGAATGTCAACAACAACAACATCAGGACGGTTCAACTGAAAGTCAAATAGTAGCAATAAATTATAGGACACAAAGTAAAAGGGCAAAAACAATTCTTCAACAAACAAGGAAGGAATAAATGTTTCCGAGCAGGCGCAGGTCGGCAGAAAGCCATCATCCCGGCACAACAACACTGGGCCGCATCAATTAACCAAGAGAGCTGCGCATCCCTGAACGGCAGGAGGAATGGATAAGAGTCACAGTGGTAGAGATGGGAATCACAGTGTTCGAGATGTGAGTCTCAGTGTTGGAGATAGGACGCACAATGTTAGAGATGTGAGTCTCAGTATTAGAGATAGGAGCCATGGTGTAAGAGATGGGAGTCTCAGTGTTGGAGATAGGAAGCACAGTGTTAGAGATGGGAGTCTCAGTATTAGAGATATGAGCCACAGTGTAAGAGATGGAAGGCACAGTGTTAGAGATAAGAGTCTCAGTGTTAGAGATAAGATTCATGAGTCTGAGCCGGAGGACTTGAAAGCCTTACGGAACAAGTGAGACTTGAGATGAGATTTGAAGATGCCCAGGGACTCAGCTGAACGAATCTCCCATGGAAGGGTATTCCAAATTCTGGGAGCAGCGTGCGAGAAGGCTCTGTCACTCATCGAATGGAGGTGTGATCTGGGCACATGCAACAAGTCCGTATTGGAGGATCAGAGTGGTCGGGTTGAAGAGGGTGCCTGAAGTAGGTCACGGATGTATATTGGAGCAGCCCCAGTGAGAACCTTGTAGGTGAGAAGGAGGATCTTGAATTCAATCCTGTGTTTAACCGGTAACCAGTGGAGAGACATCAGTACTAGGTGTATGTGATCGTGAATGGGTATGTGAGTGAGGACTCTAGCAGCCGCATTCTGCACACATTGGAGACGATTGATCAGGTAGGCCAGGGTACCAGGGAGCAGTGCATGCAGTAATCGATTCGTGGGGAGATGAAGATGTGTATTTGCTTCCCAGCATCAGCAGGTGACAGGGTGTTGTGCAGTCTGGCTATATTTTGAGATGGAAATAGGTTACCTTTGTCACCTTGTTGGTGTGTTTCACGTAGCTGAGTGAGGAATCAAGAGTTACACCGAAACTCCGGACTGCCTTAGCAACTTCAGTGGTCTGGTCGTCAAGCATCAATTGGAGAAGTTCAGCCTTGGACAATTGGTGCTGGGTTCTGACAAGCAAAACTTCTGTGTTGTCGCCATTTAGTTTCAGAAAATGTGAATTGAGCCAGGCCTTCAACGTTGACAGTGAGGACGACATGTAAAGACCAGACGCATTGATGGATGGATTTGCGTGGATATAGATTTGGATGTCAACGGCATAGCAATGGCAGCTGAGATTGAGGCTGCGCAGGATACGGCCAAGTGGTTGTAGGTAGATGCTGAAGAGAGTGGGCTGAGAACTGAACCCTGAGGAACTGCAGACAAAACAAGATGGATCTCTGAGTTTTGTCCTCCGAGGCTGACAAGCTGCTTCTGGTCAGACAGGTAGGAGCTCAGCCAATGGAGGGCACAGCCAGAGACCCCTATACCCTCAATTCACTTAAGTTGAATCGGGTGATCAACGGTATCAAAAGTAGCACTCAGGTCCAAGAGGACAAGAATACTTGGCAAGCCTTCATCAGCAGCGACGAGTAGGTCATCATCTACTTTTACCAGAGCAGTTTCAGTTCTATGGCCGAATCTGAACCCAGATTGACAGGGATCGAGGAGGTCATTGTTGAGAATGTGTTTCTGGAGTTGCGCAACTGCGGCACGTTCTTCCTGCTTGTTGTGAGGTGGCAGCACTACTCACTACGCCACTGTGCTATAGCAAAGCCGTCTAATGCTGGCGCTCAATCAAGCCCAACACGTTTGCACACCTGCGACATGACCGGCGACGTCTCTGACAGGCGATGCCTGTGTCCTTGTCATGCAGGTGCCACTGCGTCTGGGAAGAGAGGCTTCCTTGGCTGCCTTCGAGCACTGCAGATGAATGGTGCCACGCTCAGCCTGGAGGAGCGAGCACGCACCGCGGTTGGTGGTGTGAACCCGGGCTGCACGGGCCACTGCAGTAGCTACGGCTCTCTGTGCCGCAATGACGGGCGCTGCGTGGAACGCTACAGCGGCTACGTGTGCGACTGCGCGCACACGCCGTTCGACGGGCCTTTCTGCACTCAAGGTGATGTGACTGTGTGTGTTTTTAGGTTTTTTTTTTCATACGAAGGCACGTTTGTGGCTTTTTCCCTTTAAGATTCCAGTTGGGGCTTATCGACTGCGCGATATTTCAAATCAGGGCTTGCGAAAGCAGCAGCTTTAGCAACTTCACCACAGACTGCCTTAGCAACAGAACTAGTTCTGATGTCTCTTACATAGCTTATCTCCACTGGAGGGATGGCACCTTATTACATGACCTGCTATAATCTCATCTCATCTCATTATCTGAAACCGCTTCATCCTATATAGGGTCACGGTGAAGCCGGAGCCTATCCCGGAAACATAGGGCGTAAGGCAGGAATACACCCGACGACGGGATGCCGGTCCATCGCCGGGCATTGCGGGACAATTTTAGTCTGCGAGCCAATCAACCTATCCAGGAGCATGCTTTTGGACTGTGGGAGGAAACCGGAGTACCCGGCGAAAACCCACGCGGACACGGGGAGAGCATGCAAACTCCACACAGAAAGGCACCGGAGCCGAGAGACTCGAACCCGGGACCTTCTTGCTGTGAGGCGTCAGCGCTAACCACTGGGCCACCGCGCCGCCCCTGCTATAATGAGAAGTTACTAATCCAACAGCTGTAAATATGCTGAAAGAAGTAAAAAACGAATGAAATATTTTTTGTTCAATAATGGATGGCTTTCAATTTGGTATTTTATTATTATTCAAAAGAACAGTATTTAAAACTTGGTTTTCACTTCGGTTCGAACAAAAATATGGTCTTAGCCACCTGAGTCTCCCATCCGCATCACACGTGTTGGTAAATCAACCCGTACACACACAATACACACTTCGATTTGTGTACCTGTTTTCAATTCGTGTGCCTCTACAAGTTGTATGTAACTGTGGCAACACAATCTGCGCAGCTGCTTTCCACATGCAGCGCACAGGTGAAAGAAGAACCCAGTCGTGACCCCCGAGTCGCGGGGAGCCCGTGTGCATGCGCCTACGTTTGATTCGTGCAGAACATATTTAGCGTATGTTTATGTATTTGTGTCGCCGTGCGGGTGAGAGGCGCTGTGACCCTCCCTCTCTTGATGGATGGAAGTGCTCGTGCGACTTGCAGGCAGCACCCTACGTGTGCTGCCTGCAAGTGCTGGGAATGCGCGGCACACGTCTGCCAAACTGGATTAACGCAGTGGTCGCGTAAATGGATGCGAGGAGATGCTAAGCTGAGCCATCAGTGGCTGTTATCCGAACCCCCCCCCCCCGCGATCCTTTGTAACTTCACGGCTTGTAAATGTATTCCCATTATAACCAAATTAAGCCATTGCAAAGTGATGCGTTGAGATAAAACATTAAATTTATTTGCCTTTTCTTAATGCAATATAGCATTTTCCCATAGGCCTTTCTTTTGTCCTTAATACACAGCATGATGCTATGAAGGCATTCCAGCTAGAAAATGGATTTGCAGCAGCAGAGGAATATGGAGATTATTCGTAGAGCTTTGGGAACGCTCAGACAAATCTCTCAGATGTCATGACGATTGTATTATAAACTGAGTCTGGACTTGCTGAGGAACACAGTGTCTAAGAATAACTGGCACTCGTGATGCAGATATTTATGGTCTGGGACTAAATGTGTTGTGAACATCTTGACATCAGACCATGTCATTTATTATTCCGTGTGTAACCGCCCTAAACTTTTGCAAGTGCAGCAGCTTAGGATGATTGAGAAGTGTTTGGCAAGGAGCGATAGAATGTGAAGATTTCTATCGTTAGCATTCAATGTGTATAAATACTGGCTTTGTATTGTTGCCATATAATAACTCTAAGGCATCATTTTAACGTTCTGAAAATGTACGAAATATGCTTCCAATTGAATCAAACGAATTAGCGAAACCGCAGATCTAATGGATGCGTGGTGCCGTGCACTCTGCAGCAATTATTATCAAACTCGGTACGCGGCACAAGAGCGTTTCCATGGAATAACTGGCAGAGACGTGTTTTGACGTCATTGCATCGCTTGTGTTGCGGCACTTCAATTAGAGTTCTCCTTTGTCGGGCAGGAGAAAAATAAAGGATACTCATTGGTGCTCAGCATCTGCCCACTTAGCAGTCTTTTACACGTCTCTGTGTCAGATCCAGTGCCCGGGTGTCGTCTGCCCCCAGTTACGACTGCGGACGACTCAGCTGTTAAGATGCGCTCAAAGAGCCACTTAATCAAGTGCTGCAAATGCTTATATTTTTTTTAATGAGATTTGCTGTACCCCAAAGAGTCAGAGGCTCCACGCATTACTGAACTGAATTCTGGGAACCCAAAAGGAGCATACAACGGTTATTCTGAAAATAAAAAAGAAGATTGAATACGTAATGTGGTGCATTTTCAGTACATATTTATTCTATGAAATGCAGTCATTAAAATGTTCAAAAAGAAAACGATCAACGTCTTCAAATAAACAATGGCAGTATATTTGAATCGGCGTCCATTGAAGTCAAATATCAGCAGTGACAAAGCAAAAAGCAGTAGCTAGGTAACGGATTTGGTAATGGCAGCCACTCTCCACAGCTTAATGCAGTGTTTCCTCGGAACACCGGCCAATATCGGCCGCTGTGATTATGCACATAAAACAGCGCGGCGCTTCTACTCGTCAAAACTGCCATTGCGCAGAGAATTGCAACGTATGCGTTAGAATGTTTTCATTTGGATAATTATTTTGGAACTATGTGGCCTTCAGTGATAAAACTGAAAAGTAGGGTTAAGGCAATGATGAAGAGATAGTTTATGCCTTCATGTGTTAAGCAGTTGCAATAGTGCTTGGTACATAGCAGAATAGCAGTGAACAAGTAGGCTGTGCAATATACAGTATATGAGCCGGTTGTTCAAAGCGTGTATTGCCATTATTTCTGTGCTATTGAAATTGTCCATATCTATTAGGCAAGCTAGAAAGTAGACATGGGCGGCACGGTGGCCAAGTGGGTAGCACTGTCGCCTCACAAAAAGAAGGGGCCGGGTTCGAATCTCGGCTCGGGTGTCTTTCTGTGTAGAGTTTGCATGTTCTCCCAATGTTCGCGTGGGTTTTCACCGGGCACTCCGGTTTCCTCCCACAGTCCAAAAACATGCTGCTGCATAGGTTAATTGGCTTGCAGACTAAATTGCCCACAGTGCCCGGTGATGGACTGGCGTCCAATTGTGGGTATATCCCTGCCTTGCGCCCTGTGTTTAATGGGATAGGCTCTGGCTCACCGCGACCCTTTACAGGACTAAGCGGTTTCTGACAATGAGATGAGAAAGTAGACATGTATTGTTTTAACACAGCACTGTGTATATTTAGTGCGGTGTTGTGAGAATTGTTTCCTAAAGCTGTTCGTTTGGTTATAGCCGTGTCCAGCACTCCCCCTTTTCTCCTTCGCGCTCGACACGGTTATCCAGAAATAACAGCTTTGGAAATTAATTCTCATGCTTCCAGCAATGAAAACCCACATCGCTGCAATGCCGTGTTGTGTATGCGGTGTATAAGCAATATGCGAATGTTGTGGCGGAATTTACACCTGACCAAGCAGACGCTCATCACATCTAGGTTAGGTTGATCTGGGGGGATGTCTAAGATGCGCTCAGATACTGCTTGCCATTAATGGAACCCAGATCGCTAGGTTCACATGAGGAGAGGTTGATCTCTCAACATGGATGTGGTTCGACCAACTTCAAATAGATGTGTTTGGTTGAGTGTTGGAATCTGTAAAATATTTTGGTTCCATACCTGGCTACCTGAGTTTGATTCCCACTCATGGATAAATTATTGATGAACTGATCCTGCTATCAGATAAGTTGACTTCCTTAAATAATTAGCTGGTGCGGTGTGTAAAACACCAACACTGGGGAGAATGAGAAAGCCAGGCATGGTGCTGGCCCCACCATCCCCTTATGTCTCCTTCAAATATTAACTGAACAGATACCTGTTCACTCCTCTAATACACACGGCAGCGGAGCTGGGTTCCGTGCCTCCGAGTTCACGCCCGTTGCAAATTTTGTTCATTATTACTTTCGTTCCCCCACAGAGGTGGGTGCCTACTTTGAGATGGGAACATTGGTGAAGTACTCGTTGGAGCCGCGGGAGCAAAGTGTGGAAGAGGAGGAGGAGGAAGCAGAGGAGGCGGGAGGGGCGATGGTGGCGGCGTCCAGCGAGCCAGATGAGGAGAGTGCGATGTTCAGGTTCAGCACCACGAGCGCTCCCGCCGTGCTGCTCCACGCCGGCACCATTGCTCAGCCGTCCTATCTCGCCATCATCCTCGAGCATAACGGCGAGTTGCTCTCACGTTGACCCACCACACGCGTGCTGGAATGTATCCGTGTGGATTGCTGTCGGAGGTGAATGTAAGTCGGTACGGTCTGGTACAATGTACCGTGAAGGATGTGGCCAAGGCATTTGGTAGAGTACAGGTGGGTATTGAACTTGTGATGCGACTCTGCCAGCATAAAACTTGAGTTATTGTCACGCTTGATTGGTGAGCTGTGAACTGCAGAATCTGAATTTGTTTCCCATCCTTGCCTACGTTTTGTGGTGAATGATATCTGCATTGACCTTGGCCCAACTCTCTGCAACTCACACTTACCAGCAGCAAATTTCCCCAACAATTGATGTGATGTGGGGAGACCTGCACCGAGCAGTGAAATTGATGAAGGCCTGTGAATTATTTGGACAGTTTATTGGAACGTTTCATGGAAAACAATGTTGTAGGGCTAGAGTGAATTTTATAATGTTGAAAAAACTGTGATAAAAAGGATGAAGTATCAAGCTTTGACTTGACCACAGAAAGGAAGTTAGCAACGCGTATGGGCAGGGGATAGGGGTTCTAGACAGTGAGGCAACTGGGAAAAAGGAGTGACCTCCCACTGAGCAGATATTGATTTTCGAGGTCTGTTACAAAAGAGCTTTGATTTCCTGGGGTGGATGTGATGGGTTTGCATTGTTGAAATTTTGTGAACTAAGTACCTCACTGATAATGGTAAAAATAAAATAATACAGTTTGACTTTTAAACTCTAAATGAATTTCAGTCTGCCTTTGATATGTCATTGAACGTGCAACAGTGTGGGAACAATGCAGCGGTTGGGTTTAGCTTATTGTTGGTCTTTGAAAAATTCTCCCCAAAGACATGTAACTGAAGGATTATTTTAATTATTTCAATAGAAAAATAATGCCTAGATTAATATAATGCTTCGTTTGGCAAGGACTGTATTGGATTAATTACACAGTTTTAGAGGAATGCATAGATTTATTTAAAAATTCAATACTCATTTCCAAAGGCTGTAGTTCTATAAATGAAAAATTACAGCAGCCCCATGGGTCTGGGTCACATGGACCCGCGGTGCCCATTATCTCAGCTCAGTAGACTGTGTAGTTAATGTGAATCTGACTGAGTCCTTTGTGCGGTCCTTGGCTGTCGGAAGCTGCCCGGGGCCATTTGGTTGGGTGGCGGAATTGTTTTGACACAGAGGGATTTGTTGCTCAGGCACGTTTCGTAGCATAAGATTGCGACTCCTTTTAAATATGTGCGCTATCCCAAAAACAGCTTTATTTTCACACGGCGGAGTATTTTTTTGGTCCTCTGAAAGTTTCCTTTATACAGCATTACATTCCGACCTGCATGCTGAATGATCCTTTATGCTGTTAATGGAACCCAAAAATGCTCTCATTGTCATGCTATATGGTATTCCGTAATTAGCTTAGAAATAAACAAACAAATGCCTATGCTGCACTTACTTAGAATGCATATTATTTGCTCGCATCTCAGACGCTAAGCAAGATTGAACCTGGACAGTGCATGCATGGCCAGTTTAGGTTACAGGGTATGGGGCTGTGTGTTCTGTGGATAGAAGAGGGCAGTGCAGAAAGCACCCTGGACAGGTATATCTGAGGGGTTGAGAGTACCCACACTTTACTCCTCTACATGTGCCTTGCCCATCAACTCATTGTCGTGTACCCATAATACTGCTGGATGGAGAGAGAAGTGGCATGAGGAGATTAAATGAAATGTCCCATTGTTTCAGTCCAATCGGCAAGCCATTACACCATGCAAGGTCCCAATTGATGTGTACACTATCAACGTACCATTAAAGCTATCCATAGAGGAACATTTCAACGGTTAATATAATGTTCTCGCACCTGGCTGAAAGCATGAGTCTCACCGTTTGTAAATGCCACGACTGTGCTGATGTAACCCTCTCTAAAACCGGGGAAAAACACAGACATGGTGCAGCAGTCTTTGTTGTCAAGGCGTGCATCTGTCTCGGGAAGTCTGGCTCGCAAAATATTCATCACGGAATGAAAATGAGTAAAAATTGGAAGCCATTCCATGGCGATAACCTAAATAACTTTATTCACCCATGAGGTAATTCATACACTATTCAAATGCCCCATTGCATAGCGGCAGTGTTATTGCACGTAAATGGCTGTGTAATGCGATTAAGAACGTGGTGGTGTGTCTTAGCTGTGAGACATTACCGAATCTTCAGAGATGCTTGAGGAAGTTCAATGTGCTCGTAAAAGAATAATACAATTCGCTGTAGTTATATCAACCATTTTAAGTGACTATTAGCAGTTTATTTTTTAATACAAAACACTGGTTATGTCCATCATTTAATTAGCACGAAAAATACGTGTGTGAAATGGATGTCCCTCTGGCACATGGCCAATGACAATGAAAAACGCCTCTCACATTTTCTGTCGCTTGCGATCACCTTTTTTTCGAGGGTGTCGCTGCATCTTTCCGTCTCTCACCCCCATCGTTTTCGCCCCGTGCTCCTCGTGGGAGGGTGCGCCGGCTCACGGCGCACGCCGCCGCGTGGTGCGCGGCGCGTGGCGTGTGGGCACCTGCAGGCAGCCTGCAACTGTGGTTCGGTGGCAGCGGAGCTTCGGGGCCACACGCCATTTCGGCCGGCGCGCGGAACCTGGCCGACGGTCACGTGCACGAGGTGAACGTGACACGGCGCGGCACCCTCGTCCTCCTGCAGGTGGATTGCGCGTACGGCCACTCGCCAGGCGTGCTTGACCCCGCGCGTGCGTTCGCGTTCACTCCAGCTGCGCTAGTTTCCTGCCGTGCACAAGGGCACTCGACATGATTGGAAAAACATCTCAAGCAGGCCACTCGCGAAAATAAATCTTTATACTCAGTGGAGGTTTTCCCGTGTAAAACCCTGGATTATTGTAGCCGGGATGTTTGTAGGTTTTGTAAACCTTCCTCTTTAATAACACTAGAGGGAAAAGCATCAGTTTGAAAATGTGTTGAATGCTTAGTTGAATGCTTAGTGCAGTCGAAGAAAGCAGTAGACTCGATATAGATTGCAGCACCACTGCAAGGCTGTGCATGAATGGCCCATTAGTCAATAATGTGCTTGACGGTTTTGACTTTACTTTCGTTGCAGTATGGCTTTGCTTTGATCATCCAATTGTGGAAGGCGTACACGCGTGTTCGGCGTTGCGATTGAGCGCTGTTAAGTGATGTCCATCGTTGAGGTTGAAGATCGGAGCCTGGTGCTTCCACAGTCGGGTCCTCAATGAGGTTTTTGTTGATTCTCCCACAGTCCTCCCACCGTTGGGTGGAAGGTCCTACAACAAACATGTAGCCAGTTTATCACGTGGCCAAACTGAAAAATAATTTCTGAATCATTAATTTTTTCATTAATTGTCTTGTATTAAAAAAAATGGATTTATTCTTTTACATTGACTTTGACGATCGACTTATGAGTTGTTCTGTCCACGCCTAAGTTATCTGCTAACTACAAGCTCAGTAATCTTAACTCCCCCATGTAATCGACATTACGACCAGTCTTAGCTTCAACCGGACTCGCACCATTTCTATGATTAAGTCGGTTCTGTACTCAGGCCCCTGTATTGCCATGGCACCATCACTCGCCAGTGACTGCACTGCACCGAACTGAGCTAATGAAGCTCGTCGCTTTGCCGCTGGATCCCTTCAGCCTTAGTGTAATGTCGCCCTCAAGGGTTCATGAGTTAACTAACACATATTTGCAGAGCTCCTACATTGTTGCTCGCTTGGCACAAAATGAGGGCTCCAATGGCTTCGCGATTATTAGCTAACCTCTCCTGGGCTACACTAAGAGAGAGTGTGTCCCAACCAAAACTTGCTCGTACATTTTGTCTTCAGACTGTTTCCTACAATGTCATATTTTGTTGTGGGCTTCCCTGACGTAACTTGAGATTGGCTCTACGTGTTCGCAGGCATGATTTACACCGCTGTGACATCGATGTCGTAACCATAATAATTGTGATGATGTTGTGTTTATCCTGGGGAGAGGAGGGATGTCCGTGGGCTTGTATTGTGAGGGAACAAATGTCTGCAGATTAATGGAGACATCTTAAGAGTCTGGAGACTTATTGAAAAGACGTATTTGAAATTAAAGATGCAAATCATGAAGTGCAGCTTATATTTATTTTGGAGCTGTCGCACAGGCTTTTGGTCGCGACACCTGATTGGCAATAATGAGCACGCTTAAGATGACTGTGGTTTTTTTTATTGTACCCTCTCCACAAATTGGGACGGAATGTTGGTGCCGCGTTACCTACTGCTTTCAACGGCAGTTTGAAAACGTTTATCAGGGTAGCAGCACGGTACGCGCACCAGACAGCTAAGGGCAGACGTAATGAAGTTCCTCGTGCCTCACTGGGCCTTCTCTCAGCAATATAGTTACTCATTCACCCGTACGCTGGCACTAAACAATGTAAGCACCAAGGAAATTGCATTTGGAGTTAAAATATACATATATGGGTGGCTTATAAATTTTCAATTTATTGCCATATCATGAAAGCAGTCCTACGGCTTCAGGATTTATGAAAAATTGAATTGTGCAGTTACACAATTTAATAATGACATATTTAAATACGAACATGTGAAAGTCACTTCCTGCAATCCATCTGTACCCTTGGGAAGATCTGTGTGAAGCTGCGATCGTGGTATTGAAATTTTACTTCTTACGACCGCTAATGCGTGTGGTAATATCTGAGATGTGTTTTTCTCTGGAACACAGTGGCAGTCACCCACTGCTGCATCTTGGTACAATGCCCGCAGCGAATTTGAGCTGTTTGCTGCTGGAACGGTTGCTCGTTCTCGGATTAAATGGCAACATAGAAATCGGGGCATTGCAACTCTTACCAGTATTTCCACCCGTAGGTCCTGATAAAAAGCGTATGGTTCACGGGAGATGCTGAGTTGCGCCTGTAGTTGAGTGTAATCCTGTGCCTCTGCTTGCTGACGTATGTGTGTGTGTGTGCATTTCCGCGTGGATTTACGTGTGTTTTAGTGTGTCTGGGGGGTGTGCTATTCACAACGGTAGCCTAGTGGTTAGCACACTGCACTTTGAACCCAGCGGCCCAAATTCACTACCCAGCTACAGCTCGACTCTGAAATGTGGTGAGTCTCTGAACATCTCGGGTATCTCCTCGGTCGCCGCGTCCTCAAATGAATACCTGATCTGTGTCTAAAGATCGCCACTAGAGGGACAAAGGTGTTCGGGCATGGAGCTGGTCACCCACTCCGTCATGTGCCGTGCCAACCTTCAGAGGTGCTCACTAACAGCACTTGCCCCAACAGTCTGCGCACGCGTTACGGGGGATCGTTTGTAGGAGCACATGTGCGTGCACGTGTGTTTACTTGTGTGCATATTTGTGAGCCGAGTCTCTACGGGAGCTCTAAACAGCTGGTCCTGAGTGATGGAGAAAGAAATCAGGTTTTCCAGATATCCTTCTGCCTTGCCCCTTGCCGAGGCTACACGCAAACCATTTATTTCCTGGATTGAGATCAAACACAAATGAAATTGTAAGTGACGTGTGGGATATTAGTGGCTTCCAACTTACAGCGGGAAGTAGCAAAGGGTTTGCCTATGCAAGCGTGGAAGGTTACAAAGAAAAATAGGGTATGTATTTTGGGAGAATATGGAAGTGCTCTCAGCCACCCTGACGTTTTAATGGGCCTCCAGGATGCTTCGTGATAAAGAGGCTGGCAAGCCTGCCTGCTGTAATGAGGGTGAGAGTAGTGGTGCTGCCGGGAACAACCGTAACGTACGATGGGTAATCGACATGATTAAGCTTGGCTTTGGGTCTTCTGTGCTAAATTTTCGAATATAAATTAACTCCCGTTGTTGTATTTCTCTGTATCCAAAATTCAAGCAAAATATACACGTGAAAATCTAATCCTGTCACATAGCCACAATTGGTCTTAATATTTCCATAAATTGCGCCACACACTCGTTTGCGGCTAATTCTCGTGTCTCCCCCTGCCACCCCCCGCGTCGCTGCGGCATTTCTGCCGCTCGCTCGATCCTCGCATCGGTTTCCTCGTGACGCCGTCGTCTCACTCCGACCGGGGACCTGTTGGGCGTGACGGTCACCGGCCACAGCTGGACCACTACCTCCCGACGAGTCACCGCCTCCCGGCCGGACGGAACCCTTATCCTCTGGCCGCCGACACGCTCTACCTTGGCCGTGTCCCCGGTGAGAGCCGGCGCGTAGCCTCCCGAAGCGGGACAAACGCGCGCGCGCGCACGCGCGTGTGAAGGTGTGGAGATTTCGGTGACGAGAATGCTTGTCGACAGCGCCTGCCCAGCTGTTCACCTCTGGAAAGTGAATGTCGTCAGTCTGACTGTGTCGATGGCGCGAGTGTGGCATTAAATTCATGATATGCCAACAACAGTTAACCACCTCGTCCCTAAACATCGCCGTATAACAAGAAATATAATGTATGAGGCTGTTGATTGCTTACCAAAGCTGTTCTTTGGGATAGCTGCGTCGAGCGATCTTCTTCTCTCCTTCATGATATTTCGCCTTCCTCTTTTGTAGGAATCATCAGGCGTACCGTGTACAATGTAGGAGGCTAACGTTTCGAGCAAGAGCCCCTCTTGGGAACAAAAACAGTGGTCACAATATTTTAAAACTGGCAGTTGCGGAAAGAATTTAACAAAAAATAAAAACGCAACTAACCTATGTTAAACAGTTGTTGTTCTTGTGTAAGGTAGGTGACATTTATTTCTTGGAATCCTATGTGTCACAACATAATATCTCATCTCATTGTCCTCATCCTCATTATCTGAAACCGCTTAATCCTATACAGGGTCTCGGTGAGCCGGAGCCTATCCCGGAAACACAGGGCGTAAGGCAGGAATACACCCGACGACGGGACGCCAGTCCATCGCCGGGCATTGCGGGACAATTTTAGTCTGCGAGCCAATCAACCTCATCTCATCTCATTATCTGAAACCGCTTAATCCTATATAGGGTCATGGTGAAGCCGGAGCCTATCCCGGAAACACAGGGCGCAAGGCAGGAATACACCCGACGACGGGACGCCGGTCCATCGCCGGGCATTGCGGGACAATTTTAGTCTGCGAGCCAATCAACCTATCCAGGAGCATGCTTTTGGACTGTGGGAGGAAACCGAGTACCCGGCGAAAACCCACGCGGACACGGGGAGAGCATGCAAACTCCACACAGAAAGGCACCCGAGCCGAGAGATTCGAACCCGAGACCTTCTCGCTGTGAGGCGTCAGCGCTAACCACTGGGCCACCGCGCCGCCCCATCTCATTGTCAGAACCGCTTAATCCTCTACAGGGTCGCGGTGAGCCTGCACCTATCCTGGCAGACAAAGGGTGCAAGGCAGGGATATACCACGATGGGACACCAGTCCATCACTGGGCACTGAGGGCAATTTAGTCTGCTAGCCAATTAACCTATGCAACAGCATGTTTTTTTGGACTGTGGGAGGAAACCGGAGTGCCTGGCGAAAACCCACGCGGACACGGGGAGAGCATGCAAACTCCACACAGAAAGGCACCCGAGCCAAGATTCGAACCCCGACAGCCTTAGAGCAAGTTAGGCTGTCGCCTTACTTGCTGTCGCCTTACTTGCTGTAAGGCGCCAGCGCTACCCACTGGGCCACCATACCGCCCACAACATAATATATACAAATAAAATACGGGACATGTAATTGCTCTACGTTATAATATGCTAATTGCCGCAATTATCCACCTCACCTCTCAGCAGCTCATGCTTGTCTCTATGTCTCTAGGCGTTAAGACTAACCCTGCCAAAAGTACATTTATTTATAAACTATTTATTGGCATGTGTAACAATGCTTATGTCACATAAAGGCTTTGAGAGCTCATTTTGTGCTTGTGCAATATTTTAAATGGGCAGCAACTATCACAGCCCATCTCCTGGTAGAAACTTCATCAGCGTTTTGGTAACAATCTAGCAGGTGGGATGACATCTATCACCTAGCTCAGCCATCCCTATGTTTCATCTCTACTGGCTTCCTTAACAACATCCTCGCTGCAGCACCCCCAGGGTCTGTGCCATTGTGGTAAAAGGTTCACCACTCATTTCCAGACAGCCCGCCTCACTGCGACCACAGCTGTCTTCGGGGCAGCTTAACCCTTGGTGTGTAAGATGGCATACCGTGCCTTAAATTAATTGCGCCATGCAGCTAGGCGGGAAATATAGGGAGTGAATAGGCCGTTGAGATGAGTGGTGAAATTGGGTTGTCACTCGTGGCTTGCAGGGTCGTTGTTTTTGTTGCCACCCTGTTGGAATTCACATGCCGGCCTCCCCACTCAGCTTCGTCAGCACCGCCTTAGATGCGGCGGCGGTGGACGCGGTGGCGGTGGACACGGTGGCGGCGCAAGGAACTCCCAATCACCCAGCACATTCCTCCTCTCGGCACTCGCTCGCACGCTATTCCCAGCATGGTTATTAATTTTTTGGTAGTTTCTAAAAATTTCGTAGCGGCTGCACACGCAAGCACTGAAAGTAAAAGAAGACATTTTCTTTCATCATTATTTGAATGCGGTCGTTCTTTTGTGTGTTTTATTTCCTCTTCAGTAATTCTTGAAATATATATCAAATGGAATTTTTTTTTTTAACAAACCGCTTTGCACCAATGTACGTTTTTATTCAGTGCTCGATTTATGAAATACTGAAAGAACAGCTGCAGAACACAATTCTTATACCTATTTTTTTATTTGAAGTGGTGTGTTGTTGGCTCTTGAGTGTGCATTGGACTGGAAAATACACCAACATTTTTATCAAGCTGTGGCTGAGAAATACTGCATAACAAATTTGTAAAATGCAAGAATCTATCCATAGATGTCAGGTTTAATAGAGTATTAATTCATTATATTGGAGAAAGTAACAACTATAATCGCGTTGCAAGTTTGTGTTATGTAGCAATTCATGAACAAAATTCCACAAACGAATGTCAAAATTAGCATTAACATGAAATGATCGATGATATCTCTGTCTCGTCAACATGAATTTAGTCCAGGCAGATACCCTCAGCTCCGATTAGCAGGAGGCACAAGCGAGGCCGCTAGCACTGGGGAAACATCAGAGAGATTTGAACATTGCTTGTTATTGGCTTTCTTCAGAGTTTAACACTAGCAGCGTAATGACCGTCAAAATGTGTAGTTTTAAAAATGAAAAAAATAATGTTCATCTTGTCACATTAAAGTTTGTGCTCAAACACTGCTAAACCTCATGGCACCAAGTCTTGGCACACCAGCCTGCATTTTAATATATTAATACACTTTGACCACAGCAGAGGCCATGGTGATCTTCATCATAATAATAATAATTATTGCATTTCCAGAGTGCTTTCCACCCAATAAAATATGTCACAGCAACTACGGGTTTTTAATGGCAGAGAGTGTTGGGCGAGGTAGGAGTGGGGCTGGAAGGCAGTGCATTCCAGCAGCAACATTATTTAGGTGACAAGTGTACATGCTGGTCATGCAAATGAATGACATGGGTGACAATGTAAAGAGACCCGTAGGTGTAGTCACACCTTAGGGAATTCAGTGGAAATTGACAGTCATGTTATGAAATTGTAACTGCTGTTATTACTTGAATGTTTGGTGTGTTTTTTTTACCCTTATTGTGTGGGTGGCAGCCAGGTAGGGAGGAGGAATCTCACAAGGACATTCCATTAAACAGACATTTGTTTCCCGCATGGTGTAATCACATAGTGTAATCATGTTTGAAAAGCAAAAGTGATCTCCTTTAGCCAATGCTTGATTAGCCACTGCTGAGCACCTAATAGCAAATTCAAGGAAATTAATTCAATTCACTCACATGGACAGGTTGCACATTCATATTCTACAAGCCAGGGCAGAAGCTGTTGCTCTTTTTCGCCAATGTGTTTTGTCTTGCAGACTTCGCAATTGAGACTGTAGGGCATCTTTCATGTCAGACAGGCTCCTTTTTAGCATTTAAAATGGGCAGCGTGCAGTGCATATGCTGGTTAAATGTAGCAAACAGGAGATGGGCTTGAAAAATGTAAGTCCTGGGAAATCATAAGTATACAGAATCACTGGCTCCCAGTGACCTCATCACGATCTTAGTTATGGACTTGTCGGATTTAATTGTGTGTTAGTGGATGCATCCAAGCAGGGCGGGGACCTTCCCAAAACAATGCCTCGCGGGCACTAAATCTTGGGGATCTATGTTCGACACAGACTCCATGATTGGCTCGCCATGGTGTTGGCTACAGATCCTGTGTTGTGCCCTGGGATTACGGTGCTCGAAGTTCAGTCTCGGCATGGCCTGTTTGCAAGTCCACGACGCACATGTTGAGAGACTGTAGCAAGTGGTGCATATCCCAAAGACGTCCAGGAAAGGGTGATAACCTTAGTGATTTTAATCCTAAACTGAGTGCAAAAAAAAAACCCAGAATGTATGCAGTCGTGCACTGCTGTAATGATCTGTTTAGCAAGGACCACAAAGGTGCAATCCACGCAACAAACCCAGCAGCGCATGTCTTTAAGAGTGTCGGTGAAATTGCTTGTTTTAAGTTTTTTTTTTTTTCCGGACAAAATTCGCCACTATTGGGCAAAACAGGAGAGCCCTTTGCAGTTCCCAGTAATTCTTGGTAATGTGTGCCCTGAGGTTTAGAACATTTAGAAAGATGTCATCTGTTCCTGCAGTTTTCCCAGCTTGACTTGCTGCTCGTGGGCTATTTCTGCACTGGTGAAGGGGAGTCAATAAATGGGATGATTGGGTGGTTGCTGCTACATTGGCAGTGAGCTGAAATTTAATCTTATGGAAAATGTCCTTGTCGGGCAGTGATTTAGAGGCTTGAAATAATTGGGCAGCAATTTGGTAGCTATGGTGTCTGCTTTGTTGTTTTCACCTTAGTTTGTAAGTCAGGTTGGCACCGCCAAACTTGAAAAGCAATGACGAGCTCTCGAGCTTTCTCAGAATCCAGTCACTCCAAGAATTGTGTTGCGTTTTATGGGTGATTGTATTGCATGCATTATGTCCAGTAAGGTGTGCAGAGCTATTTCTATCAATGGCGAACACTGCATCGAGTGGCTTTCATTATGACTGGTAAATTGCCTTTGCCAGAACCAATGCATGTTGGCATCGACAGACTGTTTCAATGTAATCCGGTCAGCTTTTTTAAATGTTCTGTTTAACACCGTTGTCGACGTCCTCACCGGTGCCCTGGTGGTGATGTTAATTATAAAAGGGTGGTGTTGTGTTTGTGGCAGATCTTCGATGACCATCCCGGTAGGGACTCCGCTTGGGTCTTTTTGGAAGGAAGCGATATCCCGTTGCTGCCTTGTCGATTGAAATGTCACACTGTTGACATCGGAAAGGAAGTATTTGTGGCTTTGACGACGCTCAGCCGGTGAGAGGATCCCCCGGATCGTGGTTGAATCAATAGCTCAATGATGATGTGTAAGTTTTCCAGAGACAAAGGGTTGCTACTTGATGGTAATTGCAATTGGGTTCATTTGTGTTAGGTGGCATGTAGGTATTGTAGATGTAGATGTTACTGATGGCTCAACTACTTGAATTATAATTGGTGAAACATCTGTGAGTTTCGTTTGCTACTTGACTGTACAACTTTTGTGCTTCGCTTCCAGTATGTGGCAAGGCCATATATTGGATTTGAAGTTGCACCAGGTTGTTTATGCAGTGTTTCTTCAATAGTAACTCGAGGTGCTGTGAGAAGTAGTATTATTGTTCGTTGGTATAGATCAGTGGCCGCTCCAATGATAGAGGTAATTTGACTCTCACAATAGCCTTCTAGATGTCAGTATTTTTTCAGCTCGTATCAGATCTTTAAGATTGTGATGATACTAGTTGTGATGATTTAAGTAACGCGAAGGTTCACATAACAGTACTGATCCTGAGAGGATATAGTGATGTTGGTTTTCATGGCTTGATGGATGAAAATTATCTTTATAGCTGCTCTTTTGGCTAGCCGTGGCGAGCATTCCTCCTCCCTCCTCGATGACGTTTCATCAAAACCTGATGATGCCTTTCCAGTGTAAACTAAATAGTATTATTCACTAAACCTTACAGCAAATGCTATAATCTTTTTTTACTTGATTTCCAGTTTTATATGTCATAGTGCCTTAAATATAATAAATTCAAACAAAATATATGGATCTTAAGAAACTCAAAACCATGTATTAGCTCCACAAGGCCGCCCTTCTCAATGGATGTTTATTACAGCCTGCAACAAAATATTAACATTTACTTTTCCAGCCCCGTGCCGCTGCTCTATCAAGCTGTGCAACGACCACTGTGCTTCACCGCCAGGCACTTAATGGTGCCACACGAGGAGTGAGCCGTTGCCTCTGGAGCATTCAGCGTTCACCGTAGGGAGAGGGTAAAGAACACGATGGTAATGTTCAAACGACACGATTAAAAACGTAATGATGTACGTTATGCGTTGCTCCAAGGATATGTCTGGCGCTGTCTTGGCAGAAGGAACGCCAAGCAAAAAGGTATTAAAAAACAAATACAAATTTCGCCCATTACTCGTTTATGGAATATGATGAAGCCAGTGTTTTCTTTTTTTTTTTAGCCATCTCTGAGAATGGCACACACGTCGACCTTGCAAAAGAGACAATGTTTCGTTAGCCTCAGTGGGTTTATTTCATCTAAATTATACTGGTTATTCTGACACAACAGCAAGGCTTTAGCTTCATTGACATCTCATGAATCTGGCTTGAATAACTGTGATTGTATTTTCCCCCTTTCCCGTTCGTGGTTTTAACACACCATGCTCATATTTCACCATTATCAACTCATAGTAAACGTTGACATTATGAGAGATATATGTGGAAATATTTCCCTGATATTGCAGTGTTTATGCAAGCATAATTTTCACATTTGCCATCAGATTGCTTTGTAGACTGAAGATAAGGCAATATTGAATTCAAGAGTCTCCTCACCTACAAGGCTCTCACTTGCGCTGCTCCAACATACATTCGCGACCTACTTCAGGCATCCTCCTCAACCCGACCAGTCCGATCCTCCAATACGGGCTTGCTTCATGTGCCCAGATCGGACCTCCATTCAATAGGTGACAGAGCCTTCTTGCGCGCTGCTCCCAGACTCTGTGATGTCCTTCTATTGGAGATTCGATCAGCTGAATCCCTGGACATCTTCAAATATTGTCTCAAGACTCACTTGTTCCATAAGCCTTTCAAGCCCTCTGGCTAGGACTGTTGATGTGGCTCAATATTGTCGTGCCAGGATGATGGCTTTCTGCGAAACCTGCACCTGCTCGGGAACATTGATTCCTTTATTGTTTGTTAAAGAATTGTAATGGTGTAGGTTTTCACGGCTCGATGCATGATGATTGCTTCGAAAAGCTGCTCTCTCGGGACAGCCGCGTCGGTGGCGCCTGAGGATGCCTCTAACGTGTGAGGCGAAACGTCGCGAAGAGAGGAGAGAGAGACATCGACACGGCTGTCCCCCTGTTAAAGAATTATATTCTTTTTTCAATAACACTTTTTTATATCCTAGACTTTGTTGCTACTATTTGACTTTCACTTGAACAGCCTTTATGTTGTTGTTGACATGCCGTTCCCTCCACAGCATGAATTTGTAAAAAACAAACCCAAAAAAAAGCCTGGCTGTTACTGATTATCCATTCTTATGTCGTTGATGTTGACATGCCATGCTCTCCGCAGCTCTGTGCAGTGCTTTGTGAGCCTCGGGTGAAATCCGCTCTATAAATGCAATTATTATTATTATTCTATGACATACTGGAGCTAAATAATGCTTTGGAGATAAAACTACCTGTGTCGTGAATTGAACATTAGCTTTGCACTTTTCAAAACGTTTTAAATCCCTGAAGTAATTTGGGGCATTAGTTATAACTCATCTCATCTCATTGTCTGAAACCGCTTAGTCCTATACAGGGTCACGGTGAGCCGGAGCCTATCCCAGCAGACACAGGGCGCAAGGCAAGGATATACCGACGATGGGACGCCAGTCCATCGCCGGGCACTGCGGGGCAATTTAGCCTGCGAGCCAATTAACCTATGCAGCAGCATGCTTTTGGACTGTGGGAGGAAGCCGGAGTGCCCGGCGAAAACCCACGCGGACACGGGGAGAGCGTGCAAACTCCACACAGAAAGGCACCCGAGCCGAGAGATTCGAACCCGGGACCTTCTTGATGTGAGGCGACAGCGCTAACCACTGGGCCACCGTGCCGCCCCTAGTTATAACTAAGCAAATGCTAATGCAGGAAGTGAGTATTAAAAATGTATTAATGTGGACAAAGTCAAAAAGCAGTGAAATATTTAAAAATGGTAGCTGTCCTGGCAAAGTGCGCAATATCCAGGTTCTGGTGCGATAATGCTTGCCTTGCTGCAGAGCCTGTAGATACATTAATCCTGCGTGGTTACAGGGAGAGTTGAGCTGCATTAACTCTAGGCAGATGTGTCACTATTCAAACAATATATTTCTTCTAATTGTAATGCACACAGTACTGTATTCACCCGCTCTCAGAAGAGAGATCATCACTCAGGGGCGCGAGAAAGGCAATCGTGCGGTAAACCGGTGCCAACAAATTGCCCGAGTGCTGTGATCCTCCCTGTGTCAAGATGTTGTCATCCACTTAGCACGTGTTTACATGTGGGAGGGAACTGGTGAACAACCACACTTGCGAGGGGGAAACACTCTGTCAAATACAGACGGAACATGTGGAACGTTATTGCCATACCGTGTTCTCCTTGACGCAGATGGGAAAGGAGTTTAACAACATCTGTGCAGTCCACCAAACCTCACTGCCTCCACAGTGCTGGATTGCTGCGTGCACCCTAGTGTGTGCTCTCGATGGATTAAGCGGCGGAGCATAATTTACCTGCAGCATACTGTGCGCTGCAGTCGCGGAAATGGAAATTGATGGCGAATGCACCTTTGATCTCGGCTGGTTGTAGGAAATGAGGTCAAGCATGATTTTTACTTGCATTCTCCCTGTTCTAAAGAGCCACCTTTGCCTACCTGGAATATGAGAACACTACTGCTGCGAGTGGTAAGGAGCTCGACAGATTCAGAATCCACACGTGCAATCTGTCCACTCTATAGCTAGTACTGATGGCAAATGCGTTCAGTAGGAAAAAATAATTGCATCGCTCATCCGATACGCAGAGTGGTGTGACTCAGGAGGGGAAATGCCAGGATGTGCAATATTTATGCAGTTGCTGCTTCCAATTTGCAGCAAAATTCATCACTGTGCGAGTGGGATAACGGTGCTGAGGTCCTTCTGGATCTGTCAGAATGTGTAAGTGTGAAGGCCCCTGTATGTTTTGCATTTACGCTCCTGGACTGGCTTAGTTTTCAAGTGCTTATGCTGTCTTGGACATTGGCACATGACCTAATCAAATTAATAGTGACTTATCACTCGTTTCTTTGCTGCATATCAAGTTGGAGTCAAATTAAATTTTACAGGTAAATTTTGCTCTAAATTAAATTTCTGCTAAATCAGTGTGGAATGCTTTGTGAGCAGCCTGAGAACTTTAATGTAATTGTCCAACTAGAAGGCACCTGTATCAATTATTATATAAATGTAGCTGTTTTGTAGTTGAAGTCGTATTAACATACCTGAATACTGCATATTTATGTTCACTTAGCTTGAATTGACATTTAATTATTTCTGAACGCATGAAGCCGCTCTTAATTGCTTTTTCCTGTTGGCTAATGCCTGTAGATTTTTCTGAATAGTTTTTGCATTTATAAATATACAATGGCAAAAATCACCTGTATTCACAGGCTGATGGGGGCAAGTACTGTTAGCGAGCACCTATGAAGGTCAGCACATCACACGAGAGAGGGTCGATAAGCAGCATCACACTGGGCCACCTTTGTTTCCATTATTTCTACTAGGCACTCATTGCAGGCTGAGTCAACTTAGGGGAGACCCACGTCCGGTTCAGAAAATCGTCACTGCATTATCCATGAGTGGGAATCGAACTTAGCTCGCCTGGTTTATCGTGCACCATGCTAACCGCGACACAACCGTTCCCCCACACTGCACCACAGACGCGGACACACACAAAATGCTTTGCCCATCATATTTGCAATGACTTTACGAAAGGTAACAGTGTTACAGATCGGAGACCTAGCCATCCACGTGGGAGAAACATGTTCCCTTCCAGCTGCACAACACGGCTCACTTCCAAATCAAACGGCTCGTTACGTGCCGAATGACTAGTTAATTGCAATTTGATGAACACAGACCTAGTGCACACATGCACGAACCTGCCATAAATGGCCCCATCTTTGATGACCATTACCTTGCAGTTTGCCTCAATAAAACACAATCTTAAGACTGTGCTTCGCTTAAAAATATGGTGAGAAAATGCTATTCAGAAGCCCTAGAGAAATTACCTGTATTAATCCTATCACAAGTAATAGTAAAAAAGACATAGATATAAAATCATTAGTTTATGATTTGATATGTTTTGCAAGTTTCAAATACTGGAAATGTGTACGTAGGTACGTATGATATTAACGACAGTCCGTTTGTTTATGCTGCTGGATATGCAGTGACTAAAGTGTTGAATCTTTTGCAATTTAAACATTGTCATTTTGTATTAAAGAATTATGTTATAAATGTTTCTGGGCTGGCTTATCTCATTTTGAAACTGCTTCGTAAAATTAAAGAATCGTTGTTTCTCCTGTAGCGTGACGTTTCTAGTTTGGTGGGAGAATTTGTTTTCCCATTGTGGGAATATAGTAATATTACGGTTGTCAAACAATGTAATGCACGCCATTTATCAATGCATGTTAAATGTTGGCTTACCCACCCAGTCAGTGGTAGCTTACCTCGTTTGTAACTTGCATACATTTTCATATTTTCATATATATATTTTTTATAAATATAGAATATTACGCGTAACAACTTGCGCTCTTTACGTATGCGTATATTTTCACATCTTATCAAAATTGTGTTGAACTTTCATTTCTTGGTCACGCGTGCTTAGTCCAGTATTTATTTTTAAAAATAAAGAGTCGGATGGAGAGAGTGCATTTTATTGTAGCAACACAACACCAAAGACCACATTCCTTGGTGAGACATTACATCATCGGCAATTCATCTCTTTTCTGTACATTATGATTAATATGTGAATGTGCTTGTGAAAGATTACGCATAACAACTTGCACTCCTTTACGTATGCGTGCCTGAAAAGCAAATAAAGCCAACGTTACGTTAGGGTTGTAAAGAACATAAATCATGAATCCAATGTAATTGCATCACAGCAAGAAAAAGTATAAATGGCACATTAATTAGAAAACAGTTGTTATATATGCATTGTAAATGGAGGCAAGTTAAATATTTTCTTGCTGTTATTCATAATGTTTGCAGCATGCACCCTTACTGTGGTTAATCCCCTCATGATTGCAGCCAACTAATTCACTGGTCGAGGAGGTGGAGGCGATCTATCTAACCTTCCGTCTGCTGGGTCAAGCTGAAAGGGTGCGTCTGCAAGTTAACCTGCACACCACCCACCCTGTCGCGCTTCCCAGACGAGGTGCCACTGGATCCGGAGGTCGCTGGGCTGAACTGGCGAGGGTTTGGCGGCTGCCTCTCCCGGGTGCAGTACAACGGCCGGGCGCCACTGAAAGCCGCTCTGCGCCAGGGCCCACTCAACGCCCCCGTCGTCACGGTCAGGGGCCGCCTCCTCGCTTCCAGTTGTGCGGCCGTGCCTCAGGTGGTCGCTCCGGCATCCCCGAGCACGCCCTACCCATGGGCGCACCAGCATGGTGAGACATGAGCGAGCGGTGTTGCCAACTCCTTGAAGCGGAAAGTAAAGTTCAAAAAGTTACTACGTGGGCTTAAAGACATCAAGGCATGGTAAATGGATATAGAATCCATAACAGGCCTGGAATCGCTCCAGATAATGTCCTCACCATAGAAAGTTACGGGATTTGTCACTGGTTGCTTTGACGAATTTGAGTCCCGAGGGAAACAAAGAGAATTGGTCGATCTGGAGAAATATCATTACACTGGCGATGCTGCGCATAAGCATACTGTCATACACACATGCAGCATCCACACACACGACACAAACCATAACACCCTAACAGACACATCAAGCTACTGCCGTTGTCAGGTACACAGTGCACGTCCGTACACACACCGCAGCTCACAAACATCACAACAGCAGCAATTTACCATCGAGTAATACGAGGTCATGTGTGGCTTGTGCGCGCATGAGTGTGCGTGCATGTGCATATGTCCGTCTGTGTGTGCATTCGTGTTTGTGAATGTATGGGGAGCGATGCTTTGGTTAGCGTACCGTGCTGTGAGCCAGGTTCACTTGCCGCTGGCTCACAGATGACATTGGTGATGAAGTCCTGAAAATATGCTGGCTCTTCCCTAGGTGGACTCAGCCTTAAAGGGAGAGCCGGTGTAGTATTTGAACATCAACGTTGGAGAGACATGGATGGGTTTGGTGTTGGCCTCGTGTACTGCGCTGACTCAATCGGTGCCCGCGAACAAAACTTGCCTCGCCAGTCTGTCATGAGCTATTTTCGGGGTGTCCTTGTCTTTGTGTTGATAGAAGCTGAGGAGGAGCATAGTGAAGACCCAGTCTCGACGCCGCTGAGCGCCGACTCGATCGTGATAGGAGGTACCGACCCGCGGCTGCGTTCTCCATCTCACTCCACCCACACCGGTCACAGTTTCACCACTCACGAGACACGTGTCAGCAGCTGTTCATTTACTTGCTCACCCGGCAGTGGCAAACACACCGCTGCTTCATTCCGGTTGTCGTCTGTGAATCTGCGATGGTCCACAGAGGTCGGTCACATTGCAGCTTACTGCTGCCAGGGTAATCATTGCTGTTTGCACGCGTACAGCTTCCCATAAACTTATGCCATCCCTGTACAAATCTTAACCTGGCTGGAAGCCTTTAACCTCAGCCATCCTTCAGGTTCAAGTTTCATCTTTATTTTGTTTACCGAGGTGAGCCCTTATGAGATCAGGATATCTATATTAATAAAATAAATATATAAATGCTGTTTATAATGCGCACGTATTCATTCAATTTTGAAGGTATTAATTCAAATAGAGTGACTCAGAGGCGCGAGGAAACTGCAGAGAGGGGGAGAGTCAGCCATGAGTTTACCCGACACCCTTTTTTCCAGACACTGCATCCTATATATCACGATGTTATTAACCAATGAGCATTATTTTAGTCGTGGCAGGAAACTGGAGAACTTGGAGGAGACCCACGCAGAACAGGGGGAGAATATACAAACTGCGTACAGAAAGATTTTTGAGTCGCGAGTTAAACCACCTCGGGCATGAATTCATTTCTGTGTGGCGCAGATTTTACCACTGCACCACTCTGCCGCCCAGGGTCATCATTTGGGGGGAAAAAAAGCAAAATAATACGTGATCAATTGCAGCAAAGACGTCAATAGAATACAGAACACGGTTAAATCATACGTGTGAATTATAATTGTATAGTGTTGGCTGCTGATGCATCTATTTGATGGCCATATTTAGCATTTTCTGTGGCTTTATGCTTGGTGAGAAAATGGATGGTTAAAACGATAACAATCTTTACGTGACTAAAATAGAGCAACGTTTATCATTCTTCTATCAACACTGTGGCAAAAATGAGAAGGGCGTACTGTAACGAAAAGGGGAGATGAATGTTAAAACAGAAATATTTTAGTACTGCGCCATCAGTGGCTCGCAAATTAACGTTTTATTATATTACTTTAACGTCACTTTAGTTTTAATGTTTCACCTCTGCCATGCATTGTCAAGAACATATGTATTTCACACATATGCAGTCGCATGAGGACTTAATTAACGGGGCATTAGCACACGCGGCATAATCCAGCGAGGTGCCAATTGCTTTTACGTCCAACTGCCGCTGGCGGTGACTTTTGCGTGATTGGTGGTCTCACCACCACTATTGTCTGCAGTGGAAGCAGACGAGACAGCTACAGATTTGCTCAAAGCTCACTAATTGCTGGGCGCTCGAGAGTCGCGGCAGTGCACATCCATGTTGCATGTTCCGTAAGCACGTGCTGTTCATGTTTCAAAGTGATGGCAATGTGTGAAACACCCTTCGTGACAACCGTTTGCGAGTGCGTCATTTTCGCGTGCTGCTGTACAAGTTCAAAGGCATGTTTTTTGGGCTGAATGCTCATGCTTTGCGATTCACCGTGTATCCACTCGCTTAGTTAATTCAGAGTTTCGTTGGTAAATCACCGAGACATGAAGCGTTCGCTGTCGGTTTATTGCATTGATTCACAGTCGTCGTTCCATGTTGGGAAAGCGATTGTAAATAAATCAGTGCCGTCAGTTAAGTTTTGCTGAGAACAAAAATCTGCAGCGAAGGATCTCTACCAAGCAGACTAAACAGGGATTCGAATACCATGAATCCGCAAAAAGGTTTTATTATTACCCCTAAGTTATGGTGTGCTTTTAAAGGCTAAACAATACATATTGTCAGGAAATGGTTCATGAAAATGTTTGGTAAAGGTAAGTATCATTAATTTAAATATCTTCGGTAAGCATGGGTAAAGTTGTGGCTCAGTGGTTTGCACACTGTGCTATGAACTTGACAAGCTTAGATACCTGGCCATGTTTATTTTAATTGGTCCTGGGTCTCTGTCTTCAACCTGCACTAATGGTCAAACAACACCCAGGACTGACATAGCCTTGGGTATATCTTCACCATGACGAACAATGGACAGTACAGACCATTTTACAATGCATGCAGAGCCAAACATTCCTGCTGTGCACTATGTATTTTCTAAAAATGTCTGATTTAATATATATTTTTTATCACGAAGAGTTTTTTCCCACTATTTCTATGGTGAGTAAAATTTAAAAAACACTGGAAAAAATGGAATAACATTTTTCTATTTATATGCAGTACAAGAACATTTTCAATGCACTTTTCAAATATTTATATTTCTTAATAAGCTCACATTTCTACAAAAGGTCCTTGCATATATTATCTTTCACAAAGCCCTGCTGAATGGCATCAGTAGAATATGATGCATTATTCGCGCAAGTGGAATCTGTGTTTGTAAAGACTCGCATGCTCTCAGGCCAGTCATTACCCCGAGCTGTGTAGTCACTGTGACATGCAGCGAGTTGTATTCAGAATTATAATTGTACAGTGTTGACTGCTGATGCGTCTATTTGATTCACGTGAATTTTACCTTGAACCACTTAAAAGCGACAACAACAAAGTGTAAGATGCAAGCTAATGGAACTCGCAATGGATTTCCATTTTACGCTGCTTTCCAGCTGACTTCTTGTAAGTGTAGACAGCCTTGGCAAAGGCACTGCCCTTTGGATGAACAAGAGTAGCCTTTTAGCTGGACTGAGATGGTCTCGGGCTTTACAGTGGCCCCGTT
>JAZEWT010000001.1:37223007-37234942 GCA_036362905.1 Mordacia mordax
CTTACGCCCTGTGTTTCCGGGATAGGCTCCGGCTTCACCGTGACCCTATATAGGATTAAGCGGTTTCAGATAATGAGATGAGATGAGATACCGTAAAGAGTTTGCAAGCTCACTGGGTATTTTTCTGCTGTAATAAAACAAATCTAATAATAAACAAATGAGAAAGATCACGGCACATGGATAAACACCATTATCTGCTACATAGATTTTCCCAAAACATTGCCTATTACATATATTTATTTTAATGCGCCTACTGACTCATGTGTTGAAGGGTTTGTTATTAAAAGCGGTCCACATTTTTCTCGGGCACGTGTGTCGATGGGGTGCTCATTGCATTCTCTATGGGGGCAGCGCCACCTCCTGGCCACGGCTCCTCCTCCAGATAACTACGAAAACCACGGGTACCATCATTTTCATTCCTACAGGGTGGATGATACTTCCAGTGATTACTCATAGCTAATATCATCTACGGTCAGGCCACTGCTGATTAAAGAAAACCTTTCCAAGCCACCACCATATCCCACGAAATCGCGATGTAATAATCCACCTCGCATGTGAAGGCGGATTTCATTGATCCATCTTCTTGATTAAAGTTGTCTCCATTTTATTCTATTCCTTTGCTGCCACTCGCGCCTTGCACTATCGGCCATCATCCTTTCTAGCGGTGGGTCTACGCAGGCTCACTTATTGTTTGCACAGTTTGAAGGATGTGATTAACATGGATGGTATCTAATCCAGGTGCTTCCCTGTCTCTCGAAAAGAGCTCCACATTTGGATCTAAGCTTTTGCTTCTGAACCTTTTAGTCAAAGCACGTATGGCACGGATTAAAAACTGTATTCTTCAGGCACAACTTATTTCACGTGTAAGAGTTGATATGCCGCAAATGGTTTTAATATTCGGCGTCCTTTACCCAGGTGTTATTGTCACGAGTGCACGGATGTAACGATGCTTAAAACGACCATCCGATTAACGCTCGACGTGGTTATTCGGGTTGCCAATGTAAGCTTGTGCTCATCAATGAATCTATTTTAATATCCTAAATATTCACACATTCACGGCAGGCATTTATTTTTTTAGCATGTAGGAGCAATTAAGAACCTCATTGCACGGCTCGATGCATGATGATTGCTTCGAAAAGCTGGTCTCTCTCGACAGCCGCGTCGATCGCTCCCTCTCTCACGTTAGAGGCATCCTCAGGCACTGAGAATGCCTCTAACGTTGGAGGCGAAACGTCGCGATGGAGGGACAGGGAGCGATCGACGCGGCTGTCCCGAGAGAGCAGCTTTCGAAGCAATTATCACTAATTCCATATAATTGCATTGAGCGCTTTTCACCCGAAGGTCACAAAGCGCTGCACCGAGTTGCGGAGAGAATGGCACAATGAGATAAGAATGGCAAATCAACAACAATAACGGCTTTTTTGGAGATTTTTTTTAATAAATCCGAGCTGTGGAGAGAACGGCATGTCAACAATAGCACCGTTCAACTGAACGTCAAATAGTAGCAATAAATTATAGGACATAACATAAGCGAAATAAATCAGCAATACACAAGGAATAAATGTTCCCGAGCAGGTGCAGGTCAGAAGAGAACCATCATCGCGGCACGACAACACTGAGCCGCATCAAGAGTTCCAGCCGGTGGACTTAAAAGCCTTATGGAACAAGTGAGTCTTGAGATGAGATTTGAAGATGTCCAAGGACTTAGCTTATCGAATCTCTAATGTAAGGCCATTCCAGAGTCTGGAAGCAGAGTGTGAGAAGGCTCTGTCACCCATACAATGGAGGTGTGACCTCATCACATGCAGCAAGCCCGGACTGAAGATGTGTAATTGAGGAGGTTACTGGAAGCAGGTCACGGATGTATGTCGGAGCAGCGCCCGAGAGGCTTGTAGGTGAGAAGGAGGATCTGGAATTCAATCCTGTATCAGTACCGGGGAAATGTGATTGTGGATGGGTGTGCAAGTGAGGACTTGAGCAACCACATTCTGCACAGGTTGGAGACGATTGATCAGGTAATATATGTGGTTAACAAGAAAATTTAAGTCAGTCAATAAAACATAGAATGCAAAGTTAGAATGTGTTTAACATTAGTTGTAATTGTTACTGGGCAGCGCGGTGGCCCAGTGGTTAGCGCTGTCGCCTCACAGCAAGAAGGTCCCGGGTTCGAATCTCTCGGCTCGGGTGCCTTTCTGTGTGGAGTTTGCATGCTCTCCCCGTGTCCGCGTGGGTTTTCGCGGGGCACTCCGGTTTCCTCCCAGAGTCCAAAAAGCATGCTGCTACATAGGTTGATTGGCTCGCAGGCTAAATTGCCCCACAGTGCCCGGCGATGGACTGGCGTCCCATCGTCGGTATATCCTTGCCTTGCACCCTGTGTCTGCCGGGATAGGCTCTGGCTTCACCGTGACCCTGTGTAGGACTAAGCGGTTTCAGACAATGAGAGGAGATGAGTAATTGTTACTATAAAGAGAGCAATACCACAAACACTGAACTGGTCTCAGATTAACACTGTATCGTCTGCTCTCAGTAGACTTAAGCACACTAAATGATGTATTAATGTTAAAGTACAGTATTTATCACTTTGGAATGACATTTACAAAACAGGAATGGCCCAAACATTTTCTCACAATTAAACGTGAGTAAAAATGTGTAAACATAGCATGAGCACATTAGTAAATAGAATATTAAGGTGCCTGAAAATGGAATACATACTTATCCAATACCGTACTTCTTTTCTAAACAATAAGTCCTTTTCCATTTGCTGTGTCCTTCAAGACCAGCTCATACCCACAAGAGACGCAGAGGTGCCTTGCTTTATTAAGGTTCTTACATAGTCTACAAGTTGACTTCAACCTACCCCTTCACAGCACTGTTAAATATATTGCTTGCAGTGTTATAGCCACAGAGGGTTGATGTATGATCAATGATTACAGCTAAAAGTTGGGAGGCGGAGTAGGGACGCCTGACAGAATAATGATTACAAACGGAGCAATGAGACCAGGTCAGGTGCAAGAGGGAGACCGATTGTTCCATTGCAGAAACATAACGGTGACATGGGGGAGGTTTTTAATCCAGCAGTAGTTATGACGTGGTTGAATTTAATGCCATTCTATTTAAGCAGCCGTTTTGCCTCATCTAAAAATAAGGATTGCTTACCAAAGCTGCTCATTAGGCATCGCCGTGTCTCTCCGTTTTACCACCCACATTCGAGGCATCCTCAGGCGTGATGTGCCTAGGATTCACGAGCAGAAACGTGTAAGCAGTGTCAAGTCAGTGACAGGATGCCTCCAACGTCAGTAAAATGTCGCGAAGCTCGACAGGACCGTCCCAACATAGCCGCTTGTGAGCAATCATACATCAGGCCATGAGAACCTGCATCAGTACAAGTTATAGTTATTACCCACTGACACGACACGAGGTGAATCATGTTCGCTCTACCCACTACATGAGGTTTAATTTAAATGTCACACCTCCACTTAGCTCATTATTCGATACATACAAATATCACAATGTGCACATTTGCTTAAGATTTTGGACACTCAATGTTTCATTGTTTGCAATCTCCCTGCCTCCACAAAGTAAACCTAATCGCAATAGCTCTGGAAATTCCAGAGCTCAGTCTCAAATGCCAGAGAGAGGTGTGCTCTAAGTGAATAACAGCCATTGTTTTCAGGTTAATTCCATAGATTGCACCGTTTGGTCCAAAGACTCATTTCATCTACATAAGTCCCTGGATACTTGCTCCTGAACGTATCACGCAGCACCAAAAGGCATGAACTCTTGTTGCCCAAAGTCAGTTGAGACAAGGAGCCCTACCATTCCTAAAATGTTTTCTAAATCATTAGGTCCGAATAGGAAACGTTTTCCTGTATGCAATGTTTGTTTTATTGTTGTGCAGAGGTCATGAACGTGCTTTTCAAGTTGCCCAATTCGATTACATTTCAATTGATGACATGCACGTCAAAGGGAATGCAATCCGATATATAACAAACACTGGAACAAAATAAAATGACCATACCAGTCTCATTAAATAAAAATGTTTATTTGCAGAAACTTGCTAAATGCAGTTCTTCACAACCGAACAAGACTGAGGTAAAAATATACCTCCAGTTAGGCGTTGCAGTGTTTAACAAAATACATTGAAGTGCAACTTTATACTCTGACCAAATAATGCTGAAAACAAATACCATGGAGAACAGATTTTTGAAAAAGGCCCAGTACAGGAAAGACTGCACAGAAATGGCAGCAATTTGTAATTTCCCCACTCCCTAGCTGATCCTACCACAAGATTCCAAACAATAGCACAAAAGGATAGATTTCTTCCCACTTTCCCAGCTTCCGCAAGTCCGCAGTAGCACTGCTAAAGCTCATCCTTCACAGACAACTTGGTAGCGTGCTTCTCAATGAACTTGCTCAGTGATTCCAGGTCACGTGGACCATCTGCAAATTTTATAGGATGATCCTTGGCTCCACTGGGAGCAAAGTATATGGTCGGGAAACCTTCCGCTTTGTAGGCATCGTTAGGGATATCATTACTTGTTGCATCCATTTTGGCAATAACTATCCCTTTTTGACCTTTATACTTCTTTCCTAGGTCCTTATATATGGGCTCTAAGTTTTTGCAGTGCCCACACCACGGTGCATAGAATTCTATAAGCACATCTTTGCTGTTGTCCAAAACAATCTGCTCAAATGTCCGGCCTACCACCACCTTCACAGGGCCCTTGTTGGACTTGGGCAAGGGTTGGGACTTCACCACAGCCTTAACCTTGCCTGTGAGCATAATGCAGACAACAAGAAGGTTAAACAAAAGTAAACTTTGGCTGCTAAGTTGCAATTGGCGTGTCACATTTTTTTAAATCAAAAGCAGTGCTGAAACTGAATAATAATAGAAAATGTTTAAAAAAATATCTGCACTGGCTTGGCACTCACCTTTCTCAAATGCCTTTACAAAGTCTCGCAGCACATCTGCATCAAACTCCTCTGGTGTCATGGCATACTTTTTGCCAGAGGCGTCCAGAATTGCAACATTTACTTCCTCACCGCTCTCTGCCAGTCCCAGGTCACCAATTTCCTTCGAATAGTCATCTTCATTGGCAATGGCAAAGGTGAATTTGGGGAAATCCTTTGCCACCTCCAACACCTTTGAACGCCAGAACTGTGTGGCTGAGTAATTAAAAAGGAGGGAATTAAAGAGACAATTCAACACTCATCATAGCAGGTCAATAAATACGAGGAACAACAAGGCACTTTATTCAACGTGTGATGTTATTTTCAGGCAGGTCATTGGTTGAAAGTGTATAGCTTTGAAAACTTATTTTAAACTTAGCCCAGACCTGTGCGGTAGTCAAAGCTAAAGTCCACGCCATAGTAGACAACAACAAGCGGCCGCTTAGACGCATAACGCTTGGAGTCCGTCGAGGGCTTGCGCTGACCCACAAGTGGCACCGAATATTTTTCGACAAATGCCTTTAGGTCAGATTGTGTTGAGTCCTTCTGGAAAATGAAAAGGATAAATGTTTTTACTTTAAAGCACACATTGACCTTTTTAAAGAGTGCGCAACAATAACCATGTGTGGTGTAACTGGTTAAAAAGCAAAACAGACCTCGATGTCAAACGTGTGCTGCTTGGGTTCATATTTGGAATGAAAGCGTTCAGAGTGCAGCAGGACCACCTGCCCATCCACTGAATTTAGATGGTTCTTAATATTTTCGTCAAATGTGTGGTAAAACTTAAATTCCTCTCTGACATTGTTACCTGCAAAAAAAGCATTAAATGTGAAAAGTCCACCCAATCAATTTCGACCAACACAACAATGGCAAATTCACTGAATATATACTGTGTTAGAGGCCAATCCACACCTAACAAGTTGCCACTGGCAACAAATTATTAAGACTTTGATTGCACATTAGATTTTTTTTATACCATACAGGATTTCTCATCTTCACTGCCTAAAGACTCACCGGTTTCTTGGAAGAGCTGTAAAGCATCATCATGCTCATCTTTGAAC
Organism: Mordacia mordax; assembly: GCA_036362905.1. Lineage (NCBI taxonomy): Eukaryota > Metazoa > Chordata > Hyperoartia > Petromyzontiformes > Petromyzontidae > Mordacia > Mordacia mordax. The sequence goes on from JAZEWT010000001.1 coordinate 37,229,019, forward strand.
AAACCCAGAATGATTACATCATCACCGTGCTGGACAAAGCCAGCCAGTTGTTTCACAGACTTGAGCTCCTGGGAAGCAGGGCCTGCTTGTTCAATCATGTGGCTCACGATACCTAGGAATATCGGATACATGGACAACACGCTCTTTCTAGCTCTACCCCCAATCTCACAGGAAACCAAACAGGCAGTTACATTCAAGAGATAATAAGCTTCATCAGAGAAAAAATAATCTCCCAACTAGTTTAATCATGGAAAAAAAAGAGGATGCAAAGGCATTTGCACGTATTTCATTATGGAGACATTCAACGTCACTGGTTTGTGCGTTGCCATCATTACCGATTTCATCCCGGGGTCCATTGTAGTCGTACACTTTGCCCTTCCGGAAGAGCTTGAGTGTGGGGTATCCACTCACACTAAATCGTTTTCCCAGCTCCGATTCAGCCGTAGCATCCACCTTGGCCAGGGGGATTGGTGGCGTGTTCTTGGATAGCTCTTTTGCTGCATTTTCATACTCTGGGGCAAGTTTCTTGCAGTGGCCACACCTGATCAGTGGACAGAAGTCCTTTGTCTTGTTAAATGGGAGTAAGCAACAAGAGAGCTGCCATATTGTGAAATTACACACGTTTCTTTTTCGTCAGAAAACATTTGACTGCAATATTGATTTATAGATTATGTTATGAATATATAATAATTTACAGAGCATGTCATTTTCTATGAATTCAAATTCAGTCTCAATGTACTTTTTGAAGCGCAAGGTAATGATAAAAGCTATTTCAATCAGCTGGAGTATCACCTTGGGTGAAAGGTTTCATTGTTAACACGTATTTGCAATGAAGGTCACATCCTTACCATGGGGCATAGAACTCCACCAGGATTATGTCTGCATTGTTTACGACCTCGTCAAAGTTACTCTCCGTCAAAGTCAGCACAGCCTCAGGGGGTGGTTTCCAGTCGGATGATGCCACTTCTTTTACCTTCGCGATGATGGCTACAAGAGACGAGTCAAGCGTTAAGTATCATGTTTTGACGATGGCCCAGATGTTTTACTTCTAAATAGGCCAACTTGCATAAGCGAACAGATGGTTTGCAATTCTCCAGTCTTCCCACCTAGTAGTTGGATAAAATGGAGACTCTCCAGGGAGTCGACCATTCAATACATATCGTAATCACAGTTTACATGTAAACGAGGCAACAATGATACGGTTAAGAGCAGAATCTCCCACAGCGTCATGAAGACTCACCATCATGTGTGCGATCCCCGTTGTAGTCCACGGTCTGGCCCTTCTTGATGATTTTAATGGTGGGGTAGCCACTAACGCTGAAACGCTCGGCTAAATGCACGGCCACAGTAGCGTCTACCTTTGCGACGGGAATAGGGGGATCGCTTGCTGCAAGTGTCTTCGCTATGTTTTCATACTCGGGGGCAAAAGACTTGCAATGGCCACACCTGCAGGGGACATTACACAAGCTTATGTTACAATCGAAAAACGTAATACCACACACAAAATCACACAATTCGCACAGAGTTTTACCACCAACATCTTTAACCTGGTTATGGACGGGGCATATTCTGTTATGATTCTAAAGTTAGATATTAACGTGCGTTTCATTGCAACCTGTTCAGTAGCTCAAACATTATTAGTGTATGGTTATTGCTAAAAGACAGATTTCTGCACAGCATCAAACATTAAAACAGATATCCAGAGTTGAAGGCACACATGTAACACTGAAAGGGGAAAGGGTTTAGTGCAACTGATGATGCAGACCATGTGTGTAATTAGACCAATTAGACAGAGGCAAACACTTAAGGCTGCAAGGAGCACCATACCATGGAGCATAGAATTCCACCAACACGGTGTCTTTGCCAGCAACAAAAAAGTCAAAGTTTAGGTCTGTGAAAACCAAGACGCCGTTTTCCTCCTTCACAGCCGTGACATCCTCCTCTCCATCATCATCATCACCGTCTTCATCAGCTTCATTTGTCTCATCAGCTGTTACCAAGACACAGAAAAAAGGCGTTACACACTAAGCAAATAAATTCAAGCGGCTGTACTTGTGTGCAGTGTCGACATCCTGTTTCAGACGGTCAATGAATGACACCCTAAATGTATGCACATTTCAAATGTGTGACGCGAATTATACATATTTATAAGCCACTGATGTAAAAAAAGTGGTTGTAATTCTGTTCACCGATTGCCAGGATACTTTAAAACTGCCATAAATACCTCTAAGAAATATTGCCAACTGTTCAAATTGCACACAACAGTATCTTTGCTCAGCTTTGAGAGTTGGGCAAGACTTTTGCTTGGGATGTTTGACCAATGTATTTTTTTAAGGCCTAAATTTGGCAATGATGCGGCACGGTGGCCCAGTGGATAGCGCTGTCGCGCCTCACAGCAGGAATACCCAGGTTCGAATCTCAGCTCGGGTGCCTTTCTGTGTGGAGTTTGCATGTTCTCCCCATGTCCGCGTGGGTTTTCGCCGGGTATTCCGGTTTCCTCCCACAGTCCAAAAACATGCTTGCGCATAGGTTAATTGGATTGCAGACTAAATTGCCCTCGGTGCCCGGTGATGGACTAGCGTCCCATCATAGGTATATCCCTGCCTTGCGCCGCCCTGTGTCTGCCGGGATAGGCTCTGGCTCACCGCGACCCTGTACAGGACTAAGCGTTTTCTAACAATGAGATGAGATTTGGCAATGATTATAGGGCATGGCCCAGAGAGAGAAAAAAACTCTATTGATTCATACATCTGAAACATAAAGTATAATATATATCGCTCGCGAGGACTCGAAGGCACAAGGAAAAGCAGAAGCGGGGGTAAGCAGCCACACTAAGCCAGTGCCAACGTCTGGTGGTCCGTGGAGTTAATATCTACGTGGGCCAAATGAAACTTGAGGCGCAAACGGATAAGAACCCTTGGTGGAAGTGAGGTTGTGTTTGGGTCAGAATCGCTGGCGGTCACAATGCGCGGTTGTAGTAGCGAATGGAGGGGCGGTCGATGCCCTCTCCCTGCCCCGCACGCCGCCGCCGCCGGGCCAATGGCAGAGTTCCACAGCGGCTCGAACAGCGGCACCACGGTGCTCGCACACGGGCCCCGTGCAGCCGCGCAAACCACAGCGCCCACTCGGAGGTCGCGGAGCCGGCCGAGGCGACACCAAACCATGTCGCACGCAACCTCTCTGCGGCGGCCACGGCGGCCACCGCGGCCACCGCTCGCTCTGCGCCACCACGGACGCCCCCGCAACGGGGAACACGAAGTAACGTCGGCAGCAGCAGCAGCAGCACACGCGGTGTCGCCCACGTTTGATTACCTGGCCAACCGGAACTTAACTTTTGGGTGTGCTTTAAAAAAAACTTTGGAAGTACGACAAAGACATCGACTGGGAAAGGTCTTTGCACAAACAGCGCTCTATTATAAACTCTTAATGAGCGCTTAATCAGAATACAAACGAGGGCCGTGCCAGTGACAACACGAGCGCTCACCCCCCGCAGACTGTATTCTGCACCCAACAACCATCGACACAGACAACAACAACCATGGACACAGACAACAACAACCATCGCCACAGACAACAACCATCGACACAGACAACAACAACCATGGACACAGACAACAACAACCATCGCCACAGACAACAACCATCGCCACAGACAACAACAGGAACGTGAGTCCCGCACCCTGCAGTGATTCCACCACCAGCAGCCGAGCGCTGCGGCCGTTGCTCTAATCGAGACAAACGTGCTGTCAAACAACACGCCAAGAGCAGACCCACCGTCTTCAGACGCCGACACGTCCAGCAGCTGTGTCAGTAGGGCCAGGGCCAATAGCAGCGAAAGCTTCTTTAGCTTCATGTTGTTAGTTGAGACGTGACCGAGTTACCCACACTAATTAAGAAATTCTACGCAACGCCCCCACCCGCACAGAGCCAGCTGTACTGCGCTCGCCTTGCAACCCTGCCTTATATAGCCACGCGCTCGCGGCACAGCCGCACGTCCCTCCGCTTGAACGAAATAGCCCGGGCACTCTTTGGCAGGAATCGGCGGTCGCGCGGCCGTATGCGGGACGACCGACGGCCCGGGCCCGCGAGAGCGATTGACGCAAGCGCGTCGCCCCCGGTCGAGGCAACAGCGAGCGCGCCGGAGCAATCCGAGGAGCGACGCTGCCGGCGCCTTTGGCGTTTGCGCCGACGCGGCGGTCGCCCGCGGAGCGATACGGGGGACGCCGAGCGGCGGCGCCGCCGCCGCCCAATCGCGCGCTGCCAGCTGCGAGCCGCGCGCGCCCGATCCGAGAATCGAACCACGCGTCGGAATCGATTACTCTGCTCCCGTCAAGGAACGCGTGACGCTGTTTTAATACAAAATATTCACTTAATCATCAACAAAGTGACAATTAGCAATTTAACGACGACGTTTAATAATTGCCTGTGCGCCGCATAACGGCGGCACAGAGACCAATTGTTTGCTTGTTGACAATGCATATGCAGGATGGTTACACACAGCGTGTAGATGTGTCATCTCAATCTCATTGTCAGAAACCGCTTTGTCCTGTCTGCCGGGAGCCTATCCTGGCAGACACAGGACGCAAGGCAGGGATATACCCACGATGGGACGCCAGTCCATCACGGGGCACCGCAGGCAATTTAATCTGCAAGCCAATTATTCTATACATTAGCATGTTTTTTGGACTGTGGGAGGAAACCGGAGTGCCCGGCGAAAAACCCACGCGGACACGGGTAGAGAGAGGTGTACCTTACATTGTTGGCAATGTATATTCTAGGCTCATCAACGAGAAGGAAAATATTACATTTACCATGCCGACACAAATGAGCGCACGAGTTCTTGCCGAGCCAGTGAGGATTTACGAGACGTGGCGCTACGAGGCTAAGGCGCAGACAAAACAATATTGACGACGCAGTGCTGAACGAGACGTTTCAAACTGGAGCCTTCAGCAGGAGGCAGCATTCACCGTCGAGGGAACAACCTCGACTGTAGAGAAAGTGCGAGCCTTGCAGTGCAGAACGAGAGGAATCAGATTAATGACAAGGTTTCAATGTTGCAATCAGACATGCCACTGCAGTGACCTCATGTCGCTCCCATAAGAGTTTAATCTCTATATTTATATTAAAAAAACCCGTTGCTGATGTCCGTCCGTCCGGTCAAATGACGCTATTTCAAGCATTCATGCCAAAGGAAGTATATGAGTTTCAGTATTTGCGTGAAATTAAGTTTTTCTGCTCAATCTCATATTACTTTCCCACACAGTGTATTACACTGTTATTATTTACGCGTTTTAATCATGCCAGACAATACCACGTAATAATCAGAATATAATTTATCAAGAGTTGATTTTGACTGGTTTCTCGTCACATTTTCGACACGTGTTGAGATGTGACGATGACAAAGCAATACTTATCAGGCAACTAGTACTGTGATGAGAAGAGACGTGGGGAGATGTGGGGAGACGAGGGGAGACGAAGGGGAGGCGGGGAGACAGAGACGGGGGGGAGACAGACGTGGGGAGGCGCGGGGAGATGAGGGGGATGCGGGGAGACACAGACAAGGGGAGACAGAGAGACGTGGGGAGACGAGGAGAGACACAGACGAGGGGAGACACAGACGAGGGGGAAACGCGGGGAGACGAGGCGGAAGGGGGAAAACGAGGGGTGACAGACGATTGCAATTATTAATATTACAATTGGAGACACGCATGCGCAGAGATTGACACAAAGACAGTGTGACACTTGAATATGCCATGCTGTTCTTGGTAGCTTTTAACTTTTAAACTTTCTAATACATTCCAATGCTATACATAACATCCATCCATCCATCTTCATCCACTTATCCGGTACCGGGTCGCGGAGGCAGCAGTCTGAGCAGCGATGCCCAGACTTCCTTCACCCCAGACACTTCCTCCAGCTCTTCC
>JAZEWT010000001.1:37258333-37269211 GCA_036362905.1 Mordacia mordax
GCATGAGGAGAGACGTGGTGTGATCTGACGCAACGAGGTGACGTCTCGGGAGATAAAAGACGAGGTGGGCAGAAGCGCGGGGAGAGAGTTCTCATGGGGGAAATGGTGAGAAACCCGCGTTAGCATGTAACCAGCAGGATTGAGCGGTGAGAGCGATAAGCGCGGGAGGGTAGGAGTAGATGTGTGGTGTTACCCCCGCATGGTGTTGTGTTTAGTGTTAGTTAGTAAAGCATCGAAAACCTTAGAAGCCTCTGCTGGTCTGCTCGCTGGATGAATGTTGGCGTGCATTGTTGTCACTACTGGTCGCAAGAAGCCCACGCCATGTGGTCCCCTGCGTGCGTAGGAACCCGATACACTGGCAGCGGAACAAGTTCCACTCTTGTGGAGAGAGGGTTCTCCGCCAGGGTACCACAATTGGTGTCAGAATTTGGGCTGCGGGCTCATGCTGGAGACTGCAGCGAGCGGGGTTCCGACTGCGGCGTGCAGCGTCTGGAGAGAGCGAGTAAGACCAGCGGCGAGTTGCGGAAAGTGGCAGCTGAGGAGTCCAGCAGCGGCACAGCAACTACAGTGCCAGCACAGCGAGCCATGAGGCAGCAGGAGACCGCAGTGAGCGGCGCCGTTCGGAGCGGCGAAGAGGCGGCTGCGTGGTGTTGGCAGTTGCGGCGCGGCTTTGCAGGGCGCCATGACCCACGCAAGGGCGGCGCGGTGGCCCAGTGGTTAGCGTTGACGCCTCACAGCAAGAAGGTCCCGGGTTCGAATCTCTCGGTTCGGGTGCCTTTCTGTGTGGAGTTTGCATGCTCTCCCCTTGTCCGCGTGGGTTTTCGCCGGGTACTCCGGTTTCCTCCCACAGTCCAAAAGCATGCTCCTGGATAGGTTGATTGGCTCGCAGACTAAAATTGTCCCGCAATGCCCGGCGATGGACTGGCGTCCCGTCGTCGGGTGTATTCCTGCCTTACGCCCTGTGTTTCTGGGATAGGCTCCGGCTCACCGTGACCCTATATAGGATTAAGCGGTTTCAGATAATGAGAGAGATGAGACATTACCCACGCAATGGAGGTGACTGCACGCCATTGTTGGCAGTGCGGCTTGAATACAGCAGTGCAGAGACAGCGAGCGAGGAGCAGCCAGTGGAACGAGCGTCGCGGTGAAGGCGACATGGTGCGAGTGAGCTGCTGCCAGGGCGATACGCTGCGGAGCGGCATGGTGTGGAGAGAGCGTGCAGTGGAGCGAGCATCGCAGCAGAGGCGACGTGGTATAAGAGAGCGGCTGCCGGGCGATGCACTGCGGAGACGGCGCAGCAGGCATTGGCAAAATTCCAGCGGCATGGCTCGAGCCAGCAGTGGAGGGAGTGGCGTGGTGTGGAGAGAGCGAGCAATGGAGCGGGTGGTGCAGTGAAGATGACACGGTGCGAGAGAGCAGCATGCGCCATTGCTCCGCGCTGCGGAAGTGGCTGCACTCCGTGGCTGGTGGCGTGTCTGGAGGGTGCTGGGAAGGACGAGGAAAGTCACTGTGCGTGTTGGCGAGGTGCGGCGCAGCTGGGGGGCGGGCGACTGAGCATCCGGGGAGCACTGAGTGAGTCGAGTTGCTGCGTCAGGGTGGTGAAGGGCCAGCTGTGAGGCTCGGCGAGACGTCATTTAGGTGGCGCAGAGCGGAGGGGCGCGGTGCTCCACCCCTGTCACGAGGAGCGGAGCCGATGCCGCCCAGCTTCAGTGCGGAGCTGTCAGTGGGCGGTTCCTCAGAGCAGAGCCATCAGTGGGCGGTTCCTCGGGCCGGAGCCGGGATGGGGAGCTCTCTTTCTGAGGGCTCCCGGCTCATCGAACCCCAGAGAGGAGTGACCATCAGAGGTGGTGGCAAGTGTACGGGTGACCATCAGAGGTGGTGGCAAGTGTGCGGGTGACCATGAGGTGGTGGCAAGTGTGCGGGTGACCATCAGAGGTGGTGGCAAGTGTGCGGGTGACCATCAGAGGTGGTGGCAAGTGTGCGGGTGACCTTCAGAGGTGGTGGCAAGTGTGCGGTGGAAGTGAGAGCAGCCAAGACCCCCGTGTGCCGTCAGGGAGACCGCAGGAGTGGGGTGCGTGGGGGACGCGTTCGAGTGCCCTGCCCCATGGGGAACCCCAGGAGCGGTGTAGATACCGGCGGCAGGCGCGAGTCAGTGGTACAACAAGTCAGTTGGTGCAGTGCGAGTCAGTGGTACAACAAGTCAGTTGGGGTGACGCGAGTCGGTGGTACAACAAGTCAGCTGGGGTGGCGTTGAGTCGGTGGCGTGGCACGAGTCAGTGGTACAACAAATCAGTTGGGGTGACGCGAGTCGGTGGTACGACGAGTTAGTTGGTGTGGCGCGGGTCAGTGGTACTCCTTGTCAGTTAGGGTAGCGCGGGTCGGTGGTACTACTTGTCAGTTAGGGTGGCGCGAGTCGGTGGTACAATGAGTCGGTGGTGCGGCACAAGTCTTGGTGCGACGGTGGCGAAATGTCCAAGGGAACTTTCCCTACCAAGGGGGGAACTGTGGTGCCAAGCCTCGTACGTGACAGGCTAGGTGCGTACAAGGGGTCACCAAAGGTGACAAGGGGTCAGGTAAGGGTGACCAGGGATTGTGCCAATTTCCCCCTTCTCCCATGGTAAACATCACATAATCTGGTGAGGGGAGAACATGAGGCGACATGTGGTGTAAACGGATTGGATCGGAGACATGGTGTGATCTGACGCAACGAGGTGACGTCTGGGGAGATATAAGACGAGGTGGCTGGAAACGCAAGGAGAGAGTTCCCATGGGGAAATGGTGAGTAACTCGCGTTAACATGTAGCCAGCAGGATTGAGCAGTGAGAGCGATAAGTGCAGGAGGGTAGGAGTAGATGTGTGGTGTTATCCCGGCATGGTGTTGTGTATAGTGTTAGTTAATAAAGCATCAAAAACCTTAGAAGCTCTATGGGTACTTTTTGCCAGTATACATAATATAAGAGTGGAACAGGTTTTACCATATCTGGCGATTATGCAGGTGTGTGGCGATTATGCAGGTGTTAAGATCTTAACACCTGCATAATCGCCAGATATGGCAAAACCTCAGAAGCCTCTGCTGGTGTCTGCTCGCTGGAAGAGTGTCGGCGTGCATTGTTGTCACTACTGGTCACAAGAAGCCCGCGCAACGTGGTAGCCCGCGTGCATCGGAACCCGATACACTGGCGGCGGAACGAGTTCAACTCTTGTGGAGAGAGGGTTCCCCGCCATGGTACCACACATGCAACCTCATGCATGCAGTCTGTTTCTCTGTCTGACCTCTGGAACGCCCAGGAACCTCGATATATAAGGTCGCAATCGTCCAGTATCAGCAGCACCGCTAAAGTATTGAACACGTGTTCCACACGTATCGCTTACAAATTGCTCTAAACCAGCAAAGGGTAAGAGGTTGTGCGGGTTCTGCATGGCACCCACACGTGGTTTTCCTCCTGTAATGTGCACGCGTCTCAGGAACACGTTTAATGATGCGAATACCCTGCATTGAACAGAATTTCCTCAAGAAAATTATTCTTGGATATATTAGCTTTCCATCGTAATTGGATATATAAGGGTTGTCACGAGACGTGCAACTGCCATGGTACTTAATTACAGCAGACGATATGGTTTATTTGAAGACTCCCAGAGCTATTCCACCAATGTGTAATGTAAGCTCTCGTTACTCGGCGTGGGATTGACATATAGCATTGACACAAGAAACCACGGGAATACCCAGCCACCCGCCCTTTATCATGATGCAGATACCAATGCTTAGTATGATCAAAGTCATTATTAAGTAGTGGACTGATGTTTGTGATTTATTGCGTAATTCCTACTTTATATTCACACATTTCTGAACCTTGTCACAAACCGCCTAGACACATTCACTGCCTGTTGTGTGCAATCAAATGTTATTGCCTCTCTAGAGAAAACTAAATCTGTATTTTTTTAAAGTACGTTTCTCATATTCACTGTACTGAACGGTACGATGAGTACACAGGTGTCAGGATGCATCTCCCACCACTCGAGAGCTCATTTCTCCCCTGTCTGCTTTCACTCCTAAAGTCTCCCTTTTTTGTCCATTCCCCGCAGTCTAGCCCCAGTCCCACCTCACTCCCCTCCTCTCCCTCTCCACCCCTCCACAGGATCCCAACAGAATCTCTCTCTCTCTCTCCCTCTACGTCTCCCCTCTATTCCTGGCCACTTCCCTCACCCCCGTGCCCTAGCCTGACTGCTCTTCACCACCTCCTCCCCCTCTCCAACCTCCAACTTCAAGCCGCGACCGATCCGAATGCGCGGGGCACGCGGCTATCACGGCGCGAGCACGCGGGGAGCACGCGTGGGCCGCACACCCCGCACACCCCGCACGCCGCGCCGCACTCGGCTGCGAGGAGGGGACTGACCCACGCTTTGCTCTCCACGCTACTCGTCATCTGTGTCTCTCTCCCCCCCCTTCCCTCTTCTTCCACGCTGGGCGACGTAGAAGCTTCGTAAGGCTTCGAGCAAAGGAATTACGCTGGACACCGCACTCCCCCTCTGCTGCTGAGGCCAGGGTTGGTGTTAAGCGATTCTGGGGCACAAGGCAAAATGCCACTCTCCCCCGAAGCGCCCCGTTGGAAACCCCTCTGTAATTGCTTGCGTTGCCCCATGGTTAGGGCGCCAGGACGCGGGTAGAGTCGTAGATATGAACATGCTTTGTTGTACAACAGTGCTTAGTGGCCCTTACATAATCACCATCTAAGCTGCCAAGCAGTGAAATTTGAATTCAAGTTGCACAATGCAAAAAGGGAACACGTTTACTTCGTGTGCAGATGCTGGTCATAGTAATGCCACCATAATCCACTTTTGAGTCATAATTCACAAATTTGTAGCACATGGTATCCTTAATACTAATGTTGCACTTTGCTCTAAAATTTATTTTAATTATGTATGCTTTTCAGGCAGGGTTACACCATCACCAAAAACGAAGACAACGGATATTGCACACTTCAGTTCACCACCCCAAAGAAATAGCAGACAAAACATGTCTAAGAGATAAGCCACAACATTTACAAGCACTACCGGGAAATTGATATACAAAAGCAGACATCTAACCCACAATAAAGAGGAAAGCATGGCAGCAAAACCAAAAAAACGAGGATAATATCAATATCCATGCCTTCCTGCCATATGTCAGGTGCACCACGGATAAAATCAGTACGTGGTTTGAAAAATCTCATCTCATCTCATTATCTGAAACCGCTTAATCCTATATAGGGTCACGGTGAAGCCGGAGCCTATCCCGGAAACACAGGGCGTAAGGCAGGAATACACCCGACGACGGGACGCCGGTCCATCGCCGGGAGTTTGAAAAATACAACCTAAAAATATTTTTTGCAACCCATCTGAAGATACAAGATGTGATCCAATCACCTAAAAATCAAACTGCCACTACAGACAGAAAGGGTGTACTGCATTTCATGCAGCAATTATGAAGAAGTTTGCATTGGCCAATCCGGCAGAACGAGAGAGTACAAAGCTGCAGTGCATTTGCTGCATACAGAGATATCAGCAATGTCAGCCCACACTGTAGACAGATGACACACCATTGATTTTGACAAGATACGCCTGCTGGCTGCAATCAGCCACAAAGGCCTAAGCTTGATTTGTGAAGCAATATGGATTCCCAAAACACTAAACAGCATTAATCGCAAATAATAATTAAAAATAAAACTCAGCCCTACGTGAAAACCAGCTTTAAAATGTATAATAGCCAGCTCTAAAATGTACCTACGTGTAACAGTGCAAATAAGACTTGTAGCAGAATATCTAACAACTTATCAACACAACCCAAAACACAATAATATTATTTGTAAACAACTCGGCAGAGATTTCAGACATCACAGAAGATGGGAAAGACAGTGGACACCAGGAGACACTAGCAAGGGATTCATGGGAAAGCCCTGGAAAGTGTGGAGGTATAATAACGTATCGAAGGAATGCGGACAAGCCACGGAACTGCCTTTGACATCAGACAACAAATCGCACACCACGCTCATTTTTCACTCAGTATCAGAACTCCTGAGCATGTCTTCAAAGTGGGAGGAGAAACATGGTGAAAGAGAGAGGGCGAACGCCGAATAACAGCACAGGAAAGAAATTATCTTAAATTAATTCACAATATAGGGCGGCACGGTGGCCCAGTGGGTAGCGCTGTCGCCTCACAGCAAGAAGTCCCGGAGTTTGAATCTCGGCTCGGGTGCCTTTCTGATTGAAGTTTGCATGTTCTCTCCCCGTGTCCGCCTGTGTTTTCGCCGAGCGCTCCGGTTTCCTCCCACAGTCCTAAAAACATGCTGCTTCATAGGTTATTTGGCTTGCAGACTAAATTACCCTAAGTGTCCGGTGATGGACTGGCATCCCATCGTGGGTATATCCCTGCTTTGCGCCCTGTGTCTGCCGGGATAGGCTCCGGCTCACCACGACCCTGTACAGAATTAAGTGGTTTCTGACAATGAGATGAGATGAGGCTTAGGTTACATATTATCTGGCCGGGTGATACTGTGGTCACAAAAAACGACAGGCATGACTGGCTCCCACAATAGGAATGTGGAATGTTCATCACCAACTTAATCTAACCCAGCAGATGCTTACGTTTTAACAGGTAGGCAGGTCGGGAAATTTGCATTCATATCCACGAGCCATGGGACACTGCCCCTGCGCCACACAAATGATCTACGTGACGCTGCAGCCATGAGTGCGTGGAAAATCTTTGCGCGTGCGAATACAGCACACATTGAAATGTGTACTCACTCACAACAAATAATAATTATGGCGGTGGCCAACTGGCCAACTCAAAGTAAATATTTCTGTTGGCACTATGTCCCTGCCGTACTGTGCGGGCAGGGTTGGTGGATCACATGGGTCATCTCGTGCTCACAACGGGGCCTAACAATTTTGATGGATTTGTTTGGTGTTATCGCCTCGCATACGTTTGCATTTTGTCCACGTATTTAAAGTAAATGTCTGGCTAAAAATCATTTAGAAACCCGTGATAATTGTATATATGCCATTGTCAACCTGTGGTTTACGACCCACAAGCGGGCTGTCAGCATCACCTAGTGGTCCGCAGTGACCATAACCCAAGTGGACCCAGTAGGCCTTGAGGTGCAAAATGTTGAGAAGCTCTGCTGTATATCGATTAAAGATTGTACAGTCAAGCCTCTCAAAGTCACAGAGCCTATCTTACTGAAAGACACTTTCCAATTATTAGACTTATTTTTTGAATGCATAATGCAACACTGAAGACAAAAATAAATGCATTCAATCATATGACATGTAAATAGCATGTGATTATGCTTTCCTGAAATGGCGATGGAGCAGTGCACTAGTGATTCTCTGTACTATGAACCTGCTCACCCGGATTTAATAAGATCAGTTGGCCCAAACAAACTGTATGAATCTACAGATATTAGAGTCTATAATATAACGGGCCACACACACCCCCATCACGACCAAGCCCAAACAGGCACGAATAAGCCTGCAGCATATCAAACGAGTTTGTTGCTGCTATTTGACTTTCAGTTGGACTGTCTTGATATTGTTGACATGCCGTTCCCTCCGCAGCTCAGATTTGTAAAAAAAAAAGTTATTGCTGATTTGAAGTTCTTATCTCGTTGTTGATGTGCCGTTCTCTCCGCAGCTATGTGCAGCGCTTTGTGACCCTCGGGTGAAAGGCGCTATATATAAATGCAATTATTATTATTAGATATTGGATTGGCACCTGTTCAGTTTTCCTAAGGTCATCCTAACCTTTTTGAGGTACATGTTCGGGGAAATCTATACGTTTGTAGGAACCAAGTCATTCAAAGACTGGGTCTTTACTAATTACACTTACAGTCCTTTATCTCTCTTAATTTCTTTACCCCACGTTATGTTCCGGGTTTGTGTGCCTCCAAGGTGGCAACCCTAGCCAGACTACGCTTTTCAAGCCAGGCGGGACGATCACTGCTGTCGCCTGGTCCAGAACGAGTGGCCGTAGGGCATTACAGCTGTCCTGGTCATTTACCATTTTCTCATCTCATCTCATTGTCAGAAACCGCTTGATCCTGTACAGGGTCGCGGTGAATCGGAGCCTATCCCGGCAGACACAGGGCGCAAGGCAGGGATTTACCCACGATTGGACGCCAGTCCATCGCCGGGCACTGAGGGTAATGTAGTCTGCAAGCCAATTAACCTATGCAGCAGTATGTTTTTTGGATTGTGGGAGGAAAACAGAGTGCCCGGCGAAAACCCAGGCAGACACGGGGAGAGCATGCAAACTCCATACAGAAAGGCACCCGAGCCGAGATTCGAACCCGGGTCCTTCTTGCTGCTCCCACCGTTATCCCCACTAGCGGAGAAGTGCTCAATCCCTACGCCATCCTTAACGAGTGAGGTAGCGGCCGGGGGAAGGAGCAGAGGAGTCTGACCGTTCGCTCCTGCCCCCCCACCGCTTGGGCATCCTGACCCCTCGGAAGGAGACCCGGCCTGAGGGAAGGGGGGTCCCGCCGTGATGGGACACGGCGAGGCCCCGCTGTCCGGCACCTCCCCACTCTCCATCCTCGCCGCAAGGGATGTCCTTGTGCCGATACGCGCTATCCCAGCAAGCGAACCCAGGCCGATTGTCCCTCCATCCACTCCCGCACTCACCGCTCACCACGCGGAGCTCCCCGTATGCATGTTAACTGCTCCCCCATAACACAGAGTGTGCCAAACACTGCGCCACCGATCCTCACCCACGCAATGAGCCAACTGCGCATTGCGTGTGCTACCGCTCCACACTCACCCAGTGCGCTAACCGCTGGGCCACCGCTCCACACACACACACTGTGCTACCCACTGTGCCACCGCTCCACACACACACTGTGCTAACCACTGTGCCACCGCTCCACACACACACTGTGCTAACCGTTGGGCCGCCGCTCCACACTCACCCAGTGCGCTAACCACTGTGCCACCGCTCCACACTCACCCAGTGTGCTAACCACTGTGCCACCGCTCTCCACACACACTGTGCTAACCACTGTGCCACCGCTCCCCACACACACTGTGCTAACCACTGTGCCACTGCTCCACACTCACCCAGTGCGCTAACCGCTGGGCCACCGCTCTCCACACACACTGCTAACCGCCACGTCCCTGTCACTAGCATTAGGTTTCACTCCGCGCCGACACTCGCCACAATTACCAGCGATACATTTACCATACACACGATGAGTGATGTAGATAAACTTTATTCTCCGCCGCCGTCAGGTCCGTCTCTGAGCGGGCTCCTTGTTGATCACATGGCGGCCGCTTCCCCTGCCAATTCTGTCCCGCTACAAAATGGTGGCTACTTCGCCCCCCCATGTGTCTCCCTGTTTCTCCGTCTCAGCCGCCCGTCCCTCAACTCTCTATCACTTTCCCTGTCTCTCTGTTTCTTTGTATCTCTTTCTCCCACGCGGCCTATCTTTGAAAGCCTTCCTCTCTTTCAATCCCCGCGTCTCCCTCCCCACTCAATATCTTTCCTCTGTGTCTCCGCACTCTCTCCGAACAATGGCCACCGCTCCCCCTTCTCTCTTTCTATCCACACGTGCCTGTCCCCGAGGGCCTTCCTCTCACTGTCCCTGTGTCTCTCCCTCCCTCCAGCGATCGTTGTTTTGTCTCCTACACATACTCAGTCCGCTTCCTCTTCCCCCTCCCTTCCCAGAAGACCTCTAGTCACGTGCTCCCCTCTCCCTCTCTGATTTGTCCGGACTCTTGTCAGCATCTCCATGTTTCATTAATCCTCTTGCTACCACCCATCATCTCTACTCCCCCCACCAGTATCTCTGCTCCCGACTGGTCAGTCCTCCTTTGTCCCTACCATGGCAGATTCTCTGGCTCCAGACATGACCGCGCTCATTGGAACCTGATCCATGGCAGTGCCCCCAGGTGACCCAATTTCCACAACTTGCGAAAAGCTTGAAAGTTGTATCCCTCCTACCGAGGGTCCTGGTCTAAAACCCATAGTCGTGGTCTCGGAGTGCACCAATGCAGGCCTCTATGCACATTCTTGTTGGTTGTGGTGTGCATGACAGCCATGGCATTACAGCTCTCTCCCCAGCACAAAAGACTCTTTCTCCCTAGCATCCATCCATTATGTATTCACACTCTAATCGCCTCATGGTCGCCTCCTACACTGTGACAAAGGTAAGTGAGATATGGTGGTGTGGTAATTGAGTTGAGCAATTGGTGAAAGAGGAAGGTTAGGAAAGACAGTTCAGAGAGGTAGCGCTGCGTAGAGGTGAGCTACGCGTATTAGAGTGAGGTGCAGGTATTGTTACGCCAGTGACAGCTGCTGCTGCGTAGATGGGGCGAAGGCTTCACTCTCTCAGATTGTCGAGTAGGTCCAAGAATTGAGACGTAAAATTATTGATTAATAATAGCAAGAATTTGAAGACAGAAATAAAAGCAGAAACGCGTTTAAAGCACGCGCATGGGGGGACGAAGCCAGATTGAAGTAGGGGCTGCGTTGGCAGAGAGAGGCAGAGGAGGATTTGACATTAGAGGAGAGGAGGCACAAAAACGGCGGTGGTGGTAGCACGGCTTTAGACAGAGGAGGTTTTCTTTGCTGGTGGTCAGAGTTCGAGATTCTGGACCAGTAAATGATTAAAATGTATCGTCCCTGACGATCTTGTGGGCTCTCATATTGCATGTGCGTGTGTGGCCGGCTCCAACCTGCACCGTCTCTCGACACCCACACCATCTCTCTACACCCACGATGCGGCCGCCGATCGCACGAGAGACTGCAGGCCGGCGCCCAGGCCAGTTAGATGTCAGATAACCAGGTGAACTCGGCACACGTGAGTGCACACGTGGCGAGGAGGGGGTGATGTTGATGGTAAAGTT
>JAZEWT010000001.1:37276490-37286931 GCA_036362905.1 Mordacia mordax
GTGTTTCCGGGATAGGCTCTGGCTCCACCGTGACCCTATATAGGATTAAGCGGTTTCAGATAATGAGATGAGATGAGACCCCGCTGTACTGCTGAGCCACGTGTGTTCTTACGTAACTTTGCTAAGACCCTCCGAACAGGAGCTTTCTATTGACTTGACCACGAACTATATTGAGCTCAGACTGTTACATCTTCGCCGTCATCACAGTGTCTCCTTATGGTCTCAAGGTGTTTCCTCCATGTCTCCTCCCCAATAAGCGTGCACACATTGTCTCCGTGTGCCTACTTATACTCGCCCAGGACAACTATTCTAGTTTCAACCGTTTTGTCTGAGTGTTCTCAGCCATCAGTTTATCAACACATGATTTCATCTCACGTGCTTCCATTGCTTTTAACCGGCAGACCGCAAGCTCTCTTCGTCCACAACTCAATGATCTCACGCCACGTGAGTCGGCAATTATTTATTATTGACCCTCCTTAAATTGGTGTTCATGCAGACAGCTATGCCCACATCAGCCATCTTTCCAGCATTCTGGCTGATACCTGTGACAAGGCCAAGATTATTTTCTTGGTCATTAATCTGGTCCTTCGTCCAACCAGTTACTTTGACTCACCTCCCTTCACTAATAAAGATCAGCGGATCAATTGATACCGTTTTTCTCAAAAGAAACTGAAGCCCATCACATCTCTACCCAGCCTCAATCACCAAATAATACCTCAATAATTGTTCCTCCACCTCCCTTGACCTCAAAACTCCTGGAATTTTCCGAATTAACGAAATCCGAGGTCCCTTCTTTAGTTACTAAAGCTTGGCCCACAAACTGCTCCCTGGATCCTTTCTCATCCAAAATCATCTGGGCAGATAAAAATTTCCTTGCACGTTCGTCACTAATCTGTTCGATAATTCACTTGGCTCTAGTATCATTCCCCCACGATTCAAATGTGCCGCAGTTATCTCCCTGTTTAAAAAAACCTGGCCTCGATTGCAACATCCATGATTATTATCGCCCAATCTCAAATCTACCATTCATCTCTAAGGTCCTTGAACGTGCCGTAGCCGCACAACTCCAAAAACATGTTCTTAATAATGACCTCCTCGATCCCTTCCAATCTGGGTTCAGATTCGGCCATGGTACTGAAACTGCTCTAGCAATAGTAGTTGATGACCTACTCGTCGCTGCTGATGAAGGCTTGCCAAGCTTTCTTGTCCTCCTATACCTGAGCACTTCCTTTGATACCGTTGACTCTGCAATCTTGAGCGACTGGAGGGTATAGGGGTCGCTGGCAGTACCCTGCATTGGCTGAGCTCCGACTTGCCGACAGGAAGAAGTTTGTCAGCTTCGGAGAACAAAATTCAGAGATCCATCCTGTTCTGTCTGGAGTTCCTCGGGGTTCAGTTCTCAACCCACTCCACTTCAGCATCTACATACAATCTCTTGGTCGTTTCCTGCTCAGCCTCAATCTCAGCTACAATTGCTATACCGATGACATCCAAATCTATATCCGTGTAAAGTCATCCATCAATGCGTTTGGTCTTTGCATGTCATCCTAACTGTCCACTGTGAAGGCCTGGCTCAATTTAATTTTTGTAAAACTAAATGGCGACAAAACAGAAGTTTTGTTTGGTCGAAACCCCGCACCAATTGTCCAAGGCTGAACCTATCCAATTGATGCTTGACGACCAGACCATTGAAGTTTCTAAGGCAGTCCGGAGTCTAGGTGTGACTTTTGATTCCTCACTCACCTTCGAGACACACATCAACAAGGTAACGAAGGTAGCCTCTTTCCATCCCAGAAATATAGCCAGACTGCGCAACATCCTCTCACCTGCTGATACTGAGAAGCTAATAGACATCTTCATCTCCTCACGAATCGATGACTGCAATGCATCACTCCCTGGCACCCCTGCCTACCTGATCAATCGTCTCCAACGTGTGCAGAATGCGGCTGCTAGAGTCCTCACTCGCACATCCATCCATGATCGAATTCCCTCAAGGTTCTCGCTGGCGCTGCTTTGACATACATGTGACCTACTTCAGGCACCCTCCTCAACACGACAACTTTAATCCTCCAAACACGGGCTTGTTGCATGTGCCCAGGTAGCACCTCCATTCGATGGGTGATAGGACCTTCTCGCGCGCTGCTCCCAGACTCTGGAATGCCCTTCCTTTGGAGATTCGATCAGCTGAGTCCCTGGGCATCTTCAAATCTCGTCTCAAGACTCACTTGTTCCGTAAGGCTTTCAAGTCCTTTGGCTAACACTCGTGACTCTTATCTCTAACACTAAGAGTTCTATCTCTAACACTGTGCCTCCTGTCTCTAACACTGAGACTCCCTTCTCGAACACTGTGATTCCCATCTCTAACACTGACTCCTATCTCTAACACTGTGACTCTTATCCATTCCTCCTATCGTTTACGGATGCGCAGCTCTCTATGGTGATTGATGCGGCTCAGCATTGTCATGCAGGAAACGTGGCAATCCTCCGAACTGCGCCTGCTCGGGAACATTTATTCCATCCATGTTTGTAGCAGAACTATTGTTATTTTTAAATCGCTTATTTTTAATCCTTCTATAATGTGTTGCTACTTTTCGACTTTCAGTTGGGCTGTCCTGATGTTGCTGACATGCCGTTCTCTCCACAGCTCGGATTTGTAAAAAAAAATACGAAAAAAAAATATTGTTGCTGATTTGCCGTTCTGATATCCTTGTTGATGTGCCGTTCTCTCCACGGTTCTGTGCAGCGCTTTGTGATCCTTGGGTGATGAGCACTCTGGAAATGCAATTATTGTTATACGATAAATGTTACGATAATTGCTTCGAAAAGCTGCTCTCTCGGGACAGCCGCGTCAATGGCCCTCTCTCCTCTCCTCGTGACGTTTCGCCTCACACGTTAGAGGCATCCTCAGGCGCAGTATGTGTGTGCAGTGCCTGTTGCTCCTTTATATATGTGGGTACTATTTATGTGTCGAGTCATCTTTTGTTGTGTAAGGTCTACATCTGAATCACATTAACACTAATCTCATCTCATCTCATTGTCTGAAACCGCTTAGTCCTATACAGGGTCACGGTGAAGCCGGAGCCTATCCCGGCAGACACAGGGCGCAAGGCAAGGATATACCGACGATGGGACGCCAGTCCATCGCCGGGCACTACGGGGCAATTTAGCCTGCGAGCCAATCAACCTATGTAGCAGCATGCTTTTTGGACTGTGGGAGGAAACCGGAGTGCCCGACGAAAACCCACGTGGACACGGGGAGGCGGCACGGTGGCCCAGTGGGTAGCGCTGTCGCCTCACAGCAAGAAGGTCCCGGGTTCGAATCTCGGCTCGGGTGCCTTTCTGTGTGGCGTTGGCATGTTCAGTAAAGAAGTTCCTTTCCTAATAGAAGCAACCCTGTTATAAAACTTGTTTTGCAGCTGGTCCTTCCCGAAGTCAGATCGGTCTCAAAAACTTGGAAGCATATTTGACCGTCTAGTAAATAACCAAGCCAAAATGTAAGGACGATTGACGAAGCCGTTTTCACGCTGGAACTGTTCAAACAGCGTTTCACACCCATCCACACACATTACGCTTTCTTTTACATCAACCAATAAATTAAAGGAAGCGTTCTGAATATGCGCTGGTCTTTAACATTATGGTTAGAACGGTGTGCTATTCTATATAAACCCAGCGAAAAAAGTTTGATCTCGGGTCTGGGCTAACATAAGTATCGAGTGATATCTGAATCAGTCCTGAGTCGCCCCGCACTGACCAGCGCCACATAGCCTGTGGTTAAATAAAAACCTTACATAAGACCGACCGGGCTTAGCAGTGGACGGACAAAGAGCTGAACATGAACAGTTAATTATCAGAACAATTTCAACATGTTTTCGAGAATTTCTCTCAAGAGAATCTCTTGAGGGTAATCGCAGCTCCTGAAAGTAATTTCCCCACATCGAGCCATGAATACCTGCATCAGCACGCTTTTTTTTCCTACTTGAAAATTATGCAATTATTTGTGAGTGGGAGGTGGAGGGGGGGGAGGTTGCTGTGTACGTGTGACATGTGTCTGGCGAATGTGTGTGGCGGGGGTATGTGGCGTGTGTGGCGTGTTTAGAGCAGATTGTGTGTCTGGCGTGTGTAGTTAATTTAGAGCAGTCGGTGTATGTGTGGGCGTGTGTGTGATGGGTGTGTGTGTAGCGCGCGTTTAGAGCCGGTTAATTATGGTAAGTCGCCCCCAAGCCCGCATCCAGTGTTAAGAGCAGGTTTGTTATAATTTAATATTACAATGTATAACAATAATCACAATGTGCAACGACTCGGTGGCACAAAGAAACCACTGAGGCGGCGAGGGGTAAGAAATCCGATGCCATCATTTTTCAGGCACTCTGTCCGATATATTATAACAATTGCATTTAAAAAGTGTTTTTCACCCGGGGGTCACAACGCGCTGCACAGAGCTGTGGAGAGAACGGCATGTCAGCAGCAACAACAGCAACACCAAAGCAGTTTAACTGAAAGTCAAATAATGGCTATAATGGTATCGACCAATTAATGAATTGGTCTGGGGTTTTTTTGTTTCACAGGCGCATAGCAATCGACTCAGAGGCGCGAGGAAACCGCAATGTGATGTTATTGGCCAATTAAAGTTTATTTTCGAGTTATACGAGGAACGCGATAAACATAGTCTATTGGGGCTACCGAGGTGAGCTCACTGTACCCAATAGACTCATCTATAATGGCGTGCAGGTAATGGTACCGCACTCCGTGTATGTTGAGGCGCTAAGAACAATTCATGTTCATCACAGCGGAGTAGAATCCAATGCTCGCATTGCACGAGAGGTGCCTTTCTGTCATGGGATGCGCAATGAAATTCAATTCGTGTGACGCTTGCACAACTTGAGCGCAGTGCAGTCAGTGTGCACACAAGGAACAGATGAGGTCACTTGTCAGCCAAGATTAGTTCAAGCTGGGGCAGTGTCCAATCTTAGTAACAGTGTGGCTTTACTGCCCTCTATGGTTTCCACCGTACAACATCATCTCGCTGCCTTCATCAGGACAATGGCCGAGCGGAAGCTGCCGTGGTGGCCCAATCCATGCTCAAGAAGGCCGACAAGGCCACAATGTAACAAATACTCACAAGCACAGTGGCTACTACAATTCTCGCACTGCCCTACCGATGTCTGACCAGCTGGTCATGCTCCCAACACATTGATGTAGGACTGGTGAAATGAGATTTGGAGGTCATGCGGCCTTTTGAGGAAGACCCATTGTGACAAGTCCGCTGGGAAACCACATCAGCCACTGGACATCGGCGATTATGCCTACGTCAAACCGCCTCCTCATCCGCGGGGTGAAAAGTGGACCGATTGTTGCGTGATTGAAGGAAGGCTTTCAGAGACACGGGCCACGTGGGAGAGAGAGATACACAGAGACATAGAGACGCGGACAGTGATAGAGAAGTGAGGGATGGGGCGGCAGGTGGGACGAATAGACAGGGAGACACTGGGTGGGGAGGGGGCGAAGCGGCCGTCATTTTGTCGCGGGACAGAGTTGGCGGGGGAAGGGGCTGCCTTTCGGTAGGCGAGGGGCCGCGCAGAGACGGACCTGACGGAGAATAAAGTTTGTCTACATCACCTATCGTATGTATGGTAAATGTATCGCTGGAAAGTGTGGCGAGCGTCGGCGCAGAGTAAAACCTAACGCCGGTGACGGAGGCACAGCGGTTCGCGAGCTGTGTGTGAGGACCGGTGGCGCAGCGGTTAACTCACTGTGTGGGTGAGGATTGGTGGCGGAGCGGTTAGGATGCTGTGTGTTGTGGGGCAGCAGTTAGCACACATACGAGGGGCGCAGCGTGGTGAGCGGTGAGTATGGGAGTGCGCAGAGGGACGATCGGACCGGGTTTGCGTGCTGGGATGGCGCGTATCGGCGCACGGACGGCCCTAGCGAGACGGATGAAACTTTGCGCGAAGATGGAGAGTGGGGAGGTGCCAAACAGCGGGACCTCGCCATGTCTTGTCACGGCGGGACACCCCTCCCCTCAGGCCGAGTCTCCCTCCCAGAGGTCAGGATACCCAAGTGGTGGCGGGGGGCAGCAGCGAACGGTCAGACTCCTCTGCTCCTTCCGCCGATCACTACCCCACTCGTTGCGGGTGGCGTAGGCATTGAGGGAGTTTGGGGGCAGCTACCCCTACAGAAGCATGCAGGGAATATTGGCAATGCTGCATTGTCGTCTTTAGCAGTTCATCTCAAAGCGACCCCTGAACCCAGAGCGAAGGAGGAGCACAGGGGATGCCAGCATGTAGACGCCCAGTTGCTGAGTAGCCAGCACTGGGTTATGACGATAAACAAGTAGATCCTCCACAACCTACCACCCCACGGGGTCAAGCTAAACGCACTCGCACCAGCCGTAGGCTGTCCCGCACCCCCAGCGTGGCTTCAAGATCACGCGCTGGACTGAAGGCCACGTGGGCACAGCTGCGTGGCCACGTAAGGGGCAGAATAATTCGAGGCTGGCTACAGCAGAGCATTGGTAAACTACCCGAGCTGTGCACAAGTTGCAGCCAGTTGTATGAAGAGTATTTGATTCCTTGGAAATTGGTGTACATTCATAGTTATGTTTTGCAATTGTTGAAACGTACTGTTTTATTACTGATATAATGCTTCCCACAAGTATTTACCCGTCCGTTGTGCTTATAGTTGATGGATTTAATTTCTTGTTTCTCCTTTCCACGTTTCATATACGGTGCTTTTTTTTAAACGGGGTGTTGGGTGACTGACTGATGACGTTAAAAGTGATGATGTCATCACCTGGATGGCTATCGCCGCCGACCGGGTGGGAGCACGAGGGCCGTTGTGTGAGCCAGGGAATGTTCTGAGCAGTTCCTACAATAAAACACTGGAGGTTGGCCAACTGAACACATGTAAGGAGTCTGTGTGAGCTGCAGAACTTTCGGATTGATGAAGCCACAGAGAAGGGGGGCGAGATGGTGAAAGGCAATCGCGTGGTTACCCGGCGCCAACATTTGGCGAAAACCACTTTTTTTATTTATTACGATCCTATCCGTGTAGACGGGGGGAACAACAACACAAACTCCACATACAAAGGCGCCCGGTACGGAAGTCGAACTGCCTCTGTCTGGGAGGAGCTTTCTCTGAGACGCTGCTGTTACCACTGCACCACCCTCTGATCGTGTTTGGCTTCGCATACAATGCATTGATTTATTGTCTCGCACCACTGGGCAATTATGGGTAAGAGGCGTTGTGTAAATGAGTATCGCTATGTCTCACATCATAATATATAAGACGCAGTGTCTGGCAAATGTTGGCACCGACTAACTTCGTAGCTGCCTTCGGCCTCCTTGCCTCTCTGCAGTTCCTCGTGCTTCTGAGTCGTTCTCTCTTCAAACGAATACCTTCGACATTGAACGAACACTGCTACGCGTTGTGAATTGAACATTCACTTTTACGGTTTTTGTTCAGTTGCCACGCGCAGACCAATGTCATCGCTCCGTCTCCACAGTGAGTATCTTCTAAGGAGACGTGCTACCTCCGTTGACCGTCAATTATAGTGCTCTCCATAGCTGTTCTTCCGGGATAGCCGTGTCGAGCACTGCCCCTCTCTCCTTTGCGACGTTGGAGACATCTTAATATTTCTCTATGGTTCGCTGGAGTCGACTGCCTTCCCCCCGCCCCCCCCCCCATCCATATTATGTCACTCATGATCTCCTCCCAGAACCCATGCACTTCATGCATTTCTTCAAAGCACTTCTCAGTCTGTTCTTGTGATCTGTCAACTGAAATCAGTTAATTACAGGGTTGGCTTTGGTTGTGTCTGCAGTCTGTTTTCTGTTTCAAGTCTTAAAAGTTCAAACTGTCAAGTGGAATTATTTTTTAAACTAGCAATTGTTAACTGGAATTAATTAAAAAATTGGTTTCCATGTAATTTCTTGTTGCGATGCGTGCTTTTTGTGTCTTGCGAAGTTCGATCGCTTCAAGACGGAATGATCCACTATAACGAGGTTCGTGCCTCTGGTCAGGCATGCGAGTTTGTTTTATGTCCCGCTCACGGCTCACATCACTGACCATTCTCCAAACCGGTCCTGCGTGGGCCTTCCCTGAGGCCACTTGGCCTCAAATGAGAACCCAGTGCGGTGTGTAAACATCGCCAATAGGGAGACAAAGGCGGCTGGGCGTAGTGTTGGCCACTCCGCGTGTAGTGCTGGCCTCTATAGGTGCTATTCGCTCACCGCACTTGACCCGACAGTTTGTTAAGGTTATGCGCCCACGCACGAGAAAAGCGTGCGTGTCGGCACACGTTTGCCGCACGACGCGCGTTCGGAATCACTGAACTCGTACGGTGATTTGACACAATTCACACACGGCACGGTGGCCCAGTGAGTAGCGCTGTCGCCTCACAGACTACAGTGGCAAATCTCGGCTCGGGTGCCTTTCTGTGTGGAGTTTGCATGTTTTCCCCGTGTCCGCGTGGGTTTTCGCCGGGCACTCCGGTTTCCTCCCACAGTCCAAAAAACATTCTGCTGCATAGGTTAATTGGCTTGCAGACTAAATTGGCCGCAGTGCCAGGTGATGGACTGGCGTCCCATCATGGGTATATCCCTGCCTTGCGCCCTGTGTCTGCAGGGATAGGCTCCAGCTCACCGCGACCCTGTACAGGATTGAGCGGTTCTGACAATGAGATGATAATACATTAACACAATTTGTAACGCGTGGCACATTCATTCATTATTAATACCCACTTAAATATTTTTGAAAAATATTACTCAAGACGATTGGCCCAGCCTTTTTCGCGCTGGAGTCGTTTAAAGAGCGTTTCAGACACGCTCACACACGCTGCATGCGCTGCAGCGAGTCAGTGGGGCCGTCACTCAAGAGCAACTCCCCAGAGCTGGCAGAGCACTACCTGGTGGTTCCACACGCAAACTGCATCATCACACAGCAGTGCGCGGAGTCCTGTCAAGCCGGCTTCTGTGACATCAGTGAACGAGCGTTACTGTGAGATCACTGCGCGCAGCACACGCCGTGACATCAGAACATTCATTAATTAACAATACCCGCTTTAATCTGTACAGGGTCGCGGAGGGCCGGACCCTATCCCGGCGGACAGAGAGCGCAAGGCGGGGGAATGGCCAGGATGTAACGCCAGGACATCGCAGGGCACGCAATTTACTCAGCAGGCCAATTACCCGAGGCAGAAAAATCCGGAGTACCCAGCCAAAACCCACGTGGACACCGAGAGAACACGCAAATTCCACACAGAAAGGCACCCGAGCTGGGAAACGAACCCGGGTGCTTCTGGCTGTGAGGCGACAGCGCTACCCATTGCGCCACTGTGCCGCTCAAAACATCCTTCATGTATTGTGAAACCACAGCATTCTCCATACACCGGGACATCTCCACTTGCTCTTGTGCTGTGTGACATCAATGCGAGGTCCACTGTGACAACACAGCCTGTCTTGTGGCATCTCATCAAGGAACACCTGGAAATAACAGCGTGTGACAGGTGAAGTGTTTTGCTGTATGTATATGTGCGTGTATGCATGACAACACTTAGCGCATCGGATTCGAAACCTGCATACGCACCCAGTTGATCTGCACAACACTAACTCTTTTACGTCCTGTTTCAGATTTACTCGCCGACGTGTCAATCACTCTTATGTTACTTCAGTGAGCCTGGAAAATTCCCAAAAGGCAATCATGAATAAATCATCTTCAAAGCAATCACGTCAGCAGAAAACTTCATCGACACGAGCCATGGGAAGAACATGTTATACGCTATGGATACCTTTTTGCCAGTATACATATATAAGTAGGACAGGTTTTACCATTTCTGGCGATTATGCAGGTGTTAAGATCTCTAGAACATGTTATAGTTTTGGAGCAAGATTGCCCGTGGGGCGAGTATTCTACTCGCAAGAACAATGATTACAACTCGATTATCGTGAACCCCAGAGAGAGTCGTGCAACAATGAACTAAGTCGTCATGATGGTGATGGTGCAGGATTGAATAGCCAGCGCCAAAAACACAAGGCCTGTGTCTGTTTTTAACTTATTTATACAGCCCAGGGTTTGTCATTTGTGTTAAGAGCACCACTTGCCAGCGTTGTCCTGTAATGGGATTTAATTTAATAGACATGGTTATTATTGCGGCTCAAAAACAGAAATTAGGTAAATTTATGTTTTATAAAAACCTGACTGTTTCTGTGTATTAGGTGCCGTGATTTGTTTGACAGCAGCAGCAGGGTAACACAGTGGTTACATCTACGCCTCGCAGAAAAAAAATCTTGCCCGAGGTGATTGGATCACTGCCTCGGGCGCTTTTTCAGTGTGGAGTTAGTGTGCTGGGCGGCACGGTGGCCCAGTGGTTAGCGCTGACGCCTCACAGCAAGAAGGTCCCGGGTTCGAGTCTCTCGGCTCCGGTGCCTTTCTGTGTGGAGTTTGC
>JAZEWT010000001.1:37364385-37393211 GCA_036362905.1 Mordacia mordax
CCGGGATAGGCTCCGGCTCACCGTCACCCTATATAGGATTAAGCGGTTTCAGATAATGAGATGAGATGAGATTTACAGCCTTTAACCAGGCAAGACCATTTACATTAATGATATTATGCAAGGCATGCCTAATACAGTGCAAGTAGTTACTTTAATTCGAAGGCTTTCGTGACCAATATTATCAACGAAATCCATTTTTTGGTCAGGTCACGTAAATTTTTTTATAAAATCGTGTCATTTAACCCTCCAATACCCGACACAGTCAATCAGTAAGGGGTTGTCACGTTGAACAGAAAATGCGCCAATTCCTTCACCATCTCGGCCCACGGTGTGTTGAAAAGCGACCCCACATTATTTTACAAAAGATGTATACGACGTTTCGCTGATAACTACGTTCAGCATCATCAGGCACCCGCGCCAACAACTGGACGGGCAGATCGGATGGCCCGCGTACCGCTTCCCGGTCTGTTTATATGGGTGTTGTGATGTCATCATCCACGTGATAAGGCGCGCCGGGACACAATGGGCAATCTAGTTTATGAGGTATCCAAACTGGTGTTTCGGGTTAATTGAGTTGTTCAGACAAAGGGTGCTAACGATGTCTGATAATAACCCTCGTCATGAGGTGCTATGCGAGGGATTGTGTTAAGCATTGATGTGTGTGCGGTTTATAGTTTATTGCTTGATAATGCGTTTCCAAGCCACACTTAATTTGTAGCTATCGGAACGATGAAAATTGTTCGCAGCATTACGAAATGATGGCACCTATATCAAACTTAAACGCGTTCCTACTAAATCGCTGGAACTCAAGACTACTACCCTAATTAATAAATCATCAATCCCTCAAAACGAACAATAGATGATGAAGCCAAGGTCATCAAAATCACCAAGGCTTTATGGTTTACCAAAGATTCACAAGCCTGACATCCCACTAAGACCAATAGTAAGCACAATTGGTTCTGCCACTTGTAAACTAGCTCAATACATAACAAAGCAAATTCAGCCCTATATTGGTAGCACTGCATCTTTCATCAAGAACTCTCAACATCTTGTCAACATACTCAAAGAGATTACACTGAATGCTGAGGATATTTTAGTTAGCTTCGATGTAATTTCCCTGTTCACCAAACTTCCAGTTAATGAGTCAATTCTACTTTCAGACGGCATAGTTAAAAACAATGGATTACGTCAAGATATTACACAACTAGCTGACCTCTGTCTAAATAACACTTATTTCCTATGGAACGAAAATTTCTACAAACAAAAAGAAGGATCCGCAATGGGCTCTCCCCTGTCTCCGGCTACTGCCAACTTGTTCATGGAGCATTTTGAAGGAAAAGCTCTAGAAACAAGCACACTTAAACCATCACACTTGTTTAGATACGTGGATGACACATTGGTTATCTGGCCGCACGGTAAAGACACACTTAATGGATTTCTAGAACATCTCAATTGACAACATCCGTAGATACAATTCACTATGGAGATCGAAGTGAACAACACACTTCCATTTCTGGGTGTCTTGCTAAGACGGAGTTCAAATTGCAAAATATCACATAGTGTTAACCGAAAACCCACACACACCAACGCCTATTTGAACGCGCAACCACACCATCACAACTCACAGAAATTAGCTCTCGTCAAAACTCTCATACACCGGGAAAAACTAGTATCTGATGCAAAAAGCTTAAGAACTGAGATTCTACATGTCAAGAAAGCTCTTCAAATGAATGGTTATAGCAACGCACATATAAACAGAGCTCTAACTAATAAAAACAGGCCAAACACCACAGAAGTTGAGGATGACAACGTAATTAAAACGATTAAACTACCATACATTGCCAGAGTAACTGATAAAATAGTTAGAATTTTAGAAGAACAAAAAATCAAAGTAAGATTTGGCACAGTAAAAAACAATCGCAGGAACATTAACTAGTGTTAAAGATAAACTACCCAAACTCTCCACAGAAGGATTCCACCGCATAAATTGCTCGTGTGGAAAATGCTATGTTGATTAGACGGGTAGAAACATTAGCACACGTCTCAAAGAACACCAAAGGAACATCAAAAACTCTCAAACCCAAATATCTACGGTTGCAGAACACGCTTGCCAGAAGAACCACACAATTGACTTTGACAATGTCGACATCTTATGTAAAACCAACCACTACTGGCCGAGACTGGTCCGTGAGTCCATTGAAATTGAGAAAAATAAGAACAATTTTCATCGTTCCGATAGCTACAAATTAAGTGCGGCTTGGAAACGCGTCATCAAGCAATAAACTATAAACCGCACACACATCAATGCTTAACACAATCCCTCGCATAGCACCTCGTGACCAGGGTTATTATCAGACATCGTTAGCACCCTTTGTCTGAACAACTCAATTAAGCCGAAGCACCAGTTTGGATTCCTAATAAACTAGATTGCCCATTGTGTCCCGGCGCGCCTGATCACGCAGATGATGACATCACAACCCTAATATAAACAGACCCGCAAGCGGTATGCGGGCCATCCAATCTGCCCGTCCAGTTTTTGGCGCGGGTGCCTGATGATGCTGAACGTAGTTATCAGCGAAACGTCGTATACATCTTTTGTAAAATATTGTGGGGTCGCTTTTCAACACATCGATGGGCTGAGATGGTGAAGGAATTGGCACATTTTCTGTTCAACGTGACAACCCCTCACTGATTGGCCGTGTCGGGTGGTGGAGGGTTAAACGACACTATTTTATAATTTTTACGTGACCTGACCCAAAAATGAATTTCATTGAGTGCAAGTAGTTTTGACACCTCTCCTGCTTTTTTTCCCCCGGATCATCCTGCTTTTGGAGAAGATAGCCAGAGGTGAGTCTCGGCCCTGTGCAGCGCCTTGTGACCCTCGGATGAAAAACGCTCTATAAATTTAAATATTGTTACTTTAATCCGAAGGCTTTCGTGACCAATATTATCAACGAAATCCATTTTTCTGGATCGGGTAACGTAAAAAAAAATAGTGTCGTTTAACCCTCCACCACCCAACATGGCCAATTAGTAAGGCTTGTCACGTGAACAGAACATTCCAATTCCTTCACTATCTCAGCACACCGGTGTGTGGGAAAGCCAACCCACTGTATTTTATAATGAAATACGACGTTTCGCTGATAATTGCAATCAGCAACATCAGGCACCCGCGCCAAACCTGGGCAAGCAGCTAAGAAAGCTGGTCCGGTTCTGGGTCCGTTTATATAGGGAGATTGTGATGTCATCACTCACGTGTTCAAGGGTGCCTGGACACAATAGGGGGTTGGGGTGGGGGTAACATAGTACATGAGTGTTTACAAGATAGGTTAATCAGATTCAGTCCGGTATTTCGAATTACGCGAGCTTTTGGACAAAGGGCCAACATTATCAGATTACCCTCTTCATGAAGGGTTCTGCACGGGGATTGTGTTTAATATATGTAGCTGATAGTTTATTGTTTGAGAATGCATTGCCAATCTGCACTTAATTTATAGCTGTCGAAACGCTTGAAATTTTATTCTTATTTTTGTCAGTTTCAATTGACTCTTGGATAAGTCTCGGCCAATAATGTTTTTGTTTTTTGTAAAATGTCGACGTTGTCAAAATCAATTATGTGACCCTTCTGGCAAGCGTGTTCTGCGACCGCCAATAGTTAGGTTTCATCTCATCTCATTGTCAGAAACCGCTTAAACCTGCGCAGGGTCGCGGTGAGCCGGAGCCTATTCCGGCAGACACAGGGTGCAAGGCAGGGATATACCCACGATGGGACACCAGTCCATCACCGGGTACTGCGGGCAATTTAGTCTGCAAGCCAATTATCAGTTTCCCCGGCAATGTATGATAGTTTGATTGTTTTAATTACATTATAATTTTCACTCTTAGTGGTGTTCATCCTGTTTTTATTAACTAGAGCTCTGTTGATTTGTGCGTTGCTATAACCGTTTAATTCAAGAGTATTCTTGACATGTAGATCTTCAGTTCTCAAGCTTTTAGCATCAAATATTAGTGCACAACACACTTCATTTTCTGGATGTCTTGCGAAGACGGAGCTTAAATTGTAAAATTTCGCATAATGTTTATCGAAAACCCACACATACCGAAGCTGACTTCAACGCATAATCGCACCATCACCCCTCACAAAAATCCGCTCTCATCAAAACTGTGATTCACCGGGCAAAACTACTGTCTGTTAAACGATATATTAACGTCAAACACAATCCTGTGCATAATACTTCATGATGAGGGTAATTCGACATTGTTGGCCCTTTGTCCAAAAAGCTCGCCGGACTGAATCTGGTTAAACTATTCTTGTAAACACTTATGTGATATGTTGCCCATTGTGTCACGGCACCCTAGAACACGTGAGTGATGACGTCACAACTTCCCTATATAAACGGACCCAGAACCGGACCAGTTTTCCGATCTCTCGCTCAGGTTTGGCACGAGTGCCTGATGTTGCTGATTGCAATGATCAGCGAAACGTCGCATTTCGTTATAAAATACTGTGGGTTCGCTCTCCCACACACCGGTGTGCTGAGATAGTGAAGGAATTGGCATGTTCTGTTCACGTGACACACCTTACTAATTGGCCGTGTCGGGTGGTGGAGGGTTAAACGACACTATTTTTTTACGTGACCTGACCCAGAAAAATGGATTTCATCGATAAATATTGTGTCTCAGCTTACCATGGAAATGTCAGTTTTCACAGAACAAGTCATGTAAAGTTTAGGGGGGGGTTCCAGTTGCCCACACTCTCCTCTCGCCCTCTAATTCTGTTAACTCCATGTACGATATATTCTAGTTGTGAGCCTTCGAGGTGGCAACTCTTAAGTACTTGGGACTATGTTAAATATTGAGTAGGGCGGCACAACAGTGCAATGAGTAGCTTTGCCTCTTGACAGCAAGGTACCAGGTTTCATTCTTCATTTGGACGAGTTTCTGTGTAGATTTTGTATGCTCTCTCCCCGTGTCTGCTTGGGTTTTCGCAGGGTACACCAGTTTCCTCCCACAATTCAAAGACATGCTGCCTTGGTTAATTGGCCTACTAACGTATCCACTGTCCTCTGATGGACTGGCGTCCCATCAAGGGGATACCCCTAACTTGCACTCTGTCTGCAGAGATAGGCGTTGGCTTACCGCTAGCCTCTACAGGATTAAGCCGAGACTGACCATGAATGAATGATTATCGAGTTTGTTTACATCTCGTGTTTCGCGGTGCCTAACCAAGTGACAGCTCATTGATTTTCATCTCCTTGTTATTGTTGTCCCTTATGACTGCCATCCATTATTTACTCAGATGAGAACCCATCCAGTTATTATCATTTGCGATCGAATGTCTTTATTTTGCCAGGTGAGACTCTATTGAGAGTCTCCCCTCATCTCATCTCATTGTCAGAAACCGCTTAGTCCTGTACAGGGTCGCGGTGAGCCGGAGCCTATCCCGGCAGACACAGGACGAAAGGCAGGGATATATCCACGATGGGACACCAGTCCATCAGCGGGTACTGAAAGCAATTTAGTCTGCAAGCCAATTAACCTATGCAGCAGCATGTTTTTTGAACTGTGGGAGGAAACCTGAGTGCCCGGCAAAACCCATGCGGACACGGGGAGAGAACATGCAAACTCCACACAGAAAGGCACCCGAGCCGAGATTCGAACTTGGGTCCTTTTTGCTGTGAGGCAACAGCGCTACCCACTGGGCCACCGTGCCGCCCTCCATTGAGAGTCATCGGTTGTGATTTAAAGCCATTATTCAAGTAAGTGATACCCAATTGAATTAATTCTTTGTTGAGATTGACGTTCTTTAACCTGGAAAAATCTAACGAACATCATTTCCTAGTGATTAGCAGCCTTCATATCACCAGACAAGAGCCCGTTGACGTTCATTCACACTTTTCGTTTGGATCCTTTAACCAAGCTACCTTAATTACGATTACAATATATTTTGCGATTACCATGTTTTAACCAAGTGAAATATGATAATATTGACATTCGCCATCGCGATTTAGTGATTGCAGCAACCAACCTGCACATTTTCTCTGCGAATTAATCCAGCTATATATGGACACTTCCTCACGACTGCTGCGAATTAGGGTCAGCAACGTCACATATAAGCACGTCTGCTTAGGAAAAGCCACTTATTCCATTAACACCAGCTGCAGCGTTAATGCGGGGTGCTCATAGAGGCAAACTCGGACTACTTGCATGTTCATTACTGAGAACTGACACTCGATAGAGGCAAAATAAGGGTGCCTTATGATCATATAACCCGACTAATGCCCCATTAGAGTTCAGAATTAATTGCTTATAGAAACAAATGAAAATAGAGGAAATGCAGTATACTGCCATATAAGTGTCTTGTTGACCAATAGTAATATATCGAACATTTGTTTCAATCGGCACAAGGGTTCAAAATGGTTCGGCAGTCATGTATGAAGCTTATAGAGCCAGACTAAATCGTTCATATAGCAAATTCAAGACTCCCCGAGGGTTCATTGTTAATTAGGGAGGCATGTATAGCCAGTCTAATGTTCTTTTGAGAGTTCATTGCTATCGTGTAAGGTTCATAAAACCAGACTAATGTTTCCTTACCGATCAGAGTTCATGGCTCATAATTTAAAACTTTGATTTTCTTAGGGTTCAGTGGTAATGGCTCAAATTAAATATGTAAAGGATGATAAAAAAATAATCATAGCAGATAAATAGAGCCGTCCATCCAGCCATAAGTTATATTTTTTAGTTTCTTGCTCATATGTGTATGTTGTGTAAAAGTTAATTGCTTATAACGCCAGACTACTGCTCCCTTAAACTTTAGAGTTAATAGCTCATGAAGGCAGGACAACGCTTGTTAAGTGTCACAGAGCCAGATTAAGGTTCCTGGTAGGCTAACTGTGTTTATAGTGGTATTGTTTGATCTGTCTCCTTCCAGGATGGCTTTTTGGACTCAGCTGCGTCTTTTGATTTGGAAAAACTTTACTTTGAGAAAAAGGCAAAAGGTGGAACATCCAACACATGCACGCCCACGTACAAGTGCATATACGCACTTCCACTGTTATAAACATGTGTTTTACTGTAGAACATTCCACACAAACACAAGAGTAATGGTTAGTGATTTACCCATGCACTTTCATGTTAGGTGCAATTACAAACAGAAAATGCAAAAGTAGTTTAGAGTGTTGTGTGTCACGGCCAATACTTTTTCAAAGTATAGGTTGGCAAACATCAAGACATGGATCGCCTTGCTAGATAAAATTTGAATATATTATGATTTACTGCAACGATCGCTCTTGTTAAAAACTTTTTTAGGTCGTCGGCATGAATATGTATTTTCAACTGGGTCACAAAAAAGATTTGAAAGCCACTTGTCTAAGCAGAAACAAACATAACGCAAAAGGTTTAATTTCATTTATTTAGTTTGACCACGTGAAAACTAAGAGACCAGGATTAGTCTCAAACTAAGTTAACCTTTTTACCAGTTTACAGTTGATGAAAAAAGTTAAAGATTTGGCCTTTTCTGGCAATAATACAGGTGTTAAGATGTTCAAATCTCATCTCCTCATTATCTGAAACCGCTTAATCCTATATAGGGTCACGGTGAGCCGGAGCCTATCCCGGAAACACAGGGCGTAAGGCAGGAATACACCCGACGACGGGACGCCAGTCCATGGCCGGGATGTTCAAATACAAAAGACACCATTCACAAGAGGGGCGGCGCGGTGGCCCAGTGGTTAGCGCTGACGCCTCACAGCAAGAAGGTCCCGGGTTCGAATCTCTCGGCTCAGGTGCCTTTCTGTGTGGAGTTTGCATGCTCTCTCCGTGTCCGCGTGGGTTTTCGCCGGGTACTCCGGTTTCCTCCCACAGTCCAAAAGCATGCTCCTGGATAGGTTGATTGGCTCGCAGACTAAAATTGTCCCGCAATGCCCGGCGATGGACTGGCGTCCCGTCGTCGGGTGTATTCCTGCCTTACGCCCTGTGTTTCCGGGATAGGCTCCGGCTCACCGTGACCCTATATAGGATTAAGCGGTTTCAGATAATGAGATGAGATGAGACCATTCACAAGACATGAAGTTTCCAATAACGACACATGCTTATGGTAAAACATGCAAACAATATGCCTTGGTGTTGTAAGCATTGTCCTGGAAAGTAAAGAATGCTGTCTGGCGTGGGCCAGTTACAGTGATACTTTGATTTTTTCTGGTTGATTTGTTCGTGTTTATTTGTCAATTAATCAAAATGATGATTGCTTTGAAAAGCTGCTCTTTCGGGACAGCCACGTCGATCGCTCCATCTCTCGATACACGCACACCGTGCCTGAGGATGCCTCTGACGTGTGAGGCGAAACGTCACGAGGTTGAGAGATGAAGCGATCGACGCGGCTGTCCCGAGAGAGCAGCTTTTCGAAGCAATCATCATGCATCGAGCCGTGAAAAACCTACATCATTACAATTAATTAAAATGTCAACAAGATCCTTCACGGACTGTGCACCTCGCTCGTCTCTCCAGGTCCGTCTGCTGGCGGAATTAACATGGCCGCTCTTTCTCTTCATCATCCTCGTGTTGGTGCGGAACAGCCAGCCACCATACAAGCAACACCAATGTGCGTTCCCGCCCCCTATGCCTGCCCATATTTAGAATGAGTATCTAGTGTTTCCAAACCGTAATCACAAAGTTGCATTGCTGATAGAGACATGCTCTATTGAAAACTGGGTCAAATTCGTTTAAGGGGTTGCTCCCGACCGTTGGAAACCCAAGCCAGAGC
This sequence comes from Mordacia mordax, assembly GCA_036362905.1. NCBI lineage: Eukaryota > Metazoa > Chordata > Hyperoartia > Petromyzontiformes > Petromyzontidae > Mordacia > Mordacia mordax. Next base: position 37,373,147 of record JAZEWT010000001.1, read on the forward strand.
AAATAGAAACGATGCCTTATGTAACCCTTGTATATTCACGATTGTCCCGAGCTTGTGTTTTAAGCTGCTGCCTGTGTCGCCTCTCAGGCCACTTCCCCAACAAGCCCCTGCCGTCGGCGGGTGCGCTGCCCTGGCTGCAGGGAGTCCTGTGCAACGCCAACAATCCCTGCTTCTTGCATCCTACACCCGGGGAGACCCCTGGGCAACTGAACAACTTTGGTGGCTCCATGTGAGACAGGGGATAGTCGCACAGATACATAGTCATACAGCGGGTGTAAGATTTGAAGAAATAGATAAATGTAGAAACCTGTCATGTAGAGGCCCAGCAGAGGCTGTAACTCTTTCTCACGAGACATTTAAGGTTCATCTCGCCATGCAGAGGATCTTAATAATTTTCCCCGACTCCGTCAAGAGATGTCTCATGAGTTGTCTCTGCTTTCATACCCTGTCTTCTCATTTTGTAAATTTAATTCCAATGTTGCTATCAGCTCCATGTAATGAGAAGAAACAATATCCGCATATAACTATTGCACAGCATTATTTCACCCCGTTAGAGAATGGCTTACAAAAGCATCTTTCTCCGAACGTATTCCATACGATCGCATTTTCTCTTGCCACGCTACACAGCAACAAACCCATTCTTAATTTTCAAAGTTGAAAACTAAGCTGCCGTGTGATTTTTATGGGGCTGTGACCACACTCAATCTACTGACTACACTTGACAACCCACCGTCATCACAAGTGACTGAAACTGTGGATTCATAATCATAGCTCGGCAATAATGGCAACTAATTGCCCCGAGCAGTTTTTGAGTAGAGATTAAAACTCATGAACCCCTTGCCGTATGTCCTTGCACCACCAGCGTGGCTCACTTAATAAAAGATATCCAGCACCTGCTCTCCAACGAGACGCAGCTGGAGAAATTCGACGAGGTGCTGGACGACGTAGTGGGACTGAGCCACCTGGCGGAGATTCTGCGCTACCAGCCTGAGGTCGTGGCAGGTAGGGGCCACCTCACAAACCCTTCCCTGTCTCCTTGCAGCCAGTCAAGCGTTGAGAATTGTTCGTAAAAGCTGGTCTTTCAGGATAGCACTGTCGAGCTTTTGTCCTTTCTTCTTCGTGATGTTTCCACTTCCACATTGTAGGTCCTTTAGGCTTCTGAATGATACGTCCAACATGAGATGTGAAACGTCGCAAAGGAGAGAGGAGGAACTTTCAATGCGGCCATTTGAAAGAACAGCTTTGAAAAGAAATTCTCACACATTGAGCTGTGAAAACCTACATAAATACGTTGTTTATGATATTGTTGGTGATGCTCATGGGGTTGTTGGTGTTTTTGTTTGTAGGGAGAGGCGTGCGGGTGAGGGATATCCTGAGGGAAGGCGAAAACCTCACGTTGTTTATGCAGAGAGACATGGGTTTTCCGAGACAAGTGTCCATTGAAATCCTGGAGATGCGAGTCCGCCTCGAGCAGGTGGAAATCACATGCCACTCACGTCAGTAGAGACAATGACTCCCTGGAATCCATACCGAATGGAAACGAGGTCATACGTATGTACATGGGTTGCCCAATGTTAAAACGTCACAAAGGAGAGAGGAGGCGTGCTCGGCACTGCTATTCTGAAAGAACATCCCTTTAAGAGCATTTTTCATACATCGAGCAGTGAAAACTCACATCATTACATGTACTCATAGTAACGATAAAGGTATGCCCATAATCTCATTGCAGCTATCCCATAATCTTCCTCCTTCTCCTGTCTTCTTAACCCCCACCCTCCCATCCCCTAACCACATCCCTCCCCCCTAGTTTGTGGAGGGGATTCCGTCGCTGACTTTGAAGGAGATCGCGTGCGATGATCGGCTGCTGCAACGCTTCCTTGTGTTCCGCTGGCCCGGGGCACGCTCTGCAGTGCGCTCCACCCTCTGCGTGCTGCCCCAGCCTCAGCTTCAGCAGCTGGAGGACATCCTCTACTCTAACGTGGATTTCTACCGCCTCCTACAGGAAGTGAGGGCTATGCTATGGAGAGACTGGGGTTGGTGGGAGGGGGTTATGGATAGGTGGTAAGGTTATAGGATGGAGATAATTTCTGGGGCAGGGATTGGGGTTCATAATAGTTATTATTATGATGAAGGTAAACAATGGGGTCGGGTGTTTGAACTGCCGAGTACAAGTGGGCCCAAACACCGAGGAGTTGTTACACCTCGATGCCCATAACGGAGAGGAAGACACATTCACCGGTGAGGAGCTGTTGACTCCCCCATCCTGAACTTGCCCGACGCTGCGGACTGGTCGGTGCGGCAATGGTGGTGACTGCCGAACGGAGCAGTCACAACGCGCCGATACGACTCCATGCCGGGACGGAGGTCACATAAATTCATCTGCTGCGGACACAGACTGATCCGGGGGCGGAGTACACCCTACGGCCCGGGAAGGAGGGACAGTCCACGAAGGATGAACCTGACCTAGCCTGGCGAGTGGGACCTGCAGCCCGAGAGCCAGGTCCTCCACTCATCGACGAGGTGCAGGTGGACTGAGGGGCCTTGTCAGGAGGCGAGATGACACAGCTGCGGAGGCTCTTGCGAGACTTCGCAGACGTGTTTAGCTGGCATGTAGCACCGGATCGACATGAGATGCACTCGACTGGTGAGAATCCTTCCCGACCGCATGGGGGCCCCTGAGCGGGCGAGGATTGATGAGAAGGTACAAGAGATGCTCTGGGATGGTATTATTCAGCCATCCTCCAGTCCATGGGCAGCTTCCGTAGTCCTGGGCACTAAAAAGGATGGGTCCACCCACTTCTGCATTGACTACCGCCGCCTCAATGCCATGACAATAGGGGATATGTTCCCGATGCCGCTTGTGAATGAGACGCTGGACAGGCTGAGCGGGGCTCGGTACTTTTCAATGCTGAACATGGCATCTGGGTACTGGCAGGTCGGAGTGGCTGAGGAGAACCGGCTCAAGACGAGTTCCGGGTGATGCCATTTGACCTGTCCGACACCCTGGCTACATTCCAGCGCTTGATGGAGCACGTGATGGCGGGTCTGCAGTGGAGACAGTGCCTCATCTACCTGGACGACATCATCGTCTTCAGGAGCACGATGGAGGAACACCTGGGATGCTTGCGTGAGGTGTTTCGATGGCTGAGGGGGGCCAACCTCGCAAGTGCTACCTCGCTCAACGATAGGTGACTTACTTGGGACACTGGGTGAGTGGGGAGGGAGTGCACATGGACCCCGACAAGGTACGGGCAGTCACCGACTGGCTGTGGCCCCATACATTCGAGGTTCGTGCTACACTTCAGCACTCTTGTTCGGTCGTTCACCCAGCTCACGTCTACCAAGAGGTCCTTTGAGTGGACTGAAGACTGCGAAAACGCATTCCAAGACTTGAAAGACCGGCTGGTGCATAGCCCTGCTCTGGCATTTCCGGACTTCTCCCGAGAGTTTGTGGTGGACACCGACGCGAGTGGATACGGGCTGGGAGCAGTTCTATTGCAGGGTGAGGGAGAGGATAAACGGGTGGTTGCGTACGCTAGTCGGATGCTGAGTGGGGCCGAGCAGAATTACTACGTCATTCGATAGGAGCTGCATGTGGTGGTGTTCGCCTATTAGCAGTTTCGGCCATACCTGCACGCCCAGCGATGCCGCATCTGCACCAACCATCACACTCTGCAGTTCCTCTTGAATTTTAAGGAGCTGAGGGGACAGATGGCCAGGTGGATAGCCCAGCTCCAGGAGTATGAGCTGTGAATCGAATACCGGGTGGGTCGGACACACGACAATGCAGATGCCCTCTCCCGACGGCCGGCGATCCGCCGTGATACCCCACTGGACGAACTGTGCCCCTGTTGCACGGGGGGCCGGTATCGCCAAAACAAGAACGATCCCATCACAGTGACGGCGGAGCCCCACGCCATCGTACAGAACATTGGGGAGGCTGACGAACCCCAGATGGAGCCGATCCGGGAAGAGGTGGGCTGCAATTTCCCAGGAATGATGGAAGAACAGCTACAACAAGCCCAGGGTCGCGATGCCGAGTTGGCACAGATGAGGGACGCCCTTGCTCGGGACCAGATGGCTATCAAGGGAACGTGGACGAGTCTCTACCCCAGCTGGGCCTCTGGGAGGGGGTAGTTTGGGAGTGGGGGTCCGATGGGGAAGCTGGGAGGATGTGTGTCCCAGCCATGACACGGCCACAACCTGGTGCACAACCACCTCCTCGGGGGGCATGGCGGCGAGCAACGCACCAGGGTAACACTGCAACCGTGGTACCTGTGGCCTGGTCTGAATCGAGACACGGCCACCTGGGTCAAGGGATGTCAGCGGTGCCAGCAGGCAGCGAGGGGACCACCGCGCTATGTCATCCCATTGCGGCCACTACGGGTGAGCCGGGTGAATCAGCTTGTGGGAATCGAGCTGCAGGGGCTACTTCCAACTTGCAGCATAGGAACCGGTACATTATGATGGCAGTGGAATACTTCACCCGGTATCCGATAGCAGTGGCGATCCCTGACAAGGCGGCCACCACAGTCGCCCAAGCCTTCCAGGAGGAGTATGTCCTGCGGCACAGCGTCCCTGAGCGATTCATCGCCGACCAGGGGAGGGAGTTCAAAGCGGAAATCTTCGAAAACTATGCCAAGAGCTGGGGATCCGATGCAAGAGGACCATGGCCTATCACCCCCCACACAAACGGAATGGTCGAGAGACGAAATCAGACCCTCGCAGGGAAACTGCAGTGCCTCGTGGACCAGCACCAGAGGGACTGGGACGTACCTCCTGTATGTAGTTTTGGCGTACTGCACCTCGACACACTCGTCAACGCGGCAGACCTCCTACTTCCTTATGCACGTGCATGAGGCGCGTCTACTGGCCGACGTTCTTTTCAGAGTGGACTCGTCCCAGCTGACGGAGAGACGGAAACGGAGGAGGCACTTGCCCAGCGCCTAGAAACCCTGCCCCATGCTCGCGGCCGGGCAGTGTCTCCGGTGGACAGGGTCGCCTGGGGTGGCCAGGAGTCAGGCAAGGTGGGGAGGGCCCTTCCCGGGTGGGCCCTTCCCCCACCACCTCCCGGAGGCCCTTTCCTCTTCCCCCCCCTCTCACAAATTAGCGAGCACCACGTGATCAGATTGGCGAGAAACAGTGTGACATTGATAGGGAATTTGGCGCCAGTAGAGGAGTGATGATTGGCTGGGGGTATGGTGTGAGGAGAGGGGAAGGGTGACATCCGGGGGGGATAAGAACGAGGGGGCAGTGAGGGGTGGGTGAGTTGCGTTGGGGTATCGGGAGTGTGAGTCCGTACCTGTGTACACGCCACGTTTGACCGCGCATTCATCCCTCGGATTCGGCGCCTGTCAATAAAAACCTCTCTGTTGCTCGAATGGAGCGTCAGCGGAGTCCCAGTATGCCTGCTCTGAAATGTGTGCATGAACGTCAGACGCCAGCGAGATCATCGTGGAAGAGTGGTGAAGAAGAATGGGAGTCGGTGGAACCCATGTTTCACAACAAATGACTTAGTGCAGCCATTTATTCAATCTGAATGGGTTCTCACATGAGTAAATAAGGGAGGGATGGCATTCACAAGAGAATGGCTCTCATTGGGGATCAAGAATATAACATTTAATGAGCTGTTACCTGGTCAAGCGACGTGGATCCCGAGATGAAACAATACTCCAGAATTATTCATTCAATATCAGTCCCTGCTTAATCTGTAGAGATCCTATCCTTGCAGGTACAGGGTGTGAGGCAGTGCTATTCACAAGATGGGAAACCAGTCCATCGCATGACACCAGGAATAATCTATTCAGCAGAACGAGTAACTTAGACAGAAGGATGTTTTTGGACTGTGGGAGGCACGGGGAGAACACGCACAGTCTACACAGAAAGGTACTCGGGTATTTATAATTATTATCGTCATACGGTGCTGACGATGGCAATATTCTCGCTTCACAGATGCCCTTCGTGCTGGTTGACGCGTCTCCTCGTCTGTCTGCGGACGAGTGGAAGGATGCCACGACGAGTTTTGCGGACCTCATCCGGCAGGCAAGCAGCTTGAAGCGTGCTGTGGAAATTCTACATTCTCGTGGCAGTTACAGTACTGCCATAGCAAATACTGTATATGCATTGCCCAATGTAAAAGTGTGAAATACAAAGCAAACGAACATTTGTTATTGTTGAACACATCAACACAAGAACGCATATTTAAACTCCTGAATAAATATACCCATGGTGGTGCAGCGAGTAATGCTACCGCATCCCAGTAGAAATTACCTGCATTCAGTTCCCAGCTTGGGTGCCTTTCCATGTCGCGTTTGTATGTTCTCCATGTATACGTGTGTATTTATGCTGGATATTCCAGTTTCTTCCCACAGTTCAAACATGCTGCCAAGATTAATCGGCCTTATGCCCTTTATGTAATAGGATAAACTGTGGCTGTCCGTGACCCTTTACAGGATTAAACTGCTACTGATAATGATAATGATGAAGAAAAATACCCAGAAACAGAACTTGAACCCAGCATCTCTGTTATGCCAACTGAGTATCTCCAACTCAAATGTCCTTTTCCCTCAATCACGCGGTGACCTTAACTGTGCGGCCACTCTGAGTCGCATCTTCTTGCAAGTGAGATGCCCGTTTCCCCCACAGTTCATGTCGCTGCAAAGCTTCACGTCGTTGAGAAAAGAGGCCTTATTCTTGAACAGCCTGGGCCTGGCTAACAACGCAAGCAATGGCCTGCGTGAAGAGCAGGTGGGGCCCACGCTCTCGGCTCTGTCGGCCCTCCTGTGTGGACACCCTGAGTCGGGGGGGCGCAGGATCCTGTCGTTCAACTGGTATGAAAATAATGACTACAAGGCCTTCCTGGGCATCGACGATGACGTCGGTGGTGGTGCTGGTAAAGGAGACGACGAAGAGGAGCAGGGAGGCAGACGGCGATATCAGTACGACAACTCGACAAGTGAGATTCTGATGGCGGTGATGGTGGTGGTGATGGGAGCACGGGTGGTGCATATGCCAGTCATCTCAATCAGGCAACCCATAACACTTGGGTCTGTCCCGTTACCTCCCGTCAGAAAGCCTTCAACACTTCACATGGCCTCAAAGTGCATTTGGCCTTGCACAAGCACCATGGTGATGTCACCGCCACTTCGTGGTGAATGGAGATTTTTGTTGTTGCTGGTGATGTTGGAGTATTCATTCTAATGGTGGATGTGGATGATGACAACACCATCAGCACCACCAGCAAGTTTTGGCTGGCAAAACAATCCCCTTCCTCTTCGTGGTGCCGGTCGGTAACGACCACAGTTGACAAGGGGGCTTTGGATGGGTGCGGTGGGCTTGTAACCCTCCACCTTCAATTTCATTACCACTAAATCATGAAAAGGAAAAGAGAAACATAAGTTTGTGCCAGAAGCCCTGGGGGGACAGGCGCTTATGAGGTCTCCTGGCCAAACCCCATTTTACGGAGCCAGTAGACTAAGTTTTGCAACCCCAGGGTTCCTCCAGAAACAACAAAAAGCCACTGTGTATGGCCACGTGGAATGTTTGAATGCTCGTTGCAGAGGAGAGGTTGCCACTCCTCTGTCGGAAGCTGGACTGGTACCGCCTGGACCTCTGTGGAATACAGGAGGTTTGATGGACTGGTCCTGGCTCCAGTCATCAGGAGGGGTGGACAATTCTCCATCCGGGACAGGAAACTACCAAGCAATAGGGAGTGGCTCTTCTAAATAAAAGAATGAAAGGGGTGTGGGAATGTGGTGGTGAAGTGTGGGAACTTGTAAGTCCTAGGCTACTGTGGGCTCACATCCCTATAAATGGGAAGCAAGGGATGGTGGTGGTGGTGGCTTACACTCCTACTGAAGATGAACACCAGTGGAGGAATGCAGGCAAGGCCAATGAATCAGATGCCTTCTATGACCCCCTGTCCCAAGTGTTGGCTGAAGTGCCTCCCCGGGATAGGGTCATTCTGCTTGGTGACTTTAATGCCCGAGTGGGTTATGATGCAGACATCTGGGCTGGAGTGATTGGAAGGCATGGGCCAGATAAGCTTAACAATAACAGTAGAAAGCTGCTAGACTTCTGTGCAGCCTATCGGCTTGTAATAACCAACACGCTGTTCCGTGATCGGCGCATCCACACAACATCTTGGGTGCATGCCGGGTTCAAGCAAGACCTTCTGTTGGACTACGTAGTGGCGGGAGCAGCGGATGTGGGCACATGTCCTTGATACCAGGACCTACCGAGGAGCTAATCTGACCTCTGACCATTGGCTTGTAATCTCTAAGATCCGCCTGCCATTCTTATATGGCATTGGTGGGCATCCACCAAGGACCCCATTCAAACCCACAGTGGCCTGGTCTCGGCTAGCTGATGAAACTGGAAGAGAGATTTCATCATCGTTTGCAGCTGGGGCTGTGATCGTCCCCTATTCCTCCCGATGCCCAAGGGAAATGGGTGAGGTTGTGGATCATGTAGCTGGAATGACTGCACTGGGTATATGGTTCAGACCTCCCCATAAACCCTGGCTGATGGAGGAAATGTTCAAGCTAGCTGAGGGAAAATGGCAGGCCCAATCCCACCGCCTGCAACATCCTACACCCGAAAATGAGGAGGTTTGCCGCAGCCTTCGCTTGGAGGTTTGGAGAGCTGTGCGGCATTGCAAGAATGAGTGGTGGTCACGGGCTGCTGAGGAAATGAAATCTGCCTTGGTAGCCCGTGCTTAAAAATCACCCTTTAACTCCAAAAAGATTGACTTGCAATGCTGCATCAATTACCCTTGTTAAAGGGGAAAATAGTGATCCGATCTCTGATCTCCAGGAACAAGTTTGCTGATTTGCAAAGCATTTATGTAAGGTCTTGGGCGCGGAGAGCCTCCAGGGTTTAGATAACATCGTGGTACAACATGGGGGGGACCCTGCTGGGGCTGTGGTACCTCAAGTAATTGAAGAAGTAGCCACACCCTGTGAGTGGCTGACGAAAATGCCACCTGCAGAGGAAGTGTGTAACGTGATCCAGAGCCTGAAACCAGGAAAAGCACCGGGCAGAGATGATCTTCTAAGCGAAATGCTTAGAGAAGGTGGTGCTTGTCTATAGACTGCCCTATATGACATCATTAAAACGTCGGGAGCACAGGAAGGGTCCTGCAATAATGGAGGGATGCCCTCGTGGCTCCCCTCCTTACGAAGGGGGACCGCACTGATTGTACTAACTACAGGGGCATCTCGCACCTCAGTGTGCTGGGAAAGGTCCTGGTAAGCATCATTCAACAGCGCCTTGCTAGGCACGCTGAGGAGAGGCTTGTGGTACCTTAATGTGGTTTCAGGCTGGGGCAGTCTTGCACAGACGCCATATTCTCTGTCCAGTTGCAACAGCAGAGATGTAGGCAATTCCAACAGAACCTGCATCCCTGCTTTATTGACCTGGTCAAGGCCGACGATACCATCAGTAGGCCAGGGCTGTGGCTTGTTCTTCATGGTTTCGTGGTCCCTAACACGATGCTCACCATTTTTAAGAACCTTCACGAGGGTGGACAAGCCCGTGTAAAGCTACGTGGCCGGGAGTCGGAGTCATCCCTTTTCACCTCGGGGTGCGACAGGGATGCCCCCTGACTCCTACATTATTACATCTTTTTGACCACGTAGTTGGAGAGGCTTTTAATGGATTTTCCAGTGGAATTTCCATCTGGTACAGGTACAATGGGAGGCTGGTCGATGCCCGGGTCTGATCAAGCGATGGCTCCCTATTGGCCAACCATGTTATCAATGCCGATGATTTGGTGATTATTGCTCATTCTGAGGAGGAGTTGGGGGCTCTGCTGTTAAACTTGGAGCATGCCACAAAGAGGTGGCGTTTTACCATCAGTTCCACCAAAACCAAGCACCTGTCTAGGTATTTAGTTCCACAGAATGCTCCACCTCCTCAGCTCTCCATGAGTGATGGGGCAGTTGTGGAAACTGGAGAAGTTTACATACTTGGGCAGTGTGCTTATGGCTGGTTCCAGTTTGACAGCGGAGGTCTCGCTCAGAATCAGTTGGACAGCATTATCATTTCATTGGCTACGTAACGCTGTGTGGAAGCTGTCTGGCCTGTAGCTCCACACGAAGCTTCGGGTGTTCTTAACTGCAGTCATGCACTCCTCTATGCTTACGAGACCTGGACCCCCTGGTGGAACATTTGGACCATTTTGAAAATTTCTGGCTGGCTTGCCTACGATCCATCCTGGGTTTAAGCAGGTTGGATTATTTAAGGAGCTCACAAATTCTCGAACGATCTGGACAAAATCAATTTGGTGAGCTCCTCCAACAGGTGAGGCTGCGGTGGCTGGGTCATGCAGCCCGCATGCCGAGCCATCGCATGCCCAAGCAGTTGCTGTTTGGCCAGATAGAGGGGGCTAAATGGGCGCGGCACGAGCTAGAGAAGAGATGGACTGATGTGGCACAGCACAACCTGGAGCTTAATGGACTTGCTGAAGACTGGTACCAGTGGTGTCAAGATCGACCTCTGTAGAGGAGGATCGTTAAGGACGCTATTGGGCAGTTGGAGGCAGTCGTCCTCCAACATCAATTGAGGGCGCCGGAGCGACACTCACAACAACGAGCAAGTTGGCACAGCGTGGCTTCAAGGTGCATATGGCCTGGCACAGGCGCTGTGGTGACGTCACCACCACGTAGTGGCGATTGGCAGTTGTTGTCAGCAGTAATGAGGAACCGATCTGGAATTGCTGAAACCGGTGATATTAATGAAAAAAATGCGAAAATAAACTAAGAGGCTTAATTATTCAAGAAATTGATTAGGAACTGAGCTGGTTGAGATGGAACCAAATCTGGAACAGTTCCTCTTCTGTTATGCATCACTGCTTGTTGGTGGTTTGTGGTTATTACGATGTATTATATGAAGCTGTGACAGTGGTGATGATGGTGATCGTGGCAGTGTTGGTGATTGATGACACTGGTCATAGTAGTGACAGTGATACTGGTGGCATTGGCGACTATCATCGTGGTGATGACGGTGGTCATAGTGATGGCTGTTGCGTCGGTGACTCCCAAACACCCCACACTCTGGCCACCTCTCAGCTGTCCATGACGAGCGTGACCCTAACGACCATGCGTGTGCGTCTCCGCCACCTAGCCCCCTTCTGCAACACGCTGCTGGAGGGGCTGCAAACGAGCAGTGCATTGCGCTTCGCTTGGTCCATCCTCCAGCCACTGCTCCAGGGCAAGATCCTGTACACGCCCGACACGCCGGCCACCCACACGATCATGCACGAGGTAACGGCTCCATCACTGACACCGCCACAATCGCTACCACCACTGCTGCTGTAGGTCGTGGTGATGTGAGGAGTGGTTTGGGAGCAGTGGCTCAGAAGTTGTCGCACTGGGCTACAAACCCGGCGATCCAAATTCGATTCCCGCTCACGACCAACATCAGTGACGATTTTTTTAACTGGTTGAGCCTCCCCTAGGTCGACTCAGCCGCAAATGAGTACCTGGTGCAGCGTGTAAACATTGCCACTAAGCGAACAAAGGTGGCCAGGCTTGGTGCTGGCAGCCCAACTCCTCGTGTGCCATGTCGACTTTGATAGGTGCTTGCTTATGACACATGACCCTACAATTTGGTAAGGTTATACAGGGGATCTTGTCTTTGGAGAAAGAACAGGTGATGCATCTGTCATTGCACCTGCGTATGTTCTATGACTTCCTACTGGTGAGCTAATGAAACTTTACGTGATAGCCTCGCAGTGCATATGGCCTGACACAAACGCCGTGATGACGCCACCACTACTTAGTGGGGCATAACGGCTGTTATGTTATGGTGGAGGTGGTGGTGGGGATGGGGCATTCGCACACACACAAGCGGTTTATTGGCTGTTATCTAGGTTGATCCGGGTTGGATAGATTTCCTTTAAAGGTGTTGGGGTGTTGGAGCAGAACTTTACAACCGGAGGCACTTCCTTTCACCAGCTTCCTTTAATTTATATAATTGAAATTAATTTTAATTATAGTTCGAGGGTTTTCCATCAATATTTGTCTGGAACCAGCCTCTGGCCCTGTTCGCCAAGGGAGACCTTAGCAACAGTGATGGATTCCAGGTGAGGTTGGTTGGAAGATGCAGACACCTCCACCAGGATAACATTATGACCCATTGTGGTGATGGTAGTGGTGGAGGTGGTGTCGATGAAGCTGATGGAGATGATTACGATGGTCATAGTATGGTGGCAGCGAGAGTAATTAAGATGGTGGTGTTCCGTTGCTAAGGGTGGTACTGACTGAATAACAACAATTGTGTTCATGGTGGTTGTGGTGTTAAAAGTTGTGGTTGTAAAGTCAGTGATGAAGCTGTAATTGGTTGTACCTGCACTGCTGCTGTTTCTCTCCAACTACGGCTCTGCCCCCTTGCTCCGCTGCTCACTCCCACTCCGCCACTCGTTACCGCTCCACCGCTCGCTCTCGCTCCACTACTCCACCGCTCCACTTGCTCCCACTCCCCTGCTTGCTACCGCTCCCACCGCTCGCTCCCGCTGCATTGCTCGCTCCGCCATTTGCTCTCACTCTGCTGCTCGCCACTGCACCACTCGCTCCTCCGCTCGCTATGGCTGCATCGCTTGCTGCCATAACACCGCTCGCTCCGCCGCTCGTTCTCGTTCCGCTGCTCGTTCTTGACGCGCAATGTAGGCGAACCGTACGTTTGTGGAGCTCGAGATGATCTACAAGTTCGGTCTCGCGTGGGAAGAGGTCGGGCCCCAGATCTGGGACTTCCTCAACAGCAGCTTGGCTCTGCGACTACTCCGGGTGAGGGGGCTCCCTGTTTATCCCCCATCTCCAATTTTACCCCTGATCCCATCATCTCATCTCATAGTCAGAAACCGTCTTGCCCTGTACAGGGTCGCGGTGAGCCGGAGCCTATCCTGGCAGACACGGGGCGCAAGGCAGGGATATGCCCACGATGGGATGCAAGTCCATCACCGGGCACTTTGGACAATTTAGTCTGCAAGCCAATTAACCTATGCAGCAGCATGTTTTTTGGACTGTGGAAGGAATCCGGAGTGCCCGGCGAAAACCTGCACGAACACGGGGAGAGAACATGCAAACTCCACACAGAAAGGCACCCGAGCCGAGATTCGAACCCGGGACCTTCTTGCTGTGAGGCGACAGTGCTACCCACTGGGCCACCGTGCCACCCCCTGATCCCATCATGTTCACCCAAATCACTTCCCTACCCCTGAACGCAATGCCATCATGGGCATACTTTCTTATAATCTCCCATACGGCAATTATGATCTTCCCGAGGTACAGTGGCACCCAGACGCAGACCTTAATATTTGAACTCACAATCTCAACGGTGCTTGCTTGTCTCAGTTGGCCATTACAAACCTCTTGAGAGACAAAGAGAAACGCATATTGAGAGAGACTCTCAAGAACTCACGATTTGGCTGGTGCGGGCACCATGTCTCTAATCTGCCTTTATGAACTTGACATGGCCATTATCAACCTCCCAAAAGAGAGAGTTACCTGTCATGAGAGACTCCTCAATTCAGGGCTTGGAGACAGGATCTAAGCAGCACTGGCTTGGCTGCATTGATTGGTCTTTTAGACGGGTTGCATACTGCTTTTATTGTGCTGAAAAAATACCCCTAATATTTGTGACATAGCACTGTTGCTCTTCTTTATCTATAATTAATTTATTGTGCTGTGCAATCTTGAGTGCTAATGTTTACTTCGTGATTATATTTAGTGTTTCATATTTGTAGAAGTTGCGGTTGTGATTTTTTAAAATTGTGCAATCTTACGTGTTACTGATTACTTTATGATTACGGTTAGGGTTTAATTTATATACATATTGCTGTGAATAAATTAATTTCCCCTTTGGTTTTAGCATTGTTATGTTGGTGAGTTTGGACATTTGTTGTGTCGCAAGAATTCCACATCTAGAGCTTGCGAGCTCGCTGAGTACTTTCTGCTGTAATAATAAAAAGCTGTCCAATCTGTCGATATAATTATGAACCGAATAAGAGCGAGGCTCTGACTGAAAGTTTGAAATTCTGGTCTCTTAACGTGGCTATTTTAACCCCGTACCCTGAAACCCGGTGGCAGGAAACCTTGGGGAACGCAATGGTGGCCACCTTCGTTGACTCCCAACTCTCAGACACGGGGCTCGACGCCCGAAGTATTGCCGACTTCCTCTCTGTGGGTCCTTCGAGCGAGCGAGGCAACAGCACGATGCCCCACTGGAGAGAGGTGTTCGCTCTGGTGGACCTTGCCATTCGCTCACTCACCCGCTTCCTGGAGGTGCGGCGGAGATGGCACATGGACAGCGTGGGCAGAGGCGTGGGTAGTGTCGTGGGTAGAGGTGCAGGTAGGGGCATGGGTAGAGAAGTTGGCAAACGTATAGGCAGAGATGCAGGTAATGGCATGAATAAAAGCAAGAGTAGTGGCAGTGGCACTAGTATTAGTAACAAGAGTAGAAGAAGTAGCAATAGTGGTATCCATCACAGGCTTTGGCCGTGAATGGGACTCAAACTCGGGTTGGTAGGTTCGTAGTGCAGTGCGCTGACTGCTACACTACCACTCACCTTTATACGACACATTGCCAGCCCCTACAGGCGCTTGCTAATTGCGCATTCCCGGCACGTGCACAGTGCGTGGAGCTGGACAAGCTGGAGGGGGTGCGGGACGAGGCTGAGCTGCAGCGCCGTGCACTTGAGTTGCTGGAGGAGCGCAAGCTGTGGGCCGGAGTCGTCTTCCTCGACCTGTTCTCTCCATCCGCGCTGCCACAACAGCTGCGCTACAAGATCCGTGCCGACATCGACCGCATCGAGAGAACAAGCAAGAGCCGAGACCGGTAGAAGCAGCAGCAGCTGGATCAGCGGCGTAGTTTATGGGAGTCGCAAAAGCAATTGCAGTCACAGAAACTGAATTGGTATAAACATAAAAACATCACAATCGTTGAGAATTGCTCTTTCATGATAGGCATGTGCAGCTTTGCTCAATCCTTCACAACGTTTCACCTCACATGTTGGAGGCTTCATCAGGCATCTGATAATGCCTCGTGGAAAACGTATAACAATGCAAAATGATCATTGTTAATGTAAGTAAGCAATAGGTGTAATTATCTGTCAAAGCAATCACTACCAGCATCATAACCATCGCATCCTCGGGCGTATTCCCTTCATTTTGCAGCTGTAGCTCGAAGGCTTGGTCCGTAGGCGTTCCATAAGACACGGCTTGGTGTGGCCATCATCCAGCAGGCGATAGTTCATAGCTGACGATGATACATTTATGATAACTCATTGTACCACCTCTGCATGCCTTTCCCAATAAGAATTGACGTAACCACTCTTCCCTCTTCCCCCTCCCATCCACGTCGTCTTTTTGTTTTGTAACCCCCACATCCCATTCTCCACATCTTGGCGGCCATGACTGGATACAAGGTACTGGGACCCGGGCCCTCGTGCGGACGCTGCCGAGGACCTACGTTACATCTGGGGTGGCTTTGCTTACCTGCAGGATATGGTGGAGCGCGGCATTGTGGGGGCGCAGACGGGTGCCGACACCGTGGGCCTTTACCTGCAGCAGATGCCATACCCCTGCTTCGTGGACGACGTGTAAGGCCCCCTGAGCTCCCTTACCCCAGCCTCCCCCATGTTCCCTGTCCTCCGCCCGTCCAATTCAGGGGTTACCAGGAGTGGAGCGGTAACACCTCACCTATGGCAAATTACCTCAACGGCAACCTTTAAACGCTACTTCAAACACTTCTTCGCCAAAGCATACCGACAATGAGCTCAGCGCCATATAAAGTAGTGGTCCTAATGCTTAACGCGGGCACAAATACCGAACTATAACCCCACTGCTGATGCTAGCAATCAACCCGACACGAGCGCCAACTCAAACTCTTCCATCCATCTGAGTTAAAAGCGCTGCTGATCTTGCATGCTGAGTAGGGCGACCAGACCTCCTGCTCCCTAGCAACTCCTGATCCTCCTGTGAAATTCCCAGGTATTTCCAGCAGAAAGACACAGTCTCTTGCGCTGGCCTTAAACCCTTCCACCAACACTAACGCCAACCCTATCCTTAATCCTATCTCTAACCATTAACACCACTCCTTTTCCTAACCCTTCCCCTAATACACACCCTAACCTGACCTCAAGTGCAATCCATAACCCTAACCCTTTCCTTAACATTCTCCTAGCCCTGGCACTAACCCTAATCCTCTCCCCACCGCCTATCCCTTATTTTGTCCCGACCCCTGACCCTTGCTCCCTGATCCCCGGCCAGCTTCACCATGTTCATCGGTAACATCCTACCTATGTTCATGACGCTCGCGTTCATCCTGCCCGTGTGCCTCATCATCAAGAATATCGTCTGGGAAAAGGAGCGCCGCCTCAAGGAGGTGTTGCGGGCCTCAGGCCTAAGTCGCGGCACGCTGTGGACCGCGTGGTTCATCGACAGCGTGATCACCATGGCTGTGTCCTGCGCCTTCCTCGCCGTGATTATTAAGGTCGGCAGCAGCAGTGGTGGCACGGCCTGACTGCTGAGATGACTGCCAATAAGGATATAAAAAAACAATCAAATGTTACTATTTCGGGATAGCCGTGTCGAACGCTCATCGCGGTGTTTTACCTCCCATATTGGAGGCATCCTGAGGAGTTATAGGACTGAGCATGCTATTTATTTATCTATCTATTTATTTAACCCAATTTAACTAATCAGTTTCCACCCCTAGTTTTGCAATAACTTGATAATGCATTCCTACATCATGGATGTCTGCCGAGCTGTTTTGGGGGCAGGGGGGGTTATTTCTAAGAGCTGTTAACTGTTTATTTCAAAGCTGGCTGCCAGGCTTGGCTGAGTGTTATTCTCATTTCTTTTTTGCGATGATTCATAGTTCTTGCTGTCTTGTGAATTCCTATTGCTTCATAGATTAATTGTAGACCTTTGTGACAGATTACAGCTAGTACACGCACCTTTTCAAAATCGATTGTGTGTTGTCTGTCTGCAGTGTGAGCGGCTGCTGCAGATTTTTCTCCATGCAGCAAACGTACTGCAGTCTCGTGTTCCCTCTTCCTCGTGGCAATTGTTTGGCCTGTTTAACTTACGTAAACATCTTTACAAATGCGGCATGGACTGCAATTCACACCCTCTGTCTGCAACAGAATTTGGTCCTTGGGTGATTTGACGACGCCCTGTATCTCCTGATTGGCTGTGAAGATGGTATGATGCAGGATGTGGTTAAATCACCTAAGGACCGAATGCCTTTATCAGTAAAACGTCGTATTTTATTGTAAATGTTGTGGGTTTGCTCTCCAAACCATCGGTGTGCTCAGATAGCAAAGAACTGACACGTTATATTCACGTGACAAAACCTTACAGATTGGCTGTGTCGGGTGGAGGTGGGTTTACAATACATATTTTTAACGTGGCTTCATCCAAAAAAATAGATTTTGTGGAAATGAACATTTCTTACAATTATATCACATGGGTCCTACTCTATGTCCCAACGGGATATGGAGGTGAAAGTCTAGTATTCACCCTTCACCTCCGACCCCCCAGTCGACACAGTAGGGGGCGACAGTGCCTCCTGCCCCAGCTGTGGAACTGCCTGTGATTCGAGTGATTTATTAATCAATGAAATCGATCAGTTAATGTCATAACTTAAATCGTCCAACACCGTTAATTGATTACAAAACCGCATAGATTCAGTCATTCCGACGGGTGAGTTGACAAATCGATCATTCGGTGATTTGGCGGCAAATTATTCACTTAATCAAAACAAAAGAATGTTAGGTTCTGTAGAGTCACTTGCGGTTGAGCCGAGATGGGTGCGTGATCAGCAAGTATGGGTGATAAGATCGGGTGAGGTTCCTACGTCATATAGAATGGGGCTTCCATATGGAGTGAGACCAAAGCTCTGGATTGGATGGAATAATTGTCTATTTGATCAGATGGGGCTGTATATCGGATCACATGGGGGCTCTGTATCTGATTAGAAGCGTGTTCTGTATCTGATAAGATACGGGTTCTGTATCGGATTAGCTACAGGTTCCGTATCTGATTAGTTGGGGCTTCTGGGTTGAATTAGTTGAAGTGCTCACCATGATTTGTGGTACGTCACACCATTTTCACCACTTTTCGAACTCAGCTTCTCCTGTCGACTAACTGCCATCTCCTCCTGACACCGCGTGTCTCCGTGCCTGCCTGCCGATCGCATCGGCCAGGTTCTCTCTGGCTCTAAGCCGCTGCTTCGCTCTCTTCATGGTCCTCTCGTGGGTCTTCGCCGTCTCTACGGCCGTGAAAAACGTGGTCCTGGAAAAGGAGCTGCGGCTCCGTGAGACTATGCGTGCGATGGGGCTGGACGGCCGAATCCTGTGGCTCACCTGGTTCATCGATTGCCTCACCTCTGCGAGCCTCAGCAACGTGCTGCTCACTCTGCTGCTCATGGTAATGCCGCCGCTGTGCGCTTGTTGTTCTTCGGTCCCTGCATCCCTGGCCCCCATCAGGCTTGTAACAAATTTCACCCCCCCCAACCCATCCCATCCCCATCCCATCCCCGGCTCCCGACAGGCTCTAATAATTCGAAAAATTACTAACATGCTTAAAGAACTTTTCATCAAAATGTCACAAAGCGCTCTACAAGACTAGAATTGAAAAATATATGCAGGCTGATCACCACTCCATGCAGGCTGATATATGATAAAACCACAAATAACGATTAAATGAAATAAAACAAAACGCCAACTAAAGCAGTCCATAACCTTTAGGTACAGGTGTGTCTTGAGGCGAGATTTGAATTGTCACAAATGGATATCATGATCCAATGCAAGAATCATATCCCCTTTGGCCTTTGTGCCCCCATTTTGTTTGTAGCATTTCTGCTTAAGTGCATTTTTACAACGCTTTTTGGGTGATCAAACCCAAACTTGGGTTTTCCACTTTTTTTGTCTCGTTTATGTTTAGTTTAATCATGAATTAACCTTTAACAATGGCAAATCATATTTACGAATTGTAAGTAATTTTCACTCGTATTGAGACAATCTCATCTCTCATCTCATCTCATTATCTGAAACCGCTTAATCCTATATAGGGTCACGGTGAGCCGGAGCCTATCCCGGAAACACAGGGCGTAAGGCAGGAATACACCCGACGGCGGGACGCCAGTCCATCGCTGGGCATTGCGGGACAATTTTAGTCTGCGAGCCAATCAACCTATCCAGGAGCATGCTTTTGGACTGTGGGAGGAAACCGGAGTACCCGGCGAAAACCCACGCGGACACGGGGAGAGCATGCAAACTCCACACAGAAAGGCACCCGAGCCGAAAGATTCGAAGCCGGGACCTTCTTGCTGTGAGGCGTCAGCGCTAACCACTGGGCCACCGCGCCGCCCTTGAGACAATAAAACTCAATTTTAATCAAGTAGCAACAAAGAAACTTGGTTATTGAGACAGCCTCTCACTCTGTTTGCGCAGCATCTCATTGCTATCATTTCTTAACACGTTTTTCTTATGGGTGGCATGGTGGTATAATGGGTAGCGCTGCTGTCACACAGAAAAAAAGAACCTGTGGTTGGATTCCCAGCCCTGGTGCCTCTCTGTGTGGAGTTTGCAAGTTCTCCCCATGTCGCCATGGATTTTCACTGAGTTTCACCGTTTTCTCTCACCCTCCATAAGACATACTTGCCGCCTAGTATATTTACAGTGAATAATAGAACCTTGTTCCCTGCAATATACTGGAATCCCAACTTGGAAATAACGCTGCCCTGTGCCCTCAGTCTGCCGGGATAGGCATCACCCCCCCCCCTCACCCTGTACAAGATTAAGTGGGTACTATAATGGTGATGTTTATCTTACATTTGTTGATATTGTATCTCCCAATTATATTTCATTTGTGTGGCTATTGACACAGTCCTACTAAGGACTCTGCTTATGTCTTTACATCTTTGTTTATTCGACCTCCAGCCAAAAAACAAACTATGGTAATTTGATGATTGCTTCGAAAAGCTGCTCTCTCGGGACAGCCGCGTCGATGGCTCTCTCTCCTCTCCTCGCGACGTTTCGCCTCACACGTTGGAGGCATCC
>JAZEWT010000001.1:37404782-37416566 GCA_036362905.1 Mordacia mordax
CTTAGCAGTGATGTTTAGATACAGCACCGTGAACTCAATTGAGGCCGAGTCGACCTCACCGCCACTCCCCGCCGCGCTCGCAGGCCGCACCATCATCTTATCGACTCACCACATGGACGAGGCAGAGACGTTGGGTGACCGCATCGCGGTGATTGCGCGTGGGCGCCTCCGATGCTGCGGCTCGCCGCTCTACCTGAAGTCGTGCTACGGCACCGGATACTACCTTACCGTGGTGCGCAGCACCACCGACACAGTGGGGCCTAGTAGAAAGGGCCTACCACAACCGGGGAAAGACGGTGGTGGTGACGGTGGTGGAAACTCCAATAATAACAAGGACGAGGTAAGTCCCTTACTTATTAAATCGCTCGCTCATGCTCTCAGTAGCTCGTTCTATCGATTGTTCGCTGGATCGCTTGCTCGTTATATTACTAGTTCGGTTGTCTACCTTCTCACCTGGTCCTTTACTATTATTATTAATCAGGCTCTATGGGCATATTTGACTTTACATATATACAATGTCGTTTGTCCTATCAATCGTTCACCCATTCACTTGCACATTTAATCACTCACTTGCTTGTTTACTTCTGCATTTGGTCATTTATTCAGTCGCTATGCACTTGCCAATTAATCGTTTTAAAATTTATATTATTAAGAACTTGTTTTCCCATGTACAATATATACTAACAGCTCACATACTGGCTCATGAACTATCTCACGCCCTCTTCCATTCTGCTAGTCATCCATTCACTTAACTCGGTGCTTTTTCTGTTTTCTGCTTGCAGTCTGATGGAAGTTCAAGCCACAACAGCAGCTCAGATGAGGGATTTAGCAGTGAAAGAAGTTTGGAAGATAAACTTCCCAGTAAGAGGATCTGAAAATCAAGCAAATGGATTTCAGGATTGAAGTCTGCACCTGACACTTAGCTTCCGCAGACCATGTTTTGAGATTTAATTATTGGTTGCAACATTTTCATGATCAAAGTCTCAGTTGAGGTTGGATATCAGGATTGAAGTCCAGATTGAGATCAGGTTTTGGGATTCAATTATTGTTAACCTTCAACAGTCAAAGTACCGAGACTGGGTTTCAGCATTGGATTCGCAATTGAGTCTTTAGTGTCAGGTTTGGAATCTAAATCATTTTATAACACACAAATATTCATTCAATTTCGAAGGTACGTATTCGAAGCGAGAATGACTGAGAAGCACGAGGTAACCTGTAAAGGTGGGGGTTAAGTTAGCCGGCGCCAACCTGCCAGGCATTGCGTCCTAGAAATTGCGATGTTATCGGCCAATTAATTAATGAGTGTTTTTAGGTGTGGCAGGATCCCGGAGAACCCAGAGGAAACCCACACACAGCAGGGGGAGAACACACAAACTCCAGACAGAAAGGCGTTCAAGGCGGAATTCGAACCACCTTAGACAGGACTTTTTTATGTGAGGCGCAGGTGTTATCTCTGAATAGCCACCCTGTCTGTACAGGATCAGAATCTTGAGTAAGACTCAGGATCAGACTTTCTATTGAGATCGGGTCTCTGGATCGAAGTCTCAATATTGGATCTTGGGATCACAGTCTCAATTGAAACTAAATCTCAAAAGCAGAGTTTCGATTTATACCGGATCTCAGTTTCAATTGCGACTCTCAAGATCAGCATGTCGATCGAGACTCTGCCTGTTTGTCCCACGCCACCTGCGATTGCAGGTGAGGTATTGCTCCTGCGTAGCCTGGTGGAGAGGCTGGTGCCCGGCGCGCGAGTGGTGGAGAACGTGGGCCAGGAGGTCACCTTCGTGCTGCCGTACAGCGGCGCTCGCGACGGTTCCTTTGCGCTCCTCTTCAGCCACCTCGACTCAAAGCTCGAGGGCCTCGGCATCTCTAGCTACGGGGTGTCGGACACCACCATGGAGGAGGTGAGCTGGTCAACCACGACGACGACGATGGTGATGATGACGTGAACTCCACTGGTGCATCTGAGCAACAGTTTGATTTAATGTTTACTTTCACCCATGAGCAAGTCACCCTGGTTGTGCGTAGTCATCTCGTGGTTTAGAAGATAAGCAGATTTCTTCCTGGATAGTACTTTGTATGTTTTCGCAAACACAACGGTCCCCCGATGAGCTTCAGCATCTTTTTGGGACAAGTGCTGTTAGCGAGCACATATGAAGGCCGGCACAGTACAAGAGGGAATGGACGGCCAACACTACCCACACAAACACACAGAATAATTGCCTTAAATATGAATCAGTCCTCACTTCATCATATGGTACATGTTCCACACTCTTCAGCTTGTAAAAAAAACAGCGTGTGTGTGAACGGAGGCGACTTGGTGAACGTGTGGAGACGTGCGTGGGGCCATGAGCCGTGAGTACGGGAGGAAGAGACGCCGGTCCTGCGAAGGTCGAGTTACAATGCGGCCATGTCGCACGTGCTGCCCGAGGCTCGGGCATGAGAGGCCATGTCAGAATGCCTCATCGTCTCCAGCGTCATTGTCTTTTTTCGTTGTGGCAGATTTTCCTAAAAGTGGCGGAGGATCCGAGCCTTGAGACCGAACACAAAGGTGAGTTCGCCCACCGCCGCCTGCCATAAAAAAAACGTAAACACAGTATGACACCCTTGCTTTATCTGCATTATCAGCCATCATCAATCCACTGCTGAAAAAAGGCCTCCCCAAGAATAAGCTATGATTAAACCACTATGAGACAATAACAAAGAGGCAATATGAGCAATACAAAGCAGGCACTACAGACAAAACGACACAATCCAAATGAATGCCGTAGGGAAGACATACCATTTTTTTAAGAAGACAAACCAATAAATTATTCAGGACGTGGAGATGTGATAATTGACTAATCTGTGAGGTGTAGCTCGTGGAGGAGGATATACGTTTTTAGTGCATAACAGCCAAGCAGACCGTTCTGTCACCAGTTTTGTAGAGTGAGGCAGACAAATGAGATGGGAGGAAGAGGGATCCATGGGAGACAGATCTACGGTATCCAATAAAGTTCACAAGCTGAGCAATAACGATAGATTCGAGTTCTAGGGTCAGAGAAAGGTGGTCAGGGATGGGTGTCGTTCCAAGTTACAGATGAAGACGCCTCCGCAAAGAGCAGGGGCAGGTGGTGGGAGCGGAAGAAGAGCCTATCACCGTCCAAGATGAAGGAGGACATGGACAATGAGCTTGGTGAGTGACGGTGCTGTTGATTATGGTGACGATGAGAGTCCTGCCAATATTTCGGAGAACTTGGCGCTGATTGCTGTCTACAGTGTAATCCTCAACTGAGTGATTTGCGAGTTATTTTACAATTTGGCAAAATTTGGACCATGACACCAGTGTACAATGACCGGCTCTTAGGAATGATACCGCAGAATCTCCAGAGTCCACTGTGAGTTGGACGGTAGATAATTTTGTTATCGCTGCAGTACTAATCAGGCATCTGCTGAATTTGAAATGTGAACCTCTGCAACAAACAGAGAATGCACTACTGCTCGGCTGCGCCACTGCAAATTATTATGATAACCATGCCAATTGTGGAATTGATGATGGTAATGATGCTGATACTCTGCTGAAGATGATACTAATATTGATGACAATGCAACTGATGATGATGCTTCATGGCACTACTGATGATGACAATGATTATATCTCTAAAAATTAAACATTGATGATAACATTGCTGTTACTCTTGCTGCTGTGACCACTGCCGATGGTACTTCTATATAAATATTCTTGTTGAGCTGCTGCTTTTACAGCTAATGCTGCTGCGCCCGATGTTGCTGCCTCGCCCATTACCACAGCTGCTGTCGGTGCTACCGATATGACTGTTACGCTGATTCTGTTCCTGCGCTTTTGTGTCATTTTCGGCTGACGTCAAGTAAGGAGACTTGAAGAGAAGAAAGCGAAACGGCAAAAGAGACGTGAGATTTTTATCTCAACAGCCACGAGCACTACAGCTACTCGAGACTGGTCAGGCTTCAGGATCAGAGTTTTTGGTTGAGACTCTGGGAGACAGGGATTTAGGATTTGAGTCGAAGACTCACGGAGGCCAGATTTCATGATCGGACAATTAGTTGAGACCAAGAGATACTCAGTTTCAGGGTTAGGTTCTTGATTGAGACCCAGGGAAACCAGTTTTTAAGATCAGAATTTTGTTAAGATTCATTGACACCAAGTTTTCAGAATAAGAGTCGTTATTGAGGCTTAGGGATATGAGGTTTCAAACTCAGTCTTGATGAAGACTCGGGGAGACTGAATTTCAGGATCATATCCTCAACCCCAGTCTCCTAGGATCACTGTCAAAACTCTTGTGATTGTATTGCAGTACCTTATCCCTCCTTGAATTTGAACCCACACTTTCACTTTTGGAACTTGACCCCGATGTAAGCAGTAAGTCCGGAAGGAGGCGGCAGTGATCACATGAATACAGGAGGACGGTTGGCATGGCAACAGTTTCGAGCACTCATCATGAAGAGGTTCCATCATACGAGACGGAGTCGCAAGGGCTTCCTCTCACAGGTGATGGTGGTGGCTATGGGTGTAGTAAGGATGCGGGGGAGCGGTGGCCCAGCGGTTACCACGCTGGGCTACAAACTTGGCAAACGAGTTCGAATCCCGCTCATGGCCAACACCGGTGACGATTTTCTGAACCAATCCTGGGCCTCCCCTAGGTCGACTCAGCCTCAAATGAGTACCTAGTGCAATATGAAAATATTGCCACTAGGGAGGAAAAGGCGGCTGAGTGTGGTGTTGGTCACCCACCCCCTCATTTGAAATTGAATATGTGCCATGCATTATACATTGAATTCACGATTTTATTATTAAAATTCTGAAAATGATTTCACTAACGTTGCTGCTACTGACACACCTGCGAGTGAGGATAATCATGCTGCTAATAACAGTCTTGATGATATTATTCCAAAACTTCTAGGTACTGCATCGTTGATGATGATGATGACGTTATTATCGATATTGGTGACTTTTTACGACGTTGATGGTGCATGCAGATCATCCTCCCCGCTGTCTTCGTGTGCCTGGCTCTCGTCTTCACGATGATCGTTCCTCCGTTCGCCGATTACCCGGTCCTTGAGCTGCAGCCCTGGATGTACCCGGATCAGTTCACCTTTTACAGGTCGGTGTGCTCCTTTGAAATTCCAGCGCCAAACCTCCACACGTCCGCTTACGCATTCGGAAAATTACGTTCATTCATTCGTTATCAGTACCCTCTTCATCATGGATCGTGTCGGGGTAAGCCAGAGCCTACCCTGACAGATGCGGGATGCAAGACAGGGCTATAATCTAGAACGGGACGCTAGTCCAGCATGAGGAAATTTAGTCAGTAGGCCAATTAACCTACAGAATAGTGTGTATTTGGACTGTTGGAGGAACCGCAACACTCGGCGAAAATCTACGTGGACACGGGGAAAAAAATAACCCCCAGAGTGAACGGTAACTGAGCCGGGAATTTAAAGCAGGGCTTTATTGCTGTGAGGTGGCTTGCTTAATCAAGACCTCCCCACAGGCCATGCCAGGGTTATTTGACCATTCTTCACCATGTTAGTTAGTATGGACTGATAACGGGAAGGAGTGGGATGCAGCTACTGGAGACATGAGCTGTACGTTGTTTTGGTTGTGTTTAAACAGACCTGGCCAAATACCTCAATATGGCTTTCATAAGCACACTCCAATTTCCTCCCACCTGAAAGCAGGTACTTCTGAAACACCCAACCAAAGCAGGACCCGCCTGCTTATGCCTCTTGAAACTCACCACGGCTCCAGTGGATAAATATGTGGTATTTTTAACATTGTAAGTTTCCACAGCTCACTGTATAACCATTACTCTTCAGAGCTGCTCTTTCGGGACAGTTGAATCAAGCGTTCCTCCTTCATCATGACGTTTGCCTCCCAAGTTGGAGGCATCATTAAGCGGATGACGGCTACACGTGGCTATCCCAAAAGAGCAGCTCTTAAGAGCAATTTTTATTTTGCTAATCATTGTCTCCGTGTTTTGTGTAAACTTGATGAACTCTCCGATATGTTTGCAGCGACGATGCCCCCAACGACCCAACGACGCAGAGTCTCGTCTCTGCAATCCTAGACCCGCCTGGCCTCGGCACGCGGTGCATGCTGGGACACAGCATCCCGTGAGTACCCGCCGCCTTGGCACACCTGCAGTCGGGTGCCTGAGGGCGCATGATGATCATGTCAGAGCATTGCTCTCAAGGATAACCTGCTCAAGTGCTCCTCCTCTCTCCTTGGTGACACTTCACCCCCCACGTTAGAGACATCATCAAAGGGAGGAATACTTGATATGGCCATTCCCAACAAGCAGCTCTTGAGAGTCAAGATCTTCTTTTCGAATCTGGGTTTAAACCATCTGTGGTTAATGCTCAAAATTATATCCCTAACCTACGCATGTTTGCTCACCTACGCATTTGTAATTCAGTGTAATTTCAAATACAGTATGCACCCATCTGTTGCCTCTGTATCCAACTGTAAACTCTGGTCCACTCTATTGATCATGAGACAGTGTTGTAATAAAAAAATCTGTTTTTGTTGTTGATATGCCGTTCATATGTTGTTGCTGACATGCCATTCTCTGCACAGCAGTGTGTAGTGCTTTGTATCTCTGGAGTGAAAGGCACTCTAAAAATGCAACTATTATTATTATCAATGACAAACGTAGGAATTTCGTGAATGTAGCCACAATGTAACTAAAATTATGAACAAGCCAAACTATTGTAGGCCTCAAGACCTAGCTGTGGTCAAAAACCTGACCTCTGTAGTAGCTATTGATAACCGGTGATGGCAATTAGCTTATCTGTAAAAAGAAGTTGCTTTACATATTTTTTTCTGGCAATAATAGTGTTAAGCTCTTGAAAAACCCCAAATAGACACTTTTCGTAAAGTGTCAAGTTTGCAAAAAACTACATACGTTTGTGGTAAAGACTGCAAATAACATACATTGATAATAACTGCATTGTCCCGTTCGGTGTTCATAACAACTTAATGCTATTATTGCCAGAAGAATGGGTTTTTTACAAATGACATTTAACAGGGACCTTCCGTGCAAGTCAGTGACGACTGGGTGGGAGACTCCACAGGCATCTCAAGCTGTCGTGGATGCGCTGAACGAGGGCAATTGGACTCCGGAGGAGCCCTCCCCGAGCTGTCGATGCAGCACGTCCAAGTGGCTCACCATGCTGCCGGTTTGCCCGCCGGGAGCCGGAGGACTGCCGCCCCCACAGGCAAGACGAGGCTGTGTCGGGTCTCTAGCTCAGCTACCACCCTCTTAATTCAGGCCTCTAGCAATAACAATAATATTACACTTTATAACATGCACATAGTAGTCAATGTCGAAGGTACTCGTTGGAAGAGAGGAAACCACAGAGAGGCGGGGGAAAGGCAGCAAATGTTGTGGGAGGAGACTCGAGAACCTGGAGAAAACCCACAAGGAGCAGGGGGAGAACACACAAACTCCACACAGAAAGCACCCGAGGCAGAAATTGAACCGCTTCAGGCAGGCCCTTCTTTTTCAGGCACCGATGTTACCACTGCAACAGTCTGCTACTCTGTTTACAATCCTTTCCTTCTTTGTTTAAAAAAAAAAATTAGCAGGTACCCACTCAACCGGCAATCTTATTCCTAGTGTGAAACACGTTTTTCTGAACGCTCTTGTTGATGACGTTTTTTACTGAAATGACTGCACTGACCTGGCTTTATTCCTCGATAAATGCAGATGGGTGCAGAAGAAAGTTAACGTTTCAGATGAGTAATCAGTAAGTGGAAATTAAAGCTCAAATAAGATTTATAAACCTTGGACTTGTGTAGATAACATTTGCACTTATGAAGCATTCATACCTGGTGCCCTCAGTGTGGAAATAGTACAAAATTTGCTCTATTATATATAGATTGTCCAAATTGAACTATTTGAACCCGGTCCTACGAAGATCTAAACAGAGGCATGTAATGAGTTACCCCTCCGCCTGACACCGCCATTCAATGAATTGTCAGCATACGGGGGCACGATTGGATTAAAAAATCTATTCTCTATTGTCTTGTTGAGTTTGTCTAAATCACATGTATCATCTGTCTTATCCATATTGTCTTTTGTTCCATCTCGTTTGTACAGTCACTTTAGTTGTTTCTGTATTCGTATTTTTGTCCCATTCCAAAACACCATCGAGTCTGAACACCATATTTTTACTGCAACTCCATCACCGAGCACGGTACATTGTGAGAGCTGGTGCTACAGCTACGTGTGAGGCATGGTGCATTGTGGGAGTTGACGCATCGTGCTCAGTGTGAAACACGTAATGATTGCTTCAATGTCTCCGCTCCCTCACAGATGCTGCAGAGCACCACGGACATCCTCCAGAACCTTACCGGGAGAAATATTAGCGACTATCTTGTAAAGACCTACTCCAGCTTCATAGAGAAGAGGTGCGGAATTTACAACGCACAAGTACTAATGAAGCCCAGTGGTTAGCGCTGTCGCCTCACAGCAAGAAGGTCTCGGGTTCGAATCTCTCGGCTCGGGTGCCTTTCTGTGTGGAGTTTGCATGCTCTCCCCGTGTCCGCGTGGGTTTTCGCCGGGCACTCCGGTTTCCTCCCACAGTCCAAAAAGCATGCTGCTACATAGGTTAATTGGCTCGCATGCTAAATTGCCCCGCAGTGCCCGGCGATGGACTGGCGTCCCATCGTCGGTATATCCTTGCCTTGCGCCCTGTGTCTGCCGGGATAGGCTCCGGCTTCACCGTGACCCTGTATAGGACTAAGCGGTTTCAGACAATGAGATGAGATGAGATAAATAACAACATATATAAGAAGACAACATGTCTCCTGTCTTTGCCGAGATAGGCTCCAGCCCCCCACACCCCTGTACAGTATTAATCCGACATTGATAATTATTATAAGAATGTCTCCTTTCCTTCTCCATCCCTCCGCATTAAAAATTAAAGCATTTCCTACACAACCAATCAGCGGTACAGCCTTTGTGGGACTACACAATTTCAACAGCATTGTTTCATAACAAGCAAACTCTGCTTTCGAGAGACAATGTTTTTTTTTATCAGCGGAGTGAAGCATTCTTGTTGGAAAAAGCATGGTAATGGCTACAAGGGGATCATGAAGGGAGTTTACTATTGTGCTCAAAACATATTACAACTGTACGCATAATTTTGTCTCATGTGTTAATGGTTTATTTGTCTGTTGTATTCCGCTGCATCAGCCTAAAGCGGAAATATTGGGTCAACGAGCCAAGGTGTGAGCTCGCCAAAGTATCGCGGCTTTCCTTTGGATTTTAAAACCATAAAGTTATCTCCCATTCCTCCCTGCGTCACCCTCGTCTTTTGAGAACCCACTGTCTTCGCCTTCGCCTTGTCTTCCCTTTAAGGATCTTACGGTCCATTTAATGTGCCCTTAGCTGCAATAGTGCTCACCCTCAATGAGTCCTTGGTGGTGATGAATCCCATGTTCCTGTGACGGGGCCGAGTGTATGAGTCCCTGACTAAGTAAGACAACAACTGCATCATGACAGCAGTGTTCAGTTTACCGATTTGGACAGAGTTAATGATGATGAGCGTGATAATTCTAACATATGATGATGTGATTATGATGATTTATATTGTAAAAATATTTTTAAAATGATTGTGAAGATATACTAAAACATTATGATGATGTTGGCGGTGATGCTGATCATGATTGTAAACTGTGATGTGGTGATGATACTGCTGCTAATGCTGATACTGATGCTCCTGTCGCTGGCAGCAAATGTGACGCCTATGCCCGCTATGTATCGCAGTAGAGCTGGCCCTAACCAGGAGCAACAACGTGACCACCTTGACTCGATTCGGTGCCCACCCCCCCCCCCCCCAACCAGGTACGGAGGCTTCTCGCTGGGCCAGAGGAACGAACAAAGCGAATTGAATGCCACGACCCTGTGGAGGCTGCTCCAGCAGGCGGGCAACTTCCTCAACATCACGGCCGTGAGTGGCACCGACACCCAGTGTGGCACCAGCGCAAGATGTAATACGGACACTGACACTCACTCTCGCGGCACCGCTAACACCGATACTAACACAAACGCTAGGAGACGTAACACAAACACTCACTCTAAATTATGTGACTGACATTAACAGAAACATTAGACACAATACTAACACCAACAGGGCGGCGCGGTGGCCCAGTGGTTCGCGCTGACGCCTCACAGCAAGAAGATCCCGGGTTCGAATCTCTCGGCTCGGGTGCCTTTCTGTGTGGAGTTTGCATGCTCCCCCTGCGTCCGCGTGGGTTTTCGCCGGGTACTCCGGTTTCCTCCCACAGTCCAAAAGCATGCTCCTGGATAGGTTGATTGGCTCGCAGACTAAAATTGTCCCGCAATGCCCGGCGATGGACTGGCGTCCCGTCGTCGGGTGTATTCCTGCCTTACGCCCTGTGTTTCCGGGATAGGCTCCGGCTCACCGTGACCCTATATAGGATTAAGCGGTTTCAGATAATGAGATGAGATGAGACTAACACCAACACTCATGCTAACACTATAACAATATTATCACCATTGACTCGACCACAAATGCAGGCACTGACATGAACACTAACTCAAGCATGACCACAAACCATGACACTAACCCTGACACACAAACTCTTGCGTCACCAATACTCCTAATACTATCACTCACACAAATGCTAACACTAACACGTGCCCTGAGAGTACGTCTAATTCTAACATTACATTTAACACTCCCACTAGCCTTGATAGTTTAACACTAATTCAACATCTTACACCAACCCTGACATTTCCACTATCCTGATTGCTTCCAAAAGCTCATCCATCAAGCCGTGAAACTTATCCAATTGATTCTTGACGACCAGACAATTGACGTTGCTTTGGCAGTCCGGAGTCTAGGTGTGACTCTTGACGTTGAAAAGCGAATACACATCTTCATCTCCTCACGAATCGATTATTGCAATGCACTGCTGCCTGGCACCCCTGCCTACCTGATTAATCGTCTCCAACACGTGCAGAATGCGACTGCTAGTCCTCACTCGCACACCCATACATGATCACATATCCCAGGTACTGATGTCTCTCCACTGGTTACCTGTGAAATACAGGATTGAATTCAAGATCCTCCTTCTCACCTACAAGGCTCTCACTGGCGCAGCTCCGACATATATCCATAACCTACTTCAGGCACCCTCCTCAACATGACTACTTCGATCCTCCAATACAGGCTTGCTGCATGTGCCCAGGTCGCACCTCCATTCGATGGGTGACAGAGCCTTCTCGCGCGCTGCTCCCAGGCTCTGGAATGCCCTAACATTGGAGATTCGTTCAGCTGAGTCCTTGGGCATCTTCAAATCTCATCTCAAGACTCACTTGTTCCGGAGAGCTTTCAAGTCCTGCGGCTCGGACTATTGATGCGGCTCAGTGTTGTCGTGCCGGGATGTTGGCTCTCTTCCAATTTGCGCCTGCTTTGGAACAGTTATTCCTTCCTGTGGCTTGGGCTGTTGATGCGGCTCAGTGGTGCACCTGCTCGGGAACATACGTTCTTCCTTGTTAAAGAAATTATATATTTTTTGCTGACTTTATGTCCTATAATTTGTCGCGGCTGTTTGACTTTCAGTTGAACTATTCTGATGGTGTTGTTGACATGGCGTTCTCGCCACAGCTGTGATTTGTAAAAAAAAAACCCAAAAAGTTGTTGCTGATTTGATGTTCTCTGCCGTTGTTGACGTGCCGTTCTCTCTGCAGGTCTGTGCAGCGCTTTGTGGCCCTCGGGTGAAAAGTGCTCTAT
>JAZEWT010000001.1:37436672-37455405 GCA_036362905.1 Mordacia mordax
TACGTGGGGGTGAGTGCGATACTAACACGTGTTTCCCTGTACGTGGGGGCGTGTGCGATGCTAACACGTGTTTTCCTGTACGTGGGGGCGTGTGCGATGCTAGCGCCAGCATTCTAATGTGCGACCATGAATATGTACAGCTCATTACCATAGCCACCGGTTACATAGGCGTCACAAATACATTATTCTGATGTCTCGTTGAAAACTTTTCTGCTGACATAACTGCTTTTACTTAGATTTCTGGTAGATAATACTGGCTCTGAAGTTTCAAAAGAGTAATCTGTAAGTGGGAAATAAAGCTGATATTGGACATAAAAGCTTTACTATTGTGCAGATAAAATTGCGCTTATGAAGAAATGTAATCCGATACATTCAGTGTGGACATGTATATGTAAAAAAATGTATTTCATTATATAGATCACGTGACCATTATGAACCCAACACAGCTTTTATGAACAAAACACAGCTATGAACCCAACATAGCCATCATGAATGTAACACTGGTATGAATCCGATAAACTCCTGGGACACTAGAACAGAGGTCTCACACTCAGAATCCCACTCAGAGGCCTGGTGTTGGATCAACATGTGCTCCATCTGTGAACCTTCGGCAGCCGTTACGAGCCCGGCTCGACCACCGCGACCTTTTGGTGACCGTGTGCAGGATGAACCCACAACAGGCATGGACCCCAAGGCCCGGCGCTTCCTGTGGAACTGCATCCTTGCAGTCGTGCAAGCGGGACGCTCGGTGGTGCTCACGTCTCACAGGTACCGCAGCAGTAGCAGTCATAGCATGAGCAGCAGTAAAAGTGGTAACATCAACACATGTGCGTGGGTACATTTATCAGGACCCGCTTAATCCTGTAGATGGTCGCAGTGAGCCAGAGCCTATCTGGTAGACACTGGGCAAAAAGTATGGCTAGAGCTATGATGGGGTGCCAGTCCTTCACAGGCAACCGGGAAACCTGGGCAGCAGCATTATTGTAGACTGGAAGAAAACCACAGTACCTGACAAAGTCCTTCGTGGAAACGCGAAAACATGCAAACCCCACATAGAAAGGCAACCGAGCCAGATATCGAACCGAGAACCTTGCCGTTTCACTCACTGCACCACCGGTGCATGTGTATATGAGTGTACAACTGTTGTGTATGTGTACGCGGGTGTGTGGGTGTGCAGCATGGAGGAGTGCGAGTCTCTGTGCACACGCATGGCCATTATGGTGAGCGGCACGTTACGGTGCCTGGGCAGCGTCCAGCATATCAAGACACGGTGCGCGCACACACACGCGCAAGTACACGTGCGTGTACACATACATACGCACTCGTCTACATACGTGGAGATGTACCGAGGCACACAAATATATGTGCATACATGCACAACAACCGCCATTCACCACTAAGCGGTGGTGATGTCACCGCGGTGCATGTGCTAGTCTAGGTGCACGACGAGGTCAGTTGGACTAACCACAAACTTACCGTTCCCCCTCGTCTCTCCCCATCTCCTGCAGTTTTGGTGAAGGACACACTCTGGTCATACGACTAGCCGCCACTCCTCCTGCTGCTGCTGCTGCTGCCGCCGATCCTGCTGATGCAGCAGCTTCATCCACCGATCTTGCTGCTTCCGCTGCAACCCGAGTAACGCAGTACGTGTGCACACGGTTTCCACGCACGGAGCTGCGCGAGCACCACCACCGCACCATGTACTTCCACCTGCCGGGCCCCATCGCGACGCCCGCCGCTGGTGCTGCCGCGGGCCCCGCTCCGGGGTGCGCCTCCCTTTCTACCATCTTCTCGGCGCTATCCAAGAACCAACAGCAGCTGGGCATCGACGACTTTTCCGTATCACAGACAACGCTGGACCAGGTCAGAACGTGCAACAGTTGTGGGCTGCTAATTACGAGAGACCATAGCGAACCGCAGTAGAGCGTAGCTAACCGTAGTAAGCCCGAGGTAA
The DNA here is from genome assembly GCA_036362905.1 of Mordacia mordax. Classification (NCBI taxonomy): domain Eukaryota; kingdom Metazoa; phylum Chordata; class Hyperoartia; order Petromyzontiformes; family Petromyzontidae; genus Mordacia; species Mordacia mordax. The sequence continues at coordinate 37,438,627 of JAZEWT010000001.1, forward strand.
CCACAAAGCATTAGTTAACTGCATAGGCGCTCGCTAATCACGATGGGCCTTAGCTAACCACGGGTGCTAGCTATTCACAACAGGTGCTAATTAACCACAGTTAACAGACTGCCAAAGTGATTGCCAAATTATTTGACCAAGTGGCTGCCTGCCAAATTCAATGCCTGCCTAGCTGTCTAAATGCCTATAGTACTTATAATACATTCCCACCGTTTATGTACAGCACTTTGAGATGTGATCACATTCAACTGTATTAATGGACTTGTCCATATATCAGTTCAGTATCCGTACCTACTTGATCTTGTACAGGGTTGTTGGGGGCAGGAGCCGGGATGTGACGCCAATACATGGCAGGGTGCTTTTTGGGGGCAATTTACTCAATTAACCTAGCCAGCAGTGTGTCTTTTGACGGTGGGAGGTAACAGCACTACCCAGCAAAAACCCACGCAAACGTACGGTGAACGTGCAAACTCCAAACCTGAGACTTTCTTGCTGTTAGGCAACAGTGCTACTCATTGCGTTACCACTGTCTGTATAAGTTTCCTGATATGACCGCTCACCTCTGCCCACCCACCCAGGTGTTCGTGAGCTTTGCCAAGCACCAGTGGACCGATCCAATAGAAGACACAGCAGTGTAATCCAACCCTACCACCTTCCACCAAGCCGGAGGGGAAGGGGGGTGTCACTCCAATCATCGCACTTGATATGCTCACTCAGGAGGTTATGAATACATATCTTATTAGAGGGCCAATACAACATCAACATCTCCAGCATCGCCGGCCAAAGAATAATCAACAGCATCATTGGTAGCATATGCAGCCAAAGAACAGTCATTGTCAACAGCATCATTGGTAGCAGAGGCCGCATCAGCCAATAACCATTATCCTTCTAACAATTTGTTGCTCCTGTTGGCATTATTTTTCCCTTGCTGTTTTATATTTTTATGATTTTATTGTGAAGCACTTGAGATTATTTGTATTTGAGCACTATATGTAAATTATCAGCAGCAACAGTGTCAGTAACACCATTGTGTCATCATCCCTCCACGGTCCATAAATTGCATCCCACCTTGTGGAATGTCGGTAACAACCGTGTTTGAGCTATGGCATGGCCAGCCCGCACCATAGGAATGTGTAATTTCCACTGCTGGACCAGGGCCACCAATACTGATGAGCACTACCCATGCCTGCCAGAGCTGAAAGACACGTTGAGAGTTGCTAGAGAACGTTATTAGTAAGCATGTAACGCTTGGGTAGAACAGCGACACAATGGTTGGCGCACCACGTTATGAGTATACTGAGTTCGATTCCCAGCATGGCTGACATTGGCCAGCAATCTCATGAACTGGTCCTGGTTTCCTGTTTTACCAACCTGCATTGACCAGGGTCGTAGGTAATATAACCGCCATGCATCGATGCACCGAGAGCTATATTAATTGAAGGATACATGCAACAATCACAGGTTATGTAAATTGTATGCAAATGTTTCAGTTATCCTAATCGAGTAAATAAAAGCAAAAATTATTGGGAAAAATATAAAATGCAAATTGGGCTGCAAGAACGAGACTCAGTAAGTTGATTTTGAATCAAATGTCATCTCCAAATGTTTCAGTTTCATCATCTAACGGAAGAGTTGAATCGTTACATGCCTATATTTCCTAGTAATTGTATAATTTAGAAAGTGGATATTTGCAAGCATTGACCTACACTCTTATTAACACACAACACAAACTTGTATTGTTACACAGACACCCAACGCTTTTCCATGAACATGACTGTTGTGGCAAATGCTGATAGCAAGTACCTATGATGGCTGGCTCAGCACATATTTGGTTTCCCTGTGCTATTTTACAAACCGCATCAGGTACTCATTTATCACTGCGTTGACCTAGGCAAGGCCGAGGACTGGTTCAAGTATCCACCACTTTCAATGGTTGTGACCGGAAATTGAACTCATCAATGGCCACCCTAGGCCAGCGTATTAACGAGCATAAACACATGCATTGACATATTGATATCGTATATACACACAAAAGCATGCATCAAAAATGCACACAGGCATCCACTCACAGACGTACACACAAACCCACGTATACTCAGATGCAATAGCCCAGGTTTTATTAAAATCACGTGACTGCGGTAGTCGAAATGGACTTGAGACGTATGTATGCAACACTCCTGTATCGTGCACGTGTGTTAATAAAAAGAAACGAGCACTCGTACAATGCAGATGGAACACTATATACAAGGGCTCAGAATACTCAAACTTTTGCGAGAAAAATGAAAAAACGTAATTAAAACATATATTTCAAATAAATAGTCAATTGGAATATTTATACACCACCAAACCACCGCACAGCTCTTCTCTTGTACCTACCTACTAAGACTGTCCCAAGTTACACCACACACATCTGAAAGTCATTAATGCTGGAAAAAAGACGTTCAAATTATCATTACGTGATGGAAATAACATCGCTCGGGTTCAGACTGAACATAACGTCTTTACAGAGCGAGTGTGACTATATTTGCCAATTCTTTTGCTGAGTCTCAATTTAATGGATGTTAGTCATTCGGGCGTCTTTGATGATAAATATCTGTGAAATTCAAATCATGAATAGCCACCGATTTTAATTAGTCCTTAGTAGGACGTAATTGGATGTGAGGCGTTCAATGATGAACAGCAACTATCAATTAGTTTTTACCATTAGGCTATTTAGTCATTAGCAAGTCTCTGTTAGAAGTTATAAAGCGTCCACTGTTGTTTTTAAGTTCGATTAGTCACTAGCATCGTTTCAGTATCAGTACCCGCTTAATCCTGTACAGGGCTGGGGGGGGAGCCTATCCCGGCAGACAAAGGGCACAAGGCAGGGCTATACCCAGGATGTTACACCAGTACATCGCAATTTACTCAACAGGCTAATTAAGCTAGGCACCAGTGTGTCTTTGGCCGGTGAGAGGAAACCGGAGTACACGTCAAAAACCCACGCAGGCACGAGGAGAACACGCAAACTCCACACAGAAAGGCAACCGAGCGGAGAGCATAACCTGGGACCTTGCTGTGCGGCAGCAGCGCTACCCACTGGGCCACCACACCAACCTAGTCACTGGAATACTTTGCTAATACACATTCAAATATCCGGCGATGGACTGGCGTCCCGTCGTTGGGTGTATTCCTGCCTTACGCCCTGTGTTTCCGGGATAGGCTCCGACTCACCGTGACCCTATATAGGATTAAGCGGTTTCAGATAATGAGATGAGATGAGACATTCAAATATCAAGCTTGCAATTGTTAACGCAACAGACAATGTCTGTTATCAAGTATGTTACAGTACTCGTGTGAAATTAATGCAAATAATCGCAAATAATCTTCCAATCAGTTTCAACTGGTCGTTAGCTGTGACGATGCATAAACCGACAACAATCTGGAGTTGTTGGGAAACATCTAACACAAATACAAGAGGAGGTAGGACCACATCGAGGACACAGCTCAGTGCGGGGAACATCACAAAAGCTCATGCCAAGAGGAAGTACTGCCACAGGTTTACCGTTGACCTGACCCTGATGGAGAGATGGAGCTGTTAGGAGTTGAGCCTGCGCTCGTTGGCCTTCATCAGCGACTTAATCGCACGAGCCCTGAGCTCCAGCTCCAGGATGTCGTGGGCAGGGCTGCAGTCTGGCACCAGTGAGACCTTTCCAGCTTCACCACCTCTTCCTTCAGCAATGCCCTCGATAGAAGAGCACGTGGGAGACGAGGAGGAGGGGGAGGACGAGGTGGGAGAGGAGGGCAGCGGGTCTGAGAGGAGGGCATCCAGGGTCTGATGGAGAATGATGGCGGGTAGCGAGCGTGAGGCTTCGGAGCAGAGGTAGAGGAGGGTGGAGAGTAGTGACGGATATGACAGAAGGGAAATTAAGGAAATGTGAGAAAAGGGAGTGGGAAAGAGAGAGGGGTCAAGAGAAAAATAAGAGGTAAGGAAAAGGAAGAGAAATTGTTATAAAAACAAGACAAATGCACTACATTACATTGCAAAATGTTTAGTAACTATAGAATTGTCGACTGCAAGGCATAATTAAAACAACACTTATGGGTGATCGATTATTCAATTTACATATTGTGACATCATCACACACATTGTAACCACAAATAAAGGTGGAAAGAAAAACCCGAATATAATCGAGTTTTATGACTGCTTCGAAAAGCTGCTCTCTGGGGACAGCCGCGTCGTTCGCTTCCTCTCCTCGCGACGTTTCGCCTTACGTTAGAGGCATCCTCAGACGCATCCTCATGCGCATCATCATACGCCTGAGGATGCCTCTAACATGTGAGGTGAAACGTCGCGAGGAGGAGAGAGGAAGCGAATGACGCGGCTGTTGCGAGAGAGCAACTTTTCGAAGCAATCATCATGCATCGAGCCGTGAAAACTTATATCATTACAATAATCGAGTTTGTTTGCTGCTAACCCTCAACAGACACATTCTTATAACAGGGAACATCCACTATAACGACCGAAATGTAATTCTGTCCGATTCGGCACCGTGTCTCTGAGCTATATACGAATATATTTAAGGAAATGGGATTGGGCCCTGCTCAATAAGTTCCAAATCAGACACAACGTTCCTGTGTGCAGCAAAGCCTGCATAGGTGGGACTTACGCAACAAACTCAACTGTAATAGAGACCGGGGGAGTACCTGAGCTTAAGAATTTATATTAAACTATTAGTTTCATGACAATCACATCATTAGTGTGCATTATGCACACATAGCTTATCATTACCATGAGACTCAGGAAGACCTCTGCTGCACGTGGAGCCATGGGGAGACAAGGAAGCACGTCCTCCTTGCTGTGCTCCCTCCACCTCCTCCACCCTTATCTCATTTCCCTTCAGTTCTATCCTCCCATCGTTGTCGATCTCGTCCTCAGACAGGGACCCGGCCGCCACGAGACTTAAGGCATCACTCTCCGCACACGATATTGCACCATCTGCAGATGAAGGGCATTTTTACTTGAGATAAAACTCGGCGTTTCCCAAACCATCTGTGTTTCCAATGCAATGTTAGTGTTCCTGACTACACCGGAAACATAGGTGCTGGCTCACAGTAAGAAGGCCCTGGGTTCGATTCCCAGTTTGGATGCTTTTATGTGTGGAGTATGTATGTATGTTCTCTCCATTTCCACATGGGTTTTTGTCGAGTTCTCCAGTTTCCTCCCATATTCCAAAGACATGCTACTGCTCCTGCTGCCTATGTTAATTGGACTGCTGACTAAATTTCCCCTGGTGCCCTGTGATTGAGTGGTATTTTATTCTGGGTAGAGCACTGCCTTGCCCCCTATGTCTCTTTGGGTAAGCTCTGGCTCACCACAACGTTCTACAACATTAAGCTGGGACTGATAAGGAAAACAAATGCTTGACTTGAGTCTTGCCTGTGGCGGCTGATGCGGGTTCATGGTCAGGCTCAGTACCAGGCTGGTTGCATTTGACAGAGGCTGCCGTTGTGGAGTCCAAACATCCGCTGTTTTGCCTGAGACACAGACACAAATGCACATTAACACACACTCAAATAAACACAAATACATATGAGGAAAGTACTCATGACATTAAGTTTAATCTGAAAATCCTGTTCTTTTTGGTTGCATTGAGAGCAGCTCTGCAGAGGAATTCTCAAACATTGGACCTGTGGAAGCCTACATTGATCGTGAATTTACTTTTGTTTCAGACTGATCTAAAAACCAAGAAATGATAGGGATCATTGTGTCACGTACTGGCTTTTCTGACCAATAACATCACCTGGCATCGGAAAAAACCCTTTTGTCAGCACGAAGCCATTTTACATTATTAGTAGTGAATGAAAATAACCCGAAATCTAAAAACTATGGTGGTGGTCATCAATCCAAACACTAATGAGGCTTTATTCAACTTGGCTTAAGAGACCTGATCAGATAAATGAAGTCCAGTTGATTTTGTCATTGGCATTTAAATAAACGAATGAAGAGTTGTAATTTGAAGGATAATTTCATATATTGTAAAAAGGAAAGGCTTTACCTGTTTTCTACCAATAATTAAGTGTCAAGATCTTAAAGCACCAAATAGACACCTTTCATAAAGTGTCAAGTTTGCAAAAAACTTTCACGTTTGTGGCAAAAAGTGCAAACAAAATGCTTTGATAATGTATGCATTGTCCTTGAAACTGATTGGCCCACACTAGAGACAGCTTCATTTACAGCCTGGTCTCAGTACTAGCCAAATATTTCCAAAAGGTAATTAGCTCAGGAAAATGCAACACGCGTTTATGGAAAAAAAATGCATTTTTGCCACAGAGGTGTGTGGCTTTGTAAACTTGATATTTTACGAAAGGTGTGTATTTGGTGGGTTTTTAAAAATATATATCATGACTGTATTATTGCCAGAAACATATCAGATATTGCTTAACGCACATTAGAAAATAAATATTTACAACCAAATGACATGAAATGCACGCAAACTCATTGGATCCCAGAAGATAAGCAGGATTGAGTTTGCATACTGCTCGAATTGGCGATCACTCCCACCACACACGAGATCAGTTATCGGCTGCAATGTTGTTAGCAGTGAAAGTACAGAAAAATCCACTGTTGCACTGTACTTCTGTGTTGCTATGCTCATGATCCTCATCTCAACCAACTTCCACTGAATATCACTGTGAAGTATGGCCAATGATCCTCACAACCCACATGGTATGAGGAGGCAGTGGATTGACTGGCTATGACGTCTCTCAAAATACCCAGATTGTTAATGTAAGTGCTGTTAGTGAGCACCTATGAAAGGGGATACTTTTGTGACTGGTAATACACCTGCCTACATACATCTCCCCAGTGTTCATGTTTACACACTGCACTAGGTGCCAAACTGGGGCCGAGTTGATCTCTGAGAAGCGCGCACACACACACACACTTACTTGGATTCACACTGTTCTGTTGCCTCCTTGCTGGTTGCTCCAATCTTATCCTCATCTGTATCTGACCCAATGGGCTCACCTAATAGAGAAAAAATACATATTACCAATATTAAGACACATTCAAATCACCTGATAATAATTTATAACAATAAATAATAATAAAAACTAGACTTATTTCAGGTTCAAAAACAAACAGAACATCCCACGGAGTGTAGGTTAGTATATCAAGTTTATATAGCGACACAAAGCCTCCATTATGGTTGTATATGAATCTCACGTTGCCAGAATAAGGCTCGCTTATCATTTACTGTTAATTTAGGCATCTTCATTGGGCCCGATTAAATATCACTCAAGCTTTAGTCTTAACGAGGCTCATAGAATCAGCCGAAGCCTCCTTTATGGTACATTTTAAATGAGTGGGGTTCACAGAACCATATAAAACATCCATTGTGAGACTCATGGACTAAGTCCGCGTTACCTTCCAGGACCTGGTGGATTTGTTTTTCTGACATCAGCATCAGCTGCTCCAGACAGAGTGCCTTCACCTCCTCTAGGGTACAGGCCTGAACATAGCATCAAGAGTAGCAGCAAATATTACTGTCACTGCCATCACCATTATTATCAATGGCATCATTAATGTCACGAGCATCATCAACGTCAGTAACACCTCCCAACCACATACGCAGGGCTAGGATTATAATGCAGTAATCTTTTCTACTATTACTGTAACTACTGTTGTTGCTTTTACAATTCCAAGCACCCCAGTGATTAGAAGTATTGTCATGATTTAGGGTTGCGAATTGTTTGAAGAATCTGTTGCATCACGTCGCAATGAACTGCATTCAGCACCACAGGTAGCTGTATGAGTCAGGCAGCAGTAGGCTTTTACTTATGATAATGATCTTGAAAAAGGATGTCCCCTTTCTGTGAAGCAAGTTATCAGGTGTAAAAAGAGACATCTTCGATTAGGCATTAAGTTTGCAATATGCTTGATAATGTACGAATGTCTTTGAAAAAAAGTGGCCAACACCAGAGGCAACCCTGTGTGCTGGTCTCACTAGCGTGAGGACTAAATGTCAAATGTTGGTAATAGCTTAAGGACGACGCAGATATCAAAGCATTAACAGCTCGGGTCAAGCAATGACCTTTCTAACATTGGTAGTGCTACTGCGGATTCATCACCGCGAGTCTCGGGGGGAGAATCCTCCTCGTCTGCTTCTCCCCCACGGCCCGGAAGCTGTGCTCCAGTAGCTGGGGCCGGTCGTGAACAAGCGACGTCATTGTAGGCAGCTCCACATCGAGGTCCATCCCACCCTCCTCCACGTACACCTCCTCCTGATTCTCCTCATCCGCCTTGTCCACCCCCTCCTTAGGTTCGCTCTTCACAGTTACAGCCGTGGCGACGGCGGCGGTGGCGGCGGTGGCGGTGGTGGCGGCGGCGGCGGCGGCGGCGGGATGAGATGATCGCTCTGGACTCTGAAAGGGATGGGATAAGGGAATTGCTCTCTACGTTTCAGAAGCATGATGATGCCTCCTACGTGGGAGGCGAAACGTTGCGAAGGAGAGAGGAGAAACGCTCGACACGATTATCCCGAAAGAGCAGTTCTTAAGAGGCATTCCCATGCATCGAGCTGTAAAAACCTATAAATGAACACGGGCGAGGCAACGTCAGCTACACGTACTGTACAGCTCTGTCAATTCACTGCTGGATGACGGCCTCCGCACCTTGTAACAGTCGTGGGAATTGTTTAACCATACCTTCGTCGCGCTGGTCAGTGTGAACTGGTTATGGAAAGGGAGCATGGAAGTGCAGTGTAACATGACTGAGCTGCCCTTCCCTCTGCTACTCACTACATAGTCCACTGCTATGCGTTGATGGCTAGCAACGTGATTCTGAGCAACAACAAGCCTCCCACAAGGTTCGGTGTTCATGCCCAAGGCACCTCTAGAGTACACAAATCCACAGATGAATGCCTCCTTAGCGTGCGTAGCTACGCCAGACTCTGCCCCCACGGTGCAGCGTTAATGTATGGGGTTCACAACCATGACCCCCACGCAGGGTTCAGTGTTAATGAGGTTCATGGAATCAGACTATGGCCTCCTCTGGGGTCGGTGTCCATATGTCAGGCTGACACAAGCGGGACTACGTCCGATGTATGAACTGCTCTTGCGGGATAGCTGTGTCGAGCGCTCCTCCTCTCTCTCATTCGCGATGCTTCGCCTCCCATGTTGGAGGCATCATCAGGCTAATGAAATATACTTTCACGAAATATCGACACATAGCGTCTTTATAGGTCGCAGGTAACTGCTGTGCTGTTTTAGTGTATTATTACAGCAAAAAACCCGAGTGCGCCGGCAATCTTTGGATGCGGGATTCTTGCGCTACAACAAACTTTAGAACTCACCAACACAAATAAAATATGCATCATTATCATTATCAATACCCACTTAAACATCTACATGGTCGCGGGGGGCCGGAGCCTATCCCGCCAGAGGGCGCAAGGCAGGGCTATACCTAGGATGTGACACCTGTACATCGCAGGGCACTATGTTGGGGGTAATTTACTCAGCAGGACAATTATAACCTAGGAAGCAGCGTGTCTTTGGATGGTGGTGAGAAACCAGAGTACCCGGCAAAAGGTCACGTGGACACGGGCATAGAACACACAAACTTCAGTTTCCCGAGCCGGGAAACCGAACCCGGGTCCTTCTTACTGTGAGACAGCAGTGCTACTCACGGAGTCACTGCGCCCCACTCTAATATCTATAAACAATCACAAAGTAAATACAACGAATTCACAGCAATGAATCGGTGCCGCTGGTTGTGTTATGGGTGTAGCGGCCACATTAAGGTCCATTACCTCGCACTTCTGCCTCTTCGCTTTGCGTGGAGCCTTCGTTGGCATTTGCGCCGCTGTTAATAACGAACGACCAGGACAATTCCCTCGGATTTACGACGAAACAACTTTTAAAATCTCAACGCGGCACGGATAAAACCACCAACACTCCACCGCGTGTACGCACAGTGGATGAGCAGTCTGTAAGAGAACTGCCTCCAGGGTAGATTGAGACCGGAACAATGTGATTCATTGACGTGCTTGCCGCCTCCAGGGCGACACGCGTTGCCAAAGTTCTCTGAGAGACGAAGGAGGCCCACATGAGTCAAACCGAGCCGCAAACGCGAATTCATTCTCAATTTACCGGATTATAAAACGCAATCGAAAATATATTTTACGTATAATGAAGTGTTTATACATATTTACTGTGTCCGCACTTAGGGTATTGGGTTCGAATCTTAGCGTTAAATGCCATCTGCAATCTTTGTTTTATTGTTGATATGCCGTTCATATGCCGTTGTTGCTGACGCGCCGTTCTCTCCACAGCACTGTGCAGCGCTTTGTGACCCTCGGGTGAGAAGCCCTCAAGAAGTGCAATTATTCTCATCTCATTATCTGAAACCGCTTAATCCTATACAGGGTCACGGTGAGCCGGAGCCTATCCCGGAAACACAGGGCGTAAGGCAGGAATACACCCGATGACGGGACGCCAGTCCATCGCCGGGCATTGCGGGACAATTTTAGTCTGCGAGCCAATCAACCTATCCAGGAGCATGCTTTTGGACTGTGGGAGGAAACCGGAGTACCCGGCGAAAACCCACGCGGACACGGGGAGAGCATGCAAACTCCACACAGAAAGGCACCCGAGCCGAGAGATTCGAACCCGGGACCTTCTTGCTGTGAGGCGTCAGCGCTAACCACTGGGCCACCGCGCTGCCCCAGTGCAATTATTATTATATGTAATGATGCTGGGTTGCATTATACCTTTGCGGTTCATAATCTTTTCTGTCTTGTGAATCTCCATTGCTTCACGAATTAATCTTGGACCTTCACGGCGGATGGCTGCTCGTACTCGCAGCGATCCACTAACAAGAAATGAGACTAAAGCTCAGCGAAACCTGGAGTCCAGTCATTGAAGTCAGTTGTGCATAGATATAGAGCTCTGAAATGCGGACATCAGAGGGGAATCACCAAGTGTTTGGGAACTTCTTTCATGAGATGCAAACTAGGAGATTAGTCAGGTGGTAGAGGATGGGGTTCATGTGATTCCGGGGTCGGAGCAGGTCAATGGAACCCTTTCGAGTGGACCCCCACAGTCGTCCATTGTTCATGGAGTGCAGCGACTCTGTGGAGGTGACTCAACACATAATACCTACATATAAATAGGAGTCACACGCACGACACACGCACACTGCGCATGAGGATGCCTCTAACGTGTCAGGTGAAACGTTGCGAGATGGAGAGAGGAAGCGATCGACGCGGCTGTCCTGAGAGAGCAGCTTTTCAAAGCAATCATCAGGATATTACATAGTCTGGTTATATTTCTGAGATGGAAATAGGCTACCTTTGTCACCTTGTTGATGTGTGTCCCGAAGGTGAGTGAGGAATCAAGAGTCACACCTGGACTCTGGACTGCCTTAGCAACTTCATTGGCATAAATCCAAGTTAAAGAAGCAGTCACATGAGCAGAACATTCTATTCACAAGGAATGTCAGAAAATCGTGTTGAATGTTTAGTTCTGTAAAGGACTACCTGGACCACTCGATCAGAGGCCTGCCCGACTTCATGTCCGTCTGTTCCTACGTTGTGTGGGAACACACGGGCGACTCCATCTCCCTTACACCATGTATGTGACTGCCACACCAGCGAGGAGATGGAAAGTTTCTGCTTTTCAATGCTGTTTATTATTACTCACCATAACGACTGTACAACACAACACACTACCCTCCCCATACTTTGCATACTAACAATCCTAGCGATTACATCCGGGCGTGGCTCCCTGCCAATCTCCCATCAGGATTCTCTTGTGCTCCCGCACATCACCCTTTATCTTCCCTCAGATGTCACCCCGTTACGTCACATCACACCACGTCCTTTAACCAATCCATTTACCCCACGTCTTACCTCATGTCCCCCCCCCCAAGACCACATGACATTTATGATCTCAGGAGGGGAGGAAATGGCACAAACCCACCATCGCCCTTTCCAATCATCACCTCACCTGACCCTTTGTCACCCCAAACAATCCCCCGCCTTCACGGCATCCCACACACAACCTGCCATGGCGCGAGGCTTGGCACCACAGTTCCCCAACCTGCGATGAAATTCGTTGCGGACTGTTCAACGCCGCCGTGACTAGACTTGCGCAACACACCACTGGCCCATCAAGGCACCGCGGCACCTGCCGCTACCTCCTCCCTGGGCCACCTGTGAACCGGAAGGGCCCCTTCCCCCGATCCCACCGCCAACATGGGGCCACCGTTTCGGTGGCCTCCCACAATACACGGGCTCCTGGCAGCTCATGCTTCCGCCGTCACACCTACCACCACCTCCGGTGGCCACCTGTAACACACGGGCTCTCGGCATCTCCTGCCTCTGCCACCACACATGCAACCACTCCTGTGGCCACCCGCAACACATGGACTCTCGGCGGTTCCTACTGCCGCCGCCAACCATGCCACCGCACCAGCGGCCACCGGTAACTCACGAGCTCTTGGCGGCTTCTGCTTCTACCACCACTCCTCCCTGGGCTCTTGTCGAGCAGGGGGCCCTCCGAGGGAGGGACCCCCCCTCCCCTCTGGCTCCACTGCCAATAATGGCGCTACAATTCCGGTAGCCACCCACCACACACGAGCTAATACATGGGCTTCGCTCGCTGCTTTCGCTTTCTGCAGCCGCGGCTCGGGACCTCGTAGCACGCCCACCGCACCAGCCTGCCACCTCCCACCCGGCGAGTCCCTCACAGACTCCTCCATTGCACTTGGAGAGGCCGGCTCCACCCCTCGGGCCACCTCTCGCCGGCTCCTCCCCGCAGCTGGGCGGTGGCGGGCCCGCCCCCCCGGACTGCCTTTCCACGGCTCTTCTCCCGCAGCTGGGCGGTGCCGGCTCTGCCCCTCAGGACCGAGCGGGGTGCAAAGCCTCCTACCCTGCACCACCACCGAGCAGGCAATAGCGCCATCTCGAGCCATGTCGCTGACATTCTGCCAATGCACGCAGCCACCCCCGCTGCGCGGGTCTCTCCCGTCACCTTCTCGTACCGTGTCATCTCCTAAGTGCCGCGCTGCCACTCGCTCCGTCTCAAGCCGCCGCTGCTTCACTGCTCACCTCAAGTTGCTTTCCTCGCACACCGTGCTCCCCGCTCGCGCCGGCTCCTGCTCATCTCGCGGCTCGCTGCTGGCTCCGCAGCCGCACTCCACCGCGCTCGAGCCGCACCATTAGTAACAGTGCGCAGCCACCACCGCTGACCGGGCTTCTGCCGCTGCTCCGCAGCTGCATTCAGCCCGCCGCTGCACTATCTCCGAGCCACCGTCTTTCACTCGCTGTCTGCAATCACCCGCCCCGCGGCTCCATCTCCCATGCCGTTGATACCTCACTCGCCTCGCTCTCCTGGCGTGGGTTCACACCCCACTCTGACACCAACTGTAAAGGACTACCCGGACCGCTTTCTCTCGACCAGAGTGCGCCATCACTTGGCCTGCCGCTGGCATGTCATTCTGTTCCAACGGCGCACCGGAAAATGCGGGGCGACTCCATCTCCCTAGCACCATGTATGCGATTGCCACACCAGCGAGGAGACAGAATGCTTCTACTGTTCCATGCTCTTTATTATTACTAACCATAATGACAGTGCAACACAACACACTTCCCTCCCCGCGCTTAGCGCGCTTACAATCCTCGTGACTTCATTCGGACGTGTCTGCCTGTCAATCTCCCATCAGGACTTTCTCTTGCGCACCCGCACATTATCCTTTCTCCCCTCAGACGTCACCCCTTTGAGTCACATCACACCACGTCCTTTAACCAATCTGTTTACCCCACGTCTCGCCTCACGTCACCCCACCCACCCCATCCCCCAGATCGTGTGATGTCTGCGATCTCGGGCCGGGAGGAAACGGCACAAACAACAAACCCTCGGTTGTCCTCGCTTTCCGATCCTCACCTCGCCTGACCCTTCGTCACCCCAGACGACCCCTCGCCTTCACGGCATCCCACACGCACACAACCTACCACGGCGCGAGGCTTGGCAGCACAGGTCCTCCGTCTTATGGGTATTAGTGTTCATATCTGGCTCTGGTTAAGATATTTTTTGGTAGTGCGCCACTTAGCGTCAAACGTCACTTTACTTATGGAGTCACTCGGATAACTGTTCACACTGCACGGTATATTTAATAATTGCATTTCTAGAGCACCTTTCACCCGAGGGTCACAAAGCGCTGCACAGAGCTGCGAAGATAACGGCATATCAACATCAGGCCAGTTCAACTTAAAGTCAAATGTTAGCATTCAATTATAGGACATAAAATAAGCAAAAAAAGTATGGGTGCAATTGTACGGATCGCCGATAACTGGCAAGTGCCGAGCCCCCACCCACGGTAGCTCAGGAGGAATCCCTTCTCTACACCAGAGGGTTTGGTACTTCCACCCCTGGGTGGTCCAACAAGGCCCCGCCGGCTCACACTTGTAGCCAGGCTGGTGGCCGCCCTGCTGATGGAACCCCATGTGACAGCGAACCGTGCACTTATTTTTAAGTGGTAAATGTCCGCGAGTATCTGCAAGGACCACGTGAAACCATTGCAATAGACAAAATCATGTACGTTTGTGAGATTTGATGTATGAAATATTAAATTATCAACCCACTATTATGGCTATAGTAGTGGATGTGTGCATTAGAATTGAGGTTGCTCAACACGCTGAGCTGAATACTTTTATATAACTCGGGATGAATGTGCTTGAGAATTGAATGGGAAATTATCAAATGAGAACAATTATTCTGGGATTTGGGCATTGTTTGGGATGGGACAGGATGTTGATTAGGATAACAAGGAATCTTCAATTAAATAGGGATCTATATCAGACAAGACCAGGATTGTTTTTATCACGTTTTATTAACAACATATTAGTAATGATGTAGGTTTTCACGGCTCGATGCATGATGATTGCTTCGAAAAGCTGCTCTCGGGACAGCCGCGTCGATGGCTCTCTCCTCTCTACGCCTGAGGATGCCTCCAACGTGTGAGGCGAAACGTCGCGAGGAGAGGAGAGAGCCATCGACGCGGCTGTCCCGAGAGAGCAGCTTTTCGAAGCAATCATAACACACATTAGGCTCAAAAAGCTGATGCCATGGGAACCATCACACCTTGCCATCACTTACGCCCGCCAGATCCTGCAGTTGTTCAGCACCTAACCTCCAAGCACAGCACTTTGACGCAACACCGCTACCACCTGCCTGTATTTTTCTTACACAGTTGACATGTCTTTCAAGGACTACTCAGTCTCACTGGCACTGTCTGGCTATAAGTTTTCTCCTTGGTCGTCCATCTCTGGGTATCCATAAAGTATCCTGCTGTATTATGTATATGTATCTCACTCATCAGTATTTTAAGTACATCTGCAATACTTTCATGCCATACGTAAACCCCACATTCCTCTCACTTGTACTGCCATGGAATTAACAGCATCTACATGGACCTATATGTTTCAGACCTTTGTATGCAAATGTATGAAACGTCTTTTTTAACTAAAGTTTAACTGACCAATAAGGGAAGGCAGACATTTCCAAAACAAATGACTCATATCGCAGTCGTTTTTAAAAAGTTAAGATGCTACCAAAAAAAATGATATGTTTGCCAACATGCACATAGACTGTCTTAAGCTGTCAGATTAAAATGTAAAATTTTATACTGAAAAAAAACTATATTTTTCAATCTTAGAGCAATGGCATGTTAAGTGCATCCAACATATTTTAAACCATTTTCTAACTAACATTCCAATGTATGTTTTAAACTAGGACACATACGCTAGTTGTGTAGCAACGAGGGGAGAGTCGCATCTTTTGCATTGTCTTTATGCAGGAAAGCCCCTCGACTCTCAAAACTTTATCACACAAGGGTTATATTCGGAATGTGTGGCCACATTCTAATGAATACATTTTTGACTATTACTTAGCTCTGTGGGAGAAAACTGGAGTAACTAAATAAAACTCAAGCACAACATAACAAGAGATAACATTAAAACTCAAATTTCCACTGATAGGCCTATTAAAAGGCACGTTGTATTGCATTTGGAAAGTAACATGAGAAGGAACATTGTTATTTTGTCCAGCTGACTTTTGGAATGTCATAATGTTCAGTCAGTGTGTCAAGGTGGCGGTTGAATTCCTGTAGACAAAAAGAGAGATCACCATCAGAAGCAGCTTTAAAACAGCAATAGCATCACGAGCTTCAAAGGTAAGTCACAATAGCAACAGTGACATCAATATCATGTTCAGTATCATTGCTACAATCACCAGAAGCAACACTAATTATCAAAGTATATCAATCATCACTACTCATGTCATGTCATGGTCAGAAACCGCTTAATCCTGTACAGGGTCGCGGTGGGCTGGAGCCTATCCCGGCAGACACGGCGCAAGGCAGGGATATACCCACGATGGGACGCCAGTCCATTTCTGGGATTGCCACACCACTACTGCCACCTAATAATAATAATAATCGCATTTAAGGAGCGCTTTGCACCCGAGGGCCACAAAGCGCTACACAGAGCTTGCAGAGAAAACGGCACGTCAACAATGGCACTAGAACGGAAAATCAGCAATAACATTTTTTGGGTTTTTTTTTTAATACACATCATTGTAGAACATGTAAAATATAATCAGACTTTGAACTATAATTTTACAATGTTACATTGTCAGTGGGTGGCGCGGTGGCCCAGTGGTTAGCGCTGACGCCTCACAGCAAGAAGGTCCCGGGTTCGAATCTCTCAGCTCGGGTGTCTTTCTGTGTGGAGTTTACAT
>JAZEWT010000001.1:37478452-37491999 GCA_036362905.1 Mordacia mordax
CGAACCCGGGACCTTCTTGCTGTGAGGCGTCAGCGCTAACCACTGCGCCACCGCGCCGCCCGCAGTGCCACCACGTGATACGTATTGACTGGGGATGAGTAGCAGGTGATGCATCACCTGCCACGCATCCACCTGCCACTCAGGCGATCCGATTTGAGAGTGCTGCCCGCCGCGCCTCCTCGCCGCAATGTTATTTGCACCGAACTCTACTCCGTTGTTGTGAGCGTCGTCCTTCCCATGCCTTGGACGTTGGTTGCTTTTGATGTGGGAGGGAGCGACTACCTTCATGCCAGGGAGAAATGCCTCAGAGTATTAGTGGATAAGCGTGCGGTGTAACCACAATTATACCAATGGAATCAGACAGCGTGAAGGGTTGGGAGACTCAGAGGACTCCACATCTGGTCGGAGCTCTTGCGGAAGGTGGTTTTGTTTTTATATAAATGTTCTTCAGTGTGGCGTGTCGAGCGTTCCTCCTCTCTCCTTCGCGACGTTTCCTCTCCCACGTTGGAGGCATCATCAGAGATATTCTCATATATCAAGCTGTGGAAACCGACATGGATACATTGCGGAGGTGATACTTGTTATGATATCCAACTGAAACATCCCGGATTGGGCTCAATAGCCACTGGGCGATCGATACCGACACCAGTAGAGTCCCGGCTAATCCGGGACGCTTGGCAACCGGACTCGCTCACCGCCAGAAACGGATCGCTCTACATCACTTTTAAAGACATATTTATTGTTAGATGACGTTTAATATGAGAGGTTTATTATTACAGCGACATAACAAACGTTAGAACTGCCAAACGCAACGACACCGGGTCCGATATTGGCGAATCCAGCAACAACCCTCGCGGACACTAGGAGAGAGAGGTACAAAGATGCCGTGGCAGGGGCATCTTTGTACTGGCGAGCGTGCATGTGAAGCGCGACGCGTGAACAACGGCACTAGAGAGACAAAGGTGGCTGTGTGTACAGTACCCTGGCCAGACACATCGGCACCGGCCTCTTCTGCCATCCCATTGATTCCATCATGCGCTCGCACCCGGTCACGGAACGCTCTGTATGTATCTGCGTGCATGTGGCAATGCGCGCGTGTACGTGTTTACGTGTCTGTGTTGATTCAACCCCTGGCTAGAAGTCAGTCTCTGTCTGATGCATTAACATAATGAGGCGTGAGATGGCGACATTAGAGTCGTGAACATTAGCCCTGTGAGGCCTCACCCCATTACACACGCCCAGACACGCACGCACGCATGTACGTACGGACATATCCCCGCACACAAAGACAAAGATCCACCGTATAGCCTTAGCAGTGGCTCAGTGGTAATATCCGCGATATCACAGAACGAAGGTCTTACCCGAGGCGCTTCTGTTCCCACCTCGGGCACTTGACTGTGTGGGGTGCGTGTGTTCTGAAGCCTGTTCTGCGTGGGGTTCCTCCGAATTCTCCGCTTTCCTCCCATAAATAAAAACAACTCGTTAATTGGCCGATTACATCATCGTCCATAGAACGCAGTGACTGGCAAGTGTTGACGCCACATAACCGCGCTGCCTCCTGCCCACTACCTCTCTGCGGCTTCGTCGCGATTCTGAATCATTCTCTCTTCGAACAAATATCTTCTACATTAAATTAAAATCTGCATGCGTTATACATAATAACAAACACCCCCGAGTTCATGAAGAAGGCCTAAGTAAGCTGAACATTAACAAAATAATCTTTTGTTTCTAAGTTCTCTGTGCGTGTTTGACGTCGTAGAGTTTCATTACGGTCTCTTCTTAATCTATTTAATGTCCTTCCCAACGTTTCGGTCGCGCACATATTCGACAGTAGTTCAGACATATCGATGTGCGTCTTGTCGGGGTGTAGAGCGAGAACGCTATGCTTATCCACACTATAGACATGTAAAGCACTGCGGCAACATTCTCATCTCATTGTCAGAAAACGCTTAGTCCAGTACAGGGTCGCGGTGAGCCGGAGCCTATCCTGGCAGCCACAGCGCCCAAGGCATGGATATACCCACGATGGGACGCCAGTCCATCACCGGGCACTGAGGGCAATTTAGTCTGCAAATCAATTAACCTATGCAGCAGCATGTTTTTGGACTGTGGGCGGAAACCGGAGTGCCCGGCGAAAACCCACGCGGACACGGGGAGAGAACTCGCAAACTCCACACAGAAAGGCACCCGAGCCGAGATTCAAACCCGGGTCCTTCTTGCTCTGAGGCGACAGCGCTACCCACTGGGCCACCGTGCACTGCGGCAACATACGTTTTAAAAATTCTACATGGACAAATATAATTATTATACTGTTTCGGAAAGTGCTGTTAGCGAGCTACCTATGAGAGTCGGCACGTCACACGAGGTCGATGGGTGGCCAGCACCACGCCCGGCCGCCTTTGTCTCTCCAGTGACGATGCGTACACACCGCACAGGTACTCATATGAGGCTGAGGCGACCGGTTCTGAAGATCGTCACTGGTGTTGGTGGACGTGAGCGGGACTGGGACTCGGGTTTCTACCACAGTGGTGCAATGGTTGGCATGAAGCGCGTTGCAATCCAGATATTCGAGCACTCGATTCAATGTAATGGGGCGAAATCTGGAACAAAGGGGGAGTATGTGGAGAGACAAACACGCGTAGGAGACGTCCGCTCATTTTCTTTGCCTCTGCAGCTTCCTCCTCCGATGATTAGCACCTTCTGTACGGCGAGGCGGTTTCAAGCGTGTAACACGTTCTATTGATATCAAGATGAAGGCGGAAGCGTGGTAAAGAGGGTTGATCATCATCATCTCATCTCATTGTCAGAAAACGCTTAGTCCTGTACAGGGTCGCGGTGAGCCGGAGCCTATCCCGGCAGACACAGGGCGCAAGGCAGGGATATACCCACGATGGGACGCCAGTCCATCACCGGGCACTGAGGGCAATTTAGTCTGCAAGCCAATTAATCTATGCAGCAGCATGTTTTTTGGACTGTGGGAGGAAACCGGAGTGCCCGGCGAAAACCCACGTGGACACGGGCAGAACATGCAAACTTCACACAGAAAGGCACCCGAGTCGAGATGCGAACCCGGGACCTTCTTGCTGAGAGGCGACAGCGCTACCCACTGGGCCACCGTGCCGCCCTCATCATTATCAATACCCGCTTTATCCTATAACAGGGTCGTGGGGGGCTGGAGCCTATCCCGGCAGACATAGGGCGCAAGGCGGGGCTACACCCAGGATATGACAACAATGCATCGCAGGGCACTTTTTGGAGTAATTTAGTCAGCAGTTAAATTAACCTAGGCAGCAGCGTGTCATTGGACGGTGGGAGAAAAACGGAGTACTCGGCGAAAACCCATGCAGGCACGGGGAGAAAGAACTCGGACACTCGAGCCGGATAAAAAGGCGCTCTCGGATTTGGTTCGTACGTGGAGTTTACGTGTTCCAGACAGCACATGAGGGATGACGGTGTGGCCGCCACCACTCTCACCACACCACATACACATTTTAGACTGCATCGCATTAGGAGAGACCCGGACCGGTTCTGATATCACTTGGCACTTACGTTGGTCACCAAAGACACTAGATAATGATCCACCGCATACCCTTTCACAGACTGTTGGGGAAAATGCTGTTCCCCAGCACATATTAAGGCCAGCACGGCACATGAGGGGAGGGTGGGAGGCCAGCACCACACGCCCGGCCTCCTTTGTCTCCCCAGTGGCAATATTTACACATCGTCTTCGGTGCTCATTTGAGATTGAGTCGACGTAAGGGAGGACCATGGCCGAGCCATGTGCAATGACTCGAAGACGGCATAGACATTGAGGTGGGTTTATTTCAACACCACCAAGGGGTAACGACTTAAAGGCTTAACGCCATGGGTAACAATTAGCATGGTAACTGGGGTTATAAAGGTGGGAACATTACTGGGGCATTTGAGGAGTTTTCAACACGAGGTCGCACGCGTCTCTCAGCTCTCTCTGCCAACCCCCGCCCACCCCCATCAAAGACGCAGCTCCCGTTCCGTCTCCAATTAAGGAGGGCCCTCCCGGCTCCGTCCTTGTCTCCTGCCTTCTCCTGGCCCCTTGGTCGTCCGACCCTGGTCTTGGCCAATGGGAGTCTTTTCTGCAGCGTCCGCGGGGACCAATCGATTTGAAGGCGGCTAATTTGAAACTGGGGAAACTCGACGAGTGTCCCCAGGCCTCGACCGAGGTCCTTGTTTTAATAATGTCGTTACACATGTAATCGTTACTGGTGCTGGCCGTGAGCGGGTTGGTAGCGCAGCACGCTATCCACGTAGAGTACGCACGTGTTAATATCGCCATACACAGGCACACACAACCATACATACACAGCCGCCACCCCCACCAAGTGGCAGTAACATTGCCACGGCGCTTGTGCCAGAATAGATGCCCTTTCAAGCCAACCAACTGAAGTGTGGAAAGTTGGGAAGGAGGTGACGGGATAGACCCCCAAGTGTTATCGGTTTGTTTACATACTGGAGTAATGTCTCCACTGAGGGTGCTGGCTTCGAATCCTTCATGAGCCCACATTTTTTTTACACAACGCCAAGCCTATTATGTCTTATTTCAGATTCATTTCCTGCATATCGATTACTCGTCTGACTTTTCACAGTGCCAGAAATATTCCAAAAGAAGATCAGGAAGAAATACAGTCCAAACAGTCGATAAGAGACGTCAACAGAACGTGTTACACACTGAGAAGTTCGCCGGTACTGCGGGTACTCTGCTACCAAGACACATGACGTGACATGACTGAGATACACCCTTCTGTGTTCTTGCATGCTGCCCCGTACAGTGTACACACACGTATAGAATACATGCACAAGCGATTAAAACGCTGCAACTTCACACAGTTGTAACTTGGCACAGTTTTATTTCATGTTTAAGATATGTCTTTGTTAAACAGGCTTTGCATAAGAACGTACGGTATTGTATATAGCGTTCAGGCATAAACTGCGTTATGCCTAATGGAAACACATCAATCCTTTACGTGGCTTCTCCGATTTACGAACCAACGCATCCTGCTTGTACCAATTTGACTTCCACTTTACTACTACTGGCTGAGAGGCTAAAGCTGTTGTCCAGGTCCTGTCACAGACAAATGATTCCTTAATACAGGGGACCATCCATATCTGTTTACGTTGTTTCGCCCCAACTATTTTGTACTGGCACCACCTCATTGCTCAGTAGTTACACTCATCGCTAACATCATGATGATTACAGAACCCATGCTCCAGCACAAATCCAATAAGTGCTCATTTACGATCGCAAGTCTAAAGCCACAGATGTAGATTGATTCACACGTTTCCGAGATTACGGACTTTACTTTTAGGATTATGGGCATATACACATCTTCGTATACGCGACAGTTAATATATTATTAGCACGAACATCTCATAACAATGTATTAACCTTACACAGAACGTAACCGCTGATGGTGAATGTACGTGGTTATCTGGATAACTCCACTCTGAATAAAACCCCAAGGTAGTGCGGCACGGATGAAACACTGGATTTGGTAAAACACGCTGTGACGCCTCAATGAGATCTAATACCGTCTTAGTAACGAAGACCTGAATGCATTAAAAAAAAACCCAGCCTTTAATTGCACTGGATGAGATGTGACGAGAGGTATGACCTGTAGGAAAATAATCAGTCCGTTATTCAATCCAGGAGATCAACGGATGACAATCCGCAAGTTCTTCAGCTATGAGAAATGCAGATTATCTAATCCACCATCACTTATTTCGCCCAGGATTGGGCTGAGCAAATGTTGGTGGTAACAATGTCACTCCCTTGCAGAGGTGAAAGTAATTTAAAATTCTTACCGCTACCGCTGTACCACAACCTCCCTTCCCACCTGTACTCTACTGAATTCTTCTACCGGTACATCGCACCGGACCGTATCGGGTACTTTCAACTCTCCTCATCCTGATTGAGCAGCGAAGATAAACAGACTGGGCCTATGACGACAGGCCTAAACTAGACCCAGCTTTCAAGAGCATGAAGCTCAATGAATAAATATATTAAGCACGTTCAGTGTTGTACAAACGGCTTAACGGTACACTTCCCATTTACAAATCATGTCGCAACCAGAACTGCAATTCTTTATCGGAGCTTATCAGTTTAAATAAACCAAGTCGATTGCTCATTGTATCTCCATTGAGAGATCAGTCGGAAGTCAAAACTGTATGCCAACCTTAAATCCACCACAGCCTCAATCCATATGATAAAAGTCCTCCTTGTCTTATCAAACTCAGAATACTTAACAAAACATATAGGTTTTCACGGCTTTATGTGTGAGAATTGCTCTTAAAGAGCCGTTCTTTCAGGATGGTCGTGTCGAGCGTCTCTCATTTTTACCCGCTTTCACATTGGGGGATGTGTGTAATGGTTAAATTCTTTGAGGACAAAATTAAAGCATTTCCGATAAAGCTGGAGAGCTTAAAATTTGCAAGCAGGCATAACTCGGATGACAATGCAATTTAGTGAAAAGTTTAAAGATCGGTGACAAGCCAACCCTGGGCCCACCACAATTACGATTAATTCAGTCTGATGGGGACGATATTTTCCCGATGCCAGACACACACGGAGCTGACTTGACATATTTAAGTCTGTAGGGGGCAATGCCTAGTTAGGGGTGAACCAGTCCACAACTTTACACCTCTTAACGGTTTCTATAAATTCATCGGGTTCTTGCCCATCAATAATTGCTGGATGCAAGAATTTTGTTTTGTTGATTAACAATTCAAAGAGCTTGACTTGATTTCCAAGTATAAATCAAACAATAAAGGGCTAAGACTAAAAAAAAGCAGAACATAAAATAGGATAAAACTTAAATTTTAAATAACCCACTTTTACCGCACTCAAGTAGAAAACATTTTTTAAAAAATACAAAATCAATCTATCTAGGGATACAGACTAAAAGCGGGTGGCCAAACACTGACCGTATAAGACTACAATAATCTTTTCCTTTAATGAAAACCTTTAAACCATACGAATATTAAGTAATAACTGATAGTTGTTCCTTTTACAGAACATTAGAAAAACACGTATTTATGACTAAAATAATTAAAATGTAAATCTCACTGTACTATCAGGCAATCGTAAGTCACATATTGTCAAGTGTTTGGCCACGCGCTTTTGGTTTGTATGCCAAGATAGATTGTGTTAAAAAAAATTCTACTTTTGAGTGCGGTAAAAGCGGGTCATTTAAAATTGTAATCTTTATCCTATTTTATTTTTTCCTTGGTGACATTTTACCTCTCACGTGACGATACCTCTGTGGGAGGCAAAACTTCCCAAAGGAGAAGCACTCCCGAAGAAGAGCTCTTAAGAGCAATTCTCAGATATAGAATCCTCGTGTCACCCAACACAGAACCCTCACCTTGTCCCAACAAAGAAACTTGATTTGTCAGATATGGAATCCTTGCTATATAACAGAGTTCCCACTCTATCAATTATAGAACACTCATCTTTCCATCCAATAGAGGTTCTTCATTTCATCTCCTACAAAACCCCTATCCCTTCTAACAAATAACTCAGATCAGATGATATACCTCATCGCGTCGGAGAGATAACCTCTGTCCTGTCAGGGTGCTTTTAGCTCAATTATCACCATCCAATCCCAGTAAACCGTACAAGCCTTTGTGACAACCTCCATCGATACCCACAGAGCACCGCTCATAACTAATATATCAGTTGCAGATCTAGTAATGACACTACTTACTCTACACTGTTTACACGCCAATGCTATCAGTTGCATTGTCCCTTTATGTACATATACATTTACATATACATATTAACACACACATATATACAGAAAATATAACTGAAAAAACATATTCTTATATCTTAATATTTGTAGATTATCGATGTGGCATCTGTATCATTACCGCACTTCTGAGTCGTTCAGATACAGCCATGTGACCTCTGATGCTGGCGTGTAAATGGAGCTTCGATCCAGGTACAGTCAATTTGCTACGAAAAAAAACCCATAAGAACTCAATACGTTCGTTATTTTGCAACAAACATTAAACAAACATTATTTAAAAGCTCGACAATGATAACACAGTTTTAAATAAAAATGATCTTTAATCCTTATATTTTCAAGTTACCGGTCACAGATTTAGAGAACGCTGCGACGTTAAACGAAACCGTGAATGTTTCAGTCTTTAGCGTCCTTGAGCGCGGACGGATTTTCATTTCAGGATTTTCATCCGAGTTTCTGGCGGCGGCTTAACGTCCCTGCGATGGACGGCATGCACTCTTGCAGTGAGTGTACGTATGCATTAGAAAATGCAGAGCTGAATAAATACGGTCTTAAAACAAAAATGCAACGACGGTTGGGTGATCACAGAACCTTCATTGTGAGTGAAGCAAGTCGCTTCCGATAGCCATCTTGGCCGTTAAGATATACTGCTCAATAACTGCACCGGTTGCTTTATTTTCCTACTGGATTGATGGCATCTTCAATCGGTCGAATCCACTTTATTGACACCAACTGTTTGTAAATCCGAGTCAGTGTGTGCCAACCTAATTCAGGTGAAGGTGCATGCTTGCCTCCCTCCAACAGAAGAGTATTCATGAACGTACGTGCGCCTAAAATTTAGCAGAGCTTAGTCCTTTGGCCCACGCCACACATCGAGGCATAAGCTCAGAGAGCCTTGCCTGGACTCACCACCCAGCAGATGGAGCTGGACTATCCCGCAGAGTACATGGTTTCCTTGGCGAGTGTGACCGGGTTGTTTTGGGTTGCTTGGTATACTGGTAGAAGACAGAGGCTTGTAGGGCTTTCATGATTCAAGGTTCAACATTGTGAAGTGGAAGGCCCAAAGAAACATCAACAATGACTCTACAATTAGAAGTGGGGAAGTTTTAAATATTTTTATCTTTTTGTTTCAATGGAAGGCTGAAAAAGGCTGAAAAAAGCCTTTAAATCCTGGAGAGCAAAAATTCTTTGACTCACTCTCACTGTAAATGTTTTTCATCGCATCCTTCTTGTCATCAATTTATTTCCTTTAATTTGCAGACCCCCCCCCCACCCCATTTTCAATTCCCTTACTTTCCATTTTCTCTCATCTCTCGCTTCATCACGCGGTCTCCCATCTGTCCTCTACCCTCAATCAAGCATCTTCATCTAAAGTACCTCATATTTTTCCTCCGACATTGACTCTCACTCTGCTCCCCAATCAATTGCATAAAAAAAATCACCAACTTATTTGTTATTGCTATCTACAAAATTCTATTTATTTTCACTTCGGTCAGCCAAGACAAATTAATATTCTAGTATAATATTTTGGGCATTTCTTAACCTATAGGGCCAATTTATCTAGCTCATTTGAAGCAAGGTCAAATGCTCATGTAGTATGGATTACATTTCTGATGGCGCTGAGACAGGCCCTTTACTCATGGAAATCAAGTTTTTTTTAAGGATGTTTTGTCCAAATGGCCTTCTTCAGTAAGTACTGATGTTTGTAGCGAGAATAGTGATATTAGGGGCTGGTTTGAATTGCTTGATAAAATGACATTCATAATGGTGTCACTAATTATCAGAAAATCAATTTTGCCAAGATATGCTTTTTTTCATTAATTATCGGAAGCCTCGTAATTCTGTAGAGTGTCACGGTGAGCCTGAGCCTATCCAGGCAAACACAGCGTGCAAGGCAGGACTATACCCAGGATTGGACGCTAATCTGGGGGCAATTTATTCAGCAGGCAGATTTACCGAGGCAGCAGCAGTATGCCTTTTGAGTGTTAAATTAAACCAAAGTACCCTGAAAAACCAGATATCTTATGTATTCTCAATTTAGTTCTCCCAAAAATAACGCGTGAGTGATCTTGAACAGCGCATAGAAGAAATCTTAAAAATCAAATGTTGGCCAACACATGGGTTTTGTCTACGACGTACGTTTCCAATACCACAGATGACAAGTGAATTTGAGACTCTCACGCTTAAAGCTCAATATTTTGTAAAGAACATTTGGCCAGTGTCGAGATCTTCCTTTACTTTCAGTGTCACTGTAGTTTTACTTTTAATCGACCTGTCAATAATGATTCGTAAATTCACGACGACAGAGATTTACTTTGCCATAAAATGAGCCTACCGTACAGAAATGCTCCTCTCTCCCTACTGCCCCTCATTTTAACTTTCCACCTCCTTCCTTCTCTCTTTCTCACGATGAGCCACCCCACCACCACGAGCCCCCCACTCAATTCATCATCTCAATGTCGAGCCCCAGCGATGCCGTGTGCTGCTTCGCCCGGAGGCGCAAGTTCTCAATACTCGATGTCTTGCTGCTGCTGCCCCCACTGATGACGCCCACCAACCCGGGCATCGTCAGGGAGGATGGGGGCGACCCCATCACCGCCGCCGAGCCCGCCCCTCCCGTGGCACCCCCCGCGCGGACGCCTATCGCCGTGGGCGATGAGGCTACGAGGATCCCGGCGGCCCCGCCGGCAGCGACAGGCGGCGGGGCGTGCGTCATTGTCGTGGTCGTCGTGGCCGCCGTCGTCACGGCCGCGGCCGCCGCGGCCACCGCCGCCGCCGTGGATGCCGAGAGCAGGGTGGCGCCGCCCTGCGGCACCCACGCCGGGTAGTAGGGCTGGCAGGCGAGCGGCGCCATTGGGTAGGCGAGTGGATGGGGCGACTGCGCCAGCTCGAAGGACGAGCGGTAGACGAGGCTGCCGGCCGCCGCCGTCGCCGCCATGTGCTGGCGGAACTGCTCCTGCAGCCGCAGCAGGGACAGCGGCGCCGAGGCGTAGCTGTGGGGAGGAGGTGGTGGTGGCAGCGGTGGTGGTGGTGGCGGTGGTGGTGGCACCGGCACGCAGGGGGGGAGTAGGGAGGACGGGCGAGAGGTGGCATCTGTTGTGGGGAGATGTGGCAGGAGGAGGGTGGCAGGAGGAGAGTTGGGAGGTGGATGGGAGGGATTGGCAGTGTGAGACAGTGGAGAGATTGAGGAGAGAATATAGAGTTAATTCAAATTATTATTAGTAAGTAAATATTTAGAGAGTAAAGATAGAGTGGAGACCATGTTTAGCGTTGACAATGAGTTGTTATGGAGGTAGTTGAGGGCAAGTAATTATAAGTTTAAGAGAGAGAAGTTTTAGCATTGTTGTAGCGTGAGTTAATGAGCAGGTGGATGAGCGTTTGGAGAGAATGATTATTGAGATTTAAGGGAGTGTAAGAAGAAAGAGGGGGAATAGAGGATGGTGACGAGGAGACAAGATGAAAAAAGATGAAATCATCAGGCCAGGTGTCACTGTCTCAATGCTCTTGACCCATCATCATTATCGGTCTCAGTTTCATCCGGTAGAGGGTCGCGGTGAGCAGGAGCTTATCCCAGTAGACACAGGGCACAAGGTAGGGGTTACAGCTAAGATGGGATGCCAGTCCATCACAGGGAACTGGGGGAAATTGTGTCGGCAAGCCAATTAACCTATACTGTAGCATGTCTTTGGATTGTAGAAGGAAACCAGAGTACCAAGTGCAAACTTACACAAACACGAGGAGAACAAGCAAAATAAACATAGAAAGGCTGCCGGGCCAGGAATCGAACTAGGATATTTCTTGCTTTGAGGTAGCAGTGCTACCCATTGTCACCATGCCACCCCAGCACTCACCACTGATGTTAGCTGTGGCTGGAAAACTCAGTTGGCCAGGTTTATAACATGGCATGTGAACCATGGTGCCATCGTTTTCCCCTACATCTGTGTGCACATGTTCATTGTTTTTACCAGCAGAGCACCCCTTCCCTACGGGCGATCTTGTTCAAAGTATTTAACACGTTCTGCTGCCATCTCTTGATCACAATGTTTTTATTAACGTGACCACTTTGAGCTGAATAAAGACAAAAAAAGAGTGCTTAACAGGTTGATGGCACGGTGCAAAAGTGGGGAATCTAAAGTTAAAACAGCATTAAAGTTTTAGATGAGTCATCAATAAGAGGTAAGTCAACTTAAATTAAACGCAAAAGCCTTGATGGTGTGTAGATTTTTCAAAAATGTGCTGTCAGTGCAGACATACATACATAACCACTTGGTGCATTATACATAGATTTGCTTGTGTTCAAATCAGGTCCAAATGTGTCCGCCATTCACCGAATTATGGACTATGCTCATCTGGTTTGACTGTCTTTAGCCAGTTGTGTAAACTATACATTCCCATGCCGGAGGGCAGTGTCCCTATGGGAATACAACTGGTGACTTCTGCTGCTGCTGAACCTAATGCAGCTGATAATAACACTGCTGATGATGCTACAGCTGCTATTGATGGACTGAGGGGACATTGATTAATTAACCCTAATCTGCATCTGAACTCGTGACTTTCACATTGCTGGGTGGTAATGCCACATTCCCATGACAAACTTGGGTCTGCCCTTAAATAAACAACTATCAGTGGTAGTAATAGTAGCAGTAACAAAAATAATAAGAAATTAAAGAGGTAGTATAAGTTACCCGTAAGGGCGTGCATGTGCTGGTCACTAATTATTAATTAATGACAAATTCCCGAGTCGGCCATTATGTACCTACTGCCCCAGGCTGTATGGATTTGCAGGCCTGACCCCTCCTCGTTTTAATCGATTAAACCTGAGCCCCAAGTCGGCCTAATTAGCCACTAATTAGCGACGGCTAATTACACGCGACAGAACCGTGTAGGCTATTGTGAGCCTCAAGGGAGGCAGTCACATGGCGGGGGTACATTGTCCTGTCAATGTGTGTTTTGCGAAAAGGCTCAGTGTGCTGCGTATTTCTTATGTTCTTATGTGTGGTGCACATATGCGTATTGTGTTTTTCTATCTCATCTCACCTCATCTCATTATCTGAAACCGCTTAATCCTATATAGGGTCACGGTGAGCCGGAGCCTATCCCGGAAACACAGGGCGTGAGGCAGGAATACACCCGACGACGGGACGCCGGTCCATCGCCGGGCACTGCGGGACAATTTTAGTCTGCGAGCCAATCAACCTATCCAGGAGCATGCTTTTGGACTGTGGGAGGAAACCGGAGAACCCGGCGAAAACCCACGCGGACACGGGGAGAGCATGCAAACTCCACACAGAAAGGCACCGGAGCCGAGAGACTCGAACCCGGGACCTTCTTGCTGTGAGGCGTCAGCGCTAACCACTGGGCCACCGCGCCGTTTCTATGTTATATGTATATGGGTATGTGTGGCGGGCACAAGTGTAGGGAGTGGTAGTATAGCGGTTATCGCGCTGAGCTACGAACCCGGCAGCTCAAGTTTGATTCCCACTCATGGCCAATACCAGTGACAATTTTGTAAACTGGCCCTGGGTCTCCCCAGGTTGACTCAGCTCAAATGAACAGTTGGTGTGGTTTATAAACATCCCGACTTGGGAGCCCAAGGCCTCTCGTGTATCTTTTGTAGGTGCTCACTTACAGCACATAACCCAAGTGTGTTTAAAGGATATTTAGGGGATCTGTACTGTACGTAGTACTGTACGTAGTACTGTATTAGAGAACATTAGGGTAAATAATGTTGCAGTAGTGTTTATTTATGTGTGTACCGCAGTTAGC
>JAZEWT010000001.1:37492062-37509347 GCA_036362905.1 Mordacia mordax
TGCCGGGATAGGCTCCGGCTCACCGTGACCCTGTATAGGACTAAGCGGTTTCAGACAATGAGATGAGACAAACACCTACCGGGTTCAGGCAATGAAGCCTTCCCAGGTGCGGAGCCCTCCTCGCCTGGATCCACAGCCTCTTGAGTATGGGGGTCTTCGGGGGAAGGGTCAGTGGAAGGGGGCCCCGAAGTTACAGGAGACCCAACTCCTCCCTTATTGAGAGACACAGGGGACCTGGGGAGAGAAACGGTGACTTAATCATATGGGTGAAGCTGTGTTTGTGCTAGAGGTGAAACTGTGTTCGGACTGATGTAGTACAGAAGAATGTGGAGCTTATTGGACTTGCTTATAACTGCTACTCGCAGTGTAAAGATCGACCCTACGTTTCGTAAAGGATGCTACTGCGCAGCTGGAGGCAGTCACCCTGCAGTAACAACAGAGGGCGGAGGAGCGGTGCTCACAACAATGAGTAGAGCGCCGGGTGGCTAAATATCAGCGAGACGGCACAGTCGGGAGCACAGGTGGTGCATCTTCCAGTCTTATCAGCTCATGGCACCTGGGTCTTTCCCGTGACCTATCACCAAACGTTCGTCAATTCACGTGGTGTCAATGTGCACCTGGCCTGGTACAAGCACTACAGTGACATCACCGACAGTGGCAAACGGCGTTGTAATGGGATAGCCTGTCGATATAAGTGTGGGCCTTCGTTATGGATAGGAATAAGGCTCGGGTTATGATCAGGGATAGGAGAGGGGTGCAACGCTGTGAGTTCCGTGTGATTGACGGTACCGGGGTGTCCGCTATCACGCGCGTGAGATCGACAGCTGAAGGACGAGGACGCTTCTTCCTCTCTCCCGCAGCCTCCAGCATGACGCGGCGCTCAATGGCGTAAGCTGCAGTAGTGACGCAACCATCTGCTTTCAGGTGCCATGGTCCTTAAACTCATCCTCCACCCTGTCACTTGTGTTCCTCTGATGTGCTCTGAGGTTGGTATCTGAGAGTGTCCTTGCACAGCGCTACCGGTGGCCAATTGTTGTTTGCCGTGAGCGAGCCAAATGTGATAAACCTGCTTTAGGAATTCGGAGAGTCCTTCATTCTGACAACACGCCCAGCCTGGTCGAGATGTGCCTTTGTCAGAAGGCTCTCAATGCTGGGATGGCTGCTACGGCATATAGAGCCTCTGCTGTGTTTGGTTTCTGATCTGCGAGTAGATGGAACAGAATCTGGAGGGATTTTTCAAGCTGCCAGATAACGTGGTGGCATAGAATGCCGGTCTCCGCCAAAGAGCAAATCGGCGAGAAAAAATATTTGTATACAAATATCTTAATTTAACACTATAGTATTTGCTTGTTCTCGACTCGATTTTGCAGCAGACCAACACCCCAGCTCAAGCTTGCAAATTAGACTAATCCTGCTCTCTTGAGAGCTCACCTGATTTAATAATTAATTTAACCTTCATGAAGGAATGATGGACAATGTATAACTTGACGATCTATCCCAGCTTGCCAAGGATATTCTAGAGTTCAGGTTGAGTGTCAAATTCTTATGACAGCTCAGTAATGACATTTGATATTGAGATGATGCTCCCTGCACATTCTCTACATTTATATCTGGCACCTACATCTGCCTTTCTGGTGACGAGTGACTGGATCGTGCACCCGTGCCCAGGGTATGGTAAATGCCAGGTAGGTAGTTTATACTAACTCGCTCGCTCGATCAAAGCGACTGTGATGTCGAGCTGTTGCCCGGGGCAAGAGGATTGGCTCCTCGAGTTCCGTTTTCCGATGCAATCCAATGGAAGGACACGCTGTGTAATGTGATATATTATTTCCGGGGCACTGAAATACCCCCGTCTGAGCATCCTTGTGACCTTATCCACATAGCTATGGTCAGCAATAAGGCTTGTGCTTCAGTCATGGGCAGGGTTATGGGTTAGAGCTATGGTCAGAGGCAGGCGTGAGGTTAGGAGTTATGAGATAGAAGAAGTGTTCGGGTAAATACTAGGGCTCATTTTATAGTTAGAGGCTCAGACTAGTGTTAGGGTCATGGCTGAGGTTCGGGGCGAAGAGATATGTTAGGGTGGAGGCCAAGGCTAGTTTCTAGGTTATAGGGTTAACGTTAGGGGTCAGGGTTGAAGCTGATCTCCCACCCTGGTCTCACCTTCCTCCTGGGTGTCCCGCAGCTCCGTCAGGTCCCGTCCCTGCCGCGTCGTGGTCACGTGACTTTTGCACAGTCTCCTTCTGGAGGCTCCGTTGCTTTTTGCGAAACTTCGCCCGGCGATTTTTGAACCAAACCTTGAATCGTTCACAGTGAATGGGTAACGGTATCACTTTCAACAACCTTTATTATCGGCAGGAACAGCAAGACAGTTTATCAGTGTGTGGTGGTGTGTGCTTGTGATCCAGCATTTTGGAAGTTAAGGGTTGGTGAATCACGTAGATTTATGAAACTCTTAATCCCACTAGGTTTGGAAATTGGTCAAATATCCCAAAGCAGAATCCTACTGAGAGTGTATTGATATTACCGCTGTCCTGAATAAATCACGTTATCATTTCAAATCAATAAGAAATGTCTCCTCCACCCATCAACGCATTCTTTTACAGTTGTTGAAATAAATGGCATTGCTTTTTAGATATTCACCAAAAGTGAATATTCTGTGGATGGACGAAACACCACCTTGGTAATGTGTAATTTCCATTGCTCAAAAGAAGTTCACATTATAGACTTCAACACTGTCGAGTTCATCTCCTTGAAATGGCCATTTAAACCCTCATAGACAGCACCACCAGACGCAGTGCTGGACCTTATTGTTAAAACATTATTTCCAACACGTTGGTCAGTTCCGACGTTTGTTGTGTGGCAGGAATCCCGCATCTAGAGATTGCAAGCTCACTGGGTACTTTCTGCTTTAATAATAAACGTTTGAGAGACACACCCAGACATAAGGCTGGAAGCTCAGGACTTTATCAACTGCTAATTTAGAGTTTTGGCACAGCCATGATGAGCCCAGCACAGACATTATGAACCTCCTAATACAGAGATTGACATCCAGCCTCAGGGCTCAAAAGCACCGCACAGTTATTGCTAACTCAGTATTTCCAACACGACCATGATGAACCCCATGTGGGAAGTGTTGACAGCAAGGTGATGTTTGGGACCCCGCTGAGACTTCAAGGTTAAGCCACAGTTAAATGGTCCAATGCTCCTGTGATAATGTTGCTAATAACAATGCTGTCCATGTTGCTGTTTACCATGACCCACAATTCTGATGGAAGTTGCTGGCGTATTGAAAAAAACATCTCAATGCAGCTCTGTTCGTAATAATTTAGATTATGTTGCTGTTGTTGCCTGTGCAAACGCAGCGATTGGCTGTGAGATCACATGGCTTTGCAGGGTAACATGAAAAAGTAATATACCATGGAGCTTATTTCGAGTGAATGTAGAACACTGAACCAATGTTAGTTTCACAGTTCCTACCGCACATCAACGTTGCCCTAACGTTCTCAACTGTGTTTGTGTGTGTGCATAAAGCATTAATATTCAAAAAGAACATTGGAATTATCCTGTCTTTACTAATGTAAATGACACATCACGGTTATTTACATGTATTTAACTTTAACTGTATTTTATTTCAATGCTTTGATGTTTTTTTTATATTTACAGCCCAAGCAGAAGGATTTTCAAGGATAGCTTCCTCTGCTAGGTTTGCGTGACTCCCCTAGGCCAGGCAAGGGGGGCAGGAAATCAGACCTTGGGTCTTTAAAGCTCTCACTGTATCACAACAATTTGTGATTGCCTAAAAGGGCTCTGTGACATGCAATTATGTTACAAAATAGAAGCAACCAAGTCCGTGTTTAACACGAAGTATTCCACTACCTCTACCTATATATAATAGAGCAAGTGTTTTTATGAATGTTTACACTTAAAAGTATGTGGTTTAAATCCTTCATAAGTGCATGTTGTGTGTGCACAACGCCATAGCTTCTATGTCTTATTTCAGCTTTACTTCCCGCTTATTGATTACTCTTCAAATTCCAGACAGCCAGCAATATTTCCAAAACGACATCAAGAAAAAAATCCGTGTCAAAGCAGTCAGGTCAGCAGAAATCGTAAACAAGAGACTTCAGAAGGGCATTACACACTTGGAGCAAGCTCCCCCATAGGACGGGTAACTCTGCTAGAAGGGGAAGGCAGGGGTGCTGCACCTGCACGCGAGCCTCCGGCAGGTTGGTGCACATGGCGAGGCGCTCCCGCATCACCACGTCGGGGTAGTGAGTCTTCTGGAAGGTCTTCTCCAGAGCCTCAAGCTGCTGCGCCGTGAACGCGGTGCGAGAGCGGCGCTGCTTGCGGTGCTGGGTGCCGTAGCGCGCCTCCAGGATGATGTCTGAGGAGCACCAGTGGAAAATGAGAGAAATGGGGAAGTGAAACTCAGTGTAAAGAGGTAAAGAGAGGAGTGGTGACGGTATTTTGTGGGCGATCTTTCAGTGGGACCTACTGCGGGGTAGACGTCTGGATTGGAGATTTATGACAATTGCTCTTTCGGGATAGCCATGTCGAGCGTTCCTCCTTGCGCCCCGATGTTTTTCCTTCCACGTTAGAGGCATCGTTAGGTTTCACTTCCCATGTGGGAGGAGATACGTCGCGAAGGAGAGGAGGAAAGCTTGACACAGCTATGCCGAAAGAGCAGCTCGAGAGCAATTCTCAAACATTTAGCTGTGAAAACCTACATCATTAGATTACAAATTTGTGATAATTAAACGAGGCTCTGAAAATACACATTTACAGTCTATAGGCCATAGATCACGATATATGGTGTCAGGCAGTCTTGAAAGATTACTAACAAGGAGCATACCAATACCTTTTTGGAAATGTGAAATCCTCGAGCCCTGTCTGCCCAATTAAATATGCAAAGCGAAAGTAAAACATGAAACATCCTTTTAGGCAAATCACGGCCATACAATTCCATATTTATAAGTATAAAATCATTTCGCAAACAAAATGCACGTGAGCGTATCATGTTTTGACAATACGCTGGCGCAAACGACGGAAAACCCCAACGCAGCTGCAGACCCAAGGGCAGTTTATGACCTTTCCAACGCAAGGTTACAAAGCCATTATTTGTAAAATAAGTGAAGTCACGATCAGTGGCATCGCCATCCCGTGCTTTAATGACTTCACTCTGGTGCTAATGGCTTTACTTGTCATTACTAAGCAAACATTTTGGCGATGCTGCTGCCTTGGCAGTGGTGCATAAGCACAGTTACTGGCAAAGCTCAGCGTATTTGTCAATAACTATGTGGTCTTAAAATTGAATATATTTAATAAACGTTTCAAACAATGACCATTCTTTACAGCACGTGCCTTGGCCAACGAGATTGTCATTCTTATGAATGGCAATATATTAAGGCACTAAATGGCAATGTCAAGGTCTGATGGCCACAAAAGGGCTTTAGGAGAGATTTTGTGTAGTTTTGCTATTCCTCCTCCACTGAAGGAGTGCAGACTCCATTGGTTTACTATACGGTCCATCGTTTGATACGGTGGACAAGACGACTTGAAGACCACACTTTACACCACGTGGCCTCATCAACATGTAAACGGAGTCACCGAGCTACCGCACATTGCTAAGCCAAAGGGGTTGAACTCGCGAAATTTGAAAACAACAATGCAACAGTGGGTGGCACGGACATGCGACGAGAAGCGCTGCTACTTAACAGAAAAAAGTCCCCGGGCTCGATTCCAGGCTCGGGTGCCTTTCTGTGTGTTGTTTGCGTGTTCTCCCCGTGTCCAGGTGGGTTTTTGCCGGGTACTCTGGTTTCTTCCCACCGTCCAAAGACACGCTGGTCAGGTTAATTGACCTGCTGAAATGTTTCTCCCAGTGCCCTGAGATGGACCGGCGGGTGTCCCAGCATGAGAATAGCCCTGCCTTGCGCACTATCGGAATAGGCTCTGCCCTCCGCCCCCCACCCCTTGCGAGCCTCTGTGTGATTAAGGGGGGGGGGGGGGAACTCATGATGATGGCAAATAGCGACACTCGGTCTCAACATGAACAGAGGCCTTCTGGGGTGACGAATCATCAAAGCTTCGATTTGTGTAGCAGAAGAAGTGCAGATATAAACGTCCACGCCGTTGCGAGTCGATGCCACTTTGATAAAGACGTAAAGGGGCAGTGCTCTGTTTGCGAGGCTGTGCCGTTCTTACAAAATTTTTACTGACGCCATTAACACAAACCGTTAACAGCGTCAATATACGGCGCCATGCGTACATGCACACATGCATATTTTTAGATCGATAGAAATTAAACCATAATTTACACATTACACAGGGTATAGTCACAACGCGGTTGCGATCGATGGATGACGGATTGCCGGGGAGAGCCAGGAGTGTGGAGGGGAGACGAGAGGAGAGGCAGACGAATGCGTGGAGGGCATTGGAGTTACCAGAGAGAGAGGAAAGGCACGAGCGAACGTGGATGGGAGATGAGCACGGAGAGGCAGTAGTGTGGATGGGAAGAGAGATGGGAAGGTAGAGGCAGGAGAGTTGGTGGGAGTGAACGAGATAAATTAAAGGATAGGAAGGATATTCAGACCTCTGAAGACTCGCACGCTGCTAATGATATAGCAAACTGGTCTCATACCATTCCAAGCCAATCTCACACCGCCCACTTGCCATTACAATGTTCTACTCAACTTGATGGGTCCACCGAGTGGCGAGGGAAAAGCGTGGGGAGAATAAAACTGTAAGGTTGATACTGGGTATAGCAATGACAAGCATGATGAGAGTAAAAAATAGATAGGATATATATTTTTTAAAGACAGAATATGAACAAGAGGAGGCGCAATTGCTGGCAAAGTAAGGAGCACTGGTGGTGCATCTGACATTCATCTTGGCGAGCCTTCGACGCGACATGTGGTGGCCTCCAAGTGCCATGGCCTGGCACAAGCGCTTGCAGAGACATCACTGCCACATAGTGGCAAATGGCGATTGCTCTGAGATTGATTAGAGAGGAGAGAGGAATTTATATATATATTACAGCAAGTGGTTTATGTCTGTACTGAGGTGACCGGGTCTGAAAACTTCATCTCATCTCATTGTCTGAAACCGCTTAGTCCTATACAGGGTCACGGTGAAGGTCTGAAAACTTCATAAGCGCAAATGTTATCTGAACACTAGGTCTTTTGTTTTATTTCAGGGTTAACTTTGGCTTATTATTAAAGTTAACACAATTTCAGCTTAAATGTCAAATTTTCACAAACATTAACCCATTTAAGTACTCTTCCGCTTTTATCCACGAAGTGATCCAGGTCAGCCCGGCGATGGACCGGCGTCCCGTCGTCGGGTGTATTCCTGCCTTACGCCCTGTGTTTCCGGGATAGGCTCCGGCTTCACCGTGACCCTATATAGGATTAAACGGTTTCAGATAATGAGATGAGACGAGATGATCCAGGTCAAAGCGGTCATGTCAGTAGAAAACATCATCTACAAGAGACTTCAGAATAACGTGTTACACGCTTGGATCATGATCACCCGTTAGGCGGGTACTCTGCTAGTATGTGTAAAACTAGAGCCTGGAAGAGAACATGGAGAGTTCAACACACTCGGAACGACTCCACCAAATGAAGAACGCGATGCCAAAAAGAGCAAGTACCCGTGATGGGCAATAAGAGTAATGTATCGATGTACGTTTTTTACGGATCAACGTATAAGAACTATTCTTAAGAGCTGTTGTTTTTGGAAGAGCCGCGTCCAGCTTTCCTCTATCCCGTATGGACATTTCGCTTTCAACTTGCTGGGCGAACTGTCGCGAAGGCGCGAGGCGGAGCGTTCGACACGACGATCCCAGAGCAATTTGTGACACAGGCAAATGGAACACACAACCCTTACGACAACCATAACAAAGGACCGCTGCAAGAATGATGACGCGCGCAGTGCCAGCCGTCCGTCTCACTCACACGCACCCGCCAGTCTCTCGGCGAGCGTGAGCGCGTGCACCGACGGCCTGTACTCGTGCGCCGGGTGCACGTGGTGGCCCAGGATGGCCGCCGCCGCGCCCACGTGCGCCGATCCGCCATTGTGAAGGTGCTGATGCTGGTGCTGCTGGTGCTGCTGCTGATGGTGATGCTGCTGCTGCTGCTGGTGGTGATGTGGTTGGTGATGATGCGGGGTGGTCGGCAAGTGTCCGGGAGCTTGCGGCTCGTGTTGCTGCGACGGCTGTTGCTGGTGATGGTGCTGGTGATGGTGATGCTGGTGGTGGTGGTGATGCGAAGCCGCCACCGCAGCGGCCGCCGCCGCCGCTGCCGCCACGTGCTGACCACCAATATGGCCGCCGGTGTGCACGTGCAGACCGTAAATAGTGCCCAGCGGGTATCCGTTCGCCGCCGCTGCGGCTGCAGCCACAGCCGCGGCGCCGCCAAAGTGCTGCATCTTCCTTCGCCGCCGGGAAAATTAGTCCCTGAAAATGCAAACAAATCATAGCTTTAGTTGAGATGACCGAATCTAAGCATGAGACAACTATAGAGTGTTCCTCCGCCCAATCCTCCGCATCGAGCTGTGAAAAAAATCATCAACGATCAAAGTTTCTCCATGCTGCTAAGAACAATACACGAAGTGGTAATTCCCCATTATCATGACTGGAGTTGTAATCAACATTCGACAACTATTTTAAGGCTGCTGTAAGTTCTGACTGGCTCAACGGTGAGCTGATAGCTGCCTCCCTCTCCCAACCATGCTCACATTAGAACAGCCACGCTCACTCAATCGCTATCCCCGCTAACACAGGGAACGGCCTCTTCCTCGTGTTGTCTGACAGTGATCCTAGTTTACAAAAAGGCCCCACGGATTTGAAGCCAGCTCTTAAGTGGTGCTTATTGTCACCTCCTGTCCAGATTTGACCAGGACAGTCCGGGAAATGCATTAATGTATGTTTTCACAACTCAATGTATGAGAATGTCTCAAAAACTGCTATTTTAGGAATGTTTGACACGGATACTCTGAAAGAGCAGCTGTTGAAACCGATTCTCAGTCGTAGGCATCAATATTCTGGTGGCACGAATAGATTTGTATCGAGATCTGATGGCATTTTGTTGAAATGTATCACAGGATACTGCATGGTTTTGAAATATCTGGGCTAAGCAACTTGTCCAGGTTTGATCTGTCTAATAAATGGTGATGTCGGTGGTGGTGGCAGAGCATCGCTCACAAGGCCATTGGGAAGCCCCGGAGATACGTTACACAAGTACTCCTTAGCTGCCCGCAGCTATGCCGAACTGGCTCAAAATTAGGCCTTAAATAATGCACTTTGAGAATCCTAAACATGTCTTAGTGTGAGAATTGCGCTTAAGAATTACTCTTTCGGAAGAGTAATGGCGAGCGTTTTTAATCTCTCCTTCGTGACATTTAATGTCCCACGTTCGAAACATCATCAGAGCCACAGTTATTGCAAAGGGCAAATCTCATCACCGAGCCGTGATAACTTACACAGACACGCTCACTGGCTGTACCGTTGGTTGGTACCAGCGGTGTCAAGATCGGCCTCTAGATGAGGGTCGTGAAGGACGCTACTTGACAGTTGGAAGCAGTCGCCCACCAACAATAGCGAAGGGCACAGGAGCGACACTCACAATTCAATTGAACTGCTCTGATGTTGTTGTTGACGTGCCGTTCTCTCTACAGCTCAGATTTATAACAAAAACATTGTTTTTTTATTCTTGTTGATTTGCTGTTAATATGTCGTTGTTGCTGACGCCGTTCTCTCCACAGCTCTGAGCAGCGCTTTGTGACCCTCGGGTGAAACGGGCTCTCGACGTGCAATTTTTATTAATAATAATAAGTCGAGCGCCGAGTAGCTAAAATACAGCGAGGTGGCAGAATAGGGAACATAAGTGGTGCATCTGCCAGTCATCTTAGGCCATGGCACCTGGGCCTGTCTCGTGACCTCAAAGTGCACCTAGCCTGGCACTGGCACCTGGTGATGTCACCGGACCTCTGTGGGATACAGGAGGTCCGGTGGACTGGTTCTGCCTCCAGGCATCAGGAGGTGTGGACAATCCTCCACTCGGGATAGGAAATTGCCAAGCCACAGGGAGTGGCACTTCATCTTAAATGAAAGAATGAAGGGCGCGTGGGAGCGTGGCGGTGAGGTGTGTAAAACTGTGAGTGCCAGGCTACTGTGGGCATCCCTCCCTATAAATGGGAGGTGAAGGATGGTAGTGGTGGTGGTAGCTTACGCCCCCACTAAAGATGAACATAAGTGGAGGGATGCAGGCAAAGCCGATGTGTCAAAGCCTTCTATGACATCCTGTCCCAGGTGTTGGCTAAAGTGGCCCCTCGGGGTAGAGTCATCCTGCTATGTGACTTTAATGCCCGAGTGGCTCATGATGCACACATCTGGGCTGTAGTGATTTGAAGGTAAGGGCCAGATCAGCTCAACTACAATGATAAGAGACTGCTAGGCTTCTGTGCAGCCCATGGTCTCAATCACCAACACGCTGTTCCATCATCGGCGCATCCACACAACATCATGGATGCATTGCGGGTCCAAGCAAGAACATCTGCTAGACTACATAGTGGCAGAGCAGCGGATGTGGGCCCATGCCCTTGACACAAGGACCTACCGAGGAGCTGATCTGATCTTTGACCATCCGCTTGTTTTCTCCAAGAGCTGCTTGCCATTCTTCCACGGCAGTGGTGGGCGTCCACCAAGGACACCATTAAAACCCACAGTGGCCTGGTCTCTGCTAGCTGATAAAAGCTGTGAGAATGTAATCATCGTTTGCAGCTGGGACTGACATCGTCCACCATCCCTCCCGATGCCGAGGGG
Organism: Mordacia mordax; assembly: GCA_036362905.1. NCBI lineage: Eukaryota > Metazoa > Chordata > Hyperoartia > Petromyzontiformes > Petromyzontidae > Mordacia > Mordacia mordax. Next base: position 37,502,882 of record JAZEWT010000001.1, read on the forward strand.
AAATGAGTAAGGCTTAGAGCTGTGGCTCGTGTAGCTGGAATGGCTGCACTGGGTACATGGTCCAGACCTCCCCAGAAATCCTCGCTGTCGGAGGTGTTCAAGCTAGCCAAGGGAAAACGGCAGACCCACTCCCACCGTTTGCCACATCCCATACCCGAGAACAAGGAGGGTTACTGCAGCCTTCGCTCGGATGTTTGGAGAGCTGTGCGGCGTTGCAAGGATGCGTGGTGGACGCGGGCTACTCAGGAGATGGAGTCTGCCTCAGTAGCCCGTCATCAAAACCACTTTTTAATTCCATAAAAATATAAACTTGCAACGCTGCACTGATTACCCTTCCTAAAAGGGGAAACTGATGATCCAATCTTCGACCCCCAGGAACAAGTCCGCAGATTTTCAGAGCATTTTTGTAAGATCTTGGGGGATCTCCAGCTCACATTGTAAGATCTCCAGCTCACATAACATCATGGTACAACATAGGGGTTACGTAAGGCGATCGAGAGCCTGAGACTAGGAAAATCACCGAGCAAAGACGCTTTTCCAAGCTAAATGCTGAAGGAAGGTAATGATTGTCTGCAGACTGCTCTATATGACATCATTGAAACCGTTTGGAGCACAGCAAAGGTCCCGGAGGAATGGAAGGATGCCCTAGTGGTACCCCACTTTAAGAAAGGGGACCGCACCTATTGTAATAACTACAGAGGCATCTCACTTCTCAGTGTGCCGGGAAAGGTCCTGGCAAGATCATTCAACATCGCCTTGCCAGGCATGCTGAGGAGAGGCGTGAGGCACTCCAATATGGCTTCAGTGCCTGGGTGGTTTAGCATAAATACGATAGTCTCTATCCGGCTGCCTACAGGGAATTCCAACAGAACCTGCATCTCTGCTTTATTGACATGGGCAAGGCCAACGATACCATCAGTAGGCCAGGGCTGTTGGTTGTTCTTCCTGCTTTCGGGATCCCTGACACTCGTTGCAACATCTTTAAAGACCTTCATGATAGTGGACAAGCCCGGGTAATGCTAAGTGGTCGTGAGTCAGAGCCATTCCCTGTTCACCTTGGAGTGCGACAAGGATGCCATCTGGCTCCTACATTATTCAACATATTTTTTGACCACGTAGTTCGAGAGGCTTTTCATGGATGTTCCAGTGGAATTTCTATCTGGTAGAGGTACAATTGGAGGCTGGTCGATGCCCGCGTGCGGTAAAGGGATCGCTCCGTATTGGCCAGCCATGTTAACTATGCCGGCGATTTTGTGATTGCTGCTCATTTGGAGGCGTTAGAGACCCTGTTGTTGAGCCTGGAGCATGCCACAACGAGGTGTGGTCTTACCATCAGTCCCACCAAAACCAAGCACCTGTCTGGGTATTTTGTACCACCGAAAATTCCACCCCCTCAGCTCTCCATGTTTGATGGAACAGTTGTGGAGAGAGCGGAGAAGTTTTCATACCTAGATAGTGTGCTCATGGCCGGCTCTGGTTTAGAACCCGAGGTATCACTCCGAATCAGTGGAGCGACATTATCGTTTCATCGGATACGTAACGCTGTGTGGAAGCTGCCTGACCTGTCGCTCCATACGAAGATTCGAGTCTTCTGGGTTACGGTCATGCCCTCTCTTCTCTATGCGTGCGAAACGTGGACCCCCTTGGTGGAACATCTGCGCTGTCTTGAAACTTTCCGGCTGGCCTGCCTACGATCCATCCTGGGTTTAACCAGGTTAGAGTGTGTGAAGAGCTCACACATTTTCCAAAGATCTGAACAGAGTCCCATTGGTGAGCGCCTCTGGCAGGCGAGGCTACGGTGGCTGGATCACGTAGTCCACATGCCCAGCCACCGCGTGCCCAAACAGTTATTGTTTGGCCGAATAGAGGGGGATAAACGGACGCTGCACGGGCTGGAGAAGAGATGGAGCGATGTGGCACAGGGGCACCTGGAGCTGAGTGGACTCGCTGAACACTGGTACAGACGGTGTCAATGTCGACCTCTGTGGAGGAGGATCATGAAGGACGCTACTGGGCAGTTGGAGGAAGTCGCCCTCTAACATCAACAGAGGGTGGAGGATCGACGCTCACAACAATGAGCGTCGGGCGGCTAAAACACAGCAAGTTGGCACAGTAGGGAGCATAGGTAGTGCTTCTGCCAGTCATCTCAGTCAGCAGGCCATAACACCTGGGTCTGTCCTGTGACCTGTCACCGAGCCTTCAACACTTCACGTGGCTTTAAGGTGCATATGGCCTGGCACAGGCGCGGTGGTGACGTCACCGCCACTTCGTGGCGAATGGCGGTTGTTGTTTTTGTGTGTGACACCCTGTGTGAATGTGTGTGAGAGACCCTGTGTGTGTGTGTGAGATCCTATGTGAGTGTGTGATCCTGTGTGTGTTTGAGATCCTGTGTGAGTGTGTGTGTGAGATCCTGTGTTTGTATAAGATCCTGTGTGTGTGTGAGAGATGCTGTGTATGTGAGACCCTGTGTGTGGAAGACTCTGTCTGAGTGTGTGTGAGACACCCTGTATGTGCGTGTGTGAGACACCCTGTATGTGCGTGTGTGAGACACCCTGTATGTGCGAGCCCTGTGTGTGTGAGATCCTGTGAGTGTGTGTATGAGGTCCTGTGTGTGTGTGTGAGACGCTGTGTGAGTGTGTGTGTGAGATGCTGTGTATGTGTGTGTGAGACCCTGTGTGTGTGTGAGATGCTGTGTGAGTGTGTGTATGTGTGTGTGTGAGACCCTGTGTGAGTGTGTGTGAGATGCTGTGTGAGTCTGTGTGCATGTGTGTGTGTGAGACTCTGTGTGAGTGTGTGTGTGAGATGCTGTGTATGTGTGTGTGAGACCCTGTGTGTATGTGTGAGATGCTGTGTGAGTGTGTGTATGTGTGTGTGTGAGATGCTGTGTGAGTGTGTGTGTGTGAGATGCTGTGTGAGTGTGTGTGAGTGGTTGTGAGACGCTGTGTGAGTGTGCATGAGATACCCTGTGTGTGTGTGTGAGTCCCTGTGTGTGTGTGAGATCCTGTGAGTGTGTGTCAGGTCCTTTGTGTGTGTGTGAGATGCTGTGTGAGTGTGTGTGTGAGATCCTGTGTGCGTGTGTGTGAGATCCTGTGTGCGTGTGTGTGTAGGGAGAGCTAAATGCCCGCTCGTTGCGTCTCTCCGCTCTCATCACCTCGCTGTCAAACAAGCCGCCTCGGGGTTGTGCAGGGAGATGGATGGGAGGAAAGGGATCGGGGAGAGCGGGAGGGGAGAGAGAGGGAGATGGTGGGGAAAGAGTGTGGGGTGGGGGGGAGGCGGGGGGGCGGGGGGGATGGCAGAATGTGCAGAAAAAATATGGGGGAGAGAGCCGTTATGAGAATTGCTCTCAAGAGATGCTCTTTCGGGATAGCCGTGTCGAGTGTTCGCCCAATATCCTTCGCGAAATTTTGCTTCCCACGTTGGAGACATCATCAGGCTAAGAAATGTTTATTGATGATTATCAGAAGCACGATGATGCCTCCAGCGTAGGGGGGGGGCGTAACATCGCGAAGGAGAAACAGGGCATGCTCGGGATGGCTCTCCCAAACGAGCAGCTTTTGAGAGCGATTTGCTTTCGAGAGCGATTCTAATTCATCGAGCCACGAAAGCGACGTCTTTAGAGTGAAGGGGATGAAACAGAGCCGGTTGAGAATTCCCCCGCCTGTGATGTTTTTATTATTATAGCCATCGTCTGCAATCGAACCCACTGCCGGGATCGTAGCCAGTAAGCTAACCAATGGCCCACCGCTCCACCTTTGATAGGCGTTATGCAAATGCTGTCGATTTTTTTTACAGATGTGGCTAAATAAGGTGTTACAGTGATTTCATATCAAGGCGATATGCGCAGACAGAGAAGAGACGGCTGTGTGTTATAGGGAGACGCAGTTACATACGAAATGTAGATTATTATACATACGTTAGAGGTAATTTACAATATCTCTACAGTAGAGATAAGTCATAGTCTTGCAAATAACAATTTATATTTTATGACATGATTTAATACTATATACAAGTACTCAAGTATATTAATATTAAGAGATATGTTTCAGGTACTCTATTCCACATTGGTGAATGTCACTACATATTTGTGATTTACAAGGTCATCAAAAAGATCCTCTGCTTTGAATTTCCCATATTTATTTCTGCATTTCGCTTACAAAATTTAATGTGGTGTTACAAAACTTGTAAAACTCACACATTTATTACCGACGTTTACAAGTTTAATTCACTGACAATTAAACGAGGCAGAAACCACAGCTCTGTGGAGAGCTTCACAGAATAAACACTCGCTTGCAGTCATGAATAATTTCAATGAAACTTTGCAAATGGTATTGGGATGAACAGAGATCACGTATTGACAATAAAAAATTGCCCGGCGTCGGGTGTATTCCTGCCTTACGCCCTGTGTTTCCGGGATAGGCTCTGGCTCACCGTGACCCTATATAGGATTAAGCGGTTTCAGATAATGAGATGAGATGAGACAATAAAAAAATTAAAGACATAAAATCTTCCGTCCTTCTTTAGTGCTGTGATGTCAGAACGCTTTAGGCGATTTATTTTGATAAATATAGGCAATGCAAACTAGGGCGTTTGTTTTTGAGGCGCTTGTAAAATGCATTATAATTTTAGCCCTTGACTAAATCTTGAGGGATTGAGGGGGTGGGTGCCGGGGAGGGTGAGGGTGCAAATACAAGAGTCCCCCATATTTCCTTAATAGACAGTAGGGTCAAGTACAATTAGCGAGCACCTATAAAGTCCAGCACAGCAGACGGGGGAGGGGGGGGGGTAGCCAGCACCACGCTCAACCCCTTTCGTCTTCCTGGTGGCAATGTTTCCACCGCACCAGGTACTAATGTCAGGTTGAGTCGACTGAGGGGAAGTCAAGGACCGGTGTAGAGAATCGTCACTGGTGTTGGCCGTGAGCAGGATTCGAACTCGGGCGCCCGATGTTTTTTTGTAGCGCCACGCACTAACCACTACACTACCGCTCCCCACTACACACACACTGTAGTGGCTCCACTGCTGGATGATGATGCGATGGGGTGGGGGGTTATTGAGCGCATTCTTCATTCTCCCGGCTGCTCGTTCGCGCCTGCTACTGAGAGCGGGGAGGGGGTACAGTCCAATACCGATGTAGCTTTTCACGGCTCGATGCACGTGTGAGAATTGCTCTCAAGAGATACTCTTTTGCGATAACCGTATCGAGCGTTCCTCCTTTATCCAACGCGACGTTTTGCCTCCCTACGTTGGAGGCATCATAATGCTTCAAAAGCGTCATCAGGCCTCAGAAGGAAGCGAAATAGAGAGAGAGAGGAGGAACGCTCGACACTGCTATCCCTAAAAATCAGCTCTTAAGAGCAGGTCTCATGATCTGCGCTGCCCTCTGCTGCCCGCCACGCAGCACAGCGTATGACAGCTTGGAACACATGGCGGTGGTTTCGTTACACAACACTAGCAAAGTGCCCGCCCTACGGACATCCTTCTTTGAAGCTTATAACAATGTTATTCTGCTTTGACCTGGCATTTTCAAATGGGCAGTAAAACTGAACTAAGACACAAATGCCTCCGTGTTGTGCAGTTAACATATGCTCTTATGAAGAAGGATTCGAACACTGTACCCACAGTGTGGACATACATATAAATGCTTGCTCTATTATATAGATTGGTGCCCCCTTATCCCCCAAAACGCTCTATCTCTCACTCTGCTCTGTGCACAGATACTCAGGAGATCCTCCGTTTTACACTTTAAATTTGTTTTCTTTTCTGCGAGTCTATAGCCCCTCTCCAAGACCTCATCATTTTCTCACACTACCTGTAATTTGAACGCGTGCGCGTCATAATTTGTATTGAAGGGGGTGTGGGTCACGGTTTGTGTAAAGAGTTGTACATATTGTATATTGTATTCGTTGATGATTGCGCGATGGGGACAGAGAGGGAGCGATCGACGCGGCTGTCCCGACAGAGCAGATTTTCGAAGCAAAAAAAATATCTCACTCTGCTCTCTCCCTTCTCCCCACTCTCCTCAACCCTGTATCTCTCTGCCATATCTACTCTCTCGTTTCTCTATTCCACCTCCTCCATATTCCCCACTCTACCCTTCTCCATCTCCCCCCCCCCCACCACCTTCTCTCTGTACTTGCTCCAGCAGCACATGTACTAAAATTGGAACGATAGAGAGAAGATTAACATGCCCCCTGCGCAAGGATGACACGCAAATTCTGTATCTCTCTCTTCCTTCTTTTTTCGCCGATCAGTAAAAAAATATACGTCAATTCTGTACTTGTGAACTTCGGTTTAATCACCCTTTCAGCGTTTTTTCTAATTTTTTTATTTTAAAAAATGGATTAACATTATACTTTTCCAATGCAATCACGTAAAAACCTTCACTCTCTCACCCTCACTCTCACCCTCTCTTTCACTCTTTCACCCTCACTCTCACACCCTCTCACTCTCTCACCCGTTTGCTCAC
>JAZEWT010000001.1:37562117-37581166 GCA_036362905.1 Mordacia mordax
CCCGGCACCGGATAAGCGGAAGAAGATGGATGGATGGAGGACATAGTTAAAAAGACAATACACCATGCAAAACAGGAAGGTGTGACTCGTTACATTTACACGCGCATACTACGATTTTCTCCCAGCGACCAAAAAACACGCAGCAGCGACTGCTGCTGCCTGGGTTACTGGCCTGCTGACTAAATTTCCGTCGGTGCCCTGTGATGGACTTGCGTCCCATCATGTACATAACCCTGCCATGCACCTTGTTTCTACTCACCCTGTTCAGGATTAACCGAGCACTGATAAAATGAACACAGGGACACTGCCACCCCGGTATTGGATGAGTGGGCGCGTGTATCTGAAATTTACTAACGCTCACAGCAATAACTTTTTAAATGTATCACATGGCCTATTATTGGCCATGCGCAAGAATATTGCTAACCCGCTATTGGTAGAATAAAGCTCGATTAAAGGTCAGGTTTTAGATCAACCTTGTTCCCACACAGGAGCAGCTGCCAATGGGGGTGCCCTTTCAAATGTGTCCAGATGGGATAGGAGTCTCTCTTCGTGTGTGGAGGGGACGCCGCAATGACTCCGCACAACCGTGAATTTGGAACGCACGCAGAGTGGAACTGCGCCCCCTGGCGGCACAGCACACAAAGTGTTCGCATGCATTTTTTTTTACCTCCAAACGGGCTGAAGATTCATCATCGACTCAGTCTCAAATGAATACCTGATGCAGTGTGTAAACATTGCCACTGGGAGATAAAGGCGGCCGGGCGTAATGCTGACCACCCACTCATTCGAGCGCCGTGCCAGCCTCTATACATTCTCGCCAACAGTACTTGCAACAAAAATGTGTTTAATGTTATATAGGACATATACATTACATTTGTATAAAAGTGTAGTGTGTGAAACTCTCTTTGAAAGATTCCAGCGCGCAAATGGATTGGCTCAGTCACTTTTTCGAGAGTAATATTTGCTTCCAAAATAGTGGGTCTGGTTTGACTTTTGGATCGACGAGCTGCCATATAAAGCTAAATAACATAATGATTGCTTCCAAAAGCTGCTCTCTCGGGACAGCCGCGTCGATGGCTCTCTCTCCTCTCCTCGCGACGTTTCGCCTCACACGTTGGAGGCATCCTCAGGAGGCATCCTCAGGCGAAGGATGCCTCCAACGTGTGAGGCGAAACGTCGCGAGGAGAGGAGAGAGAGCCATCGACGCGGCTGTCCCGAGAGAGCAGCTTTTCGAAGCAATCATCATGCATCGAGCCGTGAAAACCTACATCATTACTAAATAACATAGTTCCTTCGATTTTGACAATCAGCTTTACGGAGTCAGAAAAAAGATCTCCAAAGAAGTTCCCACAATATTTGAGCCACCATTTCCTGGTGACGAGCTGGGGATATTTTTGTGTGCTAAAAATAACGGTTTAGAATTGTTAATCAACAATACGTAATCGTTGCACACCGTCATTTGACGGACAAATACCCTAGTATTTGATAAAGTTATGTGTACACGTGTGCGTGTGCATAGCGGTGATCCACTGAGATACTAACATGGCGACCAGAATGATGTGACCCCAAGACACTCTTGCAAATCAGATGCGTCCTGGTCTCTCGAGTTCTTGCCTGGTTCTAAACTCACAAATAAATTTGACCTGGAAATCGATCACAGCTGGCAACCGACATCAGTGGTGCCTATCTTATAAACATTACATGTTTACTGCGCTTTTTTAGCCAAAGGTCGCAAAACGCTGCAATAACCAATATCTCTTCCTCCCTGAGGTCGTCAGCCGTAAACGAGTGCCATGGATGCTGTGTAACTATCAGCAACTGGGGAGACAAATGCGGCCGGGCGTGGTGTCGGCCACACCATTCCCTCTTGCGCCGTGTTGGCCTTTACGAACAGCATTTGACACAGGATTCCAGTTGACTAGATGAGGGATATGTCTTTACGTGTGTACAATAATGGCATTTATAGAGCCCTTTTCACCCGAGGCTCACAAAGCGCTATATAGCTATATAGCTGTATTATGCAATCGTCTAAGTTGATTTTCATGCAAAATCAATTACAGTGTGGGTATGTAGAGTCCTGTCTATTTATCAATAACTATACTGTATGTTGCATGTATTTGTGGATATCTGTTGAGAGATATATATTCTCTGCTGCTGCGTTGGCAATGGTGCATAAGCTCACGCAACAAACTCATCATTCAGAAGCCTGAACGTGAGAGGCGAAACGTCACGGAGAAGAAACGCTCGCCAGGGTCATCTCGAAAGAACCGCTCTGAAGAACAATTCCCATACATTTGTCAATCACAGTGTGGCTTTACATACTATGAAAAAGGGCTATTGCCTGAACCGTCACATATTTCATTCCCCTTTTAAGGCCACACACAGCGTTATTGACGAATGTGTTAAATCAGCTCCTATGCAGGAACTAGATGGATTGCTGCATCACAGGACGGCCTGGGGAGACATTCATCCAGCAGTGGATATATTATATCCCGGCTGATGATGAATATCTGTTAATGCGCCATGCCTATACGGTACGTGTCTGTGTCTATACGAATATACTTGTCTGTGCAGCTAAATAGGTCTGTGAATATGCGTTCACGTCAATGTGCTCGTGCGTCTGTGGGGATTGGTCATGTACAGATGAGCGTGCTGTGCCAGGAACCCGGCGACCCGAGTTCGATTCCTGTTCACGGCCACCAACATCAGTGATGATTTTATAAACCGGTCCCGGGCCTTCCCTAGGTCGACTCCGTCTCAAATGACAACCTGGTGCGGTGCGTAGGGCAACACAGACGGACGGGTGTGGTGCTGGCCACCCAACCCCTCGTGTTCCAAGCTGGCCTTTATGGATGCTCGCTAACAGCACTTGACCGTAGAGTATGTTAAGGCTATACGGGAGGTCTTTGTCGTTGCGTCTGTAAACACACGATCCGTCTTGTGCCGTTTCACCAGTGATCGTGTTCATTATTGCCAGTTATTGTATATTTATTTATGAGTATTTCTGATGTGGTTTTTGTTATATCTACAGCGTTCAGCCTCATTAAACTTTTATATTCAATTTATGTGGCACTGGGGTGGGTGGCGCCCGCGCGCGAGTGCACGCGTGTGTACGAGTGCGGCAGGGAGCGGTGGCGCAATGGTTAGCGCGCTGCGCTCACCATTGCGCCACCAGTGGTTAGCGTGAGCGAGAATCGAGCTTGGACCACGGGCCCAAGCTCGATTCCCGCTCACGGCCAACACTGCTGACGGTTTATCAGAACTGGCACTGGGCCTCCACTAGGTCGACTCAGCCTTAAAATAACGACCTTGTGCATTGTGCAAACATTAGCACTGGGGAGACAAAGGTGGATGGGCATGGTGCTGGCCACTCACCTCGTACGCTATGCAAGCCTTCAGAAATGCTCGCTAACAGCACATTTTCAACGTCTGCTGAAGGCTACACGGAAGACACTTGTCTGTCTAATGTATAACATTGACACGAGTTCGATTCTCAGCCACGGAATGAGTATATGGGTGTATATGTCAGTGTGTATATATTTACGTATACACCTAATTGAGTATGAATAGCTGTGTGCGTGCGCAGTGGACCTATGTTCGTGTGTGCAATGCATGGTGTGGCTGTTTGTATATATATATGTGTGAAAGTATGTGAATCGGCATATATGCATCTGTACAGGGATGTTGAGGTGTAATGATGCAAGCTACGTAACCAGGAGTCACGAGACATTCGCTGTTCACCTTGGAATGTGACGGATGACAAGTGGCTCTTACACTATTTGGCATCGGTTTTTTTTACGGAGTTCAAGGGGCTTTCCGAGGCTGTGCCAGCATAATTTCCTTTTCACATCAATACGTGGGTCTGTCTTGCCTGCCATTAATCCCTAACCCACTCTACATGACCTTACGGGTCCACCTAGCCTGAACATTGATGTTAGTGGTGAATGAAAACTGTTGTTGTGTTTGTCTACAGCGTGATTTTTTTACATTTGTGCTTCATTTCTGCTCAAATGAAATTCACATTGCAGAGGCTCCATTAACGTAGTCCTTATAAACACATTATCAGAATGTCGACACAGAATATCGAGAGTTTCAACTCATGAATGGTCGAATGTGACCTTAACTAATCTCAAGAGAAATGACAATCCAGACATGGGGGCTTTAAACCATACTGCTGTCAGAAATGCATCGATAGTGACTTCAACCCATGATGTGTGCATTGTGGACATGACTTTGAACAACCGAGACTTGAGCAACACCCAGATTCTGGGCTTCACACTTTGATCCCAGAACCAACAGATCCAAAATATCTTTTGTGAACTTCCCTCTTTAGCAATCTTTATAGTCAGGTGTGAAATATGTTGATGTTCCACTCTTTTGCTGGGCACAAAGACAGATTTAATAAAATATTTTCTCAGCTCCCAATCGATCGATTTAGATTCATGAATTCTAACGCTTATGTGGAAACTGTGCTAGAATAAACTCCCACAGAGATCCAGCGTTAAGCCACATATCCTGGACGGGTTCATTGTTCACAAGCGCCTATTAATGCCAACGTGGCACACGAGGTTGTGATAAATCTTCAGATCCAAAGGTCACCTGCTACCAATAGCATCTATAGAAAGGAATCAAACCCAATTGCTGGGTTCATAGCCTAGTTTACAAACCATTCGAATAAACAAATGTCCGTGTAGCCATACAGACTTATAAGATAAGTGCTCTTAGAGAGCACCTATGAAGGCCAGCACAGTACATTAGGTGGTGTTTGGCCAGCACCACACCCAACTGCCTTTGCTGCCCCAGTGCTGATATTTACACATGGCACCAGGTACCGATTTATGATTTAGTAATACTCTATAAGGGAGGCCCAGGACTGATTTAGAATATTCATCACTAAAGATGTGAGCGGAAATCGAACTTGGGTCGCGGCGGTTGGTAGCGTGATGCGCTAACCGCAACATCACCTCTCCCCAGGCATACACTCTCACACACATTGACACACACACAAAATCCCATCCACAGACATATACATATGTACACACACACGAATATACATGCAAACATTTGCGTACGCACGCAAAATATCCTGTTAAAAAAGGTCATTGGCCGAAAGCTTTGCCAGCTCTCATTCTGGCACAGTGCCACCTGCCTGCCCACTGATTCCCAGGATGCCTTGCTGTGTGAGTGCAGCTAGGACAGTCATGTGATCGAAGTCCGAGGGAGTCTGGTTGAGGCGACGCACGAGGCTGAATTGTGACTCTGGGCCGGGGTCCGCATAGAAAATCTGAACTTGTGATGCCAAACACTTTGCCTCCAGAGTGGTCTGTGGAGAAACATCACACACAAAAGGCAAATTATCCCTATATAGCATTGACAGACTGTTGGGACAAGTGCTGTTAGTAATCACCTGTTAAGGCTGGCACAGCACACGAGGGGGTGGGTGGTCAGCACCAGGCCCGTCCACCTTTGTCTCACTAGTGGGCATGGCACCCCACACCAGGTACTCATTTCAGGCTGAATCAATTTAATGGAGGCCTAGGACCGGTTCAGATAAATCACCAAAATTATCGGCTGCGACTGAGAATCTAATTCGGGTACTTCGGATTCGTAGTGCAGTGCACTAAGTGCTGTCACACACACTCCCACATAAAATCAGATATACACATATATAAGGCATTCCCAAAAAGATGCTCCAGTTTAAATTTCATAAACACTGTAAACAAAAGCGTTGTTTTGAGAAAGCCCTTGATATACACATACACAGGAAATCACAAAATATTGTTTTTGATAGTGCACAGAAAGTTGCAGGCAAGGAATGAAAGCAATTGGAAACTAAACTACTATTACTCCCAATAGACATGACGAAACAATGGAGTGATGAAAAGCGGAAAATGCCAAACAAAAGCAAGAGAGAATACATGGAACTCTGCAAAACTTGTTTGTAAAGGAAGAAAATTAATGGCAGAACAAAATACAAATATAAGATGACCATATAGCAAGCAACATGGGCATGAAGGTAGCAAAATATGAAAACGGTTATTTGAAAATCATGAATGACCACCCTGCTTTGAATGATTAATTGAATGATTTGTTGACCATACGGAAAAACAAAGTAAGTCTTAGAAGCTCAAAGTACTGTCTGCTAAATGTTCCTAGGTTCACATCAAGAAGTGGGAGAAAAGCTTTTGTAATGTCTACCCCACATTTTTGGAACAATACTGCCTTGAGCTTGCTGCTACAGTCACTACCTTCGATGAGCAACCTTCGATCCCAATTAGAATAAGAATATCTGCCTAGCTGTGATTACAAATAGTGACTCGTGTTTTAAATGTTGCATATGTTCACTCTCAATGTACAATATGCTATCTGCATATTTTCCCCATTGCAATGTTTAACTATGTTTAACTATGTGTTTACGTGCAATGTTGGGTGTAAATGTTTATTAATTTTCTTTGGTTAATTTGTTATATTCATCTCATCTCATTATCTGAAACCGCTTAATCCTATATAGGGTCACGGTGAGCCGGAGCCTATCCCGGAAACACAGGGCGTAAGGCAGGAATACACCCGACGACGGGACGCCGGTCCATCGCCGGGATTTGTTATATTAATATCATTATTTTTGCAACTTGCATGTTTGTTGTGCAGCGGGAATCCCATAAAGAGCTTCGAAGCTCATGGGGTATTTTTCTGCTAAAATAATAAACCTCTATCTATCTTAGAAAAACAGACGGGTACGTAATGCATGATTGAGATAGTCATTTGGCGTTCGTGGAGGGATTTTATGTCGATCTCTAGAGCATAAAAATGTAAATAGTCCACGAATTGGACCGGTTCAGAGGAAGAAGGGAAAGTTCTAATGTCACACTTTAAAAAATACAACTCTACTCTTTGCAGTATGAATAGATGGAAAGATCCAGAACCTAAGAGCATAATTGTGGATATCAAGAAAAACATGCAAGACAAGTTGTTGAAACAAAATTCACAAACTAATTACAAAATTTATTTGAAGGCTTTCGTAACCAATGTTTTCGCTAAATGTTTAGACAGGATTACATAACAACAAACATGGAATGAGGCATCATGTTTCTATTCATGAAATGTGATACATGCCTTCAGGAATTACATAGCACACCTGTGTCTGGACTGGAGTAACGATTGAGACCAAGCACTTGAATCAAAGTCTCCACTGAGTCTGTGTTTCAGGAGACTTCAACTCAAGCTAGGCTCACCAGTGTCTCTCCCAGAGTCTCCGACACCATGAGAACGAGTCCCTTGTCCTTCTGGAGCTCGGTGTAGTGGTGAATCACGAGCTGACTCTCCGCCAAGTCCCCTCGCGTCTACGCACGGATGCCGCCGCACACACGATGCGTGATTACACGGAGCTGTCTTCCAATGCACACAGCATCTGGTTTCTCAACCTTCAAGACAATGCTACATTTTGAGTCAGTACCCTTCAAATGATCCACATGCCAGCTTGCATAGGTCCAGATTAAAAAAACAAGAGTTCACAACTTTTCCCTCAAATATTATGATGGTGATTCTGATCACTGTGGTGGTGACGATGGTAATTTTGATAATGGCGGTGTTGGTGATATTGGTGGTAATGATTGTGGTGGCGATTCTGTGCCTCGTCACCTGGAAGTTGATGAGGGAGGTGAAGTGGATGGAGCCGTATGCCCACTGCCCCATGAACATCTCGTGGCCATGTTCACGGGGGATAGCGTAGACAAACTACTCGTGGGGACAGGCGAAGACACACGGAGACACCGTCAGAGAATGTGGAGGGAGACGCTATGACACGTAAAAAGAGAAAAGAAGTCACAGGGACATGCTGGGACAAGGGAGAGAAGTAGATCCACATGGGGAGACGAGACACCAACGAAAGAGAATCGGAATAAACGCGAGACAGAAGGAAGTCACTGTACACCTTATAGAGACAGATGAGATGCAGAGACACAAGAGGAGACATGGATGGAAACTGAGAGACAAAGTGAGACGTTGAAAAAGCACAAGGAGGCTGCACAATACTCAGGGTGTCAGGGAGACATAGGAAAATGCAACTCAATACATGAATACAAAGAAATACAGAGAAATACAGAGATCCCTGTATAGCCTTAATGGACTTGGGTTAAGTGTTGTTAGCAAGTAGCACCTATATGCATGAACACAGACACAGAAATACATACAATCACAGAAACAAAGAAAACACACACTTGCACACAAAGAGATAAACAAAGTCACTCACAAATACAAAAAACATTGACACACTTGCACACAAACGGATATGCACAGGGACAGACACAGAAATCACGAATAAATAAACAAATAAAACGCACACAAAAAACACACAAAGCCAAACACAGAGATGCACGTAAAAACAACACAGATACACATATACACACACAATACATACGGAGACGGACTTAAAAACGCAGAGACACATTAGCCACATGGAAAAGACACACAAACTCACCGTGGGACACTCCTTCCCGCGTGAGGACATGAGTTCGTAGGTTTCCGCCTGCAGGCGAGAGACAAAGCTGTTAATCTCTACAAGGACATTGAATACAGGTTTGTCATGGCTCAAGGAATGAGAATTTCTCTCAACAGCTGCTCCTTTGGAATAGCCGCGTCGAGCATTTCTCTTTCGTGACATGCCTCCAATGTGGGAGGCAAAAAATCAGGATAAGCCTGATAATTCTACTTCTGTATATATAATCAAATACACACTCATGTAGAAATCTAAGTATGTATTGAACACACAAATATGCACACACACAAAAATACAGGGATCCCCCAAATAGCCTCAACAAACTTTTAGGGTGAGTGCAGATGTTAAGGCTGGCATGGAACATGGAGGGGATCGGTATGCAGCACAACGCCCAACCGTCTTTGTCTCCCTAGTGGAACTGTTTGCACACTGTACGAGGTACTCAAATGAGGCTGAGTCGATCTAGGTGAGGCCCACGACAGGTTAAAATGTTCACCACTGGTATTGGTTGTGACTAGGAATCGAACCTGGATCGCCGGATTCATAGCGCATTACACTAACCATTGCACTTCACCTATACAGTCACACAGCTGCACACTCATGATTACTCACACTGCCGTTGAGCTCACTCACCGGAATCACAGCTGAGATGACGTTTTTGTTGCTGAAGTGGAGAGTCCAGATCTGCACACAGAAACAAAGTTCCCCCACATGGCCGACAGAGACTCTCATTGCTCATTATCTGAAACCGCTTAATCCTATATCGGGTCACGGTGAAGCCGGAGCCTATCCCGGAAACATAGGGCGTAAGGCAGGAATACACCCGATGACGGGACGCCGGTCCATCGCCGGGCATTGCGGGACAATTTTAGTCTGCGAGCCAATCAACCTATCCAGGAGCATGCTTTTAGACTGTGGGAGGAAACCGGAGTACCCGGCGAAAACCCACGCGGACACGGTGAGAGCATGCAAACTCCACACAGAAAGGCACCGGAGCCGAGAGACTCGAACCCGGGACCTTCTTGCTGTGAGGCGTCAGCGCTAACCACTGCGCCACCGCGCCGCCCGCCGACAGAGACTTATGGTGCAATTGCAGTTAGTGGGCACTAAGTAGGTCTGGTATGACTAACATGAAACTATTTAAACACCCGCTGAGATGTGAGATCTTTTTTTTATAGGTTACCTTACTACAGATGATAGCTTATCAAAGTAGCCTTGGCATATGTGGAAAATTACAACACTTCGCCTGAGGATGCCTCCAACGAGTGAGGCGAAACGTCGCGAGGAGAGGAGAAAGAGCCATCGACGCGGCTGTCCCGAGAGAGCAGCTTTTCGAAGCAATCATCAAAATTACAACAGTCAAACAATCTTAAAGCATGTTTGTAAATGTGAAGTGGAACACCTGAGGACCCAGGAAAAAATCAACCCAGCCACGGGGAGATCACACAAACTTCAAATATAAAAGCGTCGCCAGAGTCGGGATCGAACCGACGTTCTCCCACACAACAGGCGAGGGAGCGGACACATTACCACCGTGGTGTGGCAAGCACCTATGCCCGTTCGCTTCCGCCTTGTCGAGTGACAATGTTTACGCACTAAAACTTCACTAACAAAATCACATCACCAGACCACAAACATAATTATAAGAACATTTATCATGAGCATCATTCAGGTTTCCACAGTTTATACTGATTCCTACGCAGCAGGTTGTGGCGATGTGTGGAAGAGATTGAGTTTATTGCAGAGTCCAATTCACCCATGCCGCTCCCGGTGAAGGCGGTGCAATTATGTGTGTGACATCTCTGTGTGTGCAAAAGTGTGTATGTAGAAATGTCAGGGTATAAGTGGAGCTGTGTTAGTGTTAGGGGTAGAGTGCTACACTTGCCTCCTCAATTTCACGAGGAGTTTTATCTTGAATGAGTTCCATTTTCATGATGGAGTCCAGACCCTAAATCACAGACACAAAGGCAAATACCCCCAGAATAGCCTTAAGACTTTTGGAACAAGTACGTTTAGCAGGCACTTATGAAGGCTAGCACATTACACGAGGTTGGTGACCAACACCACACCCAATGACCTTTGTCTCCCCAGTGGCAATGGTTACACACCACACCAGGTACTCATTTGAGGCTAAATCGACATAGAGGAGGCCTAGGACCAGTTCAAATTTTTGGTGCTGGTGTTGACTGTCAATAGGAATCAATCTATATCCACACATACTATCTAAATACACGTGGCTCTCTAGACCTCCGAGTGAAAGTTACAGTAGGCCTCCTCGTTCTTGGGCGTGGGATGTTGTACTCGGTTAGAATGACCCAAACCACTCCAGAATACCTCATTCATTATCCAGGGTGTCAGATCTGGACTAGTTACCCAGTGCACCCACAGCAGCTGCATGAGCAACAGTCCAGAACCTCACTCATTTCCTGCCAGCATTTGAAGACGAGTGGAATATATTGATGAAGGCTAAAACGATAACTAAATCATTTTTGCCAGTGTACATATGTCATAAGTAGGACAGGTTTTTACCATTGCTGGCAAGATCTTAAAACACCATAATAGACACATTTCACAATGTGTCTAGTTCGCAAAAGCCACACATACTTGTGGTAAAATATGCAAACAGGAAGCATTGATAACATATGTATTGTTGATATTGCATTGTCCTGAGCTGACTGCCTTTTGGCATCATCTGGCTAACACTGATAATCAGGCTCAAAAGAAAGCCATGTCTGGTGTAGGCCAATCAATTTGAAGGACAATGCATGTTGTCAAAGCTTCCTGTTTGCATATTTTGCCACAAGTATATGTGGCTTTTGCAAACTAGACACATTGTGAAACATTGTGAAATGTGTCAATTATGGTGTATTAAGACCTTACACGTGTATAATTGCCAGCAATGGAAAAACCTGTTTTACTTATTACAGCTAAATTATTGCTTACAATAACTACCAGCTCGCTGCGATTTCACTGTTACAGGGGTTAACGGGGTCCGTGGTAGATGCCCACACACACAGTGAAGAAACAAATGCAACTTACAGAGGATTCAAGCAAATGGTCAAGGGATAGAACGGTTCCATGTTAGGTCACGGTGTCAAAGACACGATCTTGCATTCACTGTTCCAGCACTAAACAAGTGCTTGGTCCTGGCATGTACGTATTCTGTTATGTGGATGTGCCAGTAACAGACGAGCATACTGGTGCTAACAAGCCCACGGGTTCTACAGACATCAAAATATTTCCTCTCATTGCTATTGAGCCGATATAGCCCAAGCATTCCAATCGCTTCCACCCAAGTACATAGCATCGGGACCTGCTGAACCATTACTGTCACCTGATAAAATGACTATCCCAAGGGGCCACTGTAACCACCATCTGGGAAGAGGTCAGAGAAGGCATCTGACTTCATCAGCATGTCTTGTTTCCCTCAACGGATGTTCATTTTTGGTGAGGGCATAGGCCACCATCACCATTTTTCACCCACTGTTGATGGGGAGGCAAACCCAGAACATTTTAGGACTCAAAGCTTCTCTTAAATATTTGGTTCATAAGAAGATTCACTATCCATATTGTTCAATATAACCTGACCCAAACAGAGAACTGACAAGAGCAGGATCAGTCCACTGTGCTTCCTATATCCCTCAAGAGATCCTCGCATTACCGACCCAGCTCCTGAGAGAAGACTGGCAGTCTCTCCTTGCCAGTATGAGCTGGAATGGTTCACATGGTCGGCTAAAACATTTTGCCTGTTGTGCCTGAAAAACCGTTTGCTCCGTCTCATTACCTTTATTCTACCGTGGTGTTTACTCTGTCTCATCTGTACTACCAGTCTTGTTATTACTCATCTCATCTCATTATCTGAAACCGCTTAATCCTATATAGGGTCACGGTGAGCCGGAGCCTATCCCGGAAACACAGGGCGTAAGGCAGGAATACACCCGACGACGGGACGCCGGTCCATCGCCGGGTTTTGCGGGACAATTTTAGTCTGCGAGCCAATCAACCTATCCAGGAGCATGCTTTTGGACTGTGGGAGGAAACCGGAGTACCCGGCGAAAACCCACGCGGACACGGGGAGAGCATGCAAACTCCACACAGAAAGGCACCCGAACCGAGAGACTCGAACCCGGGACCTTCTTGCTGTGAGGCGTCAGCGCTAACCACTGCACCACCGCGCCGCCCCTATTATTACTGTCAGTCTTATTTTACCATCTTATTTCTACCATATCTTGTCTGCTTCACTTATACCGTGTAATTGTAAGGTTTTGTTAGTGTTGTCATTCTATCTCATTTGTTCTGTTTCACCTATTCCCTAGGACTCATGTGTATGGTACATTTAATTGTATGGTAAAATTTGCTCTGTATCACTCTTTCCATTATCCCAATAGTAATATTTGTATATGATTTCCCTGAATAATATATAATCAATTCTTCACATTATCTTTAATCTTTAAAATGTATATTAATTTATAGGTTTTTACGTGCCTAAATGTTATCCTTTTTCTACACACTTCACTCCTCTTTTCCTCACTTCCTCTAATACAGAACCTTCGTATAATTTAAAGCAGGGACCAACATTAGGGAGGACAACCACCGCAGAGATGCAGCAATGAGACATGCACGTATGTCTAGGTGCGAGATGTGTTGCTGCATCGTGAAAGTCTGAGGTCAGCTTGGAGAGGCCTTCATCCACCAGCTGACTGATGATGAAAACAATTCCTCGAACACACTTTTTCTCAATACACTCTCTGCACACACACACACACGCACTCTTAAATTCACATTCTCTAACTGCTCTCACAAACTCGCTCTCAAATCTCCTTCACACATGCACACACTCTCTCTCCTGTCTCTCACCTTTCCGCCGTACGCTCTGCTCTCTCCGCTGAATTCATTAGACTGAGAAATGACAGCGCAAGGGGTGAGCATGGGGTTAATGAACGCAGCGGAGCACACTTACACATGCTTATACAAAAATCCCCCATTTAGCATACTGTTGGGAGAAATACTGTTAGCAAGTACCTATTAATATCATAATGGCTCGCGACGGGGTGGTGCCAACACCACGCTTGACCGCCTTTGTCTCCCCCGTGCTGGTGCATAATAATGTATTGTAATTTGTAACGCGCACAAAGTGCATTTCTGCTCATGAACGAGACATTGATTTGGAGGCACGAAGAGACTGCGGGGGGGATGGGGGGAGCCTTCCAGGCGGTCAGCCAGCACCAGCCCACCAGTCACTGCTTCCGATATATCATGATATCAGCCAATTAATGAGGTTTTTTTTGTTGGGGAATAAAACCGGAGAATTCGGAGGAAAGCCACACAGAACACGGGGAGAACACACAAGTTCCACACAGAAAGAAACCGGAGGCGGGGATCGAAACCCCTCAGGCAGGAGATTCTTTCTGTGGGACGCAGTGTTACCACAGCGCCACCCTGTCGCCAATCCAGGTACACATCAAATCAGGTACGCATTTAAGGCTGAGTCGTCCTAGGCAAGCATTAGTCAACCTAAACGCTACTGATCATTGTCCGTAACCAAGATTCCAAATAGGGTTGTTGGGTTTGTAGTAGTGCGCTAACCATTAAACCACCACTCCACTCAACATACACAGTAATACATGCACTCTTATAGTACAAACACATCCATGTATAGTATAATAACGATATCTATATTAAGATACATGTACAGATATGCACGTACTGACACTATGCTGGGGAAACTCAAACTAAAATGGTCTAAATATACCGCTGGAAAATATCAGTTGAGAAGGCTGATGAACGTGAATTTTATTAAAATTTTAACAAGATACTGTTTTGCTTATTTATTAATTACAAGACGCACAGCTGCCTTTGTCTCCCCACTGCTAATGTTGACACACCACACCAGGTACTAAGTTTATGACTTCGTTGATCTAAGGAAAGCCCCGCTGCAGTTATGATATTTAACACTGAATGCAACTATGGCCAGGAACAGCTGTCAGGTTGCTCAGTTCGTAATGCGCTAACCACTACGCAACCGATTCTCAACTATGCCGAATATTTTTACCAAACAATACATAAAATACATAATATTCCGGAGCTAAAGCGTGAGATGGCGCCCCCTACTGAATGAAGATTGACGAGGAGAGGCAGACAAAGGCACACAAGTACAGCAATAAGAGACTAACAAAGAGGCAATTTTGAGCCCCGAATATAGTCTTAACAGACTGTAGGGTCAAGTGCCGTTAGCGAGCACCTATAAAGGTCGACACGGCACACGAGGGGGTGGGTGACCAGCACCACGCCAGGCCGCCTTTGTCTCCCTTTTGGCACTTTTTTCACATTTCACCAGGTACTCATTTGAGGCTAAGTCGACCTCGGGGAGGCAGGGACCGGTTCAGAAAATCTTCACCGTGAGCGGGATTAGAACTCGGTTCGTATGCACACACTACGACCCACACAGACATTGATAAACACATAGGAACGCAAATACTGTACAGAATACAGATACACATTCTCACAGACCTCCTGTATCGCCTGTCAATACGTGTGCGCTTGAGGCAATCTCACACGTATGACTGTGACACCAATGAGAACAGAGCTCTGTTACCTCACCGTAAGAAGGTCCAGGGTACAATTCTCGGTTTGGGTGGCTTTCTGTGTGGAGTTCCCGTAGTCTCCCCGTGGGATTTCGGTGGGTATTCCGATTTCCTCCCATCGTCCACAGACACGCTGGTGTCTCGGTTAATAAACCTACTGAATAAATTACCCCCCCCCAAAAAAAAAGTGTGCCCTGTGACATTCTGTTGTCATCCTGAGTATAGTCCCGCATTGTGCCGTGTCTGCCGGGATAGGCTCTGCCCCACCGCGACCCTACAGAGGATTAAGTGGGTATTCACAATGGTGAATACCAGAAGACGAATATATGAAATTTGAGCCGTCATTTACACATAGAGATAAACTTCCAGTAGTTTTACTGCGTTATCCAGAAAATTATGTGACATGTAGACAAACAAAAAAAAAGTGCTCTAGAAATGCAATTATTTTATTACATACTAAGGAGATACACATGGACATGCAATTCGAGATCGAGATGCATAGTCAAAGCCGAAGAGCCTCTGAATAAGTTATAATAATAATTGCACTTCCAGAGTGCTTTTCATCCGAAGGTCACAAAACGTTGCACAGAGCTGTAAAGAGAACGGCACGTCAACAACATCAGGACAGTTAAAGTGAACATCAACGAATGGCTACTATAGGACATAAAATAAGCGATAAGTTTCACCGACTATTGGGGCAAGTGCTGTTAAAGATCACCTATGAAGGCCGCCGCAGCAAGTTAGGGGGTGGGTGGCCAGCATTACGACTGGCCACCTTTGACGAGTCAACCTTGAGGCCTCCGACCCGTTCACCCATTCATCACTTATGTTGGCTGTGAGTGGATATCGAACTCAGATTCACAGTGCAGTGTGTTAATCAGAACTAGTGCTCTCAATTAGTACAGACATAGACACACAAGCACTGAGCCTTGGACCTGGTTCGAATTACCCGCCCAGCTTTGACGCGGGTGCCTGATGATGATGAACGTAATTATCAGCGAAACTCGCATGTATTTTTTTTGTAAAATATTGTGGGGTCGCTTTTCAACAACCCCTTACTGATTGGCCGTGTCGGGTGGTGGAGGGTTAAACGACATTTTAATAATTTTAAACGTGACCTGACCCAAAAATGAATTTCATCGATAATATTGGTCACGAAAGCCTTCGAATTAAAGTACACAAGCACTTGTTCCAATGTCGTTGTTGTTGACATGCCGTTCTCTACGCAGCTCTGTGCAGCGCTTTGTGACCCTCGGGTGAAAAGCGCTCTAGACTGCAATTATTATTATGGACGCACACCTTCTTTCCTCTTCGTGTTTCTCCCTCTTGTTTTGGAGCCTCTTCTCTGGTCTCGCGCCTCTCCTCCATCTTTTGTAGTCGGGAGTTGAAATCATCCGGGCGACTCCTAAAATTCACACTCCACCAAGTTAGCGGATTCATACCGGCCGTGACTCGAACCTGAATCCCCTAAATAATTCTGTCACAGACGCTGGGCCAAACTCGTCGAAGTCCTAAGCCTTGGACCTGGATTTCTGTCCTGCTCTTAGAAGATGCACAATGTCCAGATCGGGTCAAGATAAGCAGGAGAGGACGAAACAGATGTTATATTTGAAGAATTAGCCACTGCGTTCCGCAACATAAAAAAAGGACATGATATATTACAAAAACAATCGCTGACGCCTCACAGCAAGAAGGTCCCGGGTTCGAGTCTCTCGGCTCGGGTGCCTTTCTGTGTGGAGTTTGCATGCTCTCCCCGTGTCCGCGTGGGTTTTCGCCGGGTACTCCGGTTTCCTCCCACAGTCCAAAAGCATGCTCCTGGATAGGTTGATTGGCTCGCAGACTAAAATTGTCCCGCAATGCCCGGCGATGGACCGGCGTCCCGTCGTCGGGTGTATTCCTGCCTTACGCCCTGTGTTTCCGGGATAGGCTCCGGCTCACCGTGACCCTATATAGGATTATATAGGATTAAGCGGTTTCAGATAATGAGATGAGGCAATCGATATAACTTGGGTTATAATGGATATTAATGAGTTACAACTTTCAATGGGCTTGTCATTATTAAAGAGAACTATTATCATATTAGAATCTTTAGAAATATTGCGTGATTATATACAACTCATTTAAATTCTAACCTGTATTAACACTGTTTTAAGGAGATTCGTTTTACAATCTCGATAATTCATCTTTCTGAGATTATAATTATTATCGAGACCACTGCCGGGATAGGCTCCGCCCCCCCGCGACCCTGTACACTATTATGCGGGTATTGGTAACGATCATGACCTCTATAAATCGGTAATTAATTATTACAACCATAATAGACATCTACAACAATTCTTGACAT
Organism: Mordacia mordax; assembly: GCA_036362905.1. Classification (NCBI taxonomy): domain Eukaryota; kingdom Metazoa; phylum Chordata; class Hyperoartia; order Petromyzontiformes; family Petromyzontidae; genus Mordacia; species Mordacia mordax. The sequence continues at coordinate 37,579,540 of JAZEWT010000001.1, forward strand.
TTAAGATCCGATGTATAACACGCTCCCCCAAACGTTGACTTTAAAACACATTGGGAGACAGCGTCGTTTAAAAAAAAAATCTAAAAATGGTCCTTTTCAAAGCAACCACACCGGGTAATGCTGCTGATGTTTGTTTTTCATATTAATGGTTAAGAGTAAATGAGGCCTAGTCCTTCGTGAATCCTACGGCTTCACCTGAACGTGTAAACCGCCCCCTCGCGCCTCACCTCCGTAGCGCCTCTATCCGAGCGGCGTATTTCTCATAGAAGGGGTTCTCCTCAATGGCTAGCTTGGGGTCACCGGGGCTCTTGTTGTTTGTCCGCACGCAAGAGGAGCGGGGGTTATTGTTGTTTGTGTGTGGGAGGAAGAAACTGCGCACGACCCCGCACGGGACTCCCAGGGCGAGGGGAGACGGCAGCGGACGGAGTCTCACGCGGCACAGCCGGCCAGGGGCCCAGCACAGAGAGGAGGCCGCCATGCCGAAGAATCGATTTTCTCTGCGGCGATCGTGACACAATAATCGAACACCCTTAGAATGATATTTATTTGCAATTATTTAAAGTGTTTAGAATTAGAACTACGTTGTGATCGCAGTGGGCTATTGCTGCGATCAGTTATAACCCATCTAATTGATTTCAGTTTTATTAACGTAATATCATTTTGTATTTGCAGTTTAATCGAATTTGCGAGTTTGCACGCTCAGGATCGATTTTCTCAAGATCAAGTTTGAAACGAGGTTAAATTGAATCGAATAATAAAGTCGATGCTCATTCTGTGAGGGTTTAAATCGACGCCTTCTAACGAGTTACAATAGTAAGGAAATCGATTCCATGTTCAAAGGCCACACAGATTTAGAATTTGGATTCCACTTTGTTCACTTATAGCGGGGGGCGGCGCGGTGGCCCAGTGGGTAGCGCTGTCGCCTCACAGCAAGAAGGTCCCGGGTTCGAATCTCTCGGCTCGGGTGCCTTTCTGTGTGGAGTTTACATTCTCTCCCCGTGTCCGCGTGGGTTTTCGCCGGGCACTCCGGTTTCCTCCCACAGTCCAAAAAGCATGCTGCTACTTAGGTTGATTGGCTCGCAGGTTAAATTGCCCCGCAGTGCCCGGCGATGGACTGGCGTCCCATCGTCTGGATATCCTTGCCTTGCGCCCTGTGTCTGCCGGGATAGGCTCCGGCTTCACCGTGACCCTGTATAGGACTAAGCGGTTTCAGACAATGAGATGAGATGAGATCTTATAGCGGGTGAGCCAAAGCCTGCAGTAATAATTACACTTCCAGAGCGCTTTTCACCCGAGGGTCACAAAGCGCTGCACAGAGCTGTGGAGAGAACGCCATGTCAGCAAACAACAACGACATATGAACGGCAAATCAACAGCAATAAAAATATATTTATTTGTTACAAACCTGAGCTGTGGAGAGAGAGAATGGCATGTTAATAACAGCAACATCACAGCCGTTCAATTGAAATTCAAATGATGGCTATAATTTAGAGGACATAAACTAAGGGGGGCGGCGCGGTGGCCCAGTTGGTAGCGCTGTCGCCTCACAGCAAGAAGGTCCCGGGTTCGAATCTCGCCTCGGGTGCCTTTCTGTGTGGAGTTTGCGAGTTCTCTCCCCGTGTCCGTA
>JAZEWT010000001.1:37589047-37609097 GCA_036362905.1 Mordacia mordax
GTGCGGGAGAGTGAGGGGGAGAGTGAGGGGGGACAGGAGAGTGGGGGGGGGGACGGGGCGCCTGGTCACGTGGCGCCGCGTTGAAAGCGCGCGAATTTTGAACCACTCTCTTTATTTCATCACGTGCAAGGCTCCGTTTCACTCGTTATCATAATTATCAACCTGTCACCGTGACATCGCAACCATCAAGTATGCAGTCTGGCACCCCTTTATGTAACCATCTATAGTGAGTATGCTTGAACACGCTGGTCAGTGGTGAGTCGTTTTCACAAGGTTACAGTATTTACATGATATTACCAACCCTGGGGTTAAAAACTGGGTCTCTCAGTAATAATAATAATTGCACTTCTAGGGCGCTTTTCACTCAAGGGTCACAAGAGAACGGCATGGCAGCAACGACATATAAACGGCAAATCAATAACAAAAAAATGTTACAAATATAAGCGGTGGAGAACGGCATGTCAATAACAGAGCAATTTAATTGACAGTCAATTAATGGCTATAAATCAGAGGATATAAAATCAGAGATTAAAAATCATTGTTAAACAAATAAAGGAAGAAATAAGTGTTCCTGGGCAAGCGCAAGTCAACAGCGAGCCATCATCCCAGCACGACAACATAGAGCCTCTTCAACAGTCATAGCCAGAGGACTTGAAAGCCTTATGGAACAAGTGAGTCTTGAGACGAGATTTCAAGATGCCCAGGGACTCAGATGACCGAATCTCCATTGGAAGGACATTCTGGAGCCTGGGAGCAGCGCGCGAGAAGGCTCTGTCACTAATCGAATGGAGGTGATCTGAGCACATGCAGCGAGCCCGTATTGGAGGGTCCAAGTTGTGTTGAGGATGGTGCTTGAAGTAGATCATGGATGTATGTCGGAGCAGCGCCAGTGAGAGCCTTGTAGGTGAGAAAAAAGGATCTTAAATTCGATCCTATATTTAACAGGTAGCCAGTGGAGAGACACCAGTACTGGGGATGTGATCGTGGATGGGTGTGCTGGTGAGGACTCGAGCAGCCGCAGTCTGCATACATTGGAGACGACTGATCAGGTAGGCAGGGATGCCAGGGAATTCAGACGCAGGGCTTTGATGGCGCACATCTGCTTGGTGTAATCCAGCACTGGAGGTGAGGGTTGGTGGATCTCACAAAGATGTGAAACTTTGAGGGAGCAAGATGGCATTTTAAGGGAGTCAAAATACCATTAAAATATTATCAACCAATGAGCTCTAAATGTTTACTTTTATGTAATAGAATGCATCCAAATATGCAATTACCTTGTCTCTCAGGACCTGCAAATTTGATTACATATATTCACATATGCAATTGATTTGACTCTCACAATGTCAAGTTGTATCACATACAAAGCAGCTCGTGTTGTCTTTGAACTTTTACCTGAACTCGAGAAATAGTAGGTATATGTAGAAAATGAAAGTCGCCCTGTGATTGGATGGGCGAGGCCCACCTTGGCCAAGAGCCAGACCTGGGGGTACCACAGTTGTTCAGCAGAAGGCATGAGAGAAAATGTGGACTTCAACTGTTACAACATTGCTTCCTCGCACATGAGGGTTTTTTCTGGGTGCTACAATTTCCCCCCAGATATAAGCACTCAGTAATTGGCCAATAACACCTTAATACAAGTAGAACTGCAGTTTGGGGGGGGGGGGGAGTTTGGCATCAGCTCACTACGTGGCTGCCTGTCCCACTTGTCTTCGAATATGTCATGCCTCTTGAGTTGTTATCACGCAGCTTCACTTCAGCAGTCCCCTTATTAAACAAATCCAGACATCTTGTTCACAAACATTCAATAAACGTTTACATGTCAGTTTCAATCAGGTGTCTTTTTATTGGTTTATCACAGCAACGCACTCCACAAGGCCTGATATGATAGACTTTCGCTAAAACATAACATGACTCAAGCACCACAGCTTTCCTCTAGCAGACACTGAGGCTCTGTGTCCTGGGCTGTTGCATACAGATCATATGTTTCATTGGTGAGTGAAGACTTTCAAATGACTTTAATGAGCACGAGTTAAGTCATTTGGTGTAACAGCCTGACTTTTCAGACACCACTTCAGTAACATCACTAGACTGCACAAAATGTCAAGTGAAATAATTTCTATTCACAAATGAGATTTCAGATGCATGCAGGGTAGCACAGGACACAGCCGTAGGGCTTGGCTGCTAGAGGAGACCTGCAAGTATTTTTGTGCTGTCATCAGATATAACTATTTATGTTTCTAAATTATTTAAATTTGTCACTTAAAAGCCTAAGCTGCTAGGCCGATTACATGCAATGACATTCTAAAACACTCCACACTAAACGCAACTGTCAGTAAACCTTTAAAATCTCATACTCTATTATTTTTTAAGAGACTCATGTTGGAATTTAACTGGCTTTTGTATTGGATACAACCAAAGTTCGACATCAGTTGTGATGAATTCCATATTAAATAACATTAGATGGTGATTCGGTAATGGAAGAGTTAACGCTTCCTCATTGGAAGAGACAAGGGTTCTTTATCAGCTTTGCCGTGACAAGAGGTTTGTATCGGACGAGATGAGTTTTACATATCGGACAAGTCAAGGGTTTGGTATTGAATAACATAGGGGAGCAGTGCTCTATGGGATGAGTTCAAACAAGGGTTGTGAAATATCTAAACCAATATCGATTATATTCCATATAACATCACTAAATTCAGCATCCAAACTGAAATAAAATTTTAAGTCACAATTGGCAATTTGATTTTCAATGACCACACGACATTTGTTAAAATAAACAGGAGTAATTTATCAATCTAAAGGTTGATACATGAGTGATAACTCAAGTTGTACACATAGGGTTGACAGTTCACTGACAGTCTATGTGAGTGGCAACTGGAGAATAGACATGTGCCAATTGGGTGCAGGCTTTATTTAACCGATTATTGCAGGGGGCTAAAATGTTTTTTGTTCTGAAATTAAAAAGTGCGGAGTAGGCTACACATTACTACGAAAGTAGTTGTACCCATTTAAAGTGAACTCTAGAAACTAATATTGGTTGTAATGTTTTACTGTATTGCTTAAAACATGCCATATTATTATTACAGAATGTTGCAAAATTCTATAGACTGTGCTATATGCCTAGTATTAAATGTATATTTTAAAACGAGGTCATTTAAAACAAACGTGCAAAGCACTGTGAAATGAATTTACGCACGCTTATGAATGTGCTTGAAAGGAATACACACTTCGTAATGCATTTAAATTGCCTTGTCCTCTTGCAGTTCAATGGGCCACGTGGTTTGTAATGGTTTCACTGGGACATACCACTTTGTAATGCTTTTGAATACGATATGCCCTGTGTGTGAATAGGGCACCGCCTTCATGATTAAATGAGCTCTCTTCCCTGTAATGCTTCAATCGCCACATGAAACGTGTGCCAGTGGGCTATGCCTCTAATAGGACAGCGCTTAGCTGCTCTTGCCCCTACTGAGGGCACAGCCTACACAACTATGCCCCCTCTAAAGCACCTCAATGAACTACAGGATGCCAATATAATGCTTTTCAATGGGCCATGCCCTGCTGACACAGGACAATCATCCCTTTGCAATACACTTCAGTAGGCAATGACACTTGCAGTGTACTTCAATGGACCTTGCCCACTATAGAGGGCATGAAATTAGCTGGCTTGGTTTTGGTAAAATGGGTCATGCCCCCACGAATGCACTTGAAACGGCCTTGCCCATTATAGGTGAGCCCCCAAGGCACCCCCACCTATAGTGAGGCTCCACCTCCCAACAGAAGCATGCCTAGGCGACCATGCCGCCAGAGAGGGCATGCACGGCGTCGATGATGACGGCGTGACTCCAGGCTTGACTCTCACAGCTGAACGGGCAGTGGCTGCCCGAGGCGTCGGTGAGCTCAGGGAGACCTTTCCACGGGGATCTGGGACAGCAACATCATCGTGCAGCACCGTGTATCAGCACCAACAACATTATCAGCCCTCATCTACATTGCAAGCACCGGCAGCATCGTCGTGATTGGTCTAACTGTAGGTGGCATCATCAACATTATGAACGACTTCATGAGCAATGTTATCAGCAGCATTGGCATAATTATTGAAATCATTAGCGAAGTTATCATCCTCATCACATCAGTAGCATCATTATAATCAGTAGTATTATTGTTATTATTAGCAGCAGCATCACTATCACCACCATCCACCGTATTACAATCATTACCACCATTATCACTGATGCTCGCACCACCTCCCCCTCACCTCTCGAGGTGAGTCTGGTGAGCTGCCAGTGTTTTCTTGACGAGAGAAATCGTCTCCTTCTGGATCTCTTCGCTCATGAAGCGACAGAAGAGAAGTTTCGCTCGAAGAAAGTAACCTACGGGCCAGAGCCATTCCTGACGGAGACACAGAGATGGGCAAATATCCAAAGCTTGGTATCCTATATACTAAAAAATAAAGCATTTGTATTGGATTAACAGGAGGACATCGCCATACAGGTAAGACCGGTCTGCAAGATCTGTTAAGAATCATAACCATTGCCAAACATGATCAATACCTGGGGGGAAGGGTGGGGGAGGGGGGCAAAGCCTATCCCGGCAGACAGAATGCGCAAGGCAGAGCTATACCCAGGATGTGATGCCAGCACATGAAAGGGCACTGGGAGAAATTTATTCAGCAGGCCAAATTACTTAGCAGCATGTCATTGTACAGTGGGAGGAAACTGCAGCACCTGGTAAAAATTCACGCGGACACGGGGAGAACATGCAAACTCCACACAGAAAGGCACCTGAGCCGGGAAACAAACTTGGGGTCTTCTTAATATGAGGCGACAGCGCTAGTCACTGTGCCACCATGCCACCCGTTCTTAGGAGTTTGTTCAAGATTCATGCATTGATCTAAAAATCACCTTGAGAAACAGCATTTTGTATAGATGACTTGCTCTTAAGAGCTGTTCTTTCCAGATAGCCTTGTGGAGCATTCCAAATGTAAAGTTCACATCATTAGACATCAGAAGCCTGATGTTGTCTCTAACGTTGTAGACTAAACGTTGTGAGACAGAGAATAAAGAACGCCCAACACGGACACCCTAAAAAAGCATCTCCTCTTAAGAGCATTTCTCATATATCAAGAAATGAACACCTACATTAATACAGAATTTTGGATCATCTGTAAAATGGGTTTCGGATGTGTCTGACAAAGTGATGTAATTCCTATGGGTACTTTTTGCCAGTGTACATATGTAACGAGTAGAAAAGGTTTTTACCATTTCTGGCAACTATACAGGTGTTAAGGTCTTAAAACACCAAAATAGACACCTTTCACAAATTGTCTAGTTTGTAAAAGCCACACCTACTTGTGGCGAAATATGCAAACAGGAAGCTTTGATAACACCTGTATAATTGCCAGAAATGGTAAAAACCTTTTCAACTCGTTATAAATGTACACTGGCAAAAAGTGCCCATAGCTTAAACAGCTCGACCTGAGCTACTAAGCATTGATATTGCATTGTCCTGAGCTGACTGCCTTTTGGTAACATCTGGCTACCACTGACAATCAGGCTCAAAAGAAAACCATGTCTGGTGTAGGCCAATCAGTTTGAAGGACAATGCTTATGTTATCAAAGATTCCTGTTTGCATATTTCGCCACCAGTAGGTATGGCTTTTGCAAACTAGACAATTTGTGAAAGGTGTATATTTTGGTGTTTTAAGATCTTAACACCTGTATAATTGCCAGAAATGGTAAAAACCTTTTCTACTTGTTGCATGATGTAATTCCATTTGCTAGAGGGAGGAAAGTGATGTGATTGTGATCTTAATATTTTCTCAAACATGAAAAACAAGTGAAAGTAAATGGGGCATTTACAGATACAGGCTAACAGCACTTGCCCCAACAGTCTGTTAAAGAGTATGAGGGATCTTTATGTTTGTGTGCGATCCTGTACCGGTCCCTGGTGGTAGTTGAACCCCTTGGCTTTGTTGAAGTCGGTTCCATCATCAGCGTTGTTATAGACACCATTGTAAACCATATCACTGCATCAACATCATCCACAACAACCCCATAAACACACCTTGATAAACATCAACACCACCAACACCATCAACAAATTACACATCAAACCAACGTTTCACAAAGTTCAGTTTTACACCAGATAATATTCGTATTCTGAGGAATGTTACAATGTGCATATTGACTTTCATCAGACAACTTATGCATTGATTAATCATAAACAACCATTTTCACGAAACTTGCAAACTGTCATATTGATGCAGAGTTTCATAGCTCAACTATGAAAATTGCTCTTAGCAGCTGCTCTTTCGGAAGAGGCATGTCGAGTGTTTGTCTTCTCTCCTTTCAACGTTTTGCCTCCCACATTCAAAAGCCTAGTGAAGCCTCCACGTGGGAGGTCACGAAGGCGAGACCAGAAGCACTCGATACGGCTATCCCGAAAGAGCAGCTCTTAAGAGGAATACTCAAACTGCCTCCTGTTTTAAATCTCTCATCAGGAGATGAAACTGACTACAGCTTCACTAAACTCCTCTAAAATCAGCTTGTACGGACGCTATTCCACTACTATTTTGAACGTAAGTCAACAAAAGGAGAAAGAACTGGATTAAACACTTGCTGTATGGGACAGTTAAGTGAATCGGGACATTATCATAGGAAGAAGAGCAGAGAACGAGAGGAAGGCCAAGCATTGGGATGCTGGAGAAACTGAAGAGTAGGGGCATTTGGGGGAAAAAATAGGGATGGCAGAGTGTTGTGTGAGATATTTTTACCCCTGTATCTCACCCTATTTTCTCATTTTCCAATGCTTTCCCGTGTGTTATTTCTCTGCCTCTTTCTCGTTGTCTCCCATCTTGCCATCTACCTCACCTCCTAATCTCCCTTTTCCTCCCCATGTCTCCCTGTGCATCCCCGTGTCTCACTCTGGGTCCAGTGTCTTCATGCCGAGCGGACCGAGAAGTTTTTTCTCAGCAATTTCAAGTGCTTTCCAGGCGTTCTCTGGGATGAAGAGTTCAGGAGCCTGATCACAGACACAGAGGCACACATGTAAAAAAGTGTGACAGTGGGAGAATAGAGACACTGGGAGGTTATAAATGCAGTAAAAATGTACGCGACAACATGAAGGAAGATGGAGAAGAGGGACTGAAGATCTCAAAAATAGCTATTATGAATTCAACGTAACCATTACGAACCTAAGGCGCCCACTGTACACTCTTTACAACCATTATAAACCATTCAGAACCATTATGAAGCTGACAACCATTACAAGCTCAAAATGACCATTACAAACTCCTCAAATAATATGAAACCTTAGCAACCATTATGAAACCGACATGTCCACTGCAAGCCTCTCACCACCACCATGGCGATGGTGAAGTTGGGCCTGAGCTGGTAATCACACCAGGGCTGCGAGGCCCCATAGCTGTCCTTGTAGATGCCTGTCTTGTGTACGAGCTCTGGGTGTGGGTCCTGGCTCTGCGAGTCGCCCTTGTCATGGATGTAGAAGCTGGACTCGAAGGAGCGGAGGATCCTCTCAGCCCAGTCCGTGTACGACAAGTGTCCCACTGCACCTGGGGGGGCAGGAGGGGAGAGGGTTGACAAGGTAAACAGGTATGACCAAGAATTACTCTTCAAAGCTCTTCAAGAAAGCCTCACCAAGTCTCGATATTTTTTTATAACGATGCTATCATATGCCGCGAAGGAAAGGAAAGCGGGGAGAGACGCTTGATATGGTTATCCTGAAAGAGCAACTCTTGAAAATATTTCTCGGTCCTACAAAGTGTTTGGAAGCAGGGTTTGATGATTGTTATATATCATCCCAAATTGAATTATTTGCGGATAATATATTTAATCTGGAATATGACGGTGGTACATCATGGCCGACTCTTGCGAATAACATCACGAGCTCCATTGCGAACCAGGCGGCTCGTATTACAGTTAATATATCTGCAGTATTCATCAGTATGGCTGCTAAGTGAATGAAGTTACTTTTGCCCCTGGATGAAACCCATGTGTTGCCATCTCGGTGTCTCCGACACGGCCATCATTTCAGTGTCTCCGACACGGCCATCGTGAGTCCGTACCATCGACTTCGATACTGACACCATCATACGGGAAGGCGCCCTTCCGGTGCAGCTCGGACAGCCACCGCACAGCCGAGCGGCACAGGCCCACGATCTCCACCGCACAGCCATCCCTGCCGAAATGTTGCCACGGGGTCAGGAAAAGCCGGTCACGGCACACAACCATGGAGTCAGGATGATCTCATCACAACATGTCTTACAGAGTCAGGGCAATTCAGTCACAGCACACAGCTATGAGCTCAGGATGATCTGATTACAACATTAATTGACCATTAATTGGCTCTTTTGTCCAACCAGTCACTCCCCCTCTCTTCACGAATAAAAAGATCAGGCGGATCAGTCGAATCCGTTTTTCTCAGAAAAAACTGAAGCCCACCGTATCTCTACCCAGCCTCAACCACCAACCAATACCTCAATAAATGTCCCTCCACCTACCTCGACCTCAAAACTCCTGGAATTTTACGAGTTAACGGAATCCGATATCTCTTCTTTAATTACCAGATCTCAGCTTACAAACTGCTTCCTGGGCCCCTTCCCATCCAAAATCATCCCGGCAAATTTCAAATCCCTTGCCATTTTCGTCACTAATCTCTTTAAGAAACTCACTTCACTCTGGCATCATTCCCCTACTATTCTAATGTGCCACAGTTACCCCTCTGCTTAAAAAAAACCTGGCCTCGATTGCAACATCCCTGATAATTATCACCCCATCTCAAATCTATCATTCCTCTCTAAGGTCCTGGAACGTGCAGCAGCCACACAGCTCAAGAAACACGTTCTCAACAATGACCTCCTCGATCCTTTCCAATCTGGGTTCAGATTCAGCCATAGTACTGAAACTGCTCTGGTCAAAGTAGTTAATGACGTACTCGTCACTGATGATGAAGGCTTGCCAAATGTTCTTGTCCTCCTGGACCTGAGCGCTGCCTTTGATATCGTTGACCACCCGATCTTACTTGAATGACTGGAAGATATTGGGGTCTCTGGCTCGGACCTGCATTTGCTGAGCTCTTACCTCGCCAACCAGAAGCAGTTTGTCAGCCTCAGAAGAACAAAACTCCGAGATCCATTCTGTTTGTCTGGAGTTCCTCAGGGTTCAGTTCTCGGCCCACTCCTCTTCAGCATCTACCTACAACCACTTGGCCATATCCTCTGCAGCCTCAATCTCAGCTACCATTGCTATAACGATGACATCCAAATCTATATCCACGCAAAGTCATCCATCAATGCGTCTGGTCTTGCATGTCGTCCTCACTGTCAACTGTGAAGGCCTGGCTCAATTCAGATTTCCTAAAACTAAATGGTAACAAAACAGAAGTTTTGCTTATCAAAACCCCACACCAATTGTCCAAGGCTGAACAGTTCCAACTGATGCTTGACGACCAGCTAAGGCAGTCGAGGTTTGATTCTTAATTCCTCACCCAGCTTCGAGGCACACATCAACAAGGTGATGAAAGTAGCCTATTTCCATCTCAGGAATATAGCCAGACTGCACAACATCCTGTCACCCTCTGATGCTGAAAAGATAATACACATCTTCATCTCTTCACGAATCGGTTACTGCAATATACTTCTCCCTGGCACCTCTGCCTACCTGATCAATCGTCTCCAACGTGTGCAGAATGCAGCTGCTTAGGTCCTCACTCGCACACCCATCCACGATTACATATCCCCAGTACTGATGTCTCCACTGGTTACCGATTAAATACAGGATTGAATTCAAGATCCTCCTTCTCACCTACAAGGCTCTCACTGGCGCTGCTCCGACATACATCCGTGACCTACTTCAGGCACCCTCCTCAACATAACTTCGATCCTCCAATACGGGCTTGCTGCATGTGCCCAGATCGCACCTCCATTCTATGCGTGACAGAGCCTGCTCACGTGCTGCCCCCAGACTCTGGAATGCCCTTCCATTGGAGTTTCAATTAGCTGAGCCCCTAGACATCTTCAAATCTCGTCTCAAGACTCACTTGTTCCATAAGGCTTTCAAGTCATCTAGTTAAGACTGTTAATGCGGCTCACTGCTGTCGTGCCGAGATGATGGCTCACTGCCGACCTACGCCTACTCAGGAACATTTATTCCTTCCTTGCTTTGTTAAATAATTATAATTTTGTTGCTTATTTTATGTCCTTCTATAATTGATTACCATTAATTTGACTTTCAGTTGAACTGTCTTGATGTGGTTATTGTAACAACAAAAACCTCAAAAAAACGTTGTTGCTGATTTGCTGTTCTTGTGTCGTTGTTGCCGAAATGCCATTCTCTCTGCAGCTCTATGCAACGCTTTGTGACCCTCGTGTGAATAGCGCTCGAGAAGTGCAATTATTATTATTAACATGCCCCACGGGGTCAGGACAAATTGGTTATAACACACAGCTCCTCCACTTGTGTCCCTCCTGCTTCGTATGTTGCTCTCCACCTTCCCATGTCTCTCTCGTCCTCCCCGTGTCTCCCTCCTCCCAAGGTACCGTGGTGTGGCTGGCAGGCCCCGGTTTCCCGCCCGCTCGCTCTCCCCCATCTTGTCCATCCATGTGCCGCAGTTGTAGCGATTTCCTCCATATACGAATCCTGTCTTCAGATATACTCCGACCGAGATGTAGAACCCTACATAGGGGGGAGAAGAGGAGATATGGGGAGAAAGTAGTGGTGGTGGGGATGTTGAGGGAGATGCTGTGGAGATGTCGGTGTGGTGGAGCTGTTGAGAAAGGTGCTGGGGAGATTGAGATGTGGTGGAGATGCTGGGTAAGATATCTGGCACAGCAGGGCTCGTACCCTCCTCTTTCATGCAGCGGTCCAGGTTGGGCCCCGCGTTTCTCTCTCTGAAAGCAATCCCCTGTGCATGTCTCTGCATGGCCTCCTGGATCACCTCATACAGCGGCTGATCCTGCAGCAACATCACTAACATCGTCAGCGGCATCATCACTAGCGACAGCAAAATCCTCAGCATCAAAAAGAAACGTGCATCACCGTCATCAGCAGCACCACCATCACCAACAGTTCAATTAACACCTTCACCACCACCAATAATAACAGTATCACCACCACCCAACCCTCACCACTATCACCCTCAACCACTGTCACCCCAGTCACCATCATCACTTCAACCATGACCAACGCCACACCAGAACCACCACCATTATCACCACCGTTATCGTCACCAAGACCATAACTGCCATCCCTCGTGCTCTCACCACGGCTCCTGGAGGTTGTGGGTCGGAGTCGTCTGTGGGAAATATCCGTGAGACGGGCAGAGCCAGGATCTCCCTCCCCTTGTCGGCCAGCAGACAGTAATCCTGACGGCATCAGCAACAGCAAAACGGAAGAGAGGACAGCAAATGGGCCCATGGCATTAAACCACTCCACAAAGCATCAAACCCATGCAGCATAAAACAGGGGGCTGATAATAGGGGGCAGATAACAGAGGAAAGCAGGAGCTTAACACAGTGAGAGATTTTCGCCTCCCACATTGAAGGCAGCGCCTGAGGATGCCTCTAAGGTGTGAGGTGAAGAGTCGCGGTGCAGAGAGGGGGAGCGATCCACGCAGCTATCTCGAAAGAGCAGCTTTTCAGTTGAACTGTCCTGATGTTGTTGTTGACATGCTGCTTTCTCCACAGCTCGGATATGTAAAAAAAAACTTCAAAAAAACGTTACTGTTGCTGATTTTCCATTCTCATGTAATTGTTGTTGACATGCCGTTCACTCCACAGCGCTTTGTGACCCTCGGGTGAAAAACGCTCTATAAATGCAATAATTATTATTATTAATATTATCTCTATGCATCCCTTCCCTACTCCTGCATCTCCCTGTGCCTTCAGGTACCTCTTTGTGTCCCCCCCCACGTCTCCCTTAACGTCGTTACATCTTCCTATAGCTTTCAAAAATGCCTCATGCCGCCCTGTTCCACATCGTGTCTCCCTTCTCCGCCTCTGTTTTCTTTCTCTTCCCTGTGTCTACCCATAACCTCCATCTTTGGGCCTCACGGTCCTTTCCTCCCCCTCCCCATGCCACCGTGTGTCCCCGGGCAGACGGCACCGTGTCTCCACCTGCACGCACTGCAGCCACCACCACACGGCATCGCGGCAGTTGTAGCGCGCGTGCACGCCCTGGCCCAGGAGGTTGGGGATGAGGCCATGTCTCAGGGTTCCGGCGAAGGCGAGGATGATGTTCCTTCACAAAGACAAAGAAACCCCCCAACCCAGCCGTAAAGTCCTTGAGAGACCGTAGCGTCAGGTGTCATTAGCGAGCGCCTATCTAAAGCCAGCACGGCACACAAGAGGGCGGGTGGCCACTCTCACCAAATGCATACACGCTCACATGCACACAATATAGTAGTCACACACAAACACAAAAACAGCAGCTGATATTTGCTAGTAATTGTTCATCGCAGCCGACATAGGTGTTGGACATTACCTGGCCTCAATAAATCTCCCTGTGAGCAGAAGGAGTCCCCTGAGAGCAATGAACGTATCTCTGCCCCAGCAGCGGAAAATCCCCGTCGTGAAGTGTGGAAGACCTGGCAGGCAGACAGATGACAGCAGAAAAGATCCAGTGAGCGTGCAAACTCTGGATGTGGGATTCCTGTGATACAACACATTCTTGAACAGGCCAATGCAACAACACACAAAATAACAAGGTGAATATACAAACTCACAGCATCTAATTATAAAAACGTGGAGACATGGGGAAGGAGACATGGCGGGTGAGGGGGAGGGAGACGTGATGAGAAGTACGGAGACATGAGGGGAAAGGAGGGAGACAAGGAGAGGAACAGTGAGGTACAGACAGGGAAATGCATGTGTCCTGTCTATCCTGTTTCTCTGCTGCAGATATCAATGTCTCTAAATGTCTATCTCCCTGCACGTCTTCCCATCCCCACCATCTCCTCCACATTTCCACGTGTTTCCCCGCATCTCCCTCGATCTTCCCATGTCTCCCCACGTCCCCGTATCACCCCATTTTCCTATGTCTCCCCGCATCCTTGTCCTACCTGCGATGATGGGAGACACAGCACTGCTTCCATCTCCCCATGTCTCCCCACATTCTCCCGAGTCTCCCCATGTCTCCCGATGTCCCCGTGTCTCCCTGTGGCTCCCTGTGCCTCCCCGTTCCTCCCCGTCTTTCCCAGCGTCCCCATCTCACCTGCGGCGATGGAGACACAACACTGCTCCCTCCTCCCTGTGTCGGCGTGCGTCCGAATGGGGACATTCCCAAGCAGCGGGGACAGCGGCGGTAACGCGGGGACACGGCCGATGCCGCACAGTTGCACTGAGCCCAGCGCGAGCTCACGCACAAACGCAGAGCCCTGCTTCACAAAGCTGTACACACACGTGTCCATGTGAGCGAGTGTCTTCTGTGAGTGTCTGTGAGTTAGTGCGGCTGTGTGAGTGTCGGTGGAAATCAGTGTGACTGTGTGAGTGTCTGTGTGATTCCGTGAGTTTGTGTGAGTAAATGCCTGTGCGAGTGTCTTTGTGAGTGTGTGTCTGCACGAGCATCTGTGTGTATGTCTGTGTCAGTGTCTTTGGGAGTGCGTGTCTGTGTGTGAGTGAGAGTATCTATGTAGGGAGCAGTGGCGTAGTTGTTAGCGCACTGGTCTACAAACCTGGCGACCTGAATTCGAATCCGGCCAACACCAGTGACGATTTTCTGAAACGATCCAGGCTTCCCCTAGGTTTATTAAGCCTTAAATGAGTGAGTATCTGGTGCAATGTGTAAACATCGCCACTAAGAAAGACGGCCAGATGTGGTGTTGGTCTTTATAGGTGCGACTTGCTAACAACACCTGACCCTACAGTCTGTTAAGACTATACGGGGGATCTGTCTTTTGTGTCTGTGTGAGTGAATGTCTGTGCGAATGTCAGTTTGATCCGTACGGAGACATCTTCTCCCACAGAGCATCCAGCGTGGTGGTGTAGGCCCCCAACATGATGGCGTCAAAGTAACACGGGACCAGGTATCGCGGAACCCTCCTGAGTAGCGAAAACATCGCCTGGAACCAGCGTCCCACCTAGCGGAGACACAGAGGGGCACGGTGACGCAGAGACACACGGAAGACAAGGAGGGACATAGTGACCCAGAGACACTCTCACACACACACAGTCACCATAATACAGACACGTGCAGATACCCAGCGGGGACATGGAAACACAGAGCACTACACAGGGAAATACAGATACCGTCACAAAGAGATAACACCAAAGACACACAGAGACATCATGATGTGGACACACGCAGAGACACATGGGGACACGAAACGGACACCCTAAGATACACAGAAAAACATTGTGACAGACACATGGACGCACAGGGTCACGTGAGGTGCAGTGACAAGGAGGAACACTGAGACACATGTAGAAACAGAGGGCAAAAAGATAACTCAAGGAGGGGGTGACTGTCAACAGCAGAGTTCCCGATTGGCCACCAATTAACCAATCAACGTTCACTAGCTCACCTCTGCGATGGGCCCATCCTTAGACAGGAGCCGCCCGCTGATGTAGTCCAGCATCCAGTCGCCCGCGCGGAGGTTGTCGCAGAACGGGTGGCCCAGGTCATTCCGCGGGCGGATCTCCGACAGGACCGACATGAAGCCTGGAGGACGCAGAGAGAGAGAGTGGCAGCACGTGATTATGGTGGTGATTATGGTGGTGATTGTGGTGGTGATTGTGGTGGTGATTGTGGTGGTGATTGTGGTGGTGATTGTGGTGGTGAAGCGAATGGTGATAAAGGCGTTACTAGTGATAATGAATATTGAATCAACTCCAGGAGACCGGGTATCAGGACCGGTGCTCATGATACACGTCGCCTTGCACACCCTCTAACCTTGCAATCCAGCGTAGGTCAGACCCCCAATCCCAGGGATGTTGTAGACGCCGCCTCCATCCTCCTTCTCCTCGGCGTCACAGCGGTAGAGGAGGATGTTCATATCGGCCAGGGACAGCTGAGACACAAGGCTGAGACAAGCATGGGAACGATGAGGGAGATGGGAGAAGTCATAAACTGAGACACAGCTGCAGGAGACTGGGTTTCAGGATCACAGTCTGCTTCAAAACAACTAAGACTGGAAGTAAAAAAAAGAACGTTGCCAGACGGTTCAGAGGTGATAGCTGTGATAACACTCCTGAAACTTAAGTTCAAATTCAGACAAGCACTTGTGATTAAACCCATTGCTGCACCGTAGTGAGTGGATGCGTCTAAGTCCGGGCACCGGTGCACAAGAAACGATCACATTACATTTGCTTCTGAATTTCATTTGGCTAATTGCCAGCTCTGAGAATGTAATATATAAGTTTGATGGTCATGCGATGATCACTACTCTCCGGTAGGATTGTGCTGTCCCCTACTGCGTAGAGAAGGAATCAATAGAAGATACCTCAGAGCTTGCTCTGCAATACCCGTGTCTGTGGACTATCCTTTCATATTAACAACAGGGGGCTGCCTTCATCGTGTCAAGAGGATGCCGATAGCCACAGAGATTAAGTTACGGTGTTGTCGTTACAGCGCGTGTGACAGAGTCTTTAAAGTATTTTTCTTGCTCTTGAAGTGCTCAAGACTCGTGTGGGAGAGCCGGGGGATGTAAAGCCTCTGCGTGTGCCTCCTGTATGTCGTCCACGCGTGGTTAGCAGACTCACGCGCTGAAGTTCGTAGCCAACGAGGGTTGGTGGCCCTCGACAGGACTTGAACTTCCCTTGCGGAAGTGCGGGCTGAACTGCACGAGGTGCGCACGCAGAGCCGCCACAGCCGCCTGAGCTTCAGGGTCCAAACTCACCCTGAGGGGTTAGAGGTGAGGAGTCAGGGCTACGAAGTGAAGAGTCAGCGGTGAAGGGAATGTTCAATTACACTCATATATACACTCTCTCTTCCTATTTCTCCATGTTTTTATGTGAGTGCTACCTACAGCTCTAGCTTTGTGACTGCCCGTGTGTCTCTTACTCTTCATGTCTCTGGTATCTCTCCAGTCTCAATCCATATTCCTTTATCTCTGTGTCACCCATGATGACTGTGTCCTCTATCACTCTTGAAGGTTCTGTTATCTCCTACCCTCCTTGTGTATCTGCCTCTCTCGCTCCAACTCTCCCTGCATTTCTATCTTGCTGTGCTCTGTTTACTGCTCTCCTTGTGTTTCTCTCTCTTCCTCTATAGCTCCCTGTGCCTGTTTTCCTCTCTCTCTCTCTCTATCCCCATATCTGTGTCTGTCACCATATCTTCCTGTATCTATGTTTCCCCTCTTCTCTCTCTCTCCCCATTACCCTCTCTCACACTGTCTCCTGTCTCTACATGTTTCTCTCGGTTATTCTTTATCTCCCCATCTCTTATCTTTCTGCTCCTCATGTCTCCCAGTGTTACTCTCCATGTTTTCCCCACGTCAATATCCATACCACCCTGTGTCTGTCTCCTGTCCTTCCTTCTCCACTGCTCCTTGTTCCCCCCTGACCCCTCTCTCGCCATCTCTATATGGGTCTCCTCGTGTCCACGTCTTCCACTCCCTTCAGGTTCCCCCCGTGTCCCCGTGGAACCTGAAGATGATGACGCTGCCGGGAGGAAAGGTGACGAACTCGATCTCCTGTACGTAGGCACCGCCTTTGCCCGAGCCGGTCTGGGACAGCTCTACCATCTCGCTCTCCTTGAGCTGCTCACCACGTGACATGGGCAGGGGTGGACAGGACATGGGGGATGATTACAATGACAACCATCTACACATGCTAGGGTTACCACCTGTCCTGGTTTTTTGCAATTCTGTATGATTTCACAGAACAAGTCGTTAAAAGTGTAGTGTTGTGCCAGTTACACGTACAGTCCTCGCTCTCTGTTTACTCCCACGAATCGTCCTGGTGTTGTGTGCCTCCGAGATGGCAACTCTGGTATATACCAGAGCATGTGTTTGTAGGTACGCAAGAGTGAAAGTTCTGCACGTTACATTTTTTATTAACACGGTGTTATTATTATTAGCATGGCCCTATGGGCCATCTTGATCCAAGTGTGTGACATCAGGATAAAGTGTCAAACTAATAATAAATAAATAGGAAGCAAAGCTAATGAGATAAAAGCCTTGGTGTTGTACAAATTAAATTTGTGCTCATGAAGGATTCGAATCTGGCAGCCTCTGTGTGGACACACCTACATAAAAACACTTGCTCTATCATACACAAATTATTTTTTATGACTAAACTATAACTTATCACCCACATAGTTCCCCACAATAGCGCTCGACTGTGCTGTAATGTGAGCCTGTGCTGTTAGGTGGAACAAATTATTTATTTTTTATTTGTGCGCAATAGCTGTACGAATTGGGCATGCGAGCCCTGAATAAAAGCAATTAATTTACCAAGTACAACGCACACTTTATTAATTCGTACAGACACTTGGTCCAATGCACAAGTATGACTTTTCTCCTTGAGATGTGTTGCGAAGGTGCAAACGCTTGCAGAGATGATGACGCACGGCGCCAGCGCACCGTGCAGTGGGGTCATCACCTGAATATGCTGTATGATCTCCACCGTGTAGCGCAGAAGCCCGTTGATGAATTTGTTGCTCTTGACGAACTCGGGGGCCTTGCGAGTGATGGTGCGACCCTCCAGCACGATCTCCTCGATCTTACCTGCTCCCCCAAACCCCCGAGAGAGAACATTGTCACCAGCACCATCCAAGACACTAGCAGCAGTAGCATCATCATGAATATCAGCAGAAAAATCAGCAACAGCAGCATTATGAATATTTCCAGCAGCATTAAAACAGTAGTAGGGGGCCAATTAACCTCGGCAGCAGTATGTGTTTGGACTGTGGGAGGAAATCTGAGTACTCGAGAAAACCCATGCCGACATGGTAAGAACGTGCAAACTCCACACAGAGAGGCACTCCAGCTAAAAATCGAAACCAGGACTTTCTTGGAATAATGCGGCAGCGCGAATCAACACGCCACCCAACAATTACGATCACGATTATTATCGTCGTTGTTATCGTGCAACGCAGCGAAGGGTGGCGCACCAGGGATGCACATGGACGGCACTTCGCGGGGGTAGTGCGCGCTCTCGGGGTCGCGGAACGCTGTACGCGCCACCGACACCACCGACTGGTGCGTGTGAGGGCAATGCCGCGTCACCGACACGATGTCCGCGTCCACCTGGTCCACGTAAACCTGAGCGAGGAGGTATGGGGACGCGCGAGGAGGGGGAGGAGGAGGAGGGAGACACACAGGGAGGTGGAGGGGACGCACACGGGAATGATGAGATGGGAGATACATGCAGTGATGTATGGGCAAGAGCGGGAAACACATGGGGGGGGAGATGGAGGAGGGGAAGGGGAACAGGAACACTCGAGGAGGGATAGACACAAGGGAGGAAGGAGGAGTAAGATGGGAAGAGAGAGACAGGGAAAAACGAGTAGGAGAAGACACATGGGGAAGGAGGAATGGGGACACAAGGAGAAAAGGAGGAGCGATATGGGGACATACATAGGCAGGAGGAGGAGACCCACGTGAACACATGGGGGAAGACACATGGGGACATATGGATAGGAGGAGGAGACAGAAGGGTAGACGTACGAGGGACATGAGGATGCATGGGACAGCGATGAAGGGGGAGACACAGGGGTATCTCCGGTCAACTGTAAGTGGAAGGCCGCTCATTCTGCTGCAGCAGTCTGCAACTCCCTTACTGGAACCACTGTTAAATTTCGGGGTATGAGGGAACCCTTTTCATCCGGCGGTGGATGGACACGGGGAATGCGGAACACGCGCCCCTGTGGCCGAGTTTGATACCTGGGAGAAGCCGTGAAGCCCGAGCTGGTGGTGCAGCTGATTGAGAGCCAGTTTCCCAGCGAGGATCCCCGAGCTGAACCCCACGAGCCCCGGCAAGGAGGGGTCGCACGCGGCTTCCCACAACGCGTAAAGCCGCTCCTCCGACACCACCGATACCTACACTCACACACACACACACAGATCCCTCATACAACACTGAAAAGGTTGTAGGATCAAATGCTGTTAATGCATAGCACCTATGAAGGCCAGCACGGCACATGAGGGGGTGGATGGCCAGCACCACACCCAGCCCCCTTTGCCTCCCGAGTGATGATTTTTACACACCGTACCAGGTACTGTTTGAGGATGAGTCGACCTCAAACAGGCTCAGGACCAGTTCAGATCATTTTGACTGTTGATTCAGCGCAGAATGCTAACTGCAACATTACCATGCACAGTTCAGGTGCGTACACATATGTCAATGGTAAAGACGAAGATCTCCGATGTAGCCTTTCACAGATTATTCGGACAAGTGCTGTTAGCGAATAGCACCCATGGAAGCTGACACGGTACTCAAGGGGGTGGGTGACAGCACCAAGATAAATAAACCAGTCAGTTTACATACGATTATTCTGTGAGATAGACTTAAGATACTTTAGACACCGTGATATTTCGAGTTACTTGACCTACAAGTTCTCTGAAGCAGAGACGAGAGACATTAAAGAAGAGCATCGTCCATGTTTCGGGTGAGCGAAAACCGGGGCTCTTGGGGAAAACCCACCGCGCAGAGGAGAAATCGCGTTTGACACGGGTAGGTGCTCGCAAGCAATCTCCACCTTGCTGTGCCGCCCACCCACTCACCAGGTGGGGGACCAGCTCGTCATAGCCCCACGTGCTCCCTGTGGCGCAGTTCGCCATGGCGACGATGGCAGCGCTGGCAAACGAGTCGTAGACAGAGCGCAACTGTAGCGAGGATGCGCACAGGGGACGCAGGGGGAAACACAGGGACACGAGGAGACGAGGGGACAGAAGAACACAGAGGGTCACAAGGGCACACACGGACACACAAAGATACAGAGGAACGCACGACAAGAAGGCTAAATCAATCCTTCAATATGCAAGCTCGGTCTGAGTCTCAATAGAAGCTCTGATTTGAGTCTCCATCTCAATTGAGACTGTAACCCTATATCCTGATATCGCACCGAGTCCCACTGACGAATTAAAATTAAAT
>JAZEWT010000001.1:37618762-37645184 GCA_036362905.1 Mordacia mordax
TGCCTCCAACGTGTGAGGCGAAACGTCGCGAGGAGAGGAGAGAGAGCCATCGACGCGGCTGTCCCGAGAGAGCAGCTTTTCGAAGCAATCATCAATTAGAAGATCATCAACATGAGCATTGCATCACCATCGGCATTTCAATCATCATCTCAATAAATCTTCTCAATCGATCAAAACTCCGGATCCCAAAGCGATTCTCAATTAAGATGGTTTTCGTCCCTGATCCAATGACCCATTTAGAATGTGACCACTGACCTTCTGCGGGGGCATAGCTTTAGGGCGAGGTTGAGGTCGACCGTGCAGCCAAGGCGGCGAAACGCGGGGTCCTGGAGGATCTTCAGCTCCTCCGTAGGGTGCTCTCCACCCTGCTTCATCCCCTTGTCTGACAGCGGGGCAGTAAACATAACATTTTCAGAATTGCTCTCACGTTAGAGGCATCATCAGGATTATGAATTCATAAGCTTCTGAAGAGGCAAAGCATATTGAAGGAGAGAAACGCTCACCACGGATGGAAGTATCAAGATGCTTCCAACATGGCAATGGTGGTATTCAATAAAAGCGAGGTAACGGTAATCGTAGTAATATGGGTGTCGTGGTAACGGTGGTGATGGTGCCGATACCTGTGCTGATTTTCTTGGCGAATGCATCCAGTGTGGTGTTGTAATCGACTTGAAAGAATTCCCAGAGCTTGATCCGTGGATACACATCTTCATAGATGACCTCCCGAATAGCCTACATACCACCAATGCCACAGTCATCAACACCGTAAACACCATCATCAACGTCATCAACTACACCGACATCATAGCCATTTAAACTATCTTCAATACAATCGTCTCAAAGGACCACCATCAACAACTCCATCAACACCATCACTGTCATCTCTCAAACGTTTATTGTATTGCAGGTATCCCGCACTCAGAACTTGCAAGCTCATTGGGTATTTTATGTTGTAATACGAAACATCTATGTATCAACACCACCACGCAAAGCAACTATAATCATCACCATTATCATAAACATCACAAATACTAACATCACCAATATCATTAACACCATCAACAATATTGTCTAATAATCACCAGCATCACCAGCACTAGCAGCAAGTAGATCCATACTTCAAAACAAGTTCTTCAACAGTGCTGTCCCAGTGTCTCCTGAAAACGACAACTGTGACCCTGACCCAGCAAATACGAACCATGCCTCATCACCTCCACTGATGCCCTGTCAACAGGGCCATCATTAACCGGACACCTTGAGGCTATGTGAAGTTTCGAATGCTCACTGCCAGGAAGTCACGGGACAGACCCAGGTGTTATAGGCTGAATGATTGAGGTGACTGGCTGAGGCACCATCTGTGCTACTTGTGTTTCCTACTACCAACTTAAGCATTTGCCACCCGGTGTGCCACTTGTTGTCATATTGTTCCTCCGTTCTCTGTTGCTGCTGGAAGGTGACTGCTTCCAAGTGCCCAGTACCATACTTCATCAACTATGAGTACTCTTTCCTTTTTACAGCATAATTCATGAATCTCCACCAAAGAGGCCGATCTTGTCAATGCTGGTACCAGTCATTGGCAAGTCCAATCAACTTCACAGCAATTTAGGCCCACACTCACGTGCAGGTGTGCATCAGTGGTGATATTGGGAGGCAGGCCTTTCCTGGTCCAGGCCCCTGCGGACACCTCGACGCAGAGGTGCCAGAGCGCGCGGTCGAGTACGAAGGCCGGTCGCAGGTGTGGTGAATTCAGGAGGTTGTACCCACACTCCGGGTGCTTGCTGATCCAGTCGCTGTTACTCGCTGAGGGCAGAGATGAGGAGCAAAGAGAGAGACCCAGAGACAGGGCTTGAACCTAGAGCACCTATGGCGCTGTTAGTGGGTTCAGACCCAGGGTCTGAACCCAGGTTCCTCAATGGCACTGTCTTAGACTTACACAGTGTGAAATTAATACTGAGAGCTAGAGCTTGAGCTGAGGACGTTTGAGCCCGACACAGTTGAGATAATACTCCTGAGTGACAGACAGCTGGACTCGGGACTCAAATCCATGCTATTAGTGGTGCTAAGTTTAAGGGCTGTGATCTTGACATACAATATTGCTAATAGTAGCAGAGTACCCACCCTTTGGGTGATCTTGCTGGTGCCGGTTTCTGCCCAGCTGCGTTTGCCTCTCCCACCCAGTGGTGATGATGTCTTTGTACGAAACATTTGGTATTGATTTTAGGCTGAGTCATCCTAGAGGGAGCCCAGGGGCAATTCAGGCATTAGATGCTGATGCTGGCTAGGAGAGGGAATTTAATTTGTGTTGCCAGGTTTGTGGTGCAGCGCACCAACTGGTTACACTACCGCTCCTTGCAAAGGTACATACTCACAGAGATGCACATACACATTCAGTAATTGCACAGGCACAGACAAACACGCCCGTATATCCTTAACAAACTGAAGGGTCAAGTGCTGTTAGCTAACACCTTCGGAGGCTAGCATGGCACAGGAGGAGGTGGGTGGCCAGCACCACACCTGGCTGCCTTGTTGTTTACACAATGCACCATGTACTTCATTTGAGGCTAAGTCGGTGTTCCAGGTCTGGTTCAGATAATCGACACTGATGTTGGCCCTTGAACAAGAACTGAACTGATGTACCCAGGTGCTAGCGATTACACTACCATGCCCTATGCACAACGTCACACACAGACAATCGCCTAAATCAATACACACACACATGCGCAACGATACACTTCGCACACGTGTACAGTACACACATCCACAGACACTCTTGCAAATACACATACACTGTATATTCGCACGCAGGCACGTCCACACTCTCACAGATCTGTGCTATCTTTAACACAAGTAATTTTAGCACAAGAGTAGACTAGAGTGACATTTTCATGGCTATTTTAAATCGTGGGTCAAATCTCAGGTGCTTCGCAAATGTCAGTCTTTAAGCCATGTCTTTATGTGTCTAACGTTTCCCCTTCGATAATTCTTCCTAATGTTTCCCCTTTACTTGTGCTTCCCCTCTCGTTCCGTGTCTCCACACCTCGAAATGCCTCCCTATGTCTCCCTTTAATTCCTCATATCTCCCTCCTATTCACATATGCCTCCTTGTCTCCCGTTTTCCTCTCTTCTTTCCATGTCTCCCATTTTCTAATTCACTAGCAGAATACCCACCCTACGGGGAATCTTGTTCCAAGCTTGTAATATATTCTTTTGACGTCACTTGTTGATGACGTTTTTTTGCTGACATGGCATGACTATTTTTACCTGGATTATTCCTGATGTCCTTTTGGGAATACTGCTGCTGGCTCTCGGAAGTTTCATTAGAGTAATCGATAAGTGGGAAGTAAAGCTGAAATAAGACAAACACCTGGCATTGTGCGATGTAGTTAAAATGTGTGCTTATGACGGTCTTGAACACGGTAAAAATTATAATAATTGT
This sequence comes from Mordacia mordax, assembly GCA_036362905.1. NCBI lineage: Eukaryota > Metazoa > Chordata > Hyperoartia > Petromyzontiformes > Petromyzontidae > Mordacia > Mordacia mordax. Next base: position 37,622,199 of record JAZEWT010000001.1, read on the forward strand.
ACTTCTAGAGCGCTTTTCACCCAGGGGTCACAAAGAGCTGCACAGCACTATAGAGAGAACAGCATGTCAGCAACAACAACAACGTATGAATGGCAAATCAACTGCAATAAAAAATAGTTTCTTTGTTTTTTTTAGGTACCCTTAGTTCAGGCATAGATTTAAAAACCTCCATTATGTATAAGAGGTATCTGTTTTAGTCCATTGATCCCTCTTCTTGTGTTCCTGTGGCTCCTCTCTATCCTCCATCCAAACATGACTCCCCCGCTCTCCTCTCTGCCCACCATCAAGTTACTCTCCCCATGTCTACACCCTACCCCCGACATCTCCCCGTCTCTTCCCGTGTGTCCACGCCGCCGCCTCCTCCTCGTGTCATCCCCTCCTGCTTTGTTGTCCCCTTCCCACTTCTCCCGTGTCCCCGTGCCTCCCTCTCTCCTCTCTTCTCTTTTCCTCTCTGTGTCTCCCATCTGTCTCCTCGTTCCCGTGCCCCCCCCTTTTCTCCACCCATCTCCCCCTTATCCCTCCATCTTATCCCACGCTCTGCCAAGTGTCTCCCCCCTCCGTCTCATGTCTCTCAGTCAACAAACAACAGTTCTTCGCCACGAAGTAGCGGTGATGTCACTATGGCGCTTGTGCTAGGCCATATGCACTGTGAAGTGTCGAAGGCTCGTTGGCAGCAGGTCAAAGCACAAAACTGAATGTCATTGATTGCCTGACTGAGGTATCTGGCGGATGCCATCTCTCCTTCGATCTCATATCTCCCAGTCTCGCTCTGTCTTCCCCCTCTCCCCCACCCGTGCCTACCAGTCTTCTCCATCTCCTCCCCCCCTTCCCCTCCCCGCCCCCACCCCAAAGCATCCCCGGCGGACCCGTGTGGTTGTAGACGACGTCGCTGATGCTCAGGACCCCCCAGTCTCTCCTCATGCACTCAACGAGCGCCATGACATCGTCCCAGCTGGGCACACGCCCCTTGACCCCCGGGGATCCCGGCGCCTCCGCGAGCTCGGAGAAGTCAGGGTTGAGGCGGAGCTGGTTGGCGAGCGAGTAGCATGAGCGTGAATTGCCCAGCTCCTGCAGCGGCGTGAAATGGATCATGTTGTAGCCTGCAGGAGAGGGGCAGCACCAGCAGAGGGGAGAGACATGCGTTCATTTTTTACACCAGAAAGTGCCCAGTGAGCTGGCAAACCTCCAGATGCGGGATTCCTACAACACGAGAAACATACGAACTGACCAACGTGACAATGCAGTAAACCAAAAGGTAAATAAATTTACAACTATTTGTGCAAAAATGAAACTCAAGCCATAATTTTAAAAAAATTGTCATACGCAAGAATGCACAATTAAACAAACCCACAGCACAAATTTGTACAAATACGAAAACCCAACCATGATAATAAAGTAAACGGTAGCACTCAATATTGCATAGCACGAAAATTACAAATACTTCCAATATATTAATAATAAATTATTAGACAATAAAGAGCAACAATGCAACAGTGTCGTGGGAAAAACATTTGAAGACGTATTTTGCATAACAAAAAAAGAGCAAATGCAACCCTTCAAAAAAAACAATATTTGCAATCGTATCTGGGCCGAAATATTGATACTAATTGGGATTGGGATCGAAAGTAGCTTCAAGATAGTAGTGACTGTAGTCTTAAACTCGTGGCAATATTGTCCAAAAAGTGAGGGGCAGCCACAACAAATGTCTTTTCTTCAAAATTTCATGTGCATCTAAAGAATATTAAGCAGACAGTAGGTTGAGCTTCTAAAATAAAGTTTGTTCATTTGTATGGACAACAAATCCATCAAATATTTTGATAATGGGAAGTAAAGGGCAGCATCAACAGGGGAGATGGGCAGTGAGAAGCAGCATCAATAGAGGAGATGGGCAGTGAGGGGCAGCAGAAACAATGGTAATTGGCAGTAAGGGGTAGTGAATGGCAGAGAAGGGCATTTCATTTCCGAATTGTAATGTTTCATCAACGCTTGAAATTCAATCAAATATCATGACTCGGCATCGTAAGCTAATTTAATACGTTAAACAAATCTTTTAATGTTGTGGTGAACATGGCATGACTAGTGACCGTGAAGGTTACGTGATCCTCCATTGAACACGAGATATACGAATGAAACGTACGCGATTTCTACAAGCGTGTGAGTTGATGCACTGATCGCGAGCGTGTGGATGGATTTTAACGGCTGAATTGATGCACTATGATATGTCCATTGAGGAGAATTTAAGAAGCGTAGGAGGGAGAGTGGAGGGCAGAGATGAGTTAGACCAGAGGGCATTGAACAGGAGACAAAGGCAATGAAGTGTAATGGAAGACGTTAGGAGTTAAACATTAATAAAGAAGGACAACAGAGGGCACTAAAGGACAGTGGAAGGAGGGATAGAGGATTGGAGGGCACGAGAGCAAACTGAGTAGAGGACTTTCAAAGGAAAAGAAGGGCAGTACAGCACATTCGAGGATAAGACTTAAAAGGAAACAGGAGGCAGTGAAGGCCGTTTGAGACAATATCAATACAGTGCAAAGATGGAAATATAGATAGCATCTGAGGACGCTAAACAGAAGACAATGAAGGGCAGTGGAGAAGCCTAAAGACACGTCCCGAAGGTCACACGGCTCTTCTCTAGTAACAACACCGAGCCTGTGTGGCCTAGACTCTCCTACATGTACATGGACCCAAGGTTCCATTCATAACCATAACAAAAATGCTTCAAAGTGACCTTCCGACATGTTCCACTCACTTAATGGCAAAGGCATATTACTAAAGGGCATCTTGCATTCATTATCAGTAGCCATTAAATCCTATAGAGGGTCTCTGAGGGCCAGAGCCTCTCCCGACAGACACCGGACGCATGGCAGGGCTATACACAGGATGAGCAGCCAGTCCATTTCAGGGAAATGGGGGCAATTTAGTCAGGCCAATTAACCTAGACAGCAGCAACATGCCTTTTAACTGTGGGAGGAAACTGGAGTGCCCAAAGAAAACATTAATATTCCACACATAAGACTCCAAGCTAAGAATCGAACCCACGGCTTTCTTGCTATGAGATGGCAGTGCTACACACTGCTCGTCTTAAAAGCCAATTCATTTGTTTCTCTCCAATGTTTCAAACTCGTGCAATAGCTACTAGCGAAGAACTCTGTGTTTGAGACGAGTCGACCTTTAAATGTGAGGCAGGACCTCTTAACCTATGGAACCCTCTGTGGCCTCTGACCTCACCGGTCTCCTTGGCGACCTGCAGCCTGTGCTTCCATTGGCTGAAGGGGCCCAGACACTTGGCCAGAACGGTGTGCATGGCGATGCAGTCGAGGGGCAGGGGGCGCCGAGAGTCACTAGGCCCCACTGAAAGCTCCGGGTCGACGATGATGTAACCACGCGCTTTCACGCCCGACCTGGAAGGAGTGAGCACACCAGATAGGGTTGGTCGGGACTTCCACCATAACACCCTGTCTCCAGTTTCTGATCCTCAAACCCAGTCTACAAACTGGGTTTGAGTATTCTTCAATGCAGCCTCAATTAAAACGCTGATCCTTTTTCTTCACATGGCTGATGTAGGCATTCAGCAAAAACTATAATAGTACATTCAGGTGCACGTTGAATCAGTAGGTAATTGTGTCAGGAATAGCAGCATGTATTGCTGTCGATCCCCCTTTCGCATTAGTAAATTGCACAATCAGTCATTACATGTTGCATGGTCTGTTTTGGGTGACCAAAGTTGCACAGTACAGTTAAGTTTCTGGTCCTAAAACCCATTTTCCAGAATATAAACATCACACGCAGTCTCAATCAAAGGTCTGAGTCTGCCTATACACAAATCCCAAACCCAGTCCCATGACTCCAATCTTCAAATCTAATCTTCTGGGGCCGAGTCTCAATCAAGACTCAAATCTGAACATCTAGTTTCAAGACTCTCCTACTAAAAACTGTTCGACTGGATTCAATTTTAGAATAAAGACTCTGACTCACAAACCTGGATCTTAGACTTGGTCACCTCTCCGCTGAGGTTTTTGCTAAGCGTGTCTCACCCATAAATGTAGTGGAACTCGTAGGTGCCGGACACAGTTGGCTTGATGCAACAGAAGGCATCCGATTGTCCCACGGCGCCCGTATGCTTCCATGGCAGCTCGCGAAAACGAGCCCTCTCGAACGCAGCCCCTTCCTCTGGGTAGTTCGTGTAGACGGTCACAGAGACGGCTTGCAGGCTCGGCCCCAACCGGAACTGAAGCTCAAAGCCTGCAGGTTACACAGGTTCAATGGGTATACACAATGAATCATTTTTTTGTTGGGTCATGTAAAGAGTAAGCATCGTAAATCCGCCTCCACCCGACACAAATGATCCGGAAGGTTTTGTCACATAAACAGAACATCGATGGTGGTGTAGTGGCACAGTGACTAGCACCACTGCCTCACAGCAAGAAGACCCAGGTTTGATTCCCGGCTCAGGTGCCTTTCTGTGTGAAGTGTGCGTGTTCTCCTTATGTCGGAGTGGGTTTTTGTCGGATACTTCGGTTTCCTCCCACTGTCAAAAGACTCGCTGCTGCCTAAGTTAATTGGTCTGCTGAGCAAATTGCCCCCAGTGCCCTGCGATGTACTGGCATCACATCCTGTTTATAGCCTTGCCTGGCGCCCTGTGTCTGCCGGGATGGGCTCCGGCCCCCAGGAACCCTGTACAGGTTTAAGCGGGTATTGATAATGGTGATGACAGACCATGTACATGTTTTACTATTTCAGTACACTGGTGTGTTAGAGAACAAACCCACAACATTTACAAAAGAGTACGACGTTTCGCTAATAATTACAATCAGCTTTATTAGGCACATTGACAAAGTTCCAATGAAATGAAGCACAGGGTGAAACAGAACTATGCTAGACAAGGCTTAGGATAGCAGTGAGCTAACGTTTTAATATATAACACTCATAACATGCTACGCAGCATTCATTCGCTCTTGAAGAGTGAACAACTTGACTGTGCTAGACACCACAGAGGCAGGGAAGATGTAAGGCAGCTCTGTGAAAAGCCGCACCAATATTTGTCATACACTAGGTTCTCTCAATATTAAGACGTTATCAGCCAAAAAGTGGGTATATTGATGTTGTTTATCAGGGTTTGACGTATGATAATCGCGAAGGAGGGAATACGAACACGTGACACAGCTACCCCGAAAGAGCAGCTCTTGACAGCTCATCTCATCTCATTATCTGAAACCGCTTAATCCTATATAGGGTCACGGTGAAGCCGGAGCCTATCCCGGAAACATAGGGCGTAAGGCAGGAATACACCCGACGACGGGACGCCGGTCCATCGCCGGGCATTGCGGGACAATTTTAGTCTGCGAGCCAATCAACCTATCCAGGAGCATGCTTTTGGACTGTGGGAGGAAACCGGAGTACCCGGCGAAAACCCACGCGGACACGGGGAGAGCATGCAAACTCCACACAGAAAGGCACCGGAGCCGAGAGACTCGAACCCGGAACCTTCTTGCTGTGAGGCGTCAGCGCTAACCACTGTGCCACCGCGCCGCCCCGCTCTTGACAGCAATTCTCAAAATGTGAGTGCTTTTTTTTAGCTATGAGGCAAACCAAGTATGTGTCAAAAGCCCATGTGGACACAGAGCAGAAATTTCACATGGAAAGGCACGTAAGCTTGGAGCCGGACTCATAAGCCTTGTTGTGAGGCAAGAGTGTTAATACCGCATCACTAGTCAGGTTAAAAGTCTGAAAGCAGACTAGGTAAAACTAGGCCAAGGCTGTGAAAATGTGGTTATAGCTGCACCTCGCAGAGAGAAGGTCCTGCCCAAAGCAGTTCTATTCTCACCTTGGGCGCCTTTCTATGCAACGTTTGTGTTTTCACCCCATGTTTTGCGTGGGTTTTCTCCGAGTTTTCAGGTTTCCACCCACAACTAAAAACGAATTCATTATAATTAACCTGGGCGGCACGGTGGCCCAGTGGGTAGCACTGTCACCTCACAGCAAGAAGGTCCGGGGTTCGAATCTCGGCTCGGGGGCCTTTCTTTGTGGAGTTTGCATGTTCTCCCCGTGTCCGCGTGGGTTTTCCCCGGGCACTCCGGTTTCCTCAGTCCAAAAAACATGCTACTGCATAGGTTAATTGGCTTGCAGACCAAATTTCCCTAAGTGCCCGGTGATGGACTGGCGTCCCATTGTAGGTATATCCCAGCCTTACGCCCTGTGTCTGCCGGGATAGGCTCCGGCTCACTGCGACCCTGTACAGGATTAAGCGGGTCTGGCAATGAGATGAGATGAGATAATTAACCTATATACGAAGCAGTGTTTAGCAGGTTGGTGCCTGCTAACTACTGCTTCCCCCAACACCCTCTCTGCAGTTTTCTCGTACTTCAAAATCCATGTTTCATCCATGTAAAGGTGTGGAATTTGCAAGTGATATAAAGTGTATTAATCTTAATATAATTATGAACTCAACACAGCCATTATGAACTCGGTACAACCATTGTCAAGCGAGGACAACTATCATGAACCCTCCATTGCGGGCCTGCTCACCCTTCTTGATGCGGTATAGCGTGCGCTCCAAGTTGTCCATGGCGCTGAGGGTGAGGACGCGTGTCTGCCGTAAGGTCGCCATCTTGTCACAGACCAAGCAGGGTGGCACTGGAACCAGCGCCACTCAGGAGGGCCCTGAGGGGGCACGTGGCCAGAGTAAGAGACAGGGTAATGGTTAGGGATGATGACAGGATGAAGGTGGAAGTGCCAGGCTGGGAAAACATGCACATATAAATGTCTAAATCATCTATGTAAAATAAAAACAAATTATTAAGCTTTTCCTCCAGAGGTCCCAAGGTGATGCAAAAAGCAGCAGGGAGGTGGGGGGAGGCACCCATACGGTCAGCCAGCACCAACTTACCAGACACCACATCCCTATATATATATATAAAATGGTGTTATCGGCAATTTAACGTAATTAAATGCGGATTTTTTGTTGCAGAAGTAAATCGGAGAATCCGAAGGAAATCCACACGGAACAGGAGGGATCACACAAACTCTGCACTGAGGATACCGGGTTTGAATCCTTCATGAGAGCAAATGTTATCTGCACAATACCAATGCTTGCACGTCTTATTTCAGCTTTACATCCCAATTACTGATTACTCTTCTGAGACTTCAAACACTATTTCAGCTTTAAATTCCAACTTTTGCACCAGTATTATTAATGCTGTTACGTACCCTTCCACCTTTATCCTCACATCAGAGGAACGTGTTACATGCTTGTAACAAGGTCACCTGTACGGCATGTACCTCTGCTCGTAGGTCCAAGGATATGTGCTTAAGTCAATGGATCTGTGGTTTAGGTCCGCGTGTTTGTGTCCAAGTCAAGGGTGGGGGAACTTATGACCAATGCAATTCATACATTCCACTGTAACACGAGGCTTACTGCTTAGAAAGAGACCGTATATGATACCTAACCTTCACTGCAAGCAACTTAGCTGTACTAATCAGGTACTAGAGGACATGGAATATTTTTGGGCCTGAAAAAAATGTCTCTCTAATTTCAGCACACTCGGTCACTTATGTCACTGCAACGACCTCTTGCAGTCGCAGAAGTGATTGAGTTGTGAGATGGTGTTTGGCCTGCTGCCAAAGATATTTGAAAGCCCTATTTGGCACTCAATGAGAAAAAGGTTTTCCAACCCTAAAATAAGTGTATGGGTCTAGGCCCAATGATCGATGGGTTAAAGTGTATAGATCTAAGTTCTGGATTAAGTTTATTGGACTAAATCCTCGGTCTAAGTATGCTGGTTAAATTCACGGGTCAATGTGCATAAATGAACATATGTAAGTCATGGCTCTTACACTTAGCCTTGAGTCTGTGAGTCCAGAGCCTCATACATACGGATAAAAACCCATGCGTTCGAGTCCAAATTTTAAGTCCATATGTCTAAGTACAAGGATATAAGTTTAAGTCAAATAAATTAATATTTACGTTTTCAGATGGGTTTGAGTCCAAGTGTATGGATCACAGTGAGTGCTGTTACTGAAACCTAGGCACATAGACTAATCAATAAAAACAGACTGGGTGAATGTTGACAAGTGTCATTTTTGTAGTAATGTTGCTAACACGTTTGTATACTTGCAGATATACATCAACGACAACTGCTGATCGACACTAAGTGGCAGTGACGTCCCGATGGCGCTTGTTCCATATCAAGCAAAAAAGGCCACTGGACAGATCCAGATGCCATGGTCTGACTGATACGAACTAGCCAAAGCACCACCTGTGCTATCTACTGTGCCAACGCAGATACACGGACACTTCAATACTGCCACTTATAAAATATTAACACAACACTACCAATGTGTGCACCTAAGTATATTTTAAACTCAAAAATAAAAATGAATGTGACCACATGTGGCATTCTACAATGTTGGCATTTCTTACGAACTGCTCTTAAGAGCCACTCTTTTGGAGGCATTATCAGAAGCCTTATAATTAATCAGTCGTGGGAGGCAAAACATCACAAAGGACAGGAGAGGAACGCTTGACACGGTTATTGTGAAACAGCAGCATTTAAGAAAAATTCTCATACATCGAGTCGTGAAAACCTACATCTCATCTCATTGTCTGAAACCGCTTAGTCCTATACAGGGTCACGGTGAAGCCGGAGCCTATCCCGGCAGACACAGGGCGCAAGGCAAGGATATACCGACGATGGGACGCCAGTCCATCGCCGGAAAACCTACATCAATACATCTAATAGCCGTCAAATATATATGTATTTAGGTAACACTGTAATGATCTACTGTGAGTACTTGTTTACAGTCATATCTATGAGTAGGATCTATGTGAACATTAGCAAGATTGTGTAAAAAAGTTAATAGATGAAAAGTAGAAACGGCAAAACTATTAATCCATTACAACCTATTCTTAGGCTGACGTCATCTCTAGCCATTGTTAACGCAAGAAATCACTCATTTGCAAATGTTACCATTAGGATACTTGATCAAATAAAGCAGACCAACGATATAAAATAAGTGATAAACTGCGCACACATACATACGCCATACAGCGCTCAGATTCTCCACATCACGCAGAGATCATCGCACAGGGGCCAAACGCTTGATGCCTATGTCCGTGTTTATTCAAAACGTACAGTTTTCGCGCCCGTCACTATTTTACTGCTATGATGACCAGCTTGTCTCGTCACACAGTTGGGATGGAACAAGAGGCTGTCTTGAGACAGACAGTGGATCAATACTTAAATCCGATCACGTCTACTAATCGTGACGGTTTATTGAATAATTAAGGGACTGAGGCTGGTGGAATCATTACACACTTAGTGAATAGATGAGGTTTGCCTCTATTCAGAGTATTCATTAATATTCATGACGACCACGTCATTAATATTAATACCCTCACGAACAGAGGTCATTCAGGGTTAATGGTTGCCCGCACCGCCAGACTTACTCTGAAGTAAATCGCTGCGTGTGCATGTTTGAAAAGTGAGTAAGTGTGTGTGTGTACGTAGTGTAGTGTAGTGCAGTGGTGAGTGCGCTGCACTATGAGCCTGACGACCTGAGTTCGACTGCCGCTCATGGCTAACACCAGTGACGATTTTCTGAACATGTCCTTTGGCCTCCCCTAGGTCGCCTCAGCCTCAAATGAGTATCTGGTGCAGTGTGCAAACAGTGCCACTAGGGAAACAAAGACGGTTGGGCGTGATGGTAGCCACCCATCATGTACCATGCTGGCCTTTATAAGTACACACGAACAGTACTTGAGCGTGATGATTGTTTCAAAAAGCTGCTCTCTTGGGACAGCCACGTCAATCTCTCCCTCTCCCTTCATCGCATCGAGCCATGAAAACCTACACCATTACATTACTTGAGCAAACCATTTGTTATGCTATATGGGAGATCTGTATCTCATCTGTCAATGCAAGCATATTAGCCGAACTTGTCAGATATTAGAAGGAAAAGTTCTTGACCTGGGAAAAAAAGAATGATAATGTTGGTGCCAACTCGAGCAACTTGTGCCAATCTGGTCAACCACTACTACTCATGAAGTTGGCGGTTGGGGTTCAACCCCAAATATGTAACACGTTGTGACCCTCGGGTGAAAAGCGCTCTGGAAGTGCAATTATTATTATTACTGCAAGGACCTCACGGAACTACAGAAGTGAAACGTCGGAGACCATTCCAAACAACATCCGACAGAGCGTGAAGAAGCAACGGGGAGATGGAGGTGCTGTTTCCACAGCAGCGCAGTCACTTAAAGACTCAATCCAAACAATGAGTGGCTCTTCTCCAGCAGCTGGGCTGTGTGTCCTTGGTCATCCAACATGATTTATTCATAACCTTCCTGTGGTACTCCTGTTAAAGTGCTTGGACGACGATGAAAATGCCCAAACACGAAAACTGTCAATTCGTCCACCTGGGACTATGAACATGAAAGAAGATGAAATACCCACTTAAACCACTATAGCGTCATACTGAGCCAGAGCCTATCCCAGCAGACACAGCAGGGCACAAGGCAGGGGTATACGCTGGTCCATCACAGGTCACCAGGTGCTATTTAATCAACAAGTGAATTAATATAGACAACAGCAGCACGTTTTTGGATGGTGGGAGGAAACCGAAGTACAAGGCAAAAAGCCCACACTGACACGAGGAGCACATGGAAACTCCACATGGAAAGGCAGTACCCGAGTGGGGAATCGAACCTGGGTGTTTTTGCTGTGAGGCAGTAGCGCTACTCACTGTGGAACTGTGCCACCATAAACACAATATGTGTTGAAAAAAAAATTGTTGTTTTTTCTGTAAATAAAATTTCAGGAGTCACTGCAGAAATTTGCTTTTCAAAGCGAAATCCCCAATGTGCAGCAGTGTAGCCCTGCTGACCCACATGGGCTGCATGGGGCCCGCTGGCAGCAATGCATCACGTGCCGAGATCCCAGTTGCTTAGCTGACATGGCAGGGCAGTGACAACATTTGCGCCTCGCAGAAAGACATTTCGGGCAGCACGGTGGCCCAGTGAGTAGCGCTGTCGCTTTACAGCAAGAAAGTGTCGGGTTCGAATCTCGGCTCGGGTGCCTTTCTGTGTGGAATTTACATGTTCTTTTCTTGTCTGCGTGGGTTTTCACTGGGCACTCCGGTTTCCTCGCACAGTCCAAAAAAAACATGCTGTTTTTCGGCTCGGGTGCCTTTCTGTGTGAAGTTTGCATGTTCTTTCCTTGTCTGCGTGAGTTTTCGCCGGGCACTCCGGTTTCCTCCCACAGTCCAAAAAAAACATGCTGCTGCATAGGTTAATTGGCTTGTAGACTAAATTGCCTGCAGTGCCCAGTGATGGACTGGCGTCCCATCGTTGGTATATCCCTGCCTTGCGCCCTGTGTCTGCCGGAATAGGCTCCGGCTCACCGCGACCTTTAACAGGACTAAGCGGTTTCTGACAATGAGATGAGATAAGAGAAAGACGTTTCTGGCCGACGTGGTTCAAATCCCACCTAGGGTACTTTTTTTTCTGCAGAGTTTGTGTGTTCTCCCTTTCTTCTGCATGGGTTTCTTCAAAGTTCTCCAGTTGCCTCTGATAACAAAAAAAACCGACCACCAACTGGCTAATAACATTGTTATAGGATGCAATATGGACAACGTTGGTGCCGGCTAACCAAGTGGCTGCCTTCAACCCTGCCTCTTTGCGGTTTTATCGCACCTCTGAGTCGTTCTCTCTTCGAATGAATACCGTCAACATTAAACGAATACTGTGCGTGTTATGAAATGATAAACAAATAATAAAGAACAAAAAAAACAGTCCACATACTTTTATCTGCACATATCAAATGTCAAGGCTCTACGGCGTGTGGTTCTGGAAAAGGTGCTGAGCTGAACCTTGATCTGAATTAGCCTGATCGATAAGCCTGATGGATCCCATGTATGAATACATCAAATTGTACAGCATGGAAAGTCAACCTGCAATATTTCATCTCTGTAGCTTGTCTGTGACTGGAGATATAAGGGTTCAAAAATGTGGCACAAAATATATAAATATATGTGTGCCGTGAAATAAAAGTGTGTAATAATTTTTTTTATTTATGCTACCAGCTGCCAGTGTACTGCACATCGAGAAGTAGTCGTGTTTATAGGTGACCAACGTTCTGTTGCTAAAGAGTATTTGACGTTTCACTTGGGTCACAAAAAATGCACCGAGCCATCACCTCCACTTAGCAGCAAATGGCAACTGTCTCTGTTGTTCTCAACAGGCACTGCAGGGCTGTTGCAGAACAGTGAAGTACTCAGTAATGCCACGGCATTGTCTCAGAGAGTAACTTAATTCTCACAAACGAAGCTTAAAGCTGCTTGGCTTGCATCTTCCTTTGCAATGGCATGCGATAAACATCCCATTGCAAGTATTGTATTCTAATAAATCACCGAAAATAACAAAAAGCGTACTCATAAAACGTTCAATAAGCTTGACAATAATGGTTAACTTATTGGATTATTTTAAATCCAAGTAAAAAAACATTTTTCAAGACTTACTGGCTAATGGAAACACATTAGTTTATTTTGGTGACACCACAGACCCTTTTTTAAATATAAAAATTATATTAAACAGAAGCATTTTAAAACTGGGGCCGCGTGGTGGCCCAGTGGTTACCGCTGACGCCTCACAGCAAGAAGGTCCCGGGTTCGAATCTCTCGGCTCAGGTGCCTTTCTGTGTGGGGTTTGCATGCTCTCCCCGTGTCCGCGTGAGTTTTCGCCAGGTACTCCGGTTTCCTCCCACAGTCCAAAAGCATGCTCCTGGATAGGTTGATTGGCTCGCAGACTAAAATTGTCCCACAATGCCCGGCGATGGACTGGCGTCCCGTCGTCGGGTGTATTTCTGCCTTACGCCCTGTGTATCCGGGATAGGCTCCGGCTCACCGTGACCCTATATAGGATTAAGCTGTTTCAGATAATGAGATGAGATGAGATTTTAAAACTGAAATCAGACGATTGATGAACGAAAGAATAGGCCAAATGCGTCATAGAGGGGCTCTCTAGAGTTCCCCTGAGTGAAGGCCCTTCCACCAGCAATGGATTGTGAAAGGAATTACGTGATTGCACCTTAACCCGTTTGCCCATTACTCAATGGTTAAACTTTAGAAAAGAAATCAATTGCCAGAAGCATACATATTCATCTTCAAAATCATAACCATACAAATGTAAATTTAAGTAAAAAGGTGTACACATCAAATTTGCATTCGGTCATGGCACACCACACACCATGGAACGCTGTGGCAAGCCATGCTGGCCTGAAACTTACATTTTTCCAGACGACAGCGAAATGAAACGTGAAGATAGAATTAACCGCCGACACCAACGCTGTACTTCGTGAAGAGGAAAATAAATATTCTCAAAAATTTAAAAACATACCCAAAAACGTAACGTCTTGTTTGCGGAACGTGTTGTTGGGAACGTTAAAAAAAAATCACACCGCTAACGCCGGCCAAACAAGAATGAGTTATTAAGTGGGTGATATTTTTAACCGTTAACCTTTACAAATTACAGAGTCGCACTCAGTTTCAGTGTCTGCACGGTGTCACACAGTGCATGTGGCAGGGGCGCTCTAGCTTATCTAGGCTCTGGGAGGGGTTTTCTAATGCCCTGACCTTGCTCCTCTCCTAATAATGCCCTTCCCCGTGTCTCGCGTGTCCTTAAGGCCTGCCCCTTTGGGAGTGTGAGCTATGCAAAGACCCCATCTACAGTTACTGTCACAGAACGAGCATTGAGTGCGCACGGCACGTGCAGAGTGTCTGTGCTTGTCGGTGTTAACGAGAATCAGTGGTGTAGTGGTTAAAGCAATAGCCTATGAACCCGGCGACATGAATTCTAGCATATGACTCAACAGTGGCAAACATCTAAACCTGTCCTGGACCTTCACGAGGTTGACTAGGCCTCAATGAGTATCTGGTAGAGTATGTAAACATCACTACTGGGGTTACAAACTTTGCCACGCGTGGTGCTTACCATCCAACCCCCCATGTGCTGTGCTGGCCTTAATAGGTGCATGCTAACAGCTATTGCCCCAACAGTCTTGTGAAGGCTACACGGGTCTCTGTACATCTGTTGACAGCATACTTGCACAGGTGTTCTATATATGCAATATATGCACGCAGAAAATGTTTATATCCATCTGTGTAGCAAATGGAAGTGCATGCAGGTACGTGTATTAAATATAAACTAAATGCATAACGTTGCAAGCATAAGAGGATGTGTGTATATGCATACATGCATATGCGTGCATGTACGTGTGCATGGCTAAGTGGTTAGCATACCAAGCACAAACCTGGTTATCCGAGTTCGAATCCTGCTCATGGCCGACACCAGTAACAATTTTCTGAACCAATCCTTTGTTTCCCCGAGGTCGACTCAGCCCCAAATTAGAATCTCGCAGTGTGTAAACATTTCCACAAGGGAGATATAGGCGGCCTGGCGTAGTGCTGGTCACACACCTCTTCGTGTGCTGTGACGACCTACAAAGGTGCTAGCTAATGGCTCTTAACTCTACATTCTGGTAGGGCTATATGGGGGATCTTTGTCTTTGTTTGCATGTGCATGCGAACTGGCACACACTTGTGTCCGTGTGTCACAGCGGCTCAGCACACCCTGAACGAACCCGGTGACCTGGGTCACATTTCCCAGCCGTGAATGACATCAGTGCAGCAAGTGGCACGCTGTGCCTGTCCTGGTTCCACTCAGCCTGATTTAAATACTCAACCGAATTCGAGGGTGGTGCGGTGACACAGTGCCTCACAACAAGAATGTGGCGGGTTCGATTCCCGATTTGGGTGCCTTTCTGTGTGGAGTTTGCGTGTTCTCCCCGTTTCTGCATGGGCTTTCGACGAGTAATCTAATTTCCTCCCACCGGCTAAAGACACATTGCTGCCTATGTTAATTGACTTGCTGAGTAAATCGCCCCCCCCCCCCACAAAAAAAATGTGCCCTGCGATGTACTGGCGTCACATCCTGGGTATAGCCTGCCTTGCACCCTCTGTCTGTCAGGATAGGCTCCGGTCCCCCGTGACCCTGTACAGCATGAAGCAGGTATTGATAATGGCGATGATCCCCCGAGATCGATTCCCGCCTACGACCAAAAACAGCAGCGAATAAGTGAACATCTTCTGGGCTTCCAAGAGCTGGCCAGCCTTTCCTGAGTACCCGGTGCAGTTTGTAAACAGTAGTACTGAAGAGACAAAGACGGAGGGCGGATGGCAGGATATCAATTAAGACCACGCTAGCTGAAGATACCTGACCCTAGTCAACTGGGCACGTGTGCCCTGAAACTCTGTATAGATTTTTATCTTTTTGCATTTAAGCCGGTCTGCCTGGGTCGGCAACTTTGAATATACTTTCCCGCACCCGACACACCACATCCACCGTACATTTTCACTACGGCCGTGGCTTTTTGAGTCCACATGCCTGCACGTGGTCTACTGGGGATCTGGAAAACATTGTCTGTGAGAAATGAAGTCTCATATATGTGAGTGAGATCGTGCATGGTCACAGACGGAGAGCGGTGGCTCAGCGATCAGCGCGATGAGCCACAAACCTTTTGACCCGAGTTAAGAGTCCTGCTCACAGCGAACACAATTGACGATTTTCTGAACTGGTCCTGAGCCTTCTTGAGGTAGACTCAGCCTCAAATGAGTACCTAGTGCGATGGTAACATTTCCACTAGGGCATGGTACTGGTCACCGACCAACGCGTGTACCGTGTCAACCTTCATAGATGCTCGCTAACAGCACTTGATGCTAGTCATTTGAGGCTAGATAGGGGATCTTTGTATTTGGTCGCAGGAAGTCCTCAATCCCACGGGCATCGACCCCATCTCACTCCCCTCTCCCCCTCTTCTACCCCCCATTTGTCCCCTGTGTCACCTCTCTCTCTCCCTCCACAACAAACATCCATTGTGTTTGATTTCACAGAAATGTTGTGTGACCTTTAATCAGCGATGAGTGTTCTTCCTTCAAAGTGTATGTTTCTCCGCCCATTTGATTGCTCATTATAGAAATGAGTGATTTGTGAGCGCTCTTGTAAAACACAACGTAGATCCATAACTTTGGCTTTTGAAGCTCTTTTGGAAGACACAAGGCAGATCAATAAAACACGTAAAAGCTACTTGCACAGCAGCCCTTCATTTGGAACTTATCTTCTTAATCCGGTTTATTTGAGCTCGTCTGCTGCAAGATGCTCACCGCCCAGAGGTGCCATACATTTCGCTTCCAAAAGAAGGCTGGCATTTGTTCAAGGCTTTTAATCAGTACCCGCTTAATCCTGAAGAGGGCCGCTGTGGGTAGGAACCTACCCCGGCAGTCATGGAGGCAGGGCAGGGTTATGCCCATGATGGAATGCCAATCCATCGTAGAGAATCGGGGTTAATTTAATCAGCAGGCCATATTAACCTAGGCAGTAGCAGCATGTCTTTAAACTGTCGGAGGAAACAGGAGTACCCGTCTAAAACCCACGCAGACACGGGGAAGAACAGGAAAATTCCACACAGAAAGGCGCCCAATTTGAGACTCAAATCCGGGATCTGCTTGCAATGGGGTGACAGCACTAGTTACAGAGTCACCGTGCAGCCCTACTCAATTACATATACAGTAGTGTAAAATAATGAGTTTTTACAAACTGACGTATATGGCAGGGTGGCATGGTGGTGCAGTGGGTAGCACTGTCACCTCACAGCACGAAGGCCCAGGTTCGATTCCTGGCTCCGGTGTCTCTCTGTGTGGAATTTGTGTGTTCTCTCCATGCCAGTGTGGGTTTTCGTCGGGTACTGCGGTTTCCCCCATCATGAAAAGACACGCTGCTGCCTAGGTTAATTGGCCTGCTGAGTAAATTTCCCGAAAAAGTGTGCCCTGCGATGTACTGGAGTCAAATAATGGGTATCCCCCCACCTTGCATCCTCTGTCGGCCAGGATAGCCTCTGCCCCCCCCCCCACGACCCTGTACAGGATCAAGCGGGTATGGATAATGAATGAATGAATGTATATGGCAGAACCTGGCGCCCATGAGCTGTCAACTGTCACCACCTATCCTTCATGCCTAACAGATGGTGAGCCATTTCGGATTACGTATAGATAAATATAGTGCATGTATAAATATATGTAACATAGGGTATGTCTCTACAACATGTGTGGTTCTGCATGCATTCATTTGCAATTACAATAATGTTTCTTTAAAGAGTAACGACACTTGTGCAATTGCATAACACAGCCGTATGCAATTAGAGGTGCATGCATATTACGATGTTTTCAGCCGATTCGTGAGCGTTTATATTTATGACAGGAGCACCCGGAGAAAACCCACGCGTGTGAGAGGGCAGACCTCTATACCGGCAGAAAAAGGACAGGGTTGAGGCCTCATTTTGCTACACCGCCTTCTGTCTAACCAGGGTATGGCACCTCAACGCCAACGTGAAGTGTTTTCGCAGCATTCGTGCGGTGATCTATCAACGTTAGCCTTCACAGTGCTGGACTACAATTGTGTGTAGCCAACACCTCCTGGCAAAAAGTCACGACACCAAGATAATAATAAAAATAATTGCATTTCCAGAGCGCTTTTCACCCGAGGGCCATAAAGCGCTGCACAGAGCTGTGGAGAGAACAGCATGTCAGCAACAACAACATATGAACGGCAAATCAACAACAATAACAAATTTAAGATAACTATAAATCACCTAAAACGCCTTGAGTATTGTTGATAAGGCAAGCATGACCTAAGCAACTTTGATATCAGCATGCACACGAGAGAAGTGTAGCAAGTGGCAGTGAGCACATCCAGGTTGGCTCACAGAAACTGGGACTCATTCAGTGGGCCAGTCGCACGCAACCATTGAAGGCTCCGCCTGTTCACGAGCCTTCATAGGAAACTTGAATCAAACTAAGTATATTTAAAATTAAGGCTAATGCAACAATGTTACACTTAATAAACTGTTCTTGGGTGAGGTCACATAAAAGTAAAAGTGTCGCAAACTCACCGCCACACGACATTGAAAGCTGATTGCAATTATCAGCGAAATGTCGTACTCTTTTGTGAGAGTTGTGGGTTTGCTCTCGAACACAACGCTGTGCTGAAGTCGTAATAAACTGGTACATTTTGTTCACATGAAAACAATGCTTACGGGCTTTGTCGGGTGGAGGTGGGTTTATGACACGTTTACGATCGCACGACCTTACCTGAAAAGACCTCATTACGTACAAAGTAAGGTCGTACATTTTATTAGGAAACACAAAGTTGCTGATTCCATCATTTTTTGTTTTGACAGAAGAATGCCAACGTTTCTGCAAGATTCATGGAGCTACTGCACTGAATGCCAAGAGGGTATTGTTATTACACTACGGTAATGCAGCTGCCAGTATAAGGCTCTGCACACTGGACTTGCAATCCAGGGGTGGCCAGGTCAACTCCATCTCCAAGTGAGGTAGTTAAAATAATGATAGAAATTTCCCAAATTGCTCCTCGCCGCCTCTGTCCATTCAACTTTGTGAATGAGTTTGCGACAGTGAGTCTATGGGCAGGTTGCCTATGATGGGGTAAAGTGTGGGTAGTTCCAGCTTATCCAACAGGTGTGGTCAGGGTATAACTAGCTCGGCCCAATGCCCTCTAGACGAACTATCACTTTAGACCCGCCTAGAGCCAAAGATTCAATGCACTAGATTCATTTCTAAAAATTGCTCTTCACAAACTCAAAAATAAATCGGAATACAAATCTGATATGTATTATGATACATCAGCTTAGCCAACTCTAATATGAATTGACACTCAAGAATAGAGAAGGGTGGTTTATAAGTTGGGTGTTGGGTGCAGATTTAAAACGTTCCACTCACGGAGGAGGCCCTCCCGCAAGCCGTGGTGAGAGCAAGCAGTTTGCAGATCTACACCATGCTGCAGTAAGCTAGTTATACTACAGAGCAGGGGGTAAATAATAATAACTGCATTTATAGAGCGCTTTTCACCTGCGGGTGACAAAGCGCTTCACAGAGCTGCAGAGAGAACGGCATGTCAACGACAACAGCACAAGAACGGATAATCAGCAGTAATAACATTTTTTGGGTTTTTTATGTACACGTTACAGAACAACAAGTAAAAGAATCAGACTCTCAGCTATAATTTTAAAATGCCAAATTATCCGTGTATATGGTACATATATTGGGAAATGGTTTAATTTAACATTCATCATATAATAGCATTTCTAGAACGCTCATCACCCAAGGGCCACAGAGCGCTACACAGAGCCGCTGAGAGAACGGCATATCAACACCGAAAACGGCACATCAACAACGAAAATCAGCAACAACGTTTTTTGGAGTATTTTTCTTTTTTCACAAATCCGAGCTGTGGAGGGGTTACCGAAACCTCTTGACCATACAAATCTCCAGTCAATCTCTTCAAGTGGCAGTCACGAGATTGCAATTCAGGGGTTCTCCCAGTCCAGGAGGTTCCATCTGCTACAAAGATCATCATCTGTATGAATTCATGCTTAATCCTCCACAATCGCGGGGTGCTAAGAACCAGACAGGGGGCGCAAAGCAGGGCTATACCCAGGATGTGACGCCAGTACACCACAGGGCATTGGGGGTAATTTACTCAGTAGGCCAATTAACCTAGGCAGCAACGTGTCCTGGGACGGTGAGAAGAAACCGGAGTAGCCGACGAAAACCCACGCAGGCATGGGGAGTACACGCAAACTCCACACAGAAAGGCCCCCAGGCCGGGAATCGAACCGGGGGATTCTTGCTGTGAGGCAGCAGGCTGCTCACTGCGCCACCAAGCGGCCCAATAAAGCTTCACCGAAACATTAAATCTCCGAGCGCCTCTATTCAGCAGCTATTTACCTGTGTGGCGCCGCAGTCGTCCCTGCTACAGGGTGGACAATTCCTCGGCATGCAGCACGGTGTGGCATTACCACACTACTCCAGGAATTACAGCGTCACCATAAGAAACTTAAGAGTAAGAATCTCTATATCATAGGGCAAATGTATGAACGTATGTACGCACCGAGGGTAGCGGGTTTCAGTTTTTCACAAGCGCACATTTAATCTGCACAAAAACCACGGCTCGCATGTCTTATTACAGCTTTACTTCTCGCTTATCGATTACTCTTCTGAAACTAACTCTATTTCAGCTTTAAATTTCCACATTTGTACCACTACCACCAACTCTGTGAAGCGCTCTTCTGCATTCAACGTAACGTCAGCAGAACGTTTTCATGCTCAGAACATGACCGCACGTAGGGCGGGTACTTTGCTAGTATCTCTGGACTTACTAAAGCACCGCATTTGCTGTACTGTAGTGTTACCGTGGTAAGGCGAAGTTACCGGTGGTCGTAATGCTGCCTTGAGTGGTCACAGCACTGCAGTAAGCTATGAGTAAAACCTGAGCACACTACAAGACGATAATAAAACCGTATATTTATAGAGACTATTAATCACAGTCCACACCGTCATGAGCGATTCGTTTTCATAGCGCACACGTACACCACTCTCATTACGCAAGCGCTCACCTATTGAATTCACAGGGATTAACTTCACAGAAAAGATTATTTACAGTTTTCAGAGCACGTGTAAACCTCTAGCATGTAACATGAAACTTTCATGACCAATATTATTCACAGCACATTGCTTTGGGTTAGGTCACATAAAAGTGTCGTAAACCCACCTCCATCCCGCACAGCCAATTAGTAACACAGCGGTGTGCTGACGTAAGGCTTTCAAGTCCTGTAGCTAGGACTGTTAATGCGGTTCACTGTTGTCGTGCCGGGATGATGGCTCACTGCTGACCTGCGCCTGTTCAGGAACATTTATTCCTTCCTTGTTTGTCTAAGAATTATTTGTTATCGCTTATTTTATGTCGTTCAATAATTTATTGCCATTATTTGGCTAGCGTAAATCATTGGTCAATAATAAATTTCCTTAAGCTTAAGTCGGCCTGGGCGGTTTGTTTTCAGACTGATGATCTAACAATTACAAATTGTGTTACATTACCATTACAAAGGGCAAATCATATACACGTCAAGGAACGTAACATAAATGTCAAAAATAATTTCTTTCAATAGCAGGCCAATTAATCTAGGCAACGTGTCTTTGTACTGTGGGAGGAAGCTGGAATACCTGAAAAAACATGCAAACTCTGCCCATAAAAGCACCCGAGCCAGTAATCGAACCCAGCCTGTGAGACAGCAGCGCTACTCACTGCGCCACCGTGCCACCAACTTGTACAATGGAACAAACACAAATCAGAGACATAATATGGACGGTTAAGAAACACTGGTGGACTTGAGAAAGGCACCTTTTGGAAGGGATGCATGGAGCTGGTGACAGAACAGCAAATGTTGGCACCAACTGAATGCATGGTTGCCTTCCCCTCGCCTCTCTGTGGTTTCTTCACACCTTATAATGATGTAAGTCCCCCTGGATTGCAAGCAGCCACATCAGTGTCGAGGGCGCCATCTAGCAGTGGATAAATCATACTTGTTGATTATGTAACCATCCTGTAATATACAGGTTCATAAAAAGATTATCCAGTTTGAATTGCTTATTTTGCTTTGTGACCCTCGGGTGAAAAGCGCTCTTGCAGTGAAATTATTGTATTTATTGAAATATTTTGTGTACACTATTTAATTAGGTATCACAGAACACGTAATACACGGGATTTTATTGGCAATAGGTACAGGAGCAATCTGCATACGGTAAGTAAATTAAAGATAGAAATCACATCTGCTGTGCGGAGCATCACTGAAGAAGCACTCGCTCAATTATTTCAGATGTCTGCAAACAGGATTGGATGCACAGGGATCACGTATGTTTTCACGTGAATAAAATCATTCATACTTCATTGGTCTCGTGATATCAGAAAATTGCTAAGTGAAATATTTCGATAAATTTATAGTCAGTTTAAACTCGAGCATCTTTTTGATGATTTTATAGCATGTCAACAGTACTTGAGAATTTACGAGCCGATGGTATGTATGTGATGGAATCTAATTATATGCACTTAAAAAGACTACGAAATCAATATGCATAATCTATATGAAAATAAACCTGACATGTTGAATTGAGCCACAGATGCCTGGATACAATAACTGCAAACTTTTATGCTACTGGTTACAAAACGGTGACACGGCGGTGCAGAGAGTAGCGCTGCTGGCCCACAGCAAGAAAGTTCGGGGCAGGTGCCTGTGTGCAGTTTGCATGTTCTACCTATGTTTGCATGGGTTTTTACCAGAAACTCCCGTTTGCAGACAGTCTAAAGACACACTGCCAAGATTCATTTGCAAGCTGACTAAATTGCCCCCAGTGCTCCGTGTCCCATCCTTGGTATAACCCTGCCTTGCACCCTGGGTATGCTGGGCTAGGCTCTGGCCTCTGCAACCCTGGGTAATGTTAACGAATAAAACAGGTACTGTACTATGGAGAGAAATGCATTATATGTTTGTGAAGCAGTTATACAGTGTATGTTTGCGTGCTGCGAAATCGAATACAACACGTTTATCTGTACTATGGAATAAAACACACCGCAGGCTACTTTTCATGACCTCTTGCATATCCTATAATCTGCGTAATGTCAAATATATTTGAAGGCTGCAATGATGCTAAGCTTTCATACATTAACAAGCAAAACCCTGTGATAAAATCACTGGTTAACTTCTGGGACTGTGTTAATGCAGGCACCATCATCACGCACTATCAACTGCTGGTCGAACACTTCCCCAAGCCATCACCACGCTATCACGGTCTTGCTACGTATATATTAGCGTTGCTCCTGCACATGACTGACTGATTTCACGAGCTTTTCACAAACTTGACTTAGTGACAAGCAACTTATCAGCTTTACCAGATAAATAATTCATTGGTCTAATAACGCCTCCAACTTGGCAAGCTAAATGTTACAAAGGAGAGAGGAGGAACCCTTGACATGGCGATCCAGAAACTGCAGCCCTTAAGAGAAATTATCCAGGCAACAGCAAC